>OX384037.1:35435029-36153338 GCA_947534325.1 Agonum fuliginosum
ATATAATAATCTAAAGATATTGTTGAAGATAAAAGTACAATGTACAAAATGCAAAATGCAGAATTTTAAAATTTAGCTTTAAAATCGAAATATGTTAATTTGAATTTTAACAATTTTTGTTATTTTTTGAACACAAATATCTTCTGTTTTAAAACGAATTTAAAAAATTCGATCGGTAATTTCGTAGATACAAGCTTTGTTGACAACATATATAATTTTGAAGTTAATTCACTTACAAATAAATGATGTACAGTGGCGCGCGAAAACCCTCTTTTTTACAAAAAAATATTGCAGTTTTTTTTACAAATATGGGTGTCAAAATTATTTTTCTCCCTCAAACATAAATAATTTTTTATGTTTATATTTAACAAAACAATAAACGCTATGGAATAGCGTGCGGAATCAATGTTTTTGACTGTTTTCTGCCATGGGTCACCTTAAACCATCCTCTTTCATATAAGAAGTGGTGCCATAGTGTTTAGCACCAGAAACGATCGCCATTCTGAAAAATGTCCGCCATCTTTAGTTTTCTTTTTTATGTCAAATGGTTAATATTACGAGAAAAATTGTAATATAAGAAATTAAAGAGCATAAAATTTGTTACAAAATGGTATTCTGTATGTAGTACAAATCTCGAGAAAATCGTGAAAATATATTTGAGCATTCATTCATTTTCAACTAATTTTCAAACAAAAACCGCTTTTATTTTCGAATGAATCAAGATATCGACTTCTGGTTTACTACATTCGATTTCTTACATAATTTTCAATATTTCGGGAGCAATAGTTCGGTCACAATTCGAACATAACATCTTAAGCTCGTTTTACATTACATGAACAAGATCTTGTTCAATTTTTGAAACAATATAAATTGTGTAGTATCATACAGCAAATTGTATGCAATATTGCATTGCTTCGTAAATTGTCTGGAAAAATAGATAAGCGCGGTTGTCAAATTATTATTATATACGAACTGCGCAGAATCACGAACTAAATATTTTAGGTAGGTATATAAAATTGTCTCAGTATAAAACACAATTCATTAAAAACAAAGCAATTTATTGCTCAATATATTGTTCAATGTGTTGCGCAATTTCTTGTTCAAAATTTAACGTAGTGTAAAACGGCCATTAGAGACAATAGTGAAATTTTAGTATTTTTTGTGTTTACTGAGCTGTCATTTCTGAACGTATTAAGATATTGATCTGCGGTTTCCTGCATTAAATTTTCTATAAGATACATTATTATATAAAAATCGTTTTAAGGCCTTAGCCGTTACTTAAATAGGTTTTCTTCGATCAAATATTAAAAATATAGTATTAATTTTATTGTTTGTGTTTGATCAGCTATAGTTTCTGTTTCCGTCTTTGAAAAAATTATATTAAATATTTTAAAATAAATATTATTATGTTCCATTATTGACAATGATAAATAATAGAAGCTATTGATGGCCTCAATTATTTACTTTACTTTAACTTCTAATTTAAGTACGTTGAATATGAACACATCTGTAAGTAAGCTACACATAACCGTAACCTGTTTCGCGCCATTAAAATTCAGTCTGTGACGGTCCTGGCTTTCGCCACGTCCGTATTGAGTGTAAAACTTGGCGGGTAGTAATAGAGGAATGCTTTCAAATGTCCGTCAAAAACTTTCATGGAGTTCGGCTAACAACTATTCATGAATTTCAATTCCAACTTGGTGTAAAATCATTTCCTGTACTCCGGCAATAGCTGGACGTTAGATCTGGGGAAAGCGGAGGCGGGTGGCAATCCTGTAGCAATTATAGTTGTGTAGTTGCCACCACTGTAATACGGGGAAGAAAATTGCACACGAAGAACATTCACATTTTAACACAAATTATTGTCAAGATATTTGTGACTTTTGCCTAACTTGGGTGCGGAGGTGAGTGAAAAAATCACTTTTTACACATAGCGAGTCTCTCAAAAAAATGGTACGCTCGGTATAACTTTTTTAGACATCAAAATGTATATTATTCACAAAAATATAACTTCCGGTTAAACCGGAAATGACATCAACATTCTAATTTTAAATAGAACTCCCTAATATTTTTATATATTTGCATTCTACGTACGATTCTGAATCCAATAAGCCTAGCTTTCATGTAAAATATCTAAAAAAATCTAAATAAAGAAAATCAAGAAAGGTTATAAAATTTGACGTTTGTATCTTATTGTTATCTTTTGTTCGTATAAATAATAGGGGAAGGTGTTGTACCTTGGGACAAAAATTACATTTTTTGTTCTATATTTTTTTGTGATGAGTTTTTCGGAAAATGATTGTACATTAAAGAACAACTATCTTTTGTTAATAACTATAATTTTTGTTGTGTTGATATTTGAAAGAATAATAGTAAAATCTTATATAAGAAACAAAAATGGCAAACTGTCCCGAGGTACAATACGGTCTTGTACCTTGGAACAGAGCTGGTTGTACTTCGGGACACATAAAATATAAGGAAAAAGACAGAATTAAACGAACAGAAACAATTTATTTAACTATATAGTAATTTTAAACGAATGTATTTATAAATTTTTTATGTTACACATATTTATTCAAAGAAATATAATTGAGTTTGGAAAGAGAAATAAAATGATCCCATTTTATACGATTTAAAGTCTATACCGTATCGCGATACTTAAAATTTTAGTTTAGCGATAAATACGAAATTATAATTTTCATTATCCTTGATAATTAAATTTAAAGTTTACATATCCTCGAAGACATGTATCTATGCCTTGGAACCATGTCCCAAGGTACAATTAAGCAAATATTTTTATTAAATATAACGCAGTATTTGTTTCATTAAATTTTAAATATCAATGCAAGAAGTTTTCGAAGAAGTAACAATGTATATACCAAAGGTACTTAGTAATACAAAATGCAATATACGATCAAAAAATACATTTCCCTCTGTAAAAATACATTCATCTTCAGTGACTGAACAATAAATGCATGAGGCTTGAAACAACGTGTATCACTTTATTTTCAACAGTGTTATCAAATTCTACTTGAAATTAGTATATACAAGGCTAGATACGGCTGCAATTGATGTTGTCCCAAGGTACATGCGTCCCAAGGTACAACACTCTCCCCTACCTACTTAAATCTTTGATAGTTTATTAATTTTAGGGCCGGTTGTTCAATCTCAGCTTAAATTACGTTTATGTCAAAACCATGGTTACCAAGTTCTCATGTTGTATTATGTCATTTCATTGGTTAACTGTTGTATTTTAACGATGGAGATTGGCTGGGAAAACTGGGTTTAACTAAGCTTGAGTTTATGTTTAAGCTGACACTAAACTCGATTTGAACAACCGGGCCTTAGTGAGATATTTTGTTTGTAGACTTGTGATACATCATTGGATTCAGAATTATATGTAGAATCAAAATATATAAAAATAAAAAGGTTATCACTTAAAATATTCCTGGCATATTACGGGGATATGCAATAAGTATATTCATCTCATATCCTAGGAATATATTAAGATTATATTATTATTCTCTCAATAATGGAATATTAGAAAATAATATTCTGTGTATATACGTATAACATTTAATTGCTACCTGGGTATAGATATAATAACTTCGTGCATATATTTCAATGGCATATACTGCCGTCCTTAGGAAAAAGGTCCTATCTGCAAAAATTTTGTTTTAGCTATTATTTTATATAAAATTTTTTGTAGAAACATCTATACGAATTTTTACCATTAAAATTGCTTTATATAAATATAATAACCATGGATAATAAATTCTACCTTTTCTTAGGGCAGCTGGATATTCTATTTTGGTATATTTGTAATAATTTATGCAGATTACAAAAATCTCAAAATTTGCAGATAGGACATTCTTCCTAAGGAGGGCAGTATAGTACTCATCTCACTTACCACGGAACTGAAAGAATTGTTTTCAAAATGCACAAATTTAGTTTCCAGGTTTTTTAATCAAACAGTTTTGGGTCACTGTCATTTTTATCCGATACGCTTTTTATTAGCTTATTAATGACAAATATTTACTCCCCTAATTGCAGGAAATTTTAAATCAAATACATTTTTATACATGTTTTGCAACTATGAGTAATATTCGGTTTTTCGAACGTGAAAAAAAAAGCAATGTAGTATGCTTATAGGTTTACTCCAACAGAAGTTCTTGTACGTAATTTGATATTTAAAACAAATTTTAAATTATATGTATTATGTAACCTATAACTTGAAATGTTCTTGCTGGTACTCCATAGTGGCTTTATTTTTCTTACCGGTACGGCGTACCGGACGGTACCGGCCTACTTTCACCACTGGATATTCATTATTGCGAAAACTGCTCAGCATTTCTAGTTCACAAATCTCCGCCATTTCAGGTTCCCGCGCTGACAGCCTATGTGCTATGAGTACATGTTGCCTCTATTTATCTAATTGCTATGTTTCGCTCTGATCTTGTTTAGAAAATACTCAACTTGATTGGCTAGCGCACATGCAATTTTTAAATTTATTTAACAAATAATTACTCGACTACTATTTGAAAGTTTTATATAATAATGTTACAAACATTTTAATTTACAATGCAATAAGAGTTACGAAGAGTTTTTCTCAGAATTATTATTTTTTAATTGTTTATAAATAAAAATAATAACAATTTAAAAAATTCGACATTGTAGCTACCTAGCTTTTTACTTCATTTTTGTCTTTATATGTTTTTTTTAAATTTATAGGATTAATGTGTTGGGAGTTATTTAGTAAATACTTTTTACTTCCTTGTACAGAGTAAAGAGGAAGTATATTGTAATTGCAAAAAATTTTGGTTTTCAGATTTTTTTAATGTGATAAAAGCCCCTTAATTCACGAATTTTAAAATCAGTTTAGTATTTTATGCTATTAAAATATAAACTCGAATTTGTGAAACTTCCTGTATATTACGTATTTTGTTTGTGCGGTTATCAGCCATCAACTCATGGGTAATTGTGGTTGTTCCGTAAATCAATTTGATGGATTATTTTTTTCAAAAACATTAATGTACTTTTGATTTTTTTAAACTTTTTCATCTATTTCTTAATTACGAATCTCTAGACACGAAACAAGTAATAATTGAACAAGAAAGTGTTTAAAATTAAATCATTTATTTATCAATTTTAATTTAATCGCTTTCATCTTACTAGAAAATATTCTCAAAGTTTTCTTCTTTAGACTCATCTGTTATAAATACACACTCGGCTTCTGGCGTTATTTCATTCATTATCAAGACGGCGTCATATAAACAAAAGAGGCCGCTTAACTTTTAATATTCACCGTAACGGGGTCAAAGTTGGCTTCGGAGAGCTCACCGAAGGGGAGGGGGTGACTTATTGTAGTCGAGAACTGCCCTCAAAGAAGCTAACTTACTACAGCGCGTTATAATAAAATGCAATTAATTTTGTGGCGGCCGGGAGAAAAATTTAACCTTACTACACTAGTTACAGGGAGTTAAGTGAGTGTACCTTGTTGCTTTAATGTGTTGAATGTACACTTATGTCATATGTTTAGTCTCATCATTTTTATGGAATATGACGAGTATAATGATTTTGAAAAAAGTTTACAATGTATTTTTAGTTTGTATATGTAGCTAATTGAATTTAATTTTAATTTATGATATTGATATTTGTATGTAAAAAGTATTCAATTGTATGAATTTAATTAAAATTTGAATTAAACTAAATAATTTAATTAATTATAATAACATATGGTACAGCTGCATTACTGAAATAATAATAATATATCATATTATATCATCAGTGCAGTACACATCGTCGTTATATTTTCTTTCAAGATTTAATAAATTTCAGAAGAAATTTTCCATAATTTACAATTTTTTTAAAACATGGATTTCTTATCAGGGTTGTCTTATCGCATATTAAAGTACGGCGCGAAGCGGAGTGCTTTAATAAAACCGAGTGATGTACAAATACTTAACGCACACATTATGTATTATATTTTTTGGTCGACATACCTATTTATTTAAAATATCATATTTTTAAGTTAAGTAAATTTTTCTTCTGTCAAGTAGCCTTGAAACATCTGCTAAGAGATGTCGCCAGTAAACGTCACATTTAGAATTAATCTATTTTGTTTATTTAAGACTCTATTGAACAATTCATGGTGTAAAGTGCGTTTTTGTAGGCTCTCTTTTCCGCGTGTGACATTTAGCTTTGACGTTTCAAATTTTGTTATTATTTCTAGTTTCCTTGCAACAGACAGAAGAAACAGATTTGTTATGTGTCAATATTACCATGGTAATTGCTTTATGATCTAGGGCATATTATATAGTTTATCACGTGCCTCGTATCCATGACATAAATAAACAGTTACATACTAGGAAAACATAAATCGTATTTCTTCATTGCAGTTAAGGCTCTACACTTGTTAAACGCAATATTGCTTCAACAAAATCAGAATTCACGATTCTGGCTACATTGCTCAAAATAAAAATCTGAAATTTACCATAAGTAATTACGAAGCATTATTTTATTGAAAAATTCATACAATACATTGTTGCGACAACAATTTGAGAAAATAAGAATTTATTTATGTATTTTAATATTACAAATGATGGCTTTATTATTGCATATTTATTAATTTTGTTTTAAATAGTCGATTCCTTGCATTGTTCGTGAGAGTGCTAAGAAAATATTTTTTTCAAAAAAATTACACATCTGACGAAAAAAAATAGTAAAAAATCGGCCAAATTGACTATTTTTACTAATTTATTACTAAAATACCATTAAGTATTTCAAAAATATAATTTCTTAGCACTCTAGAGTCATCTTTTAACTATCTATATATAAAATATGAACAGTGTAGGTGTACTAACAAGAGCTCAGTTTGTAATATAGCAAGCTCCCTTTTTACCTTCCGCTTACCTGTAAAGGAAGGTATTGGAATCATGCAAAAAATCGGGTGGTGAATTTTTAGTGGATGAGCACGAATTAGGGTCCTTACAACTCATTTTTGATAGTTTCACGATGATGTCTGTGTGTATGTGTGTGTGTGTGTGTGTGTGGTCAAAGAGTGTTAGTCGCATAACTCAAATACGAATTACCCGAAAATTTTGAAATTTGGTATTTAACATTTGTATATAAATTGGAAGAGCTCCGTAGATTTTGGTACAAATATCTTCATCGGAAGTGATATTTTTTTAAGATTGAAAAGGTTAATTGTCAAAATTGTATATAAATTTGGAAAAATATAGTATTTATTTGTAATAAGAATAAGAGGAAAAGTTATTTGCAACTTACGTCCTAAGTAAGATATTAAATGTAGTAATTGAACGGAGGATGGCTTCAACACAGCAGAGTTTTCCTGTGAATGAATCTTTTTATTCAGGTGATGCAAATTTCTGTGTTTGAATATTTTAGATTTTTATTTGTATATTTTAAATGGGCACCGGATTGTACGTATACATTTCTGTTTAAAGTCTAGATATGGCGGAAGGTTGTGTGATGGCCACGTCAGATTTTTTACTATATTTTTGGCACAAGTGTAGCGCCTTAAGAATAAACAATAAAGTATTTGACATACTGGTATCACATGTAAAATCAACCTAAATACTGTGTTTATGCCGTCAATTTGTTTTTGCTTTATAAATTAACGATACACCAATCACAAGGCAGAAACGATTGTATTTTCACCCATTGATCACAATGGGAAGCAATTTAGCCATGAAAACTGCAGGTAAACCTTGAATACTAAATTAGCAATTAGGAATAGTAAGAATGAGTCCTGTGTCAGTTTGGCGTAAACAGAACAGAGCGAGCGAACTCGCAATCGCCGAATCGTGGCTCGCTGAATGTGATAATGTAAATAAGGATATAAATCAATTGGCTGCAATTACGCGGTATAAATCATCGCCGCGCGAGCGATTGAATTTTCATTCGTTCATTGGAGCATCTATTATTAATCACGACGTATTTTTTGCCGTTGTCTGTGCATATGGGACTATGTCCGCGCGCTCATAATTTAAGCAAATTAACGAACAAAAAATAAACAAAACAGCGCAGGATATGTGAGTGATTATAGGACACCTGATACTGACAAGAATGTTTTTCTTTTTTTAATAAATGATCCACGGACATGCAGATCTGACCTCGATGTACACCGACGCTTTGTTTGTTTCGTTTTCGTTTTGTTTATTGCTGATAGCGCAGCCAATAGTTTTTTTTTCAGCAGCGCAGCGAGCATTTTGGAAATCAGGCCATAATTACATGAGTCTAAACAGTAAGACATAAAGGATGAAAGAAATTTTAAATTTTATTTATAAAAATAAATCAATCTTTGTTTGCACCTTTTCCAAATAAAAAAATGTGATGACCTCTCGCAACAATTTACAATAACTCTCTTTTAGAATATGAGGCGATAGGTAAAAATAGTTGTTAAGAAAGCTGCAAGAAGTATATAAAAAAAAAATTCTGAAAATAATTTTCAAAATACATAAACCCAGAAACGGGTCGTAATATATAAGACTGTCACATTTAATTTGGGTCATGATTGTGATATAATATCTTCCATTTAAAAAAATTATAGCAAACATTTTCATCTCAAACATGCCTACACCCAAAAATGGGTCGTGACACTTAACTGTAATTATAGAAAATTTTATGCTGAATCTAAAGGTATGTCGTTCATTCCGATACCTCTGCTAGTTTTAGAGTTATGAGGTTTTCAGTTTTTTTCAGCAGGAATTTTTTGATCCTCCTGAAAAGTCACAAACCGGTATTTTTCAGGACTGAAAAATATTTTGATAGTTATTTTCAGGGGTGAGGAATTCAATTCCGTTTAGATTTTTGAGCTGTCTTTAATAGTTTTTGAGATCTAGCTCGTTGATTGATATAGCAACACAGAAAAATTTAATTATTTATTTAACTAAAATTTTGTTCGAATCCACAGTATTTCGCACAAAATATTATTGGTTCTTGTATCGTAATTTCGAAACGAGACAAGAATGAGACGAGAAATTTCTCGTTTCGGTGGTATCACTACTTCTGGGGGCGAGTGGTTGGATTCCACTATAACAACATGTATTATTCTGTCATTGAAAGTTAATTCTGATAAATGATTAAGTACTATCAAAATAAAAAATAAAATTAAACTTTCTATTTATTTATGAGGTATATTTTATTTCAAAGTAGGTATGTCTCGCTACACAAACAAAAAATCTGATGTGGCCAACACATGACCTCTCGCCTTTGACTTTACTATTTTACTAATCAAAGTTTTTACTCACAAATATACCATTGTAGAAGGGAATTCGGGAGTTGTAGGCAGATAATTCAAAATTGTAACAAAGTAGAATTTTTAACTTAAATGGTACTAGATAATACAACGTTTTGAATACAAATTGTAGATAGTAACATTTAGCATATATTGTTATTTAAAAATTTCTATTAATCCATAAATTTTGTGGATATTCCAGAAAAACTACCACTTCCGGTTGAACGACCAATACCAAAATCTAATCAGAACTAATCTAGGGTGTCAGAATATTATATAAAAATTTCATTTTTTTTTATTTAATGGTGTTTGAGTTATCGTACCTCCAACATCCATCTATACACCCACCCACCCACACAAACATCATCACGAATCTATCAAAATCGTGTTCTAGGGACCTCAAAACGTGCTTATCCATTGTAAACTCAAAATGTGAGCATGATTACAATGCCTCTCTTACAGTACTGAGTGGCGAGAGGTAAAAATAGTGAAATAATAATTAATAAATGAATAATCTATTAGCTCTGTGAAATAATCTAATCGATGTATTGTCGTAAATATCCCATGAAACAAGCCCGTGTCAAACATCGCGATGCATAATGTACAAATGATTTCATTTATTTACAAAACAAATGTTTACACGGGGGCAGAACAGCCAGCGTGATAAAATTAAATTTATAATATGCTAATTACGTATCTGATTTTTATCCGGAATATCACTGAAATATTCTAATTAAATTCTGCTGGTTTGTTATTTAGTTCCATGGATGCCACACGCGCCAAACAAATTATTCCAGATGTAAAAATAGGTTGAAATAATTTTGGCTTTTCGCTGAAACTAAATCGTTTGAATATTTTATTTCGGGAGAGGTTTCATGACATTTTTATTTATTTTATTCCAATTGCACTTATATTATTTATACAATTTACAAGAAACGTAAAGTTTAATTGCCAAATTCTAACATAAAGCCCTGTACACACTAAAGTACAAGTAAATTAGAGGAATGGTGACTAATTATTAAATTATTTTTGAAAATGATGACCACCGCAGGGAATTGAACCCGGGACCTTTACCTTGCCGGAGTAACACTCTACCCTCGACTCTACCAACTGAGCTACACACATGCTGCTTAATCCTGATAAATAATTTGTTTAATAAGAAGAATTTATATTTCATGCTTAGCTTCAAAACAGTGAATTTTTTCCAGGGTTCAAAAGAAACATCAAACAAAGTGATTTTTTATACTTTTATTTAAATGACGAAATAAATTTACTTTTTATATTAGTAAGTAATATAGCTACATGTTTTCGTAAAAAATAAAACTATATTTCTGTCTAGTTAAAATTTTATAAAATATTTACAATCAATACAACAAATAATTCAAACCTATATTATTTTATATTCTACATTCTATGTTAGGCATACATATTTTAGTTTACTTGCATAAATGAGTACCCATGAGTTTGAATAGTATTTGCACACACGGTAAAATATACAGTGATTCATACCTTGGTACTACTACTACTCATGTACCAAAATATTTTTTAACTGTAACTTCTAAATGAATAAAAATATTGTCTATTAAATTATTGCAAATTTAATGTACTTTAAAAATGATATAATCGACTATATATCGAAATCACATAGTTTACGAGTTATTAGGCAACAACAGAAAAAATTCCGAAAATTTTGCAGATTATTACGTATTACGCAGGAAGCACAGGTTTTTCGAAGCTTCAATCTTGGATTCACACTATCCTAACTGATCCTAACAACATATTAAAAATCAGAACTACATCACGCTTTGCGATTTTAGCCTTTTTATGTACGATTTGACTGGCCTATAATAGATATCTGACTAACTATGAATGGAATAAAATAAAATTTAATTAATTATGCAATGGCAAGAATAGTAAATTTATGAAATTCCATTTGAAACAGTGAGCCAACACTGTTTGATTTAAGAAACTAGGCACAAACCATTTTAAAATCTTTATCTATAAAGTATAAACTAACTTTCAAAATGATGCTTTATTTTAGAACTGTTGCAAATTGAGGTAGTGATTTTTTAAATTGACTTGTGTATTTTGAATTTTCGCGAGTCGGTCCTGGCGGGCATGTTCCGGATCAAATCCGGGCACCCGAGAGACCGGAGCCGTCACAGTGTTGCGCGCACAACGAATGTGAAATTTTTGTCATTTTCTGTGTTTTCAAAATGTTTTATAATTTATTTGAAGCGAGTTATTCGCAAGCTCGCATTATTTACTTCATAGTTTGTAGGTTAGTAAATGAGAGCACCCTAGAGGGGCTGTTTAGTGCCTTAAAGTGAAGTTTACAAAGCTAAAATTGGATTAAAGCGTAAGTTTGAGAATGGAGTACGTGAGAGTGGGATGTATGTACACAAAGCTCACATAAAATTTTAATATAATTTACAGAAAACTTTAACTTTGATATCATTTACGGGTTGTTTGAGGATTCTTTCATATTTCTGAATCTTGAGCAAAATAATCCTGGTAAGAATTATCTGTCAAATAGCGACGCCATTAATTTGAATCTTTTCTAATTTCTAATTCATTGATAACTTTTGTCTAAGATTCGGGAGCTTGAAAGAATTTTCAAAGAATCCATATGTGGTCAGAGATTTTAGAGCCATAAATAGAATATTTATAATTTATGCTAAAGATGGGTCATTAATTTCATGAATTTTTATTAATTTTCTAACGAAATATTAATTAATTTTTAATTAATATAAAGTGTTTAAAATATTCTTGTTAGTACAACTATATTTATATTAGTAGTTAAAAGTGTAGGATATGACGGGAGATTTTTTGTATACGATTCATATTTAATACTACCTATTTTAAAAATTTTGTACATCCGGGAATATAACTCTTCTTTAGTCTTTATTTTTAGAGATTAGGGTTCTTAATTTGCTCCCAAGGAATTATTTTTCATATTTAATCCCGTTGTCAAGGAATTGAATTTATTAATCCCGTTGTCAAATAAATACGTGCTATTTGTTTACAGAGTATTTATGATAAAAACAAAAATATTTGTCATAAAATTTACTGTCAAAATTATAGAATGTGTATTCTTTTACACTATTATGCATTCGTACGAAAGTGAAGTTCAAAAAATAGTGTACATACTAAAGTGTCTTTAATCCCTCAGGTAATTATTTCCCTCACCTTCGGCTCGTGAAACAAACTTCACCCTCAGGATTAAATCATGCATTTTAGTTCTTTTATATAATATACTATTAAATTTAAATTTATATTCTAGGGACCACAAAACGTGCTTATTCACTAAAAATTCACACTCGAATATTTTTTGAACCGTTACAATACGTCCCTTATAGAATATGAGGCGGGACTATATTACGACCAGTGGAGAGAGTGTCCACCTACATTGCTAGTGGTACCCACGTCGATACCAGTACCCTTTTAAATAAAATATTTGTAACTATATAAATATGTATAGATATTGGTGCCAGGAAATATGAAATTATTACCGAATGATGGTTGCATATTTTTATGTTAAAATGACATATAATAATTGTCCTTATTTATAATTCATGCGGCGTTATTTCCTGCTAAAATAAACCAAATGTAAAAACGAAATCAAATTAAACTTTTCAATATAACTCAGCTCGTGATGTCAATGAATCGATTAATATTTAATGAAAACAAAATTTAAATTCATGTCACAATTAACAATTACGTCAGCCGTCAATGGCGAAACAATCGAGAAAAATCCCAGTGGCGCCGGTTTTTGTTTTTACCCCAATGGGCCAGAACAATGGAAAATCACGAGAATAGCAGAATATTATTTCATGAATATAAAATGGTAAATTGGCTTCAACATTTTTTACATTTATAAAGTCATACATACATCTAGATATGGCACAAAAATCCGCTTGGCTTATAAATAACATTATGACATGATCACACGAGGAAAGTTTCTACTAAAAAGTTTCTTGAAAGTAAAACAAATGCTAGAAGCTGTCATAAAAAATGTCAATATCGGTCATACGGAAAATCCGTGGGGGAAACTCATTATTTCTTTGAAATATATTAAGGATATTCACTCGTCATATCAAAAATACAAATAATTGAATGAAAATTGAGAATATCGTTCTTTGTGATGAAAAAATGAACTATTAATTTTTTCAGATTTTTTTACCGTTTAGATATAGAGAAAATGAATTTTAAAAATCGAGTTTATAGCATAGGATTAAATGGAACATCGCATAAATGACGCATAAAGTTAACCAAAAAATACAGAAAAAAATCTGAAAATCTGCACATAGTAACTACAAAACCTTATCTATGTCATAAGATTTTTTAAATCGAGCTCTACCGTGTTGATGAAGAGTATTTAGCAATTAATTATCACTCTAAACTGAACTCGGTGACAGTAAAGACGTCCTGATGTATAAACGTGGCAACATTGGTTGACAGTTTTCATATTGGCAAATATTATATTGAAAAAAGTCAACGGGTTTTAATTAATTATTAAGTTAGTAACTATTATTATTTTTATAAATTAATTAAATAAATAATTAATGTTTTTCAATTAAAATAATATAAGTTGAGAAGTTAGGTGCCACCCAGGCAACCAACTGTGCGGAGCGAAAACTTGTTCTACGTTTTGCATTGGTGCCGTTGTTTGCACCATTATCTCAGTATATTTATATTGCAAAATTAATTGCATATAAATTTAAATAATAATTTCAATTCAAGTAATAATTTATAACATTAAATAATGAATTAACATTAAAAATTCAAATAAATATTTATTTAAAGTTATTTTTTTCGAATAAAATTTCACATTTAAAAGTTGTTACCCTGCAGTCTTTTACATTGAGATCATAGAGCACTAGGACTTTAAAGTTTCACTTTTAGTACGATAAATCGTCCGAAAAATGTTTTTCATTATTTATAAACAAATTGTTGTCCCTATAGAAATTGTTATTTAGCCTACTTGTATCATATTTCTACGAATTTTAGCAAATTTCTATTAATAAATACTATAATTTAACAACTTTAGTAACCAGTATGAAATAAAATTTTGTATGTACCTTGAACGAAAAGTGACTTTAAGGTCCTCGCAAGTAAACAACTTGCTAGTACCTTAAAGTTTCACTTTTCGATCTAGATACATAAATAACTATTAAGAAATATAATTACAGTATTGACAGTTTTTTTCATTACAGCTCCTAGCACTTGTACTTTCAAGAAACGTAGTGAAATCTTGCCTCGTCTGAACAGGGCATTATATATCAATATGTAGGCATAAAACAATTTGAGTAATTAAAAAATAATTCCTAAACTAAATATATTATTTAACAGTCTATGATAAACGTATATTCTGCTGAATATTGTCTTTGCAATGTACATCTCTGGGTTAAGAAGCAAGTAGTGTAGTGCAGTGCGATAATCAATACTATTATAGTGTCGTACTAAATCGCAATTCGGTGTTCTTATCAGCTAGCATTGAACGTGTTTTGTAGTACATTGCTACACATGCATGGGCGCTAGCATGCAATTTATAGGAATTTGTACATTGAGATAATTTCCTTGTCTTGTATAATAGCTTTACTTAGCCAAGATATTACTGCGTTATGATGTTGCGAACTCAATGTTGCAATGATAACTATATTTACATTTACATTATCTGTAGAAGAATAAATAATAGTGGTATTTGATAACTCAAACTACGACAAAACAAATGCCGTAAACCATATTTTGATTTTTAGTTTTAAAATTATGCAACCTCAATATAGAGGAAAAATGCAATATTTATTTATACAAGTGAATTAATTTTAATTTTTATTATGTTGCTAACAATGCTTGGATCTGCGAAATAACCGATGAAATTTATAAAATTCGTTTAAATAGAAGATACTTGCGTTTAAAAATAGCAAACATTAGCTGCATTCAAATCACCACATTTTAAATTTAAAGCAAAACTTGAACATTCGACTTCTACCATTTTGTAAATTGTATTTTTAATAATAATGTATTTATTTAGCAGAGGTATTAAAAATATAATCAATTTACAGTAAATTTAATCATTTATGTATTTACAATATTTCTTATTTGAATTTTAAACCTATATACATTATAATTCTTCACATAAGCTGGAAATTTATTAGGTATTTTATATTATTTCCTTATATTTTGAGTAGAAGTTTTTTATCGTTTTTCACGATAAATATCACAAGTTTGTCTTGTGTTATAATCGTGTACATCTTTATGAAATTTAAACAAGTCAGTTAGATAATTTGACATTTCTCCACTAATAATTTTGTGTATAAATACTAACATGTTATATTTAACAAATTTTGTTACATTTAACCAATTTAAACTCTGTAGTATGTACTCCACACTTGTGTACTTGTTACAATTTAAAATTGCACGCAGAGCCCTATTTTGTAATATTTGCAGTCGGTTAATTTCTGTATTATTGCACATAAAAAGAATAGTTGATACATAATTGAAATAAGGTAGAATTATTGCATTAAAAATAGTTTTCTTAGCCTGAGTAGAAAGTATTTTTTTTAATCTATTTAGGAACCCTATTTTTTGGAAATCTTTTTACATAAATAATTAATATATGAATATTATGTTTAACAAAATAATAGTGGCGCGCGAAATCAATGTTTTTGACTGTTTTCTGGCATGGTAGAGGATCGTCTTTCGTCTTAAGGGTATCGACTCCACGTAGCTCAACACCGCGTTGGTAACGTTCGCCTAAAATACGCAAAAGCAGACTAGCAATTTTTAAAATGCTCACGAAGTTTTATAGGTAAAGCAAAATGTCATAAATTTATTACAGACGAAGAATGGAACTAGGTTTATGCCCGAGTTACATTTTCTAATAAATCTGTAAATCATAAGATAAAGCATGCAAAAATTGCTTAAAACAGTAATTTTATATATGGATTCCAAAGATTTTTTCAGAATTCGAACTCGGCATAAACCTAGATTAATTCTTTCACAGACATCTAGTACCTATTTTGTGTTTTTTCAAATTTCTAATATGCAATGAGTAAAACAGAAACTGCTACACCTCTAAACACGCAATATTTTGTTACAGAAACTTAGAGTTTAGAGAAGTTTAAAATTTCGATATTAAAATATCGTCGTATGTTAACTTTAAATTTCAGATTAGATATATCCCCAATTATGAGGGGTATATATTCTTCTCTATCATCCTGCTTCACTAATTTATTTCCTGCTATTTCCTGCTAAAACAAATAAACATACACCTGTTCATCATCAGAAACTTCAGCGACCCTATTTCTCTTTTGTTCATGAATATCTTACTTGATTGTTGCGCGTTTCATTTGTTACAAGCCCACTTAAAAATTTATACCGAGGGTGGAGCAACCCTAGAAGCACCCCTTGACTGATTGTTGTCTACCCTGGCATTTAAAATTCTGCTAAAACGGTTGAGCCATTACTTTTCTTTTGGATACATTGGAAACCGTATTTTTTATTCATAATAAACGTGTAGTTCTAGCAAATCAAGTTCAAATCCTGTCTGGTACACTCCACAAAAATATACCCTGTGGTGTACTCTCCACTAACAACCACGGGTACCCGTGCATTGACGGCTGGTAAACGCACACTCAACCATGAAACACTGTCCACACTAGTATTCTTTCATTCTTTTGTATCCTGAGTTGGTTTGAAGCTGTCAATGAATTAGAAATTATACTTTTTCAAGACTCATTCAATTTAGCGGCGCCGCTATTTGACAGGTACCTACTGAAAATGTTAAGTGGACAACAAAATATAAATAATATTTAAAAAAAAAATTTTTTACTTCCTTGTACGGAGTAAAAAGGAAGTATTGTATCGAGAAAAATTTCGGTTCTCAGGTTTTGACGGAAATGTCCGTTTTGACTTTTCCTGAATCCATTATGACTAGTTTCGTCGTGATGTCTGTACGTACGGACGTATTTGTGTCGCATAACTCAAATACGGTTACACGTAGAAAGTTGAAATTTTGTATTTAGGACTGTTATAGCATCTAGTTGTGCACCTCCTATTTTTGGTTGCGATCGTCCATGCCAAAAGGGATCTTTAGTCTAGGTATTTTTTGGTATTTTCCGCATAAATCAAATACGGTTATTATATTATTCTACATTTTAGTTATTAAGAAAAGTATAAACAGTTTAATAGGCTTACAAGGAAGTCATTTGGTGTCCATATCAGATTTTTCATGATTACATTTGTTTGTTGTTAAATAAATCACAAACTTGTGTGAAGCATGTTTTGGCCATTTAGGGAAACGACACTCTTAAGTAGTTTCTGAGTTAGTTGGCCGCCACTTTTTTCAAGATGGCTGTTTAAAAATTATATTATAGTTATCACAGATATAACTCAATTTTAAATTTCAATTAATCAAATAGCTCCAGAGATAGGTTTCCGCCATTTTGTTTTTATGATGGCAGGCTAAAGGGCGATAGTTATTTATTAAAAAAATGTTTTAACTCAATACACAGTACATATACATACAACAACAAGGCAAACTTCCTCCTTTTGGAAATCGGTTAAAAACGGGTGCGTTATATAAGCGCATTTGGCCTTTATCAGTTTTTCTTATCGACGTACGAAAACCGCCGAAATAAACGTTCTAAAAGCGCAGAAATTGACGTTATATAAGCGCAGAAGGGAACAAAACCCTAATTGAGTCCAACAGAACTCCGTTTTTTTTTAAATAAACTAATCAATACTAACAAAACTAGTGATGCGTCGAGACGAGACGAGACGAGATTTTTCACTTCTCGTCTCGTCTCGTCTCGAATTAGAATATTTTAATCTCGTCTCGATTATTTCTCGTCTCGATTATTGTTATCTCGTCTCGATCCCGATCTCGTCTCGATTTCTCGACCATTTTTATTAAAAAAAAATTTCGCCGATTGACATTAAAAGTGCTATTTCGGACAGCTGACAGTCTGTGAAATGTCATTTTTAGTGCCTAGGTAATTAAATTATTTTTTTCAATACCTCCACCGAAAACGCCACCTTTCTTCTCTATTACTAGAGACGAAATGGAGAGGTATTTCTGACCGATCAGTACCTTGTCCACCTAGAAGGAAAAGTACTTTTCCTCCCGATTTATGCGGGATTCCAATTGACTTTTCCTCCCTAGGGAGTAAAAGTACCAACCGGTCGGAAATATTTCACTTTCATCCCTAATAATAAAATATTTAATCTAATAATTTTACATGGTCAATGCCAGTAAAATGATAGATTTATGTGGACAGGCTGACTTGACATTTTAACTGAGTTTAACTATGACAACAACAACAACAACAACAACAACAACAACAAAAAGGCGAATTGGTGGAAAAAAATTAAAAATTGTTGAATAAAGTAAATAATTTTAAAAATTCGAGAAATCTCGACGAAAATGTCGAGATTCGAGAATCTCGACATTGTAATCTCGTCTCGATTTTTTTTACAAAAACCAGTCTCGTCTCGACGAGACGAGAAATTTCGAGACGAGACGAGACGAGATTCGAGAAATTCTCGTCTCGTCTGCATCACTACAAAACCCTAATTGAGTCCAGTAGAACTCCGTTTAAAAAAAAATAAACTAATCAATACTAACAAAACCCTAATTGAGTCCAACAGAACTCCGTTTTTTTGACATAAACTAATCAATACTAACCTGAACTTAACCCCATCATACTGGAAGACGATCTGGACTAACTTGTTATGGTCAGAAATCTCATTTTCGAAAAATGCGCTTATTGTACGTTACGATCTGCGCTTATTGTACATAAATTTACTGATTAAATTTCTGCGCTTTTCATACGTTTTGATGACCTGAAATGCGCTTTCACAACTCTCCGTAAAAAACAAATTCATTCACTAAACTATAAATAATGTTGATCTCTCTGAACACCGTTAAGTAATGACGGCTTTAACACAACAGGTAATGGCACAGGCAGTAAAATACAAATCAATTTCCGGAAAACATACACATTAGGGTAATGGCGAGCGCTGTTGGTATTTCCTACAAAAAATGTTTCAAATTTCTGTGTATTTTTTCCACCGAATGAACGAGTAAATTCCCGACTTGCATCTAAACGATGCAGCGCATCATGTGTAAAAACATTCCACGTTTTTGCAGTTAGAGCTGCTCACTAAATTAGTATAATTAGTTAACTAACGTTGTGCGGTCTTTAATTAAACTGCACTTTTTTATTTCCCGCTGGTTAACAATTACAGATCAGGTCGGAATGCAAAACTCTACCACACAAAAATTTATTCAAAGTACAAATGTCGTTTATTTCGAGAAAAATATTATACTACTTTATCTACTTCTAATTAGTGTGATGTTTGCTACTTAATGCCATATTTATTAAGAGGACCATCTACCTCCTAAAATCCACCATAAAACGTATTAACGTTTTGTGGCCAGTACCTACAAGAATGGTCAAATTGGATTTCAACAAGGATTATATACTTAAAGAATCAATTAACAGTTGTGCCTTTTTAAAATTTTAATAAAAAAATTGTACATGATTACAAAAATTCTGAAAAATTCATAAAAATTTCCAATTTATGCAAACTTTACACGATTATATCTCCTGATTTTAAAAAGGCACATCTGTAGATCCTTTCTTTCTCTATTAAATGTTTATAAAAACTTAAAACTATGAAAACATTGCATTGCTATTGCTAGGATGCGGTAAAGTACGAGTTTCGGGCTGGTTTTAGGCAGTCATAATAGTGGGGAAAAGAGTGGAATAAAAAAAAGTTAAATCGAGAGTATTCTAGAAATTCGGTAATACGTAGACGGGCCGCTTAACCCTAGCCGAGCGAAAATATATAAAAAACTTAGAATACCAAATATGGGTCAAAAGTGACCCAGGTTTTTTAAATTACATTTAGGATTAGGATACTATTATATAATATAGTAACATTTATTTTGGATGTACCTACATAATACTGTGTAAATGGGTTCACTTGTATGATAATTGAACCAGATATACAGGGTTTCTCAGACCACCCGCACAGGCCTTTAAAAAAATGGCTTACGATTTGTCAAGAGGACCATGGGCGATCTTACTAATATGGATGTGCTCTATCTGATGTCATGCAGAGCGAGGCCCCCCCTAACCCCCTGAAAGGGATACGGTGGGTAAATTTGTTTTTTCAAATGGGAACCTCTATATTTTGTCCGGTTATTTTGGACCCCAATCAAAAAAACTCGATTTAATCTTTATCTATACTAATATTCGTTAAGGTTAAAATTATTTATTTATAAGGACAATATTTTAGGAGAATTCCTAAAAGGAAATTAAGTTAGTAAAAAAAATTCAGAAGTTATATGCAGAAAACTGAAAATCGGGTCAACGTAGACCCGCTTTTGGCTCGGCAAGGGTTAATCCCGTAGAGAATTATACCAGGGAATAATTCCCTCCTCTGCACCAATCAGAATGCCTGAACCAATTTTTTTTTTTGAAAATTATTTTTAGAAAACGTTGCAATGTTTAACGATGAAACTGGTGATGGAGAACTTACCTACATTTGAAAATGTCAACATTTTTGAGTATTGGTATTTATTTATTAAAATCTTGTATATATTTAATTATAAGCATATAAAGTACAGTATACAACTCGCTATAATGGCTATTATTCCTTCCGATGATTAAAACCCTCGCTCGCTTTGCTCGCTCAACTTCGGGAATAATAGCATCCATTATAGCGTCGTTGTATAATATACTATTAATTATATAATTTGGTTAATTAAATATCTTATATAATCTACGGCTATTAAATAATTTGCTTTCAATTCATTAATGTATAAAATATCAATACATTATTAAAAACTTTTTAAGATTAAAAACAAAAACATTTTTGTACTATGTATAGCATATCCATAACTGTTTGCCATTTTAAATTGATTTAGTAATAGATATTTATTATATTTTTATGCATTTTTGACGTAATGATAACAGTTTAAAACGTCAGAGTGATTTAAAAATTTGCGGTGTGATTAAATAAAAGTTTAATTCACTTATTGTGAATAAACATTTATTTAAAGTTGTTGCTGTGGAGTTAATAACAGCAGTTTAAAACTTCAAAATTGAATAAAAAATTATAAAATATAGTCGTAGATATACTATAGTACATATTTTATTATTCCACGCTAGTTTAATCATTAATTTAGTAATTAAACTGTTCCATTCAACATGATTTATTTTCGTCCTGGTAATTATTCTTTTTGTCATATGTGCGACACTGCTGTTCTCAGCGCCGACTTTTCGCTGTCATCTCCCATTTTTGATCTCTTTCCGACTAATGTGAAGCTGCATCTAGCTGTCTCTTTTCACGAAGTCGCGGTGTGACTTCATCTGTATTCCGAACACAAGAGGGAACAAAAATATAAGTAAGGAAAAGTTAAAGCGCTTTTTTTGCCAAGAACTTATCTAGTGGCTTTAGTAATCAGTATATATGGCCGCAACTTGGGCTGTCTTCTACCTTGGAGGACACGCCAGGGCTGCATCTTGGGGGAAGAAATCATGGTATAAAAATATCAACCTTCCGACATTATCAAACAATACAATTTACAAAATAGTATATTAAAGAACAAGTTTTATAAGACATAATTTTTTCGCACGTGTTCAAATTTAGTAAAACGAGCCCTCGGGCGAGTTTACTAAAGGACAAGTGCGAAAAAAGTCTTATAAAATGAGTTCTTTATACTATTTTTTCTATTTGGTGTCTTTTTATTATTAAAATTTAAATTATACTGCCACAATATACACAAGTCGATTTAGGGAAATTTATGTATGTAACGTTTTGGTTGGTGATATTAATATTGTCATGTATTTATCTGTCACTGTCACTGCAAAAGTATATAATTACTGAACTATTCTAGGTGATAAGTATAGATATTATAGAAAATATTGAACTTATATGTTTTCTATTTCTGGAGTCATTAATTTTGAATAAAAAGTAATTAATTAAGCAAAACATATTTAGAGGTTATACTGAAATTTGTCAATTCTGAAGTTTGACGTTTAACAATTGAAATAAATGTCATCTGATACTGATCTGATACTAGCAATACCAACCTTCTATAAAAATATGTTGCGTGTCACAAAGTGAGCTCTAGCGACATTCAGTTGCGTATTACAAAGTTAACTTTGTGAGACGCAACTGAATATCGCCAGGGCTCACTTTGTGACACGCAACATATTTTTAGAAGGTTGGTATCGGTAGTGGGAAATGACATATCAGCGGTTCGTTCTGGTTTTCGTTCCTGTTCCGGTTCGGTTCGAGTCTTTGTTTTTAACAGACTGGGGGTGTATTCTGAACACATTCCGTTAACTTTGAACGGACCGTTAAATTTAAACGGACCGTTATGCTATTCTAAAAGGGTGCTCCGTTATATTTTAAAACGGAAATCCATAAACTATCCCCGTTAAAAATTAATATCTGAACGGATGCTTTTACAATGCCGTTATGTCAAACGGATGGAATAATTTTGAAGAAAAAAACATTACTAGCCTCTTATTAACGTTTTATAATGTAATAAATACGTAGACAATGAATAAAATCAAGTTATTTAAACATATGTTTAACTAAAAAATAATTATTTTTCTAAAATAAATTCAATTAATTTGATTGGTGAGTCAGGAAGATATTAGCAAAGGCTGTTGCATCCGCTAATATTACCTATAGGAAAGTAATACTTATAATAATAAAAAAATACTGGTACATACTTTATACTTTTTATTTAATATGTTTGCTCTACTTACTTTTTTATTTTAAATATTAAATTATCGTATTGCCTAATGCAAGAATACAGGTAGAGGTATAGGTATTATTTTAAATGATATCTACACAATATGCAGCATGCAGTATATGTAGATTTAAAGTTTGACATAATATGTCACATGTCATGTCATATAATCAGACAAGTAGCCGAAATCAGTGTTTAAATATGATGTAAAATAGTGTCGAAATAAAATAAATAAATTATATAATATTAAAGTCAAAGTAATACTGTATAATATAGAAGAGAACTTATAGAACGGTAAAAATATAATTTGGTCCAAATTGTCTGCAATATTTTGAAATACAATTAAAAATTAACGATAATTATGCAATTATTGGGAACACTGTTTACAAAACGAAATACCTATGCATCTTTGTCCATAGTAGACCTAAACGGAGTCCGTTTAAAATTTTCATTTTAACGGGTCCGTAAAAACATGCCCTTCAGAATAGCAATTTTTGACAGATCCGTTAAAATTCTATTTTTAAACGGGGTCCGTTTGATATATTTTTGTATTAGATCTATTGGTTAAATCCAGTTGTATTGATAATTCTGGATGAAACCTCCTCGGGCATTATTTAAAGTAGTTGTTCGTTTTCCAATTAAAACGTCTGTAATTTCTCCCGGCAATCTCAACAAACAATCACAGAACTTAAAGAAAACTATCACCTCTAGTCTCCACTCCGCTGTTCTACAACAACAAACGTTTGCTAACTTTCCTAACGAACCCTCGAATCAACAGACCGAAAAACTCGCTAAAATCTAATAATACACGCTGACAAACTTCCACATTCATCTTACAGACAAACACAGATTTCACAGAGTGAAGAAAAGAGAGATCTCCCGATAAACGATAACTTGTTGGCGGGGATATCCACTAGTTTATGTCTACGACATTGGTGATGACAACTTTTGTAGTTATAAAAATAATTTATAAAATTTAGTTTTAATTTTGGAGTATAGTTTCGGCTGTCATAACCAAGTTGCGTTAAGAGGCTCGTCTACTACCTAATATCAAGCATAAAATGTACTAACGTAGCGAGTGTTTTGTGACCAGTAGAAGAATGATCAAAATTTATTTCAACAAGGATTTAATAGAGAAAGAATGGATCTACAGATGTGCCTTTTTCAAATTTTTATTAAAAATTTATTGTACATGAATATGAAAAAAAATCCTATTTTATGCAAACTTTACACGGTTATATCTCATAATACAAATTTATTTTTAAAATTATAAAAAGGCACATCTGTAGATCCATTCTTTCTCAATTAAATGTTTATAAAAACTTTATCTTGAATTCAATAATAATCTGACAGTTTTCCCATCAACGAAAACACTTTTACAGTATTTTTCAAGTTCCAAAATGACATTGCATTGCTAGGATGCGGCAAAGTACGAGTTTCGGGCTGGTTTCAAGCAGCTCTAGTAGTGGGGGAAAAATAGAATGGAAAAAAAAGTAAAATCGAGAGTATTCTAGGAATTCGGTAAAAACGTAGACGAGCCGCTTAAATGACGAAATATTGAATTGTCAAAATCTTAACACTAGCACTCCTAAGTCTCATTCACATGAGAAGTTAGTTTCAAGATTTAAATTTATGTTTACGTTGAGAATGTTTAAATTTATGTAACTATACGAAGATCTGCACTTTACACTTTGTAGTACTGAAGTTTATAAGCTCCGAACTTTAGGTATATGTTTACAATTACTAAAGATATTTAATATTATGTGAATGCTGTATTTCTTAAACTTAAATATAAATGTAACTTTCAAACTAAATGCTTATGAGGCTTAAGACTATACAGGCTGATTCACAACTTCGTGCATATATTTTAAAGGCATAGTAATCAACTTACTGATCATAGGACAATTTTTTTTTTAAATAGGTACCTATATTTAAGAGATATTTTCGAAAAAGTTATTTTTGGTTCTAGATTGCGATATGATACTTTTACATTCTAACTGAAATACGAATTACCCAAAAATTTTGATATTTGGTATTTAACATTTGTATATAAATTGGAAGAGCTCATTAGATATTGGTACAAATATCTTCACCGGAAGTGATATTTTTTGAAGATTGAAAAGATTAATTGTCAAAAAAAAAAGTATTTATTTGTAATAAGAAAAAGAGGAAAAGTTATTTGCAACTTACTTTATAAAAAAATTGTCTGATTGCATTAAAGAACTACAGTAAAATTTGAAAAATAAATTTTTCAGATAAAACGTTGAAATCTGGTAATCCATGTTCGGCTGATTTTTGTTTTTGCGTAAAAAATATTGACTGGTGAGACGGAGAGAAGTTGGCATACTAGCGCCATAATATGTAAGTCATAACCTCATAACCATAAGTAATAAAATATTAAATGTAGTAATTGAACGGAGGATGGCTTCAACACAGAAGAGTTTTCCTGTGAATGAATCTTTTGATTCAGGTGAAGCAAATTTCTGTTTGAATATTTTAGATTTTTATTTGTATATTTTAAATGGGAACCGTATTGTACGTATACATTAATGTTTATAAGTCTAGATATGGCGGAAGGTTGTGTGCTGGCCACATCAGATTTTTTTTATAGTTCTTCAAGCAAAGTACCGTTTCCGATTGGCATTCAAGTAAAATATGATATTCAATTTAAAACCATGACCCAAAATATGATATTCAATTTAAAACCATGACCCAACACTGTTTGATCTAAAATTGCGAATTTAGAAAAAATTCTTTCAGTTCCAAGATAGTGTGTTGAGCACTATATGCCATTAAAATATACACAAAACAGCTAAATGAGGTGCAAAAGTGGCTAAATAACAATCCGTGAGCACACCACAGGGCCAATGACCAAATCTACAGGCGTAGAAAATTCGATTAAACTCCCAAAAATAAATCAGTAGGAAATAAACATTTTTCTATCGTGTTCCCGGGTTGACTCGGCCGCCCTTGATTCCCTTTCGATTCTCGGGTAAGTCGCGTAGGGCGAGCTGATATATGGAGAGAACAAACATTAGCATAAGATCCCGAAGGCCCTGATCGAATCGGTAAAACAAACGAGATGGGATCGCAGATCGCTGTTTGTTTTATCTATCATCTACATACACTCTCATAATCGCCCTGTCAGTCAGGAGTCACAGTTAATAATCAAACGTTTATTTTGTTTTCCAATTTCACCTCATATTTTTGTTGCGATTCTAATGTAAATATAAATATTTTTATTCATCTCCAATTTTAATCAATTTTATTGTAAATGTTTTTATTACAATATTTGGAAAATGTATTGCATTATACATTGTGTAAACGTTCACAATTTTATCCAACACCTCTTAATAAAAGCATCATAACTATGGTGATTTTAAACAAGCAAAGTAAAAAATTACCCTCAAGTGACTTTGATCAAAATTATACCCACTTGTGGGTAAATTGTTACTTTGCTTGTTGGAAGTCACCATAGAAACGACGTTTTAGGTTGAAACTTAATATTTTTAAATTATTTAAGCAGTTATTAAGAGGTGTTGGATAAAAAGTTATACTTGTGGGCAAAAAGGAATGACCCACTCGAAAAATTATCTCACTCAGCCTTCGGCCTCGTGAGTTAAGATTGCCCTCGTGGGTAATTCCTTACTTTGCCCACTTGTAAAGTAAATAACTATTATTCAATGAATATTAAAAATATTCTTCTATTTGACGTTCACAAAGTTAACTTTGTGAAACGCAACAGAATGTCGCCAGGGCTCACTTTGTGACACGCAACATATTTTGTTAGAGGGTTGGCTTTGCCTCGTTAATTAAAAACCTATCAACGTAAACTTTTGTGACTGTTCTCAAATATATCTAATTTAAAATTGATACATGTTAGCTTTTTTATTTATAAACTAAAATATTTGCATTTCATTTTATGCAATTTCTTGTAAAGTGCATTTTCGTGTCAAAAGATCAGCCGTAAATCTGTCATAATCTTTTGACAAGCTCAACAAATATTCAATCCGTTCTATAGATTATACTTTACAGCTTAAAAAATCTGATGTGGGCAGCAAGCACACAACCTCCCGCCATATCTAGACTTATAAACAAATGTTTTGTTACAATCCGGTGCCCATTAAAAATATACAAATAAAAATCTAAAATATTCAAACACCGAAATTTGCATCACTTGTATCAAAAGATTCATTCACAGGAAAACTCTTCTATGTGGAAGCCATCCTCCGTTCAATTACTACATTTAATGTCTTACTTTATAACTTATATAACCCGTCTCACATGTCAATATTTTTTGCGCAAAAACAAAAATCAACCGATCATGGATTACAAAATGTCAACGTTTTATTTGATAAATTTATTTTTTAAATTTTACTACAGTTCTTTAGTGTTACCAGATAAATACAAACGTAAGTTTCTAATATCTTTTCCCTTTATTCTTATTATAAATAAATACTATATTTATCCAAATTTATAGAAATTCTGGACAATTAATCTTTTCAATCTTCAAAAACTATCACTTCCGATGAAGATATTTGTACCAAAATCTAATGAGCTCTTCTAATTTATATACAAATGTTATACATACCAAAAATATCAAAATTTTTGTTTAATTCTTATTTGAGTTATACGACTGACAGAAATCCGTCCCTGACCATATACCTACAGACAGACACACACACATACATACTGACATCATCGTGCAACTATTAAAAATGAGTTGTAAGTACCCTAATTCGTGCTCATCCACTAAAAACTCACTACTCGATTTTTTGCATGATTCCAATACCTTCCTTTACAGGTTTGGCGGAAGGTAAAATGCTACACTGTCATGTCAATAAATTTGATATTTGAATAAACCGTTTTAAAGTTTTCGACAATAGCTTATAATATTTTAATATTACATTAAATGCATGTTGAAAAAAAATTTGACCATTCCTGTATTGGCACAAAACACTCGCTACGCTGGTACATTTTATGCTGGAATTTAGGAGGTAGACGGGCCTCTTAAAATTGTCTTTTAAACAATTAAAACAGTGTTTAGGTTAAGAGGTTGAAATGAGTTTATAAACATCAAAAGTTAACTACTATTATTTATGTAGATATTATGATATTTTATTCTGGAATTTAGGAGGTAGATGGGCCTTTAAAATCAATCGAAAAATTATCTGCGGTGTGTTTTGCAAGGTACAAATGCCTCTGCGATTTGTGGTGGAGGCGTCGTTCGTTTGGTGTAGTTCCCGGCTGATTGACTTAAATGCTTAAGGGATTACAGTGTTCAATTAATTGTTTCGTAAGCTTCGACTAAATCTAACCGCCCTTAATAAGAAGAACAAAGTACTGGCGGTGTAGACTCGCCCGGAGAGTTGTAAAAGCGCATTTCTGGTCATCAAAACATTTGAAAAGCGCAGAAATATAATCAGTAAATTTATGTTCAATAAGCGCAGATCATTGAATAAGCGCATTTTTCGAAAATGAGATTTCTGACCATAACAAGTTAGTCCAGATCATCTTGATGATTTTCTAGTTTTAAAAAATTCAAAAAACATTGTAGAAAAATTGTCGTACAATCCCTAAAACCATTGTGCTTCTCAAATGTTCGCTTCTGCGCTTATGTAACTTCAATTTCTGCGCTTTTCAAATGTTATTTTATGCGCTTTTCGTACGTGATAAGCAAAAACAGATAAAGGCCAAATGCGCTTATTTAACTACTCGCCCTTACAACCCGCGGCCGGTATTGTAGTTTTAATTGTGAGCACCGCACTCATTTTTCACCCGGGAAAATTGGTTTTTAATAATTTGTTTTTCTGACGTCCATATTGTACAAAAACAACTATGCAGGATTAATATTCCGTATTCTAAAGATGATTAATCGTCCAAGAACTAATTTCGGGTGTATTTATTTATTGATTTAAACATAGAAGGAATTAATTTATGCAAAAATTCAACCCATGTTTGCTTTAGGAATTTCGGTAGCCGGATTTTTTAAATCTGGTGAAATGAATTTCCTGTTCGTTCAGGAACATGGACGCCATTTTTAAGGAGATTACAAATGTGTCAATAATTTTTCAGACAGTTTCAACATTAACTCATTTCTGTCTATACAGTGTGTATAATAATTCCCGCTTACCTGTAAGGGAGGTATTGGAATCATGCAAAAAATCGGGTAGTGAGTTTTTAGTGGATGAGCACGAATTAGGGTCCTTACAACTCATTTTTTATAGTTTCACGATGATGTCTGTATGTATGTGTGTGTATAAGTGGTCAAAGCCGGGGTGTAGGTCGAATAACTCAAATACGAATAACTCAAAAATTTTGATATTTGGTATTTAACATTTGTATATAAATTGGAAGAGCTCATTAGATTTTGGTACAGATATCTTTATCGGAAGTGATATTTTTTGAAGATTGAAAAGGTTAATTGTCCAAAATTTCTATAAATTTGGATGAATATAATATTTATTTGTAATAAGAATAAGAGAAAAAGTTATTTACAATTTATTTTATAAAAAATTGTCTTTATCTGGTAGCATTAAAGAACTGCAGTAAAATTTTAAAAACATATTTATCAAATCAAACGATGCAATTTTGTATTCCATGTTCGGTTGATTTTTGTTTCTGCGTAAAAATATTGACAGGTGAGACGGGTGACAAGTTGGTATACTAGCGATATATAAGTCACAATTCATAATTGAACGGAGGATGGCTTCGACACAGAAGAGTTTTCCTGTGAATGAATCTTTTTATTCAGGTTATGAAAATTTCTGTGTTTGAATATTTTAGATTTTTATTTGTATATTTTAAATGGGCATCGGATTGTGCATACACATTTATAAATAAACAACAGCTTTCTTGGGTATCAACCTTCCAGCTAAGGAAAATCTTCACTAACATACACATTTATGTTTATAAGTCTAGATATGGCGGGAGGTTGTGTGCTGGCCACATTTTTATAAAAAGCCTAGGCATATAGGCATATTATAAAACACAATGTCACATCATTTTATTTCACTGAAGAAGGGTAGTAGGTTCTTTATTTAGTTCAGTTTAATCAACCAAAACTGAGTATGTGGGACTCGCGAAGGGTATTGGGTTTTTTTATTTAGTTCAGTACGAAAACCGAATATTTTAGACTCAAGATGGGTATTGTTTCTTATTATTATTTAATTATGTCGAATTTTCATTATAGTAACGTAATGAGTGCACATAACCCTAATGCCTATACTGATCATTACCCCCTCCCGGAGTGAAGTTGGTAGTTTTTTCTCTTCTGCAGGGCCGGAATAACTCGTATTTAATGACACAACTTCGCCGTATTATAAAGTGAATACAAGCGATCGATTCCGCGAAGGTAGTTTGTTGTTAGTGCCCCCAGATGGAAAATACGAGCGACGCCACTGGCGTAAGAATAATAAACATTATTTAAATTTATTCTATTTCTATGTTAAACAGTTGTCGGTAAATAAAACATGCTGGCTTGCTTAAAAGCCAATAAAATGGAGGTAGATACAAATGAAGTAAATGATATCGATAATATGATGATTTACTGGGGACTTACTTATTAGGTATTCTATTTGAGAGAGATAAAATTTACTTCTTTATACCTCTAAGGTTGGTTTATAATGTTTGTAACCGAAATGTAGACATGGGATGTTTAAAATATGTTATTCTTGTACTTTAAGTGATATTGCGTCTAGTCTATCCTGAGATAATCAAAAATTACATACGCAATACAAACAAATTACATGGGATCTTACAGAATACAAGTTTTTAGGAACAAAACAATAAAACAGCTTCAGCTTTGGATAAAGCTATAGGCGAAAAAAGCTGACTGTAGGAGGCAGCACCGGCGAGCTTCGAGTGTGGGATAACCTAACCTAACTTAACCATCGTTTTATTATATCGTACTGTAATTTATGTGTTTTGTTTAATTGAAGACTAACTTCTTGACGTTTTATTTTAATAGAGATGAATGATGAAATATACAAATAATGAAATAATTGTTGATGGAAATAAAAATAAATCTTGAAAAAAAACACACTCACAGCTTATTTTTCTGCCACCAGAGGTCAGCCACTTCGACTTTCTTCGCCTATCCGCTAATTTGGTATGCTCTATTTGCACATTTGAACGCAGTTTAGTTTTGGACGTATTTTTTAAATTTTAGTGCCATGAAAATTTTTTTACAATGTCTTAATTAGCTCGAGTGGTACAAATAAATAAATAAAAGGGAAAATAATAGTTAAGTAAGGTTATTTTGACATTGACATTTCTCAGAATTTGACAGATGTAAATTATTTGTATTAGGTCATCAAATTTTATTGAACGTAGTATAAAGTATGTTTTATTTGGAAGATAAGGTCAGTCTATCCTAGCCACATCCTGAGTACCATCTCAGAGAATTACATGGGACACATAAATGTCATATTATTACCAAACTACTAACATTGGGATGTTACATAGATAGTAAGGGCGGACATTAGCAATCGGTAGGATAATGGGTAAATCTAGCAAGTAACACGTCGACATATTACATCTAGTCTGTCCTAGCCACATCCTGAGTACGATCAAAAATTATATACTCAATACAAACAAAGAATTACATCTTTTTGTTTCATGATCAGCACGTCGTACAGTATATACCCTTTAATATTCTGTCCTAAGATGTGGAACACTCTGTAGATACTGATTTAAATGTAAAAATACACTTAATAGTAACTCAAATTGTAATTTAGACATATCTAAGCGACTATGTTCCATAATTTAACTTCAGATAGAAAATATTATGACATAACGTGTTTGAAAATCCACCATTTTCGGGAGATCGTCGTTATAAATATATAATTTTACAATATACGAACACATAATCTCGTGCTGTATCTATTCATCTTCATTACTCAGTTTATAAAACATGTAGATTTTTACTCAGTTCTCCTAAAATTAAAATAACTTGATGAAAAACGTGGCCATAGTCGGCAAATCTAATTATTCTTTAACCGTGATTCGAATTAGGTATACATAAATACAAGAATAAAGAAACAAAAAATATGGCATTACAAATTATGGTAACTTATTTATAAATACAAAACATCACTCTACGTAATTCGTGCAGCAGCATAAAGGACGTTAATATATCTAATAAGCTAAATTAACAATTCATTTGATTGCTGTAATTAATATAAGTGAATAATAATTATGAAGTCATCAGTTATGAATGAGGCGTTTTATCGAATTAAATTCCGGTCACCTTATGACGTATTTTGACGTACGGTGAACAGTTGACTGCGTTGTGCAACCGGTGAAACGAATCGGATAAAATGCTAAATGGCAGGTGATAATTGTACATTGGTTTTGGATGGATTTAAATCGTGACGGAAGATTGAGACCGTTCACGGGTATCTGTGGAATTTACACCCTAATGATACACAAAACATATTCACAAGTTTTTATTTATTTTGATGGTTTACCTAGTACCTATTTTACATTTTTTGTTACATTCAAAAAATTTAATCCAATATTATTCAATCAGCAATCAATTTATTTATGTTGCATATGAATTTTTTTTACAGCTCGCCTCATATTCTATAAAAGTGGTATTGTAATGGGCCAAAATTTTAAAGTATGAGTTTTTGGTGGATAAGTACGTTTCAGGGTCTCTACAATACGAATTTACTATTTTCACGATGATGTTTCACGATGTGTGTGCGTATGGATGTATGAATTATGTGATGATTTTTCGTCCACGACAACTTAAAAAGTTTCAAACTTTTAATAACCAAATTTTATTTATTTAAGGTTTTAATAAGGATCTTAACACCGGATAAAATTTTGGTAGAAATCCTCAAAACGAAAGTAGTACTTTTTGAAACTTGATATAGTTTTTTAAAATAAACTGATACATTATTTATTTACGACAATTTTTACAATTAAAAATAAAAGAAAATATAATTAGCTATGGGTACAGTTAATTTTAAATACAATTTGCTGAATCTGGTAGTATTTAACAATAAAATAAAGTACTACTAATATTCCACTTTTTTGAAATTGCAGTATCTTGTTGGCCATGGTCATATGAAATTGATTTCTACACAAAATTTGAACGATTATGACACTGACAGTACAGTTGACATCTTTTGCTTGCATCTTGGTTAACATTATTGTTAAACTATTAAAATGTTAGTAAAACTATTTATTAGATTAGTAGAATCAGCAGAATTTGGCGAGAGGTCATGTGCTGGCCACATCATATTTTTCATTAACGTACCTACTGCTCAAAAATGAGCTCCTTTTTACAAAAGGAGAAATATATTTTATTAGATCCCTATAAAGAAGAAAAGATTCTAAAAATAATAAAACAATAATTGTATGCCGAAACATCGGTTTTGTAAATAAACATTATTTTTACTGCATTTCGATTAACATCCACCTTTAATTATCCTACAACAGTCGATAAATTAATTTTTTGATAATAAAATAAAATTCCATTTGAAAATGGAGACCCATAACTGAGAACTAAAATTGCGAATTATGAAAAAATGATCTCAGTTTCATGATAAGTGAGTTGTGCACAATATTTCATTAAAATATATTCACGAAGTTGTGAATCAGCCTGTAAAAGTAAAATACGAACACTTTTTGGGTAACCCATTGCGTGAATCCGAGAATAGAACAGTAAAACAATGTATTAATTAATTGAATTAAAAGCTATCACCGGCATTTTCCCAAATTTGATTGTACTGCCCACGAATTTGCGATTATCAATAAATTATTGTAGCGAGCATCGAATTTAATCCCGAAAAACGGCCGCGAATCACAAACTAAAACAGCAAGTTAAAAACCCTGGAAGTTAATTCTGGCGGCTTACTGGCGGATTCCTCTAATCCCCATTTTAATTACAAAGTGCAGGTAAGGCCGCTGAGTGCAGTTTTAGTGCAGCTTAAGAAATAATTTAATTCGACGGACTCTAAGTCGAAAGACCAAATGCTGTTACCGGGAAACTCAGACGAAAGAAGTTCAAAGTTGGCCCAGACTGCGTCGATTGGAATTACGAGGAAAATCTTCAAGGTTTACAGTTTTTTCAACGAGTTATCCGTATTTTAGAACGCATAACCCAATGTGTATTTATTAAGAGCCTATTGCATGGCAATAATACGCATTGAAAAACGTGTAATTTTTGTGAGGATCTCAATCTAATACTGTTATACGTATGATGTTGAATTTTTGTATGTAGATTAAAGAAGAATCTTCAAAATCTTTAATTAATGTAATTAGTTTGGTTTTAATAATTATGCGAAATTCGGCGAAAATTGTACAAGTTTAGATATAATTTATGGCAATTCTGTTGTTAAATTATAGTTTTATTGTTTTGCTGTACTTTTTACATCTATCTTCTACTTATTTTGTCTTTAAACTCAATGATAACTTTTATAGTTTATTCATGAGATCCTCACGAAATTCTAGTGTTTAATTTCTGTTTATCTCTAATTGTTGCCGGAACAATATATAGTTTGAATTTGTCAATTCAACAATGCTTTGTCTCGTTACTAATGTAAAATTTAAGATTTTTATTTTGAGCAATATAGCCAGAATCGCGAATTCTGATTCTTATTGCACTCAAGAAGTATAGCCTCTTAAGAGCAACGTAATTGAAATGAACTATCACCAACAGACATTGGACTTTGTGTTAAGAATTTCTGATTTACAATTTCATGCATATATAGGGTGTAACCCAACATGTGTAACAAAATTTAAAGGTGTATATTGTTTGAGAAAATACAATTAATTATTCGTTTTGAAAGCTGAATATTTTATTTTCCTTGTAAACAATATTTTCAGATTAAGTAAATAAATAAGTACACAAACAAGTAGAAGAAATATAGTGGTTTTCAAAAGATTAATGCTTAAAATTTCCTAAAAATGTACAGTTTGATTTCAAGACAGCAATAATTATTACTTTGTATTTGACTTTAAAATAATTATTTTTGAAGCTCTTGGCGAGTTGTTTAATAATTTATTGTTTATTTTATTTACTTTTTTGTTAATTACTTGTTTTCTGGCCTGCTTGTTTGTATACTTATTTTGCTTATTTTGATCATGAATCAAAAAGAATTCTGTTGAAATTCGTAAAATTAACATTTGCAAAACAATGTCATTTTGGGTACCACTGGTTGTCACCTTTAAATACAAAAAAGTTAAACAATAGTTATGCAGTACTTATTTATTAGCGTAATTACATTAATGTAATAATAATTTTACAAACAGGAAAAAATAAAATTTGTAGGTAGGTACTTACAGAATGTCTCATTTGCTTGGACCCATTTTTTGATGTGCGAATTTCTACAAAATTATTTTTGATTCATGATCAGTGCGTCCAATACACCAACACCATTAAATTTTGTTACACAGGTTGGGTTGTTGTATTGTCTTGGCATATAGTATTGTATTATATTGGCATATAATGTAGTACTTAGCTATGACGCAGCTAAAAGAATTTTCTCAAAATTCGCAATTCTAGTTTTCAAGATTTTTGATCACACTGTTTTGTATTACTGTTTTCAAATAGAATTTCATAAATTTACTAAAAATAAGATGTTAAATCCTGTTCACACGAGGAATCTTTCAAGATTCTGAATCTTGCAAAAAATTATTACCTGTTAACTTACGGTACCGCTAAATTAAATATCTTTAATATGAAATCTTTAGCTTTCAGAAGACATTTTAATACAATTGTCCATCTTTTTAAAGTAGTTCATAACGCAATCGATGATCCACTCTGTTTAAGTACCTGGAATTTCTTTGCTCCTTTATTTCATACTCGATTCTCCAATAATTTCTATATCCTATTATTCGTATGTGCAAACTGAGTAATCGTTACTCTGTAGAAGTAGACATGTCCTTTTTTTATGAATAATCTTTGTAAAAAATTACATAGGTACTCTCGATTTATCGTTGTAGTTAGTTTGCTTCTTTTTGTTTGTTTTATAGTCTTAAATTGCCTTGTGTTAGTGATTCCTACCCTTTTATTATTAAGCTCTGCCTGTTGGGTAGCGTAATAAAAATAAATAAATTGAACCTGCAATGAGTCTTGGAAAAGAAGAATTTATAATTTGTTGATTGCTTCAAAACCGTGAATTTATTTTTCCCAAGATTCAGAACTTTGAAAGATACTTCATATAATCCTCATGCGAACAAGGCCTGTCTATAAACTTAATAAACAGTTTTCACAGTTTACCGCATAATTACATTAAAAAATTAAAACAAAATAAAATTGAGATTAAATAATATGATTTAAATAAATCATCTTTACTACTACTACTAATTGAACGGTTTATATTAACCTGAATTATCTACTTCAAAAATTAAGAGTACCTAAATAAATATAACGCATGTTTTACAAAATGTATGCTTCATTTCGTTGATGTTTCTTTTAACCTATATAGATTAATTAAATGCCTTCTTGGCAATCCACACTACTATAGGTATATTAAAGTTCAATTCCCTAATTCCCTAAAAAGGTTTGGCACGATCCTTGCAAATCAAATTTACAAATCTTCAACATGCCCTTAAATCTGCTATCTGCCGTACACAATATTCCTATATTTTTCAAGATACTTGAATTTACCTAAAAACATTTTTGGAAATTTATAAATAAGGTAATAATTGAAAAACAATCTAGGTACAAAATTGTATAAATTTTTATAATACCAGCTACGCGTCTGTTGAAATAATTTCAACTTTTATTTTAGTATGTTTTTATCGTAATCTAGAAGTATATGGCTTGTGATTCAATATAATAATCAAATTACTCGTGAAATTAAATATTGATGAAATAACTAGATCAATATATAATAATAAATTACTGGAATTTTTATATAAAAAAATCTGATGTGGCCAGCACACAACCTCTTGCCTAATTCTGCTTATTCTACTAATCTAATAAATAGTTTTACTTATATTTTAATAGTTTCATGTTCATGTATGTAAACGATAATGTAAACCAATATGTAAGCAAAAGATGTTAACTACTGTCACATAATAATTCAAATTTTGTGTAGAAACAAATTTTATATGATCTTGGACAACAAGATACTGGAATTTCAAAAAAGTACAATATTAATTGTTCTTTATTTTGTTGTTAAATACTACCAGATTCAGCAAATTGTATTTAAAATTAACTGTACCCATTTAATTACAAAAATTGTCATAAATAAATAATGTACCAATTTATTTAAAGAAAACTGTATCAAAATTTCAAAAGGTACTACTTCCGGTTTGCACATTTCTACCAAAATCTTATCCGGTATTAAGATCCATATTAAAACCTTAAATATGAAATTTGATTATTAAAGGTTTGATACTTTTTAAGTTAACGTGGACGAAAAATCGTCACATAATTCATACGTCCATACATCTATACGCACACGCAGACATCATCGTGAAAATATTAAATTTGTATTGTAGAGACCCTGAAACGTGCTTACCCACCAAAAACTCATACTCGAAAATTTTGACCCATTCCAATACCTCTCTTATAGAATATGAGGCGAGAGGTAAAACAGCAATGAGAACAGTTATTACAATTTACAAAACTGGCTTAGGTACGTAGGAGTCTATAAAACAATATTTAAATAAATAATTGTATAAAAATATAACATGGAGCCGTCTCCCAATTAACAATTTTAACAATTATTTTATTGCTTTTCAAGTTAATTTTGCAAACTGTTTTGTAATTGGCCTCGTTGTTATTTTTATATAAAAGAATTGTCCCTGAAGAAAATATAATATTAATAACTAAACACAGATAACTGCAATAACTTATTATCTTTCCCTTATACGTATCCAGTCAAAAGGCATCATGAATTCATTAAAATTTCGGAACTCTTGTATGCCTTTTGGTTTTGATTTTGCTCCTGCTAGATATTACAGTTTACAAAACTGGCTTAGGTACGTAGGAGTCTATAAAACAATGTTTAAATAGATAATTGTATATTAATATACCATGGATCCGTCTACCAATTATTTTATTGCATTTCAAGTTAATTTTGCAAACTGGTTTGTAATTGGTCTCGTTGTTATTTTTATATAAAAAAAAATTTCCCTGAAGAGACAAGTACAATTTATTATTTTTCCTAATACGTATCCAGTGAAAAGAGGCATACCTAATGAATTCATTGAAATTTCGGAACTTTTATATGCCTTTTGGTTTTGGTGTTACTCCTGCTACAAACACCAACAAAACAATGAAAGTTTAGAAAATATTTTTTCTATTACCTTGTTTTCCGGCAGCATGAATCCTAGCATAAACTCCACCGTCCCCCAAAGTCAAAACGACAACAATCGCCAAGAACCACCCCATGTTAGTCACTCATCACAAGCACCACCTACTAATCACTCACCACCTCGCAACAATGCTCGCCATTGTCGGCCACTATTGTCATTCCTGCGCGGGTATTGTTGTGCGGTGACGTAACAATGCCAGCAGGACAGCAGCGGCGCACTTCACCTCGCGGGACGACGGACGCGGACAGACTGCGTCGCGGCGCCTCGCGACGCCCGGACCGCCACTGCGCACGCGCAGGAAACGCATCTGTTTTCTAAAAAATTGTTTTTGGAAATGGCAATTTGTTGGTGCCATCGATGGCGATGGGAGGACTGATAAAGTTGTGCTAATTTTGAATCGTGTAGCTATATAAACTAGATTCAAAGCTGCGCAACTATAAGGATAAGTGCTAAGTTAACCAACCAGCGCTTCCACAAAATTCCAATTTCAATATTATAAGTGCGAATCTTGAGCTCCGGTTTGTTGTGTTTTTTTCCGAATTCCTAGAATACTCTTGATTTTACTTTTTTTCTATTCCACTCTTTTCCCTACTTCTACGACTGCCTTAAACCAGCCCGAAACTCGTACTTTGCCCCCATCCTAGCTATGCAGTCATTTTGAAGTTCAAAAAAGGTAATGTTTTTATAAACATTTAGGTAATAAAGAAAGCATAGATCTACAGATGTGCCTTTATAAAATCAGGAGATATAACCGTGTAAAGTTTGCTCAAATTTGAAATTTTTATGAACTTTTCGGAATTTTTATACTCATGTACAATTTTTTTATTAAAATTTTAAAAAGGCACAACTGTTACTTGTTGAAATACAATTTTGTCATTCTTGTACTGGCCACAAAGTACTCACTACACTAAATTAGCCTTTAGGTAAAAATTTAGTGTAAATTTTTACATTAAAAACTCGTTAAAACAACACTACATTTATACTACACATATGGTAAAAGTACACTAAGAATTAGTGTAATATTTTACACTAGATATGTAACTTTTCACAATAATAGTGTGAAAGTAATTATTTCAGTGTGATATTTCTGAAGAAAGTGTAATATTACTGTTATAAAATATTAAGGTAACACGTTAGTGCAAAAATACCATTCAAAATACTAGAAGTTTTGGTCACTTTGTTCATTTACAGAGTTGGTATACAGACCAGACGTAGTGGCGTGGGTTAGTAAATATATTGTGTTGTTTGTGTTTAGTTTTTATTCATTTGGTTTTAGTGTTTGTTCTTTTTGATATACTTCCATATTTTTGAATATATAAACCTAATTATTGTGCACGTGAAGATATTTTAATATGACCACTTTACTCGGTCCCATGTTTGCTTCAGTTACCAGCTACAACACGAAGATCCAAAATACCTAAAGAATCTAATGGGAAAAGCCGGAAAATAATTTTTTAAACTAGTAAGTTAGTACATTCATGTTATTTAAATTAATTTATATATTTTTAATACATATTTTACACAATAACTTATCAAATAAGGAAAGGATATACTAAAAAAAAAATCTGCTGTGGCCAGTACACGACCTCTCTCCTAATTCTGCTTATTCTACTAATCTCGAGACTAATCTAATAAATAGTTTTACTTACATTTTAATAGTTTTATGTTCATGTAAGATGTAAACGATAATATAAACCAACATGCAAGCAAAAGATGTCAACTGTACTGTCACTGTCAGAATAATTCAAATTTTATGTAGAAACAAATTTCATATCATGGACAACAAGATAGAATATTAATTGTACTTTATTTTATTGTTAAATACTACTAGATTCAGCAAATTGTATTTATAATTAACTGTACCCATAGATAATTATATTTTCTGTTATTTTTAATTGCAGAAATTGTCATAAATAAATAATGTACCAATATATTTAAAGAAAACTTAATCAAGCTTCAAAAAGTACTACTGCCGGTTTGCGGATTTCTTCCAAAATGTTATCCGGTGTTAAGATACGTATTAAAACCTTAAATATGAAATTTGGTTATTAAAGGTTTGATACTTTTTCAGTTATCGTGGACGAAAAATCGCCAGTCCATACATTCATACAAACACACACACGCACACACACACACACACACATACACACACACAGACATCATCGTGAAAATAGTAAATTCGTATTGTAAAGACCCTGAAACGTGCTTATCCACCAAAAACTCATACTCGAAAATTTTGACCCATTACAATACCTCTCTTATAGAATATGAGGCGAGAGGTAACAACCAATCAACCATTTTTAATCGCAGAAGGATCGATTCCCGGAGCTATACCTAACAAACTATTTTGTTGTCATCAACGAGTCATCGATAATACAACACCGATCCCATGTGTGAAGCAATGTAATCCAGCAAAAGCGATCATAACCTTATTTCAATCCTACTACGGATTTCAATTATTATACATATTTCTATATACTATATAATAAATGTATTGTATTATAGGTACCTACCCTAATGTAGGTATACTTAATCTGGATGTAATATAAAATTTATAATATATTTCGCATTAAATACTACCTTTTATTTTACCCTATTCTAACTGTATTTAGTAACACTAATATTTTACACTATTATTAACACTCTCAACGTGTAACTTTTAACCGTTTGTGGTTTCGTTAAAGTACACTAAAATTAACCGTTCTTGAAACAGTAAAAGTTAACACTAAATATTCTGTGCTCGATGATACACTATTTTTGGTTAGTTTAGTGTTAAATTTAACACTATATTTTTTGGAGTGTACCTTAGTATGATTTGTACTGGATTTTTGGAGATAGATGGGCCTTTTAAATTAGCCACTTCCACTTATAATTGAGTATGTCTTAAAAATCTACAACGAAAAAGTAGCTTATTATACATGGTTGTATTCAGAATTTTATGTAGAATCGAAATCTTAAAAAATATACGGAGGGTTCCATGTAAAATAATGAAGTTCCGGCTAAACAGAAAGTAATAAAAATTCATTATTTATTTAGTTTAATGCGCCTTTGAATGTAGTTCATAAACCTATAATACAAATGTAATTGACTTAAAAATACAATTTTTTTGGAGTGCGACGGTTTCAGGAAACTTCCGGTATACAACGCTCACGGCAATACATACACAGTTCAATCAATATTGATATTTAAAAAGCACTCAAATATTATAGCTACAACTTATAATAATTAAATATAATTCGCTCTGAAACAGATTTGGCTTTTGCTCGACCATATAAATATTTGAATGTTTACGTTCATCACCAGCATTAATTCTGTGTTGATACTATTAACCCAAAACCTAGATTTATGTTATCAAACTATAAATAAGTACCCTGCAGTACCAAAAAACAATTAGTTTATTTATTGTACCTCGTGATACCGAGGATAGAGTAATGACGTAACATTTTAACAACCAGAATATCAAACAACCATAAAGTGAGTATCTTTATTGTGAGTTTTATTACTTTGAATAAAATGGATAACAGTTTACGTTGCTACAGTTAGACAAACATATTCACTTTTAAATCTTGCATTTCAGCAAAAATATCTACCCTCTGACCGCACAATCATGAGTAAATTGACGGCTGGTAACCGCACACACAACAAAAAATATATCTATGCCGATGTAACACAATATGTAAGGCTGTCACACCCAAATTGGGTCATGATTATCATAAGTTTCTGCCGTTTTTTAAATAAATACTTTCATGTAAACAATATTTATACCCAGAATTGGGTTACAGACAACCATCCATTTTGTAGAAAATTTTATGCTGAATCCAGTGGAATGTCGCTCATTCCGATATCTCTGCTAGTTTTTGAGTTATAAGGTTTTCAGTTTCTTTCAGCAGAATTTGTTTAATCCTCCTGAAATGTAAAAAGCAGGATTTTTCGAGGGATGAAAATTATTTTGTTAGTTATTTTCAAGGGTGAGGAATTCAATTCTGTTTAGATTTTTGAGCTTTCTTTAACAGTTTTTGAGATATAGCTCGTTGATTGATTTTGCAGCACAAAAAATATGTGTTTATTTATTTACTAAAATAATTCAACTCCTCAAAATTTTCGAGTGTGAGTTTTTAGTGAATAAGTACGTTTTAGGCAGTTTCTGAACGTATTTAGTTAAGTGTCACATAAAATACAGGTTGTTCCACAACTTAGAACAACAAAATGAAAGGGTATATACTGTACGACGTGCTGATCATGAAACAAAATATTTTTTTTAAATCCCAAAAAAATTGCATCATATTTCAAGCAAACATTTTTTTGCCACTGGTCGGTAGTTATTTTTAATATTTTTTTTTCAAATCTTCTAAAATGAAAGTTATTGTTTACATATTATCTAATACTAATAAATGTAAAATTATCAAATATACCATCAAAACAGTGATACTTAAAATGTACACACGTCAAGTAAACTACCCTTAACTTTGCGAATTTAAAAAAAAATTCTTTCATGATCAGCACGTCGTACAGTATATACCCTTTAATCTTTTGTCTTAAGTTGCGGAACAGCCTGTATATTTGTGAGTACCTATAGTATGGTAAAAAGAGTAAGTAGAGTATGGCGGAAGGTCTTATGCTGGCCACATCAGACTTGTTTAAATAAAATCCACATTTATATACATTTTATTTGATATTCTGATAATTTCACAAAGAGACAGGTATAACAATTTTTCCCAATCTCTCTGATTAACAGGCACTTATGCTTTATGTTCGTTATTACATGTGTTTATGAATCTATTTTTATTTAAGACTGCTATGAACACTTCCATAAGAATATATTTGCTAGATTCTTATTTGTATTTGTATGTGTAATATTATTTATAATTTAATTGCTGTGCGTTTCGCTATCATTTTTGATTGTATAGAGTGCGAGGTACAAATTCACGGCGTTTTCTACTAACCACATTACTAGGCGAGTTAGTAACCGCTTAGTTACCACTGGCTAAGGCAATTGTGGCTACTGTAATCCATTCCGAGGTGACAGCTATGTCTAATGTGGAAATTAATGGTTTTACAATAAGCTTAACGAGCATTTGTACAAGTGTAAAGATATTCATGCATTGAAATCAATCAGTTTTGTTGTGAACGCACGATTTTCTATTGTGAGATTATTTTATTTGATTAGAGTATAGAATTTTATATGAAGTAATTTTTTGTATTGTTATTTATTAAATAGTGTCACAGAAATCTTTTTTTTAAATCTGCTGTGGCCAGCACATAACCTCTCGCCGTATCTAGAAATCTGACTTATAAACTCTTCTGTGTTGAAGCCATCCTCGTTCAATTACTACATTTAATATCTTACTGACTTATATGGCGTTAGTGTCAACGTGTCACCTGTTTCACTTCTCAATATTTTTTACGCAGAAACTAAAATCAACCGATCATGGATTACAGAATTATAACGTTTTATCTGATAAATTTAATTTTTCAATTTTACCACAGTTCTTTAATACTACCAGATAAAGACAATTTTTTTTATAACGTAAGTTGAAAATAACTTTTCCTCTTATTCCCATTACAGTTAAATACTATATTTAACCAAATTTACTCTTCAAGAAATATAACTTACGGTGAAGATATTTGTAACAAAATCTAATGAACTCTTCCAATTTGTCTGCAAATGTTCAATATACCAAATATCACAATTTTTGGCTAATTCGTTTTTTAATTATCCTACCTCCACCCCGGCCTTGACCATATACAGACACACACATACATACATACAGACATCATCGTGAAACTATCAAAAATGAGTTGTAAGGAGCGGAAGATAAAAACTAAATTACAAAATTGGATTGTATGATAGAAGTGATTTTTAACCTTTCTACTGTATATGGGTTTAAATGGACGCATTGACATATTTTATTCTGTAATAAATTTGTTTATACAATTTTTGCAACCGTTTTACTGTCATGTATTCCTCAAGCTTAGAATGACGAACCAAACCAGTAATTTTTTATTATTAAAATATAAATAATATTTGTTTAAAAGTGTTTAACACATACATAGTATATGGGTGCAATTGTACCCATAATGTCGTAAATCAGGTAAGTTGAACTAAAATATTGTTTATTTCTGGAAATTATTGTGATGTATAGATAGGGGAGACCGGGGATGAAAGTAATAGAGGTAGGTTGTAACATCGCCTATAGTTTTCGTATTTTTTGGTAAATGACACTATAAATGCTATTATAGCATTTAAAGACATGAATCTGTCGACACGAAGTAGAGTTTTGAAATTGTCGTTGAGAATACGTTCAAGACAAAATTCGTATCTGTTTTTCGGCTGAAAGTAAATTCGCTGTGTTTTCTTATGAGTGGTTTTACCAGAAGCTCTTGAATAATAATCAAAATGTAAGTAAATAATTTTAATCTATTGTTAGTTAGCTATCAATCGGCATGATACAATTCACCATTGAAATTGTGGTTATGTGTAATTTTCCTCTAAACTTCTTTAGTTTACCATTGGGGCTGATAGTAACAAAGTGTTACAACCAACCCCAACATATTTTTCCATTATATTTTATTATATAATTGATGTTGCCACTTGCAGATGAGAACTTATAAACTGAAAACAAATCGAGGAACTGTCTCATCAGATTTGATAAAAAGAGTCATCGATGAAAACAGGCCGATTAGAGCAGTAACAAAAGAGTTAAATATTTGTCACGTTACTCTCTTTTGCTATGTAAGAAAGAAGCGACAAAACTCATTCATGAAACGTAAGCCCACTCTATCAATTCGCGTACCTGAGGCTACAAGTTTAAGCCGGGCCACATCTTTTAATAAGGCTAATGTAAAGAATTTTTTTAATAAGTTGGAGGCTGTTTTGAGAAAACACAACTTAAGTACATCACAAATCTGGAATGTGGATGAAACCGGAGTGACCACAGTCCAGAAACCTAAAAAGATTGTCTCAACATTCTGCCTCATGTGTTGTGAACCCTATTCATGCAGTTTGCCTGGGGAGCAGTGGGTGCAGTGTCTCCAATGTAAATTATGGGCCCATGTTAACTGTGTTAAATTTAAAAAAATGTTCTGATGTAGAAATTACGTCTCGAATGATAGCTTTTCAGATTAAATAATTGTCTTTTATGTTTCTTTATAGTTTGGTGATAAATTATATGAAAAAAACTACATATTCTTGTTAATTATTGCAATAATCAACTGTTACATCTTACCCCAATGACTGTTACTTTTTGCCCCAACATTGAGGTTGAAAGTAACACATGTCTCTGCCCACATATATATTTTTTATGTTAAGTTGCTTGACAAAACATATCTAATAAAAACTTCCAATGCAACTTGAATGTCTGGTCTATCGTTTAATAAATATGGATGCCCAAAATTTGTAAAGGTTTAGGAAACAAAAAATAAAAACTAAAAAATGTTACTTTCATCCCCGGTCTCCCCTATGTAATGTTCTACTATAGCCATTCTAATAGTTTTAGTGCATTTATTAACATTTACTGCTTGAAAAATAAATAATAAGAACACAAAAACTTTACAATATATTGCATGCGATGAACCTGGGTGGAACAAAGCTGCACCGTTGCCGTTAATTCATATTTTCCTATAAATGAGAATATAAGCAAATAAATTTATATTAATTTTTTTGATAATACATAGCCATTAATAAATAAATATATTACTGACATTTATGTTAATATTTAAGTAATATAATTCTTTTTACTAGATACTCTGGGTCAATTTAGACCCATATACCAAAAGTGTGTGCACGGGCAAAATACAGTAGAAAGATTAATACATTGTTTATTCTATGATTGAGATGTGTAACCGTTTGGATGGGTGGCCGCACAGGAGTATTCTTACTCTTATCTCGCTACAATGTTTTATTTCGTGATATATTGCAAAAGTACAATCTCTATCTTGAATTCTATTTCGCTCAAGAGGTTCGTATTGAAATTTCTTTTGCTTCTGTTATCAAAACGTCAGTGGAACTCGCTTTGAACACACGATGAGTTCAGATATTGATTTACCAGAGAACTTAATATTTGTTCACAACAGGTTGCCAAGAACATCTTCTTCGCACAAAAAATCTACATATCGCGCAAAGTATTGTATCTTACCAACACGATCATTGTTAAATGGATGACAATAATAATCACTTTATTTTCTTCAGTGCGAACGTTTTTACACTTTGTGTAGAAGGGTTAGATTATGTAGATTAAATAATATTTTAATTATTCCACACGAGCAAACCAAAATTACAAAATGATTGTATAGAATAGTAGAAAATAAAGATTATGGCTGCATACCCCATTATCACTTCTTCAGTGGAACATAATTTTATTTAAATAATTACAAAACTTTAAATTTCAAAAAAATATCTATTTATATTGGCTTGAAATAATGTCTAGAAGAATTTAATAAAAGAAAGACTGTTGAATTCATAGTTTTAGTTTTGAACGTTAATAATTATTCTATATTAGTACAATAAATAAGGTTACTTGCATAACTGGTTTTTATTAAATATTTTTAAAGAGAAGATAAAAACTTGGGACAGGTACTTTTTATTTTGACAAAATTAATAATTAATTAAATTAATAACAAGCCCAAAAATTTTGATGTGGCCAACACAAGACCTCCTACCATACTTATTTTATTCTTTTTACTTATTATACAAATATATTAGGTACTACTACTCACAAATAAATTTTAGTCATTTTATTTAAACTGCAGAAAAAGATATAAACGATATTTTACTATTGTCACTGTCACTGTCATGTCATAATCATAAATTTTACGTAGTAAGAAATGTTAAACGATCATGGACTACAAGATACCGAAATACTAAATTATAAGTATATACCTTAACTATTGTTGAAGGATACCAGATACAAAAAATTTATAAAATACCGATTGTAGGTACTAATCACATAATCTTTCATTTAAAAATTTTTATTTGAAATATAAGTTCAGTAAGAACATTTTCTGCATTCTGTTCTTTCCGTGGTATAATTACTATTATAAAACTTTCAGAATAAATATAAATACATCCGCCATATTGGTATGCTAGTAGCATGGCTTCAAACCCTCACCCAAAAAATCAGAGAATACTACCTCAATAATTTTCTATACTCTAAGTTCAGCTGTAGAACATAGGCACATCTTCCTCTCCCTAACCAATATTCGCATCACCTGAGTGCGATTCCCATTCTCATTGACGATGCCTATTGGGACTTGGATGTCCGGGTAAAGGTCACACATCTCGGTGTGCCGTGCCTGGATTACGGCTTGTACAATGCGGGGTTGTTAGTGTTGAACACGCTGATCGCAGGCGGCCTGGAAACAAGGGCTGGGAGGATTGAGGAGAAAGAAAGATGGAACGCTGTGATTGGGAAGATAGCTGTGATGTTGTTTAATACAAATAGTATTCGTGTTTTATATTCTCTAATGTTATTACATTACCCTCCTTTGGAAGTCAAATCTTGCTGGGTTATTACGAAAATATTTTTACCTTCCGCCATACCTGTAAAGGAAGGTATTGGAATCATATTAAAAATCGGGTAGTGAGTTTTAAGTGAATAAGCACGAATTATGCTCCTTACAACTCATTCTAATCTAAGTAGTGAATCGTAATGATATTTTGCATAGATATGATTCTAGAAGTATAGGGCATTATATTAAAAGATACTCATGAAACTCATATCTCATATATCTCCGTTATAACTTTTATCGGTGTGTACTGACTGATGGTGAGCTGTTGAGTAAAACATGTCTAACTTAATCGACGATAACTCCTAAACGAACTAGAAAATGTACCCAAAAAATTACATGCACGTTTAGAAAGATGTAATGAACAATAAGTTAAATTTATTTATTATATTTTGACGTCTTAAACTGCTATTATTAACTCCATAGCAACAACTTTAAACAATTGTTTATTCACAAGTGAATTAAAACTTTTTAAATCACTCAACACATTTTTAAATCACTGATGTCATTATTTCATCAAAAATGCATAAAAACAATGACAACTTGCCACTGACGACTACTTTGATTTTATGTTTTGTTGTATCAAAATAAATTTATAATTTATATATTTGAAATAATTTCGTCAAAATAAAATAAAATATTGTATAAACCACGTGAGATACGAATGTTTATTCTCGAAGAAATTATCCCACTCGCCCTTCGGGCTCGGGGCTAAACTTTCTTCTCTTGAATAAACATTCATGTACCTCACTTGGTGTATAAATATCTATTATATCATTCTCATATGTCGCAAATAAGACTAAACTTAGTATATCATGTGCAACTAAAACGATGATAATTCCTGAACGAGCTAGTAAGTGAGCATAAAAATTTACATGCACGTTTATAAAGATGTAATGAACAATATATTAAACTTTTACATCATGCTCATATTTCGCAGATAGGACCAGTACCTCCTTAAAGTCAGTTTTCTAGATACGGCGGGAGGTTGTGTGCTGGCGCTGGCCACATCAGATTTTTCATTAATTACATAGTTACTAGTTTTTCATATCTAATAAAATGCCTCAATTATGATAGTGATTTTTTACACTGTTTTGTACACTTTCCAACACAGAAATAAATTTCAAAATGCATTTGACTCGATTTGAAAATTAGAGCAAAGATGAAAAGTCTACAACATTTTGCAACAATTGCGAATCTACTGCGTCTGCCCTCATCTGTAGCGTCCATAAACCTGTCATCTGATTAAAATACACCGTACGTAAAGTCCGCCGGTAATACAGTTCGCTGCATTGTCCTCCAAGGACTGCTTGCTCCCCCGACTTGGAATCAAACTGAAAGTTTTTCGATCGCTCTGCGCCGTTTATATCTTGCGTGGATTAGACGGACGCTGGTCCGGTCGTGTGTTGTTAGTTTGAGATATCTCCGCTGGGGCGCCGTCCCGACGCCGATAGCCAGGACAGTTCTACCAACTTGCCGAATAGCGAATACTACTTGCTGTCTTTGTTCAAGGAGCGGGGAAATTTACTCAGAGCTAAGAGAACTATTCTTACGAAGAAATGTTATTATTGTAACAAAGTAGATTTGTTAGTAATTTTCCGTAATCGAAATTATTGCTAGTTGTGTTTTGTTAAGTTATTCACCTTTTGGCCACGCGCGGTTGTTACACGTACCTTGCGTTTCAGCGAAATTATTGCGATCTTGCAATTAGTATTAAAATATACTTAGGAAATTAAGTAGCTAGGGAGTGAATAATCGAGCGATCAAGTAAGAAGTCATCCACGAGAGAGTGATCGAGAAGGACCGATGAGTGACCAATGAGCCAGTCATCGGCAAATAAGAGTTAGGTTGAACGAGTAAGAGTAGTGTCTATATTCACAATAAATATAATTTGTTAATCGTTTTGTCTGTAAATTTAATGTAATGTTTATAATTTTTACCTTTTATTATTCACAATAATAAATATATATTTTTTCATGTCATATTTTACTTATTAAACATTTCCAGCGACGGATTGTTAAGATTCGAGAATTTCGAGAATAAGAAACTACCCGATTTGTTACATTATCTACGACTGTTAAATACTTCACAAGTTATAGGGTGATTCATCGTAACTTATTTCAAAACGCAATAATGCCCATTTTATGAATCAGAAACTTTTTATTTTTAATTTGTAATGTGGGTACATTTCACCCATTTTTCGAAATCATATCATTATCTATACACTGAATAAGCCGATTTCTGGCGTTTGTCATAACCCTTTCCAGCATGGCAGCGGGTATGTTGGCAATTGCGGCCTTCAGGTCTTCTTCTTCACAAGGAGCCAAATCGGGCGAGCGGGCTGGCCACTCCTTCGATAGTTACGCTGGGTTGCAATCACAGAACATCCATTGGAAAAGTACGACTCAACTGAAAACACACGCTACTCCGTGCTCCAACGCATGATGGCGACTGACTGGGTATGGAGAACAAAACTTTAAAAGTGCACCTGTCTCCCCACTACGATCCCTAGTACCTGAATGGCACGCATTTTAAAAAAGCTAGTTATGATGAATCATCCTATAATGTAAACAGAAACAATAAGGTTGTGTGCTGGTCACATCAGATTTTTTCAAAATTCAAATTTTTTTTTTTTTAATTTAGGTCAAATAGCCGGTCACATAACTATCTCTAAATGCAATATAAATAATACCCAGTGGTACTAAATGTTCTTTTGAAGAAAACTACCCTTATTTATAGAAACTTTTAAAAAAACAACTTTATTTCGAATCTAGTACTTACGTTAAATTCTATGCCATGTATCTCAAGTTATGGTACATCCTATATTTATAATAATAACTACATTTAACAATGTATGTAAGTAATACCTATAATACTTATAATATCACATGTGCATTAATTCTTTCTTGGTACACGAGAGGTAGGTAATTACGTTGTTGGAATGCACGATAACAAATTTCCTGGACATAGATGAATGCACGAGTGCATATTCCGTAATAAAATCGCAATGACACCGCCGCTCTATTTTTGAATTCTTTTTACAATAGAAACTTGAAATAGTTATTAAATTTGTATTTAACATTAATAAATATGTATTATTGACCTTATTAATTGCTTATTTATACTCAAAATAGCAATTTAACCAATATTTAATTTAATGTCAAAGAGACAGATGACGGTAAAATTTCCGCTTATTAATTTCAGTTAAGTTACTCAAGCTACTAGTAAAATTTTTTCCAGAAAATCGCATGACACGAATAACAGCCAATGGATGAATGGATTACAATAATAAACCATAGTTATATAAAAATTTTCTCGGAAAGCTTCAGTAACTTAACTGAAATTAATAAGCGGAAATTTTTTGTCATCTGTTACTTTGACATTAAATTAAAAATTGATTAAATTGTCATTTTGAGTGTAAATAAGCTAATAATAAGGTAAATAATACATATTTATTAATGTTAAATACAAATTTAGTACATATTTCAAGTTTCTATTGTAAAACGAATTCAAAAATAGACCGGCCGTGTCATTCCGATTTTCTTACCGAATATGCACTCGTGCATTCATTTATGTCCAGGAAATTTTCTTTCGTCCATTCCAACAACGTAATTAGCTCTCGTGTACCACTCGAGCTAATTAAGACGTTGTTGGAAAGCACTCAAAAAAATCTGACGTGGCCGTTACAATACCTCTCGCCTTGACATTGAAGTATTATTATTTAACCTCGTATTTAACCAAATCAAATATTAAGCTTTAATTAGGTAATAAATTATATATTTCACAAATCTAATCAGCTCTTAGTTTAATATATTATTTTATTTTATAAATACCATATTTACATAATACTATACTATGTCCAATTAATATCTATACTATATCCTACATTTAAAAATTCTACACCACACTCTACAAATGCCCTACACCACAGAGAAACCTCCTTGCCACAGACGTCTGTTTATCTGTCACATTGACAATTTTATTTTTGTTTTAAATTTTATTTCTATTTCGGGATTCACAAATCGTGGTAGGTAAAATTATATATTTAAAAATATTATATTTCTTTATTGGTTAAAGATATAGAAACAAATAAGATTAAATATTGTACAATGTAATTTCTTCTTTCATGTGTGGTATGTCAAATTGTAACAATCGCATTATTTTATACAATTTTTGCAAAAAATGTTATAGTGCTACAAGAAAAGTACCATTTCCGGTTGGTGGATTTTTACCAAAATCTTTTCAGCTCTTCATTAACATATATAATTGTATAATGCAAAATATTAGAATTTTATGTTCAGTAGAATTTGAGATAATGAACCGGGACGAAAGTCTATAGTAGGCGTACATACAGACTTTCATACACACACACACACACACACACACACACACACACACACACACACACACACACACACACACACACACACACACACACACACACACACACACAGACATCATCGTGAAAATAGTCAAAATAGGTTCTAAAGGTGCTAAAACGTGCTAATTGACAAAAATCTCGACATCGAATTTTTTCACGATTCCTATACCTCTCTAGGCGAGAGGTAAAAATTTCCGGAAAGAATGAATGCAAATGTGATATTATAAGTGAAAATTGTTATATAACCTTAGTTACTATTATTGTAATCAATTCATCCATTGGCTGTTGTTTGTGTCATGCGATTTGCAATACAAAATATTAATGTTCCTTGTTTCCTCCAAATATCTCGGTTGGTTTCTGCGGCTTGACAATCAAATCGTAAAATATTCAGCAACAAATACTTGCTGATTGACAGGCCGTAGTGGCGAGGAACCCGCCAAATAAGAATTCTAAATATAGCGGAAAGTTAAGCCGCGAATAATTGTATATTTATAAGCGAATTTTCATTAGCAGAAGAGCTAAACAATAAGTTATGCGTTGAATAAATCATGAACTCCGAAGTTGGAAACTTTCACACCTGTATGCGAACATGTTATTGAAAATAACTAAAGTTGGACAGTTTAAATCACGAGCTACTACGGCAAATAAGCGGAGCTTTATTCTGCAAATTCGGTCACAGCAAATATTATCTGGTTTGTCAATACGTCCCACATTAAATTAAAATTATTCTTTTAATAAAATAACATAATATCTATATAAATAATAGTAGTTAACTTTTGATGTTTATAAACTCGTTTCAACCTCTTAACCTAAACACTGTTTTAATTGTTTAAGACAATTTTAAGAGACCCGTCTACCTCCTAATGCAGCATAAAATGTACTAACGTAGCGAGTGTTTTGTGGCCAGTACAAGAATGCTCAAATTTTGTTTCAACAAGGATTATATACTTGAAGGATCAATTAACAGTTGTGCCTTTTTAAAACTTTAATAAAAAATTGTACATGGTTATAAAAATTCCGAACAATACATAAAAATTTCCAATTTATGCAAATTTTATATGGTTATATCTTATTATTATCTAACCCACGTGTAATAAATTGATGACATGTCTGTAAAATCGCAACTACTATAGACGTCAACGATGTGTGATTGGTAACAGTAAAACACTGTTACAGTATTTATCAACTTCAAAATGACTGCATTGCTAGGATGCGGTAAAGTACAAGTTTCGGGCTGGTTTCAGGCAGCCGTAGTATTGGGAAAAAGAGTGGAATAGAAAACAAAGTAAAATCGGGAATATTCTATAGTTGGTCCGCGATGTGGTGATCGCTATGTCATCAAACATATTTGTCTGGGTTAAATTTTTTAGGTTGGGGAAAATTAATTGGACGTCATAGAGGTTCTCAACCAGTCACTCATGATGAACAAGAACTATAAGTAAATATCAAATTTAAATTAAGAATTATGTAATATAAAAATTAAATAGTAATAATCTTTCATGATATTATCATTATAAATTACCTAAAAATTGAATTCTGATGGCAATGGGTTTGTTTCATATTTAATAACGAGAACCATTGTTTTAGATTCACTGGTATGTTTTGACATTAGCAATTTTCTATTTGAGGTTATTACTATTTAGTAGTTTACGGCTGTGTTATGCTTTTTGCTGTGAGTATAGTTATATTATTATTATTTGTAGTTTCTGTTCCTTATACAACATTGCGAATATTCTTAAACTTCCTACAAAACATAACCTGAAATGATAAGCAGTGTTTGACATTTCTCTTGACGTAAATGTATCGTTCTCTTTTTAAGTATACTAGTGGAAAAGAGATAAACATATTAGACAGACGTAACATTAACCAACGAATGAACAAGCATGCATGTAACAAAGAGAGATATACATAATGCCTGTTTATTATAAGTTTAGCAACTAATGACGTACCGATCACCACATCGCGGACCAACTATACATAGACGGGTCGCTAAAGACAGTCCAGTTTAATCTTTTATCAATACCACATGAAATAATTTGTCGCAATTATCGCAATGGTTTACTGTTCCTTGAAGTTATAAACCTTGTTGAAATAAAATTTTGCCTTTCTTGCCATAAAACACTCGCTAAATTATAATACAAATTTATTTAGGGAACATTTCTGTTATATTTTTTATTTTTAATATAAAATGTACAATCATTTATATTGAAGGACCGAATGTATCTTTTTCGTTTGTGAATAAATGTAATGCATAATTGAGTGTACCGGAAAATGGATAAGAAACGTGTACTGGTGTAATAATTGTAGCATCGCATTAAGATAACCAGATATTACAATAATATCGTACAAGCTGGAAATTGAGCGAGCGCTCGTAATAATAATAATCCGTAAGCCTGTAGCTCTTCGCTCTATCCGCCGTGCTACCTACAGCAATGCGCCACGCCACGCCGACGGTAGTTCAGTCGATACTACAGCACGAGAACCAGAACTTACCCCAAAATATACAAGAATCACAAGCTAAAGAATTCATTCACACAGTTTTTATTCTGTATATTCCCAAAATGTTCATGTAGAATTTAATGTTATTAAAGCAAATTTTAATTTTGTAGTATATTATGATTTTATAACAACCCCAATTATTGCATAAGCCGTTAGCGTTAGCTTTGTAAACCCTAGGTCATCAAATTGATAACACTCTGATTTATAATACTTCACCGGCTAAACATCAACTGGGGAATATAAAATAATTTATTTAAAATTTGATTATTTTCCTAAAGTTTGGTATCGTGATTTCGGAAGACGGGTTTGTAGCCCGGGAATCGAACAACTTAATTAAATGGGAGTTTTAAATTTATGTAATTTCAGTTAGGAATTAGATTGCTCTGTCTTTATTATTAAACATAGAATGAAAACGTCACAATTGATCACAAGTCAATGTATTCAAAATAATTATAATAAACTCATATATGAGGGGTCTAGTTTCAAAACCGGCTATATCCACTTTTTTTAAAAATGGAGTTATGCACACCATTGGATTCGTAAGAATGAATTCTTTTTGTTTATCCGTACAGTACGTTTCAAAAGCGGTTATATCCAGTAATAATTTAATATAAAATATGAGCTTAGTTTCAAAACCGATTAAATCCAGTAGGGGCTTAGGTTCAAAAAGGGCTATATCCATTTCAGCCAATAGGAAGCTAGTTATCTGCGACACGTGACACATGACGTCTCTTGTTAAATGTGAATTTGTACTGTCAATAAGAAAATTTGTTTTGTTTCCGTAGGTAAGAATAGAGCTAAAATGTCATAAATAATAATAAATTTATTAACAATTAAGCTAATTTGTAGATATGGAAACTAATGTTGCACCTGACAATAGCCCAAAAGAGTTAGAAAGAAACTACGCCAAATTTATTTATTTTCATTTATTTTAAATTACTTTTACTTACTTACTAATTATAATCCAAATGAAAGTAATCTTTTATAATTTTTGTAGATATGCTCCTAAAAATCTACAAACGTACCCCACATGCTCACATTTTTATGTTATTTTTGTAATGTAAACAAAATGTTTTATTATTTTTATAAATACATAAAAGTTGTTTTTTTTAAATTATAAATTACTTGTTTCTCCTTCGTTCCAATAATTATAAGAATCATATAAACTCATAAAAATAATAAAAATAAAAAATTGAAAAATACAAAAGTTTAACTATCTACTTACTTCATAATTGTAAACATGAGTAAAACACAATAAAAGACGTGGCGTCTGAGAGCTGCAAACTGCGATGATCTCTTCTTAATTTTCAGCTTGGCAATCTTCTTATCATACAACCACTTTAATACTTTTTCTCCAAAAAACTATCTCCCCAAAAAAATGAACTCCCTCTCTTAACTTGCTGCTGACTAACTAACTGGTGACCCCGTAACTCACTGACTCCCTACAAAAAATTGTACAAATACAAAAGTTTCACTTACTTAATAAATGTAATCGTGGTAAACCTCAATAAAAGTTGTGGCTGAGAGCTGCAGCGACGATGATTTCTTCGTAAAACTTCAGCTTGGCAATCTTCTAACCACTTTTCAATAAATCTTCTTCAAAAAAACTATCTCCCCAAAATTTAACTCCCACACTTAACTCGGATCTCAACTTCCTAACTGACTGGTGACCCCCTAACTCACTGACTGACTGGTGAGCCCCTAATTGACTCGTGTGAGTCTCTGACTGACTGACTTCCGAACTGCGGTCATCACACTCCATAATCTCCCCCCCCCATATTTTAGAGCACCCACGCTAAAATGAAAGCCCTGGGTAGTGGTTATTACAATACAGGTATATAAGTAAGCTTTTAAGTAAGATTTTAACGTCGCGCTAGTGCTTTAAAGCACTTTATACACGTATGTCTACACTTTTTTGTATTACTTATATTCTAATTCGAAAAGTAGAGCTGGAAACAGCATTTTAATTTTGATTCATTTTATAAAGTGGTTTGTGTGATGTGTCAAATTATCGTTACCTTAGGAGATTGCTCCATTTTTCATTGTTGTTGTTTAGCAACATTTAAAACACAGCACGTTTTAGTCGTGTGATTATGCACGCATATGCGTGTTTTAAACATCGATTATTATGCATGCCGAACTATTTCAAATTTCAGACTTGTCTTGTAGTTAGTTTTGCGATTTTATAAAAATTAATATTATGTATCAGCTTTATAGATATTTTGTATTATTCACGTAGGACATTGAAAAACATTACTCCACATTCCTAATTCAAAATCTTTTTTTACTACCTAGACATGCAAATAGTTATTGTTATTTTATATTTGTTTCTTTTATTTTTCAGATATTCATATTTTGGAAATATTTCTACAAGTGTTCTTTTGTCTTCTGCTTATATGAAACATTTTCTACAGTTCTTCAAACACCTACTATCTACCTACCTTCTGATAAATTTGCCGGTAAGTGTTAGAATATATAGGTATTTACAACACCTTTCACCTTCCACTTCTACTATTTGGACGATATCCATAGATAATCAAAGCTTATTTCAGTCTTGAAACCTTTGAATTTTTTATGGAACCTCGTCTCTTTCTCTATATCTATTCTTCAACACTTTTACAAAACAATTTTGACAGTGGACTGCGTCTCCGAGAGGGAGATCTCTGTACCAACTTGGCAACCCTGCCATGTTTTTATTTTTATGTGGCAACATGGCATGGTTGCCTATTGTTGTATACTTTCTTTTATTTATATTTATATTAGTTACATTTTTATATATTAAAAATCTGACGTGGCCATCACACAACCTTCCGCCATATCTAGATTTTAAACAGAAATGTATACGTGCAATCCGGTGCCCATTTAAAATATACAAATAAAAATCTCAAATATTCAAACACAGAAATTTGCATCACCTGAATAAAAAAATTTATTCACAGGAAAACTCTGCTGTATTGAAGCCATCCTCCGTTGAATTACTACATTTAATATCTTACTTAGGACTTATATAGCGCTAGTATGCCAACTTGTCACCCGTCTCAACTGTCAATATTTTTTACGCAGAAACAAAAATCAACCGATCATGGATTACAAGATATCAACGTTTTATTTGATAAATTTATTTTTTAAATTTTACTGCAGTTCTTTAATGCTACCAGATAAAGACAATTTTTTTATAACGTAAGTTGCAAATAACTTTTCCTCTTATTCTCATTACAAATAAATACTATATTTTTCCAAATTTATATACAATTTTGACAATTAACCTTTTCAATCTTCAAAAAATATAAAAGATATTTGTACCAAAATCTAGGGAGCTCTTCCAATTTATATACAAATGTTAAATACCAAATATCAAAATTTTCGGGTAATTCGTATTTGAGTTATGCGACTAACAACCCTTGACCACACACACACACACACACACACACACACACACACACACACACACACACACACACACACACACACACACACACACACACACACACATACACACACACATACACACAGACATCATCGTGAAACTATCAAAAATGAGTTGTAAGGACCCTAATTCGTGCTCATCCACTAAAAATTCACCACCCGATTTTTTGCATGATTCCAATACCTTCCTTTACAGGTAAGCGGAAGGTAAAAAGCAGTCACACATGTCCTTTGTGTATTGTGTTTATTATAATATATCAAAGGACATGTGTGACTGCCTACAGAGGTATAGGGATCGTGAAAAAATTCGATGTCGAGATTTTTGTCAATAAGCACGTTTTAGCACCTTTAGAACCTATTTTGACTATTTTCACGATGATGTATGTGTGTGTGTGTGTGTGTGTCTGTATGTGCGCCTACTATAGTCTTTCGTTCTGATTCATTATCTCAAATTCTACTGAACATAAAATTCTAATATTTTGCAATATACATTTGTATATGTTAATGAAGAGCTGATTAGATTTTGGGAAAAATCTGCCAACCGGAAATGGTATTTTCTTGAAGCATTTTAACATTTTTTGCAAAAAAATATAGAAAATTCTGCGATAGCTACAATTTGTCATACGACATTTCAAAGAACAAATTATATCTTACAATATTTATGTAACATCTTGTTTATATCTCTTACCAATAAAGGAATAGTAATTAACGTTACAAGTCCGGGAATTCATATTTAACAGTACGAGTGAGACGTTTGAAGACGAGGCGACGAAGGAGCCGAGTCTTGAAACTCGAAACGAGTATTGTTAAAAGAATTCACGGACGAATGTCGTTATGTATTTTATTTCACCTGTGTCAAATTCCGTTTTAAAGAAACAGTAATATTAATTTCAAAATAATTTACCTAATGCTCCAAATCTAGTAACATTTTCGAAACATAATTAACAACTGCAATTTGGCGATTGTTTAATTGTTATTGCGTTGATTAATTTCTATACCAACACTTTACCGGACAAAGGCCGTTATTTGCGTTTTCCCGGACTCAAACTGTTGACGTAAAGTATTTGAATTTGACACAGGATGAAATAAAATTATTTTTCAAAGATATATAGTTTTACCTACCACGATTTGTAAATCACAATATAGGAAAAAATTAAAAACAAAAATGAATATGTCAATGTGACAGATAAACAGACGTATGCACAATTTCTAAAATGTTTGTGGCACCATTTTAAAAGAAATGTAAATATTATTAACTGAACATAAGGTAATAATAAAGTTAAATTTTTATCTATAAAGAGCTAACTAAAGAACTAAGAACTATAAAATTATTTTCAAAAAGTTTGTAAATTTATTGCAAAATTATAATTTAAGAAAGCCTAACTAAAACCAAATTCACATAAATTACAGTGTTAAGGCGAGAGGTCGTGTGCAGATTTTTAATATATAAAAATGTAACTAATAAAAATATAAATATAAATGAAAGAAAGTATACAACAATAGGCAACCATGCCATGTTGCCACATAAAAATAAAAACATGGCAGGGTACAGATTTTTTTTTTTTTTAATTGCAAATATTTTATTAAAAAGTAAGTTTAATCAATACAATAGCAAGAAGTATTATATTGAGATCAACATGTGCTATTAAACTTTGAGCACTAGTTTTGTCTGTATCGTTTCCACCCTGTGTACCTCCACCCTTAGTACCTCCACCCTTAGTTATATTTTATGTTTCAAAGTTGGTATGACAGTCAAATCAGCAACTTTTAATTGACATATAAATTATGTACTATATTTACAAATAAATATTATATAAAATAGTACTATGTGTTGCCATAATTCTTCATAACGGATGTTTGAAACATATAATTGTTATTTTTAAAAGTTAGAATACAAAGTTACATTTAAAGAGAACCATGATTTGACTATGCCCATGTCACACCGGCGTGGCATGAAGCACGGTGCTCGATGTGGCATTTTGCTTCGTTCAAAGCTGTCAAAAGGGTGTCACACCGGTATAGCAAAATGCCATACGAAAATTTGTATATTGCTATGTTCACTTCGTACTTTGAAGGTATTTGTAAATTATTTTTGACAGCTGAGAATTAAAATTCATCAATTTTTAGTTTTAATTAAATCAATAAGTAGTTCATATATTGACAAAAGCTTAAAGTGTTATATTCTTATTATCTAATTACTTACTGTTACTATTTTGACATCAATTATTCACCAAATGTCAAAAATTATATTGACGACTCACTGTGAAATTAGCAACAAATTTCCATATGCTCGATGGAATAGCGGCGATAAATTTTTACGTTATTCATTTTTTTCCATCGAGCACCGTGCTTCGTGCCACGCCGGTGTGACATGGGCACTAGCCTGAACCGCTCGAATCACCTTAAATGAGCAAAACTGTTCAAATAATCAAAACTACAACAATCGACAATAAAATGTTTCAATTCCGCAGTAACAAGTCACAATTGAAAGGCCTGTAGATTTTTCGAGTGATAATGATTGCGTTGGCCGCGACGCTACCCGCCAATAAACCGCGAAATTGCGAAGTAAAACCTCAAGTCGAGCACCGCGCGGGATTTAGCGGCCATCAGCCAGAAGCCGTTACTTTGTCAACTAACTTCTAGCGGAATCTTCATTCACAAGAAACGAACCGCCTTCACTAGATGTTTTCATTGGAGTATTTTGGCGGAGGTGCTGGCTGCTGGGCTTGTGCTGGATGGAGTATTGTTTATTTCTTATGGCCATTTGCACCACTTCGGTTTAGCGCTAACCTGTAGTTAAAGTGTTGGTTATGTTGTAAACTTCGTTGCACAGGTTCTTAACTAGAGGTTAAACAGACTAATTTTAGTTAATTTTAACTAGTGGATTCTGTAGGGTCTCATTTTTATAACCTATACCTATTTAGAAACAAGTTTATTATTTTTTCGCGCGCGTTCAAATTTAGTAAAATGAGACCTCAGGCTAGTTTACTAAAGGACAAGTGCGAAAAGAGTTTTATAAAATGAGTTTTCGATTTAGGGAAAATGTATGCAACATTTTAGTTGTTATTTAGTTATTTAACTGTCAATGTCACTGTAAAAGTATTATATTAATTAATGAACTATTCTAGGTGACATTATAGAAAATGTTGAACTTATATGTTTTCTATTACCCAGATTCATTAATTTTATTGAATAAAAAGTAATTAATTAAGCAAAACAGATTTAGAAGATATACCGAAATTTGTCAGTTCTGAGGTATGACGTTTGACAATGGGGTACTTGCATGGTACTAAAAATTAGATTTTTAACACTATGCTCATAATGTTAGGTCGAAAACATTGGTAAAAATACAAATTCTATTTAAAAAAAATTATGTTTTTTAGTAAATTGAGATTAAATTTTCTGTGACGTCATTTGTGTGAACAGAAGGTAGGGGAAGCATAGTTAAGAATGTAACCTGTAGATAGCGTGCGAGTCAGTCAACAAATGTTTGAATTTGACATTTTCTTGTCAAAAATACACATAAAATTTAGTAACAATACATTATTTTATAAATGTAGACTATTTAGTTTATGAAAACACAAATACTTACTTATATTTTACAGCATCAAAACATGTACGAAGTACAAATGTCAAACACATCTGATCTGTCAACTTGCCAAACTCGTTCCCGCGCAAGCCGTAGTTAGGGGCGTTCACTAGTACAGCCGTTGCTATGGCTTAACGGCCATTCATTGGTTGGGTTAGTTTTTACGTCACATATTGAATATTTAAATTTAAATAATTTTTTTTGGGCTTGTAAATACAAATTTTGTCAAAATAAAAAATACGGGTCCAAAGTTTTGATCTCTTCTTCAAATATATTTAATTTAAAAAATGCATGCAAGTAGCCCATTGAAGTAAATATCTGATACTGCCAATACCAATCTTCTAAAAAAATGTGTTGCATGTCACAAAGTGAGTAGAAATAAAACATCGAAACCTTAAATGTAATATGATCACACTACAAGTACAATGAAAACGAAAATTACTATTTCGTACTGTGTGACACGTAGGTATACCAGTTTTTATAAAACTTATTGTATATTCGTAACTAGAATGAATTTTATTATAGTTTTATTCGTTACAAAAACATTGTACAAACCTCTTGCGGAAAGACACCCTCCCAGCATTCGCGTAAATGTAATAAGTTAGTTGAGCACTATATACAGGGTGTTTCATAACTTCGGGTATATACGTTAAGGGTATTTATGTTGTTTGATATGCTGATTACGAATCGAAAAGAATTTTTTTAAATCGCAAAACTAATTTCCATGTTTTCTAGTCAAAAAAATTTCGTTGCCACTGCCACTGGGTGGATGGTTATCTTAAAGATAATAATTAAATAAAATATCTCTTATAAATAACTGCTAATAATGTAAATAATTATGTTATTTAAGTTGTTGATTCTGCTTCCATTGTTTGTGGTAAATAAGAAAGCGAATCAAGTGCAGTACTAAAAAAGTGCTGCAGGAAAACTACCTACCCTTAATTTTTCGAATTAAAAAAAAACTGATTCATACACAGCATATCAAACAACATACAGGTTAGTGGAGGTGAAATGCGAACATAGGGAACATACATGACAATCGAACTGGGTATCTTGATATATTTTGTAGTAGTATCACAAAACGAAGTAATGTGAATTTATGTGGCAAAAAGAGTAATCAATAAGAGAAATAATAATAAAATCTAAAAGTGCATTTAAACTTTCTCGTTCTGCTCGTACACATACATTATTATGCAAAGAAAATATTTTAATAAAAATAAAAATTTCAATAATATGACAGGTACTTTGACATTGACAGTACTTATTCCACGTATATCAAGATGCCTAGCATGATAACTCCATTGTCATATATTTCCCTATGTTCGCATTTCACCTCCACCAACCTGTATACATTTAACGTAAGTACCCAGCCTGTACTCTCGCCAAAGTAAATATAAACACCTTGCTTACGAGTAACAGGAATATTTTTCAGTACCAAAGCTTGCATATAAATTTGACAATACCAGTACAATGTTGTCTACAAACAAACCATCAATGTCCACACAGCATTGAGCCTGATACGGGCCTGTGCGGTACACACAGAACTAATGGTGTTAGCATGTAGAGCTACATATAGTGCGGCCTCACTAGTTTACATGTTGCAAAGTTAATTCTGATAGATTGCAGTGCCCGATGCTCGATAGATTTTCGTCCAAGCACTACTAACTGAATTACCCCCTATTCACAGTTCAATTTATTGTAGTAGGACGCTAAATCATTCACTAGGAGGATCATACTTTCACTATATATTCAGCTCTAAGGTCTATTCATTTCATTGTGGTAAATAATTATAGCAGTAATTTATAAAAATCTCGTGCCATATTCTATCTAATCTACTGTACAGGTATAGTATATATTTAAATTAAGAATTATGTAATATAAAAATTAAATAGTAATAATTTTTCATGCTATTATCATTTTAAATTACCTAAAAATTGAATTCTGATGACAATGGGTTTGTTTCATATTAAATAACGAGAACCATTGTTTTAGATTCACTGGTATGTTTTGACATTTGCAATTTTCTATTTGAGGTTATTAGTATTTAGTAGTTTACGGCTGTGTTATGCTTTCTGCTGTGAGTATAGTTATATTATTATTATTTGTAGTTTCTGTTCCTTAGCTTGAATTACATTATACTTTTTTCGGCTAGAAACTTTGACAATTTTCATACTTAATTCTAGAATGCTCACTTGGATAATGTAAATCAAGAAAATTTCGATCCAAGTTTCATACTAGAACCGTCTTTTTATATAACCTCAAAAATAATAAAGTTAGTGACAGCAGAATAACTAAATTGTAGGTACATAAAACTTCATCACTAATACATTAACCGAGTACGTTGACAACCTCAACTGACAATTACATTTCTTTTTAAATTTTCAATGGCAGTATTGGTCGATGAGCTAAATAGAATATGGCAGTGCAAGAACAAATTTTAAAACTAGATTCTAGCCGAATTAAGTATCTAATAAAAGTTCTTTTTTCTAGCCGAAAAAAGTATAATGTAATTCAAGCTTTATACAACATTGCGAATATTCTTAAATTTCCTACAAAACATAACCTGAAATGATAAGCAGTGTTTGACATTTCTCTTGACGTAAATGTATCGTTCTCTTTTTAAGTATACTAGTGGAAAAGAGATAAACATATTAGACAGACGTAACATTAACCAACGAATGAACAAGCATGCATGTGACAAAGAGAGATATACATAATGCCTGTTTATTATAAGTTTAGAAACTATTTTTTTATTCGATTATGTCAAAAAGTGACGTTTTTTGGTTAAGATATTCGGACGAAAAGCTAACCTTTTAGGTAGAGTATTAATATTTGTGCCGTTGCTAGGTGACCCACTTTTCGTCTTAGGCCGAGAAGTACTTTTCGTACGCAAACGCGTTTTTTTAAGCAAACTGACACAGTCGAATAATTTTTTGTTCTTTTTTGTTTCATTTGTCTGTTTCGCAGATAACTACAATTAGCAAACTAAACAAAAATTTAGAATAATTTATAATAAAATATTAATATTCTAGTTATTTTAAGTTCTCACTTACAATCGAATAAAAAATAGTGTATGATACACGGACGAAAAAGCTCTCGTACTCCTAAGGTTGCCGAACTCGGCTTTGCCTCGTTCGGCAATTTTCCATAGTCGTACGAGAACTTGCATTTTTCGTCCTTGTAACATAAATAACTATATTCGTATTCTATAGATCCTAAAACGTGCTTATTCACTAAAAACTCATACTCAAAAATTTTGACACAAAACTTCCCCTTATAAAATATAAGGCGGAGGTTAAAAATTGGTACTGTTTGCTGATTATGTTTACTGTAAAGCTAAGTTTACATGCACCGTTGTCACCGGAAAACGTTACGACCGTTGTCGCCGTTCTGTGATTTGATTCGTTGACAACCAACCAAATGACAGCTGTCAAACTGCGTCGTTGGTTGTCAGCGAATCAAATCACAGAACGGCGGTAACGGCACACGTTTTTACGGTGTTAAGGGCCTATACTGTTATACGTATGATGTTGAATTTTTGTATGCAGATTAAGGAAGAATACTAAAAGTGCGGAATCTTCAAAATATTTAATTAATGTAATTAGTTTGGCTTTAATAATTATCCGAAATTCGGCGAAAAGTGTACAAGTTTAGATATAATTTATGACAATTTTGTTGATAAAATTATAGTTTTATTGTTTTTCCGCCCTTTCTACATCTATGTTTTATTCATTTCATCTTGAAACTCAATGATAACTTTTATAGTTCCTTCATGAGATCCTCACGAAATTTTAGTGTTTAGTTTCTTTTTATCTCTAATTGTTGTCGGAACAATATATAGTTTGAATTTTTCAATTCAACAATGCTTTGTCGTTACTAATGTAAAATTTCAGATTTGTATTTTGAGCAATATAGCCAGAATCATGAATTCTGATTCTTATTGCACTCAAGTTATATAGCCCCTTAACGGTACATGTAGGGGAGACTTAAATGTGTATCGTATCATAAGTGCCCGCTGTCTCAGTTGATGCATATTCAGGCTCGTTTCACAGAATTTTTTGCTGGGGACGTTTTACCGGGGACATTTTACTGGGGGCATTTTGCCGGGGACGTTTTGGTGGGGACGTATTTCTGGAGACCAATTGCGAAGACACCTTTTTCTCCAAGCAAAAGGGAACAATTGCGATTGTTATTTTGCTTGGGGACATTCGTATTTGGTGACGTTTTACTGGGGACATTTTGCCGGAGACGTTTTGCTGGGGACGTTTTTCCAGAACCCAATTGCGAGGGGACGTTTTACGTGCTGACGTTCGTGTTTGGAAACGTTTTACTTGGGACATTTTGCTGGTGAACTTTTATCCAGATACCAAGCAGATTATCAGATTTTTTAAGTTATTTAACAGTGTGGTTTTCGGTGACCGCTTTTAACTTGATGCTCATTTGTTTGTCCAATTTACATCAGAAATCAGTAGAGTGTAGTTGGCCACAAATCCGGAGAATGAAATGTTTAAGCTTTGCCTTTGGCCAGACGGACTTTGACACTTTCAATTAAATTTTAATTAAAAAACGAATTTCGTTCACACATTATTTCCCTTTTTACATTGCAACCGGATTATGTTTTTAACTGAAATCGCTAACCGCTGCCACCAAAATATTTATTATGCTTGAGAGAATTTGACTTTTATTATTGAAATTGACTCGCAGTAATTTTACACGGGAATTAATTAATAAATTAAGTTACGTACGCAGATATATGATTCACAGTTGATAATGGCTTAATTTAATTTAAAATTGGTTGTCATAATAATAATTCTTCGTCGCTTGTCTATAATCAATATAATATAATTTTATCATCTTGTATAAAAAAATCTGACCTCTCGCCTAATTCTGCTTATTCTACTAATCTAATAAATAGTTTTACTTACATCTTAATAGTTTCATGTTCATGTAATTATGTAAACCAAGATGCAAGCAAAAGATGTCAACTGTACTGTCACTGTCATAATCATTCAAATTTTGGGTAGAAACAAATTTTTTGCACTTCCGGGACTAAAACTCTTCTTTAGTCTTTATTTTTAGGGACTAAGGTTCTTAATTTGATCCCAAGGGATTATTTTTCATATTTAATCCCGTTGTCAAGAAATTGAATTAATTATTATTCCCGTTGTCAAGTAAATACGTGCTATTTGTTACAGAGTATCTATGGTAACAATATAAATATTTGTCATAAAATTTACTGTCAAAATTACAAAATGTGTATTCTTTTAAACTATTTTGCATTAATTTGAGGATGATATACCACAGGACTAAAGTATCTTTAATCCCTCAGGTGATTATTTCACCTTCGGTTCGTGAAATAAACTTCACCCTCAGGATTAAATCATGCACTTTAGTCCCTCAATATATAATATACTATTATATGATCATGGACAACAAATTGGAATTTTTAAAAAATAAAATATTATTTATACTTTATTTTATTGTTAAATACTACCAGATTCAGCAAATTATATTTAAAATTAACTGTACCCATAGATAATTATATTATCTTTTATTTTTAACTGCAAAAATTGTCTTGAATAATGTACCAATTTATTTTAGGAAAACTATATCAGGCTTCAATAGTACTACTTCCGGTTTGCGGATTCCTACCAAAATCTTATCTGGTGTTAAGATCATTATTAAAACCCTAAATATGAAATTTGGTTTAGTTTGATACTTTTTAAGTTATCGTGGACGAAAAATCGTCACATACGTCCATACGCACACACACACACAGACATCATCATGAAAATAATAAATTCGTATTGTAGAGACCCTGAAACGTGCTTATCCTCCAAAAACACATAGGTACTCGAAAATTTTGATCCATTATAATACCTCTCTTATAGAATATGAGGCGGGAGGTAATAACTAGTATCTTTAATAATCCTTATTTCGTTTATGATGGAAAGCCAATTGTATGACTAAAATATAAAGAATTTGTGTAGTTCTCCATTTAATTTCTCTAAAATGAACGCGGAATGGAAATATTGTGACAGTTTGAAGTTGCTTAGAACTTGTATAAAACAGCGTTTTCCGCTTGAAAGTTCAGCTCAGCAAATAATCCCATGAACAACGGCAGTATTTGTGTTTTGCTGTTTATTAAATGCTGCCAATTCAATGTTTAGTCCAGCATTGATTTTAGGAAAGTAAATATTGTGTATATGCAAAATTAGCTTAGGATAGAGCGAAAATTTAATATTATTGTTATTAATGAAAGTTTATTTTAGTGCTGAATGTTTGCGAAGTAAATTACGCGTGCAAATTATTTCACGAAAATTGTAATTTAATCAAATTATTATTTTGTGTGTTAACACCAATATTACGTTGTAAACATTTGTGTTTGTTTTCATTGTAATTGTGCATGTTAAAGAACACTTTAACTAATATTTATTTATTTTTTCAGATTGTCCTTGAAAACCTGAAAACGTCTTCAGCAATTTCCACAAGCCATAGAAGCGACTTCAGGAATTGCAGAAAAATTAATGGTAATTACTTGTACATATTATCTAATACGCATTTTACTTATCTTGGGTGTGGCAGTCTAACAAATAATGGATTATCAGGGGTAATACCATAAGAGATGATAATTTTTTGAGAATTGTTTTGTCGTTTCCACGGCAACTTATTTCTAACAATTTCACGACACAAAACATCATCTATCAATTTCCCGAAACGAAGTTGAGGGGAATTGTCAGATGATGTTTTGTGGAGTGAAATTGCAATAAGTTGCCGTGGAATAGACAAAAATTTTCTCAAAAAATTATTATCTCGAATGGTATTTAGGAAGAATATTTTTCTTGTTAAAAATACTACCAAAACGACTCATTTTTCTAAACATTTTTGACGTTTCATGTGACAAATTAATTAATTTTTTGTTACTGACGTAACAAAATAAAACCTAATCTACAAAATTATGTTGTCAGATACATCATTTTACATTTTCAATTCTATTGGTTGCATTACGTCATTTGACGTCATCATTACGCAATATGATTGGTTAAACTATCTGTCAAAAAATATTCGGTAATATACAACTTTGTACATACAGATTGGTGGAGGTGAAATGCGAACATAGGGAACATACATAACAATCGAACTTTCATGCCAAGTAACTTGATATATTTTGTAGTAGTGTCACAAAACGAAGTAATGTGAATGTGTGTGGCAAAAAGAGTAATCAATAACAGAAATAATAATAAAATCTAAAAGTGCATGTTAACTTTCTCGTTCTGCTCGTTCACATACATTATTAATTTTTAATAATATGACAGGTACTTTGACATGACAGTACTTATTCCACGTATATCAAGATGCCTAGCATGATAACTCCATTGTCATATATTTCCCTCTGTTCGCATTTCACCTCCACCAACCTGTATACTATTTTAATGGCATATAGTTTATTATTTTTCAAAGAGAATTGTTTTAAATTTAAGAGCATATTTCACAAGAAGCATATTTTTGAAACCATTGGTTTGTCGATTGTATTATGTATATCTAATTAACTGTGAATGGAATAAAATTAAATTTTAATTGTGCAACGGCAAAAATAGTAAATTTAAGAAATCAAATTTGAAAACAGTAACCCAAAACTGTTTGATTAAAAAGCTGAAAACTAAAATTGCGAATTTTGAAAAAACTGTACCTTGTGTGCGGTTACCAGTTGTCAGATAGTGGAGAATACAAATTACATTTTCCTGAAACTGAAATGTATAAAATACCTGACTAAATTGTGAAAAACAGTCGTTGATTAATTAAAGTTAATATAATAACCTAATTAATATTATTGTATTTTTCAGGAGCCATATGCATGACGAAACACCTGTAAACCTGCTGTAGTGTTCGCAGTTCCTGAAAGTTTCTTCAGCAGTTTCAGGACAACTTAGAAGCACCTCTAGCTTCGAGGAATTTTCCAGAGGACTTCAACGCTTTCCTGAAGTCAGAAAACACTACTGTCGTATTTTATTGTATAAGAGTAATATTTTTATTTAATGTAAAAAATTATTACATTATACGAAATATTGTTTAGATAATGTAATAACTTTATTATTAAGTTCTAGTATAAAAGTATAATTTCTGACTTAAATTTATATATAGTAAGGGGTTGAATATTACAAGGGCTGTATTATCATTTTATGAGTAAAAGATATAACCCTTGTAATTTTTAACTCCTTTGGTTTAGAAAAATATGAGATTCAAATTTATATTTAGCATTACTAAGGGTTGAAACATTATTTTCTGTATTATCTGAACACTGCAGGGTTCTAAAATATCATCCCCAATATAATTAACCCCTTAGGTCTAGCGCAATTCACGGTATAAATTTGTATTTCTTAAGGGGTTGAAAATAATGTATAATGGATACCTAATTGTTAAGGGTTCAACTATAATTTTCTGTATTGTACGAGTCCTGAAAGATACATAAATTCAACCCCTGTTTTTATCAACCCTTTAATTTATGCGTAATTCAAAATATTAAATCGAATATTATTAGAATAATATAGAGAATTTAAAATCGTACATAAATAATAAACTGTAAGGGTTGATTGATATAGTTCTTGTTTATAATGGACGAGTAGACTTAGAAAATATTATTTTTGTTATAAACAACCCCTTATTTTTAGAGAAATTAATGGTTTAAAATGTTATAACTCATACAGGGTTGAATATTTTATATATTTAATTACTTATAAGGGTTGTTTTATTATATTTTGTATAAACTGAACCCAGCAGGGTTCAGAAATATCACCCTTGTTATAATCAACCCCTTAGTTTAAAAGAAATTTAAGATCTAAAATTAAACAAATTTGTAGATCATAAAGGGTAGAATATTTTGCTAAATTAGTTACTTTTAAGGGTTGTAATATAATTTGCTGTATAGACTGAATCCTGCAGGGTACAGAAATTGCACCCTTATTATAACCAATTCTTTGGTTTTATAAAAATCCGCTATTTTGGAATATATTTCAATAGGGGTTGAACAGTAATTTTAAGGGTTGGTTTATAATTTTCTGGATAATATGAACCCCGCAGAGTACAGAAATACCATCCCCGTTATCATCAACCCCTAAGTTCTACCGTTATTCATGATTTAAAATTAGCCCTAAAGAGGGTTGTAATTTTTTTCCCAAATAATATACTTTAAGGGATAATACATAAATTTATGGATACTATGACACCTGTAGGCTTAAGAAATTGCTCACTTGTTGTTTTCAACCCCTAACTTCTACCATTATTCATGATTTAAAATTAGCTCTTATGAGAGGTTGTAAAACTTTGCAAGAAATAAACTTTAAGGGATGAAACATAAATTTATGGATACTATGACACCTGTAGGCTTAAGAAATTACACGCTTGTTGTTCTCAACCCCTAACTTCTACCGTTATTCATGATTTAAAATTAGCTCTTTTGAGGGGTTGTAAAATTTTGCAAGAAATAAATTTTAAGGGATGAAACATAAATTTATGGATACTATGACACCTGTAGGCTTAAGAAATTGCTCACTTGTTGTTGTCAACCCCTAACTTCTACCATTATTCATGATTTAAAATTAGCTCTTATGAGGGGTTGTAAAATTTTGCAAGAAATAAACTTTAAGGGATGAAACATGAATTTATGGATATTATAGTACCTCTAGGCTTAAGAAATTGCTCACTTATTGTTGTCAACCCCTAAGTTCTACCGTTATTCATGATTTAAAATTAGCTCTTATGAGGGGTTGTAAAATTTTGCAAGAAATAAACTTTAAGGGATGAAACATAAATTTATGGATACTATTGCACCTCTAGGCTTAAGAAATTTCTCGCTCGTTGTTGTCAACCCCTTGGTTCTAGAGTAATTAACGATTTAAAATAAACCCACCCTCTCAGACCCGTCACAAAATCGACTAAATTTCAATAGTAAGTATTAGGCTCGCACGTTGTGCAGGCGTAGCCTTCGTGTTGCACATTCCAGCTTAGAACCCGCCCCTTGGTTCAACGAAACAAGCGAGCGAAAAGTCTTCAAAGCGGCTGAAGTTATGGTAGAGTGAGCACTTTTCCTCGATTTTCTTGCGAGCGAATTAGTTTGTAAATGTGTTTATATTATTTGTGTAATATGTAAAATGGGCCGTATTTTCAAGGGGGTAGATAATAATTGTGTAATATCTACAATTCTAATATTGAATTTGGATTCATTTTGTCCTTATTGAATAAAAAATCATTGTAATATGTAAGAGGGTGTACAAATAATTATAAATAAATTAATTTGTACATTTATTTAAGTAGTTTTTATGTATTGACCCTATTTTTTAATCCTATATCCTAATAAAATAATATATCATCCCTTATTTACACATAAGGGACAAATTTAATAATAATAATACATTTAATACGTCTAAAAAATAAATAATAATTAAATTAATAAACTAATTGTTTAAATTAATAACCTATTATTGTCCTACGTCCCTTTATATAGCGTAAAAATTAAATTTTTAGGGGTGAAATTGCTCAAAACGACATTCTCTGGGTGTCACGTCACAAAAGTTTTTGTCCGGTAGACCAGAAAATCATGCTCTGTGGTCAATTTTGAAGCAAAGTTACAACTACGCTAGGAAAATTTTAAAGTGCTTATATCTCGTAAACTAAGGGTAGCAGGATAAAGAGGGGTAGTCTAACCCCTTCATTCGGACCTGCTGAATCCGAATATACCCCTGGTTTTGTCGTGCAACCCTCAGTTTTCGAGTTATACGCCTTTTAAAAAATTTCCTAGCGTAGTGTCAAATTTTTTGACGAATTTGCTAGCAAAAGTGCAACTACGCTAGGAAATTTTACTGATTTTAAAATGCTTGTATCTCGTAAACTAAAGGGCCTAAAACGAAATGTTATTAATAAAAGGTGTATAGTTTTTCATCCCCTATACTGTGGGGATGATAATAAGCCGAATTAGAGCGATTTTTAATTAATTTTGTGATCTCCCACATGTCATGTTATCCTGATACCAAATCGGGTGTTTTTGATCGTTCAAAAACTGAACCAACTAATTAGTGAAATTTTAAAAACGCGATTACTTAAAAATTAAGGGCCGTAGGGTGGTTTACAGGTCATATTCGTACTCTACGCGTTGAAATACACCAGTATACAAGTTGCAACCCCTAAAATGTTAATTAGGACAAAAATTATTCAACCCTTATTTATATCTCCTGAACTATAAGCCCTTTGGAAAAACCCTTATATAGGTTCGATAGGGGATGTAAATACAAGCATCTTTTACATTTAACTTTTTGCTCTACAACCCCTAGTTTTCTAGATATTAATTATGAAAGTTGTGAAAATGCAGTTTACCCCCTTCATTTACTCGTAAACTAGGGGTTGTAGAAGAAAAAGTTAAATACAAAAGATGCTTGTATTTACATCCCCTATTGATCCTATATAAGGGTTTTTCAAAAGGGCGCACAGTTCCGGAGATATAAATAAGGGTTGAATATTTTCTACCCTATTGAACATTTTAGGGGTTGCAACATGTATAATGGTGTATTTTAACGCGTAGAGTACGAAAATGACCTTTAAATTACTTTCCTGCCCTTAGTTTTTACATAATCGCGTTTTTAAAATTTCACTAATTAATTTGGTTCGATTTGAAGTTTTTGAACGATCAAAAACGCCCGATTTGGTATCAGGATAACATGACATGTGGGAGATCAAAAAATTTCGTAAAAATCGCTCTAATTGGACTTATATCGTGCCCACAGCATAGGGGATGAAGAATTATGCAACTTTTATTAATAATTTTTCGTTCTAAACCCTCTAGTTTACGAGATAAAAATTATTAAACATACACATTTTAACTCATTATTTCAAGGATAAATTCAAGATGTTTTGTACTATTCCGGTCCATTTCAACGCGTAGATTACGAATATGTCCTCCAAATTACTCTCAGGACTTTAATTAAGCGAATATCCTTAAATAAAAGTCTTGTTATGTTGTTATATTATATCATATGGTTTAATTTAATTAGCAGCTCTATTTTTCGACCAGTCGGATGGAAACTCAGGAGAATTTCTCAACAGATGGCAGCACATACCTCGTTTTGAACTTTGTTTTTAAATAAAATCTATAAAAAGATACCTTATGGTTTTATTAAATTAATTACGTACTAATGAATAAAGGTATTTAGAGCCAAACAACAAGAATTTAATAATTATAAATTATTTTATTGATTATTTAAATAATACAGACATTTTAAATAATAATAGTATACAATACAGTTTAATAAATACAAATAAAAATTTATTTATTGTGTTTATAACAAACAGTAAGTAAATAGTACACTATAATAATAAAATTGCAACAATACATGCTATAAATAATGCTTTACAACAATGTACAATAATATAACGCAGTTTATAATAAAATAACAATAATACCCAGTATCAACAATGCACTACAATCATAAAATTGTAACAATACATACTTTAAACAATGCTTTAAAACAATATACAATAATATGACGCAGTTTACAATTAAATAACAACAAGATCAAGTATCAACAATGTACTGCAATCATAAAATTGTAACAATAAATGCTATAAACAATACTTAACAACAATGTACAATAACATGACGCAGTTTACAATTAAATAACATCAATACCAAGTATTAACAATGCACTGCAATCATAAAATTGTAACAATACATGCTATAAACAATACTTTACAACAATAAACAATACTTTACAACAATAAACAATAATATGACGCAGTTTATAATTAAATAACATCAATACCAAGTATTAACAATGCACTGCAATCATAAAATTGTAACAATACATGCTATAAACAATGCTTAACAACAATGTACAATAACATGACGCAGTTTACAATTAAATAACATCAATACCAAGTATTAACAATGCACTGCAATCAGTGCAATCATAAAATTGTAACTTAACATGCTATAAACAATGCTTAACAACAATGTACAATAACATGACGCAGTTTATAATTAAATAACAACAATACCAAGTATTAACAATGCACTGTAATCATAAAATTGTAACAATAACTTGCTATAAACAATACTTTACAACAAAGAACAATAATATGACGCAGTTTATAATTAAATAACAACAATATCAAGTGTCAACAATGCACTGCAATAATATTTAGAACTTTTATTGTATAACAACAAATATGCATGTTTCTGAAGACAGCTGAAGATGTTGTAGTCTCTGTAGAGACCTGAAGAACTCCAGAAGATTCTTCTACGTTCTCTGGAAGCTGTGATTGTTGCATCCGGTCCACGGCAGATGACTAAAGGCTCCTTTACTCCCGACTGTAAAACACAAATCAAAATTAACTTTCAGATAAATAAACAAATAAAATCTCCAGCTATTTTAAACTGTTTCAAAACACTAAAGCAGTATACGGGCTGTCCGAAAAGTATCAGGCCTTATTTTTTTTGCGAAAACCTGATGGATTTGAATCAAGCGCTTTTGCATGAGCCGACCTTGAACCTTCGTGCAAATGCATGAATTTTTTCCCGCCTGTCGATAGCGTCTGTTGCTGACAAAGTGACAAACAGCATTTGAGGTAGTGTTTAGTGCTCTTGTCGGTTTTTCATTGCTTCCACTGTGACGACTGGGATTTGGCTTCCGGGTCGTTCCCGTACACCTAGGACTCGTCACCAGTGATTATGGTGTTCATGAAGTCGGAGAGTCACTGTTTGTGGAGCCTAGCATGCCCTGTGAGACTTGAACAGAGTGGCGGCGAAATTCGTGCCGAAGCTGCTGACGGCGGAGCAACTTCATGTTGAAGTCCCACAGGGCCACAGGACATTATGGACTCCGCAAACAGTGACCTCAACTTCATGAACACCATAATCACTGGTGATGAGTCCTGGGTGTACGGGTACGACCCGGAAGCCAAATCCTAGCCGTCACAGTGGAAGCAATGAAAATGCGGCGAGAAAAAAAACACTACTTCACTCAAATACTGTTTGTCAGCAACAGACGCTAAAAAATTCATGCATGCGCACGAAGGTTCAAGGTCGGCTCATGCAAAAGCGCTTGATTCAAATCCATCAGGTTTTCGCAAAAAAAAAATAAGGCCTGATACTTTTCGGACAGCCCTCTAGGTACAATGAGACTTACAGTTTTTATAACTGAAGTTCTTGAAGCTTTCAGGATCTCTGAAGAAGCTGAAGGTGAGGAAGTGTTGTAGCTGTATGGACGAGCAGTCAGGCCCTCTCTACGCCCTCTGGAAGCTGCGATCAGCGGTGTCAGCTTCCACTATCTGGAAAACACAACACAAAATAAGTCAACAAATGTCTAATTCAGAATAAAAACAATACTATACTAATCAAATTACGAGGAATCCAATGCCGCGCTTTGATAAGTCTTTTAGTTTCGTTGTTATAGCGTCTCAAAGTTTAGATCCAAAATCGAAAAAAACAAAAGTTAACCACTTAGTACTTTTTTTGGTCAAAATAAAAATTTCTCTAAAAAGTAGCGGGTTATACTAAATTACCAGGAATCCAATGCCACAAATCGCGCTTTAAAATTTCTTTTAGTTCTTGAGTTATGTCCTCCAGAAATTTAGCACGAAAATGTTATATTTTGAAGATATTAATGAATTAAAACTAAGATGTGTATAGTTTATTGATTCTGTGGTGATTTTTGTCTGTGTTCTCTTGATAAAATTCAAGCTAAATATTCAAATTCGAGTGAAAGTTTACGGCACATATGCTGCGTCCTAAAATTCTAACTTGAAGTTTTTCTCCGTCATTCCTGCCGGTGTTCCTGCATTTATACGAGAACAGCAGGACGTGTTCCGTGGAAACTTTACTAATTATCCTTCAAAAACGAACCCACAAAATCATATCAATATTAATGCAAACCAAAGAGGTAACCAGCAGAATCTGTAGCACAGTTCAATACAAAATGATTACGAATAACGCACACTTATACTTGTCAATAACATTGAATTTGTTGTAATTGGCAAAGAAAACTATTTCTAATATTTTGAGTTATTTTCTATTTAGGGCAGAAAAATTGCATCTTTCAACCCTTGTCCGGGCAAGAATTTAACATTTAGCTATTATACTCATAATTCGATAATATACAAGGTGTAACCCAACCTGTGTAACAAAATTTAAATGTGTGTAGTACGCACTGATCATGAATCAAAAAGTTAACAGTAGTTCGCATCATTTTAGATACCACGGGTTGTCACATTTAAATACAAAAAATGTTAAACAATAGTTATGCAGTATTTATTACAATTACGTTAATGAAATTTGTAGGTATACCTACTTACAGAATGTCTCATTTTTGATTCATGAATCAAATTTTTTCGGAAACGATATTTCCAAAAATATCAAACATGTAATTACCCAATTTTATATCTAAGGTTTAAATACGATTTACCATAGACCAATTATATTTTGGTACCAATTCATAAAACGGAAGTAAAACTTTTCATATAGAGCAATATTATTTTTCTTAAATTATCTCAATAAATAAAGCATTTATGATAATAATTATGCTTCATTAAATATAACACACTAGCGAACCCGGCTCGCGATGCTACGCCTCCAACTCGAATTTAAAGGAATCTCGTTATAAGAATTTTAAGTTATTACCTACCATACAATACATGCTGGCAATTCTAACTACGCCCATGATACCATTCCAAATTTGAACCCAATCGGGTACCGCCATTTTATTTAAAGATGGCGGACTGATATTTACTATGCTCATGTCATAAGTTAGATCATAAGTTATAACCATTACAAATTTGAACCCAATCGGTGCAGTACATTTTGAGTTAGCTAGCCACCATTTTGTTTCAAGATGAGGACTAACATTTTAATACTTATACCTATGTTTCAAGACAGATACTTAGCCAAATTTGAACAAGCTTACTCCCCAACCCCCCCTGAGAAATGAAATTTAAACCCAATCGGTTACCGGCATTTTATTGTGCTCATGTTAGTTACATCTTAAGCCAAATTTGAACTCAATCGATGCAGTAAACTAGATAGCCGCCGACAACAATGCAATTTGACATCGTTTTAGCATCAAATAAATAAAAAAAACTAAATACCAACCAATACTAACAATCCACAACTGTCTGTTTCAAAATACCTAGACCAACTGAATTCGGAATTCCTATTCAACAACTAATACATAGTAGTTTAATTAAATGCCTGGTTATCTAATCTGTTTGTTATTTTGTTCAATTAAGTGACAAATCACTGTACATTTTCGTAATAAGAAGAAACAATTTTGATTTTTTTTTTGAAAATATAATATAGCCTATGTCATCCGCGGATTGTGTAGCTTCCCAACGGTGAAAGAATTTTTCAAATTGGTCCAGTAGTTTCAGAGCCTATTCAATGCAAACAAACAAACAAAGAAATCTTTTCTCTTTATTATATTAGTATAGATAACAGAAAATTTTTCAAAAGAATTATCTGTACCATTTATAAACTATAGGACAATTTAAAATGTAGTGTTTGAATCTTTAAAATCTTGTAAGCTATGATTATTTGACAGTGACAGTACAGTTGACATCTTTTGCTTGCATCTTGGTTTACATTATCGTTTACATATTACATGACATGAAACTATTAAAATGTAAGTATAATACTATTTATTTGATTAGTAGAATAAGTAGAATTAGGCGAGAGGTCGTGTGGTGGCCACAGCAGATTTTTTATTTAGCGTTCACAACGTTAACTTTGTGAAACGCAACTAAATGTCGCTAGAGCTCACTTTGTGACATGCAACATACTTTTAGTTTAGAAGGTTGGTATCGGTAGTAACTTCAATTGTCAAACGTCAAACCTCAATTAACAAATTTCATTAGATCTCTAAACATGTTTTGCATAATTAATTCCTTTATATTCAATCAAATTAATGAATCTAGTAATAGAAAACATATAAGTTCAATATTTTCTATAATGTCTGCACTTATCACCTAGAATAGTCCATTAATTATATACTTTTACTGTGACAGTGACAGTTAAATAAATGACAATATTAATGTTACTATCAAAAACGTTACACACATAAATTGCACTTTCTATTGTATTGTATTGTATTTTATTGCTTTTGGTACAAAAAATTTACATAGCAATCGTCAGGGAAAAAACATATTAAAATATTTAAAACATTTACATAGATCTGAGATCCGAGGACAAAAATTCTTCGAGATGATAAAACGCATGTCTAACCAATAATGATTTTACATTGTTTTAAAAAAAATCCTAAATCGACTTGTGTATATATTGTAGCAGTATAATTTAAATTTTAATAGTAAAAGACAACAAATAGAGAACTTGTTTTATAAGACTTGTGCATTAATAAACTCGCCCGGAGGCTCGTTTTACTAAATACGGACGCGTGCCAAAAATATAGTGAAAAAGGGATCTTGCTATATTACAAACTGAGCTCTTGTTAGTACACCTACACAGTTCATATTTTATATATAGATAGTTAAAAGATGACTCTAGAGGGCAACGAAATTATATTTTTGAAATAATTAATGATATTTTAGTAATAAATTAGTAAAAATAGTCAATTTCTGATTCTATTGCAGCAATATTGCGTGCAACAAGATTAAAGCTTTAAGCCCATTTTACATTGAGCAAGCACACCAGGCAACTGCAATCTTCAAGTCAGAGTTGAACAAGAAAATTGCAAAAGACATTTTTTACATTTTACACTGAGCAACATCAGCAACATGCAATTACTTATTTAATGTATAAATTTATTAATAAATTTACCAATATTTTGTTACTATATTATGTCAACTTAACCTCTTGGATTTGTTGTATTGCATATTGTTGGAAAATAAGGATAGAATAGCATTATAACCACTAACGCACTAACTTTAAAACACAAATTAATCTTTTTGACGTTTATGTTCAGTTGGTAGCATCATAACGAACTAAAAATAACTAGAAATAACTGTGAATTGCCTGCAAGCCTTACAAAAATTAGAACATGCAACCGTTGCCTCAAGATTGCTTCTGTCTGTTGAGAGTTCAATTTCTGTATTACACTCATGCAAAATTGAATATATTTGTCAAAAGTTGCACTTGCATCTGCAATATTGCTCAATGTAAAATGGACTTGTGTCATGGCATGTAACGTACTAAATAAATCACTAAATTTTCCTTCCTATTTTAATGGACACAATAACAAAACTAATTTCTATCAACAAGTAAATGTAACGTGTCGACATATTTATTTAATAATGAACAGACAGCAAACGTGCATTAGCCATTAGATAGTTCGGCCTGAAAAACGCATGTTTCGTATTCACGTCATGCATAATTCCACCCCATGCTTGGAAATAGTTACCCGAGCCCTAAATCAGAATGATTCAATTTAACTATCGATCATCGGGACGTGAGTGAAGAGACGTGATCAAAACCCGTGTACAGTGACCGCGATAACGAAGCATTTCACTTTACAAACATATTTAGTCAGTCAAACATTTAAAAATGCATTCAAGATCATGTGATTTGTGATATTTATTTGGCTGCCCTAAATACAATAACGTTGATCAAGGATTTTTGAATTATAATTAAAATTTTATATTTATGTATGGTTTTGTTAATGATAAATTGATGTAGTGTAATTAATTTTTGTTCAAATATATTACTCGTATTATATTTTTCTGCTCTTATTAAATTTAAAGCGTGGCTTCTCTAAACTGATTTCATTTTCATCAATCGGTCTTTGTTACATTAAATTTGTGTTAGTTATATTATTTGTACTTATTATTGTTAAATTAATTAATTTCATTATATTACATTCAATCAGTTTACCTTTTTAAAAATATATTTATATTTCTACAAATCATCACCTTATTATTTAAATCCTAGATCCGACAGCTCATCTCTCGATTTGGCAAGAACTCACTTTCAATATTTTAGTGGAAGGTATTTTACCAACCAATAGTTTCATAATTTGAAATTTTATCCGGAGATTTAAATTTAGCATTATTTACTATATATTATGTAGAATATTTTTATATAAAACAAGAATTTTCAATCATATAAAATGTTACATTTTCTATTGTCTTACGTTAAGACCGTGGTTTTTTCAAACTGGTTAAGAATTTTGAATTCTAGAGGATCAAATTTATATATTTAAGTTTAATTATATTTTTAATCCGTATAACATTGCATGTTTTCCTTTTTATTTTTTTTTAAATTTGTGTTTTTACGTAAACGTAAACATAAATGTAAATCTTAAGAGCCTATTGCATGGCAATAATATGCATTGAAAAACGAGTAATTTTTGTGAGGATCTAAATCTAATACTGTTATACGTATGATGTTGAATTTTTGTATGTAGCTTAAGGAAGTATGCTAAAAGTGCGGAATCTTTAAAATCTGTAATTAATGTAATTAGTTTGGCTTTAATAATTATGCGAAAATCGGCGAAAATTGTACAATTCTGTTGATAAAATTATAGTTTTATTGTTTTTCCGCCCTTTTTACATCTATGTTCTACTCATTTTGTCCTTAAACTCAATGATAACTTTTATAGTTTATTCATGAGATCCTCACGAAATTCAAGTATTTAATTCCTTTTTATCTCTAATTGGTGTCGGAATAATATATAGTTTGAATTTTTCAATTCAACATGCTTTGTCATTACTAATGTAAAATTTCAGATTTTTATTTTGAGCAATATAGCCAAAATCGTGAATTCTGATTCTATTGCACCAATATTGCACTCAAGCAGTATAGCCCCTTAATAGCAAAAGAATGGGCCAACAAATGTATCTTTTTAAATTTTTAAAATAAATTTCTATCAGGAGATTCAATCGTGTAAAGTTTGCATAAACTGGGAACTTTTTTGAATTTTTCGGAATTTGTATAATCATGTGCAATTTTTTTATTAAAATTTTAAAAAGGCACAACTGTTAATTGATCCTTTAAGTATAAATCCTAATTTGAGCATTCTTGTACTAGCTTCAAAACACTCGCTACGTTAGTACGTTTAGTTTGGAAGGTAGACGTGCCTCTTAAGCCTGTATTTTTTCTTCGAAACATTCAGTCCGTCAGGTAATCTTATGAAACACGACATCCAGTCCCCCTGCCCTTGCCGGGAGAGTGTTTTTGAAGCTTGGTGGCCTTTTTGTCATTTTTACGGTCACCAGGTTTATGGAGTGAAATGATAGCTTTACTGACGGCTTTATGAACAGCTTTTCGACGCTGTGGCTCCTGCAGGACGAAGGACGAAGGATGAGATTTCCACGAGATAGCGGACAATGGGTACAAGGGTGTTAAGCGGCGAGGGAGAGAGTGTAAGCGAACGATTATTTTTACCGGGATGTCATTTTTTATAAATCAAATTCTCTTTTCTGAAATTTTAACTGTTCATATTTTTTGCAAAGAAATAATTACAAAATAGAGGCATTTATGTTATAAGCGTCGACAAATATTTAGTAGGTACTTACGAAGTACTATTACAAAAATATTACAATAACTAGACACAAAACTCTTACTTTACAGTATCCTAGCAATGCAATGTAATTTTCAATTTGAAAAATACTGTAATAGTATAATATATATCAAGATTTATAAACGTCACTTTAGTCACGAGTTTTTTAGGAACAAGCGCAGCGAATGTATAAAAAATTCATAAATATATAAAATTTCATTTATAATAATTTTAAGTTAAATCATAATCATAACTACAAAATTCTACTTAGGTAAGTGTATGTAGATAAGTAACTCTTTTCCCCACTACTACGACTGCCTAAAACCAGCCCGAAACTCGTACTTTACTTCTTCCTAACTATGCAATGTCATTTTGAAGTTGAAACATACTGTAAAAGTGTTTTCGTTGCGAGTAAACTGTCAGATTATTATTGACTTCAGGATAATGTTTTTATAAACATTAAATAGAGAAAGAATGGATCTACAGATGTGCCTTTTTAAAATTTATTCTTATTACAAATAAATACTATAATTATACAAAATTTTGACAATTAATATTTTCAATCTTCAAAAACTACCACTTTCAGTCAAGGTATTTGTATCAAAATCTTAGCATCTCTTCCAATTAGTATACAAATGTAAAATACCAAATATCAAAATTTTAGCTGCGTGAAGCTGGCATGACCCAAATATGCACAATTAAAATGAAAGCTTCTATAAAACTGTGCACAAACTGTGCAGCACAATAGACACCTTGTTTTTAATTGTGCACCTCTGCTTAACCATTTAATTTACACTTTAAATGGGTCATGCTAAATTCACGCGAGCATGACCCTAGTATGCACAATTAAAATGGCAGACGCGAAATAACTGTGCACTAACTGTGCAGCACTATAGAACTCTTGTTTTTAATTGTGCACCGATCCTTAACCATTTTTTTAACACTTTAAATGGGTCATGCCAAATTCACGCGAGCATGACCCAAATATGCACAAATAAAATGAAAGCTTCTATAAAACTGTGCACAAACTGTGCAACACGAAAATCATGTTCTTTTTATTTGTGCACCTAATTTGCACCGAGACTCATCACTAAACCGGCAAACTGCACGCAGTTTTCAAAACAATATACTTGTTCGTCAAAACGCTCGGTGAACTTTTTACTTCCCCGGCCTATAAATGATATTTGTAAAAGTTTGATTTATTTAAAAATTTTGTTCAAATTGTGCTGAATGAAGCATAAAATAAAAATTTAAACCTTTTCGAAACCAAATTATAATAAAAAAATATTTAAAAGTTAGCTTCTGTACCCTGTCAATATGGAACAAATTATACTATGTTTTTTATTCAAAAATAATTTGAAACACTTATAGTTAGTTTAAAATCACAATAAAATCTGTTATAAGTATTATAACCAATAAACATTAGTCACAAAACTTTGTCTTATTTCGTTTAAATGTTGTATTTGATGTTTGACTAAAATTCTTTCCTGTTGGAGAAACAATAATTATTATCAACCGCATTACCGCATAGATGTAATTTTTTACATTTCTATTAAACTTATCTTTCCGAAAGCTTTAAATTGATACCAAACTCGGAATGATTTGAATAATTTATTTAAAAATCTGATGTGGCCAGCACAAGACCGCTCGCCATACCGTACGCTTTTAACTACTAGTATAAATATAGTTGTACTCACTCACCTCCCACTGAAATATTTCTAAAAAAAAATATTAGTCTAGTTTGCGCTCGTATTGCGCTTTATTGCTTCATCAATAATTTTTTTTGCGCTGCTCTAATTTTGCCATAATTTAGAGAATAAGTTAGGCAAGGCTATGTTGACGCTAGCCCTAACTTTTAATTAATTTAATTTAGCAGTAATTGACATAATTTGTTTGAAAAAGCGCGCGAAAGGCTTTTTAAAACGAATACCTACTTTATTTAGAAGTAAACGGCAAATTTGATTATGTCATTGTTGTCCGAAGCTAGGCGTACATTTAAAGTTTAATAATGTGACTTGCAGATAAAGGCTAAACCTGTAGTACGAGTGAAGCCAGAAGTATAAAGATACACAGCATTTTTTTACGATTAATTGATTTTTCAGAATCAGATCAACAAATTTTTTTGTAATTTTTCAACTGTATATCATAAATTTTGAATGTAGAAAAACATTACAATATACCTATACATAAAAAAGTAAATAAACTTGACATTCGGAAAGAATTTTGTTTGAAAAGTGGTAATATTTATATAAGTACTTAAATTAAAATAATTTAAATAAATTATTTATGATTACTGGAATAGAATTTTATAAGCAGCGGTCTGAAAGAATTATTTTCAGACTGTCACTATTAGCAACGGTCTACAAAGAAGTATTGGTTTGCAATTATTCATTTTCAAGTAACCGCCAAGTGAAGTGAAGTTATTTATATTTTATTTAAACTTTATTTACCTTTTATTTAAAATATGATGTATTCTATTTTTAATAATTTCTGATTTAAAAATTAATTAATATTTATTAAAACTTTGTAAGTGGCTCAAAAATTATATCGTAAAAATAGTTTGTACGTAATATTATTCTAATAAAATTATTATTTTACGGAAGTAAAAAGAAATTAGAAACATAGAGGAACTTAATTAGTGCAAAAAGCACATATTAGGTAGGTACCTAAATATCCGAAACTGAAAGGCAGGCTATTGATTTGCCTTATAAGATTGTTCTAATTATTACCTACAATAGTCGCGTGCGGCTCGTATATCATACCTTTCATTGAATAACATACATTTATAATAACATCCAATAAGTAAAATTAAAAGCATATCTTATTAATTACGATCTGAATTTTTGATATAAGGTTTAAATAAATGATACATAACTTTTGAGAAACATTATGTAAATTAAATTTCATGCCATGCCTTTGACTCTGACAAAAACTGAGAAAAAATACCGTACCTAACACCTAACTAAATTTATCTTGTACCCAATAATTTAAAATTTGCAATAAGTAGGTTTTCGTTTTAAACGCATTTCGCGCGCTTTTTCAAACAAATTATGGCAACTACTGCTAAATTACAGTAGCGAAAAAAATATTTTTTACGGAGCATAATGTATATAGATTTAATTACAATATAAGAGAACTACAAAAATTTTCTTTTTTTCTGTTGTCAAATTAGCCCTGTCAATTTAGAATTTAAATAAAATAAATTTGAGGCAAGTGCAAAATAAAATTTTAATAGAGCAAAATAGCGCAAATAAAGCACTATATATCTATTTAATAATAAAAACTGTAAAATAACTCAAAGGGAGGGCTACGTCAATTTGGCCCTTCCTAACTAACTACTCGTACTTTGATTACTGCTGAATTATAGCAGCGCAAAAATATATTTCCGGAGCAAAAGAGCGCAATGTACATAGAATGAAAAAATCCGATGTGGCCAACACATGATCTGTCGCCATACTGTACTATTTTACTTAGTGTGTATGAAGGTACTTGCTCACAAGTCACAAATAATATACCATTGTAGAAGGGCATTCGGGAATTGTAGTTTTTATAATATTATTAAACTTCATTATGACCTTATAAAAAATAAATGTCATTTCATACTTTCCATTTCAATTTGTCAAAAAGTCAAAAATTTATTTGGCATTAACGCTCAAATATTTTATTTTTTGTTTTCATTGGTAGGCAGATAAATCAAAATTGTAACACATTTGTAGAATTTTAACTTCTTGTAATTGGAAAATGGTGCTAGATAGAAACTACGTTTTGAATACAAATTGTAGATAGTATCATTTAGTATCCATTGTTATTAAAAAAAATTCCTATATTAATGCATACATTTTGAGGGTATTCCAGAAAAACGCTTCAGATCTTCAAGAAACTACCACTTCCGGTTGCACGACCAACACCAAAATCTAATCAGATCTATTCTAGGGTGTCAGAATATTATGTACAAAATTTCAAATTTTTTATTCAGTAGTATTTGGGTTATCGTACCTCCAACATCCATCCACACACACAGACATTATCGCGAAATTATCAAAATCGTGTTCTAGGACCTCCAAAACGTACTTATTCATTGAAAACTCCCTATGGAAATTTTAGCATGATTACAATACCTCTCTTACAGATATGAGTGGCGAGAGGTAAAAATATGACACAATCTTACTTTTTTTCGCTGTCAAGTTGGCCTTTCCTACTTTGCTTATTAATAAAATAAAAAATGTGCAAGCGCAAAAATTTATATTAATGGCGCAATAGAGCGCAAACGAACGACTATCGAAATAATTATGAAAATTTTAAAATTTACAAAAAGGTATTTACATAGCCCTGCCTAACATATTCTCTAAATTATGGCAAAATTAGAGCAGCACAAAAAAAATTTATTGATGGAGCAATAAAGCGTAATACGAGCGCAAACTGGACTAATATTTTTTTATAGAAATATTTAAGTGGGAGGACAACTGGACTTAGCCCAAACACAGGCATCATCTCGAAAATACTTTATTCGTATTCTATGGACCCTAAAACGTGTTTATCCACTAAAAACTCACACTCGAAAATTTTGACCAATCACAATACCTCCCTTACAGAATATGAGGCGGGAGGTAAAAAAATGGACGATCGTTTAAACGTTATTTTTTATTCTTCTACTAGAATTCATTTTTTGGGAAATTAATAAAATTGGTACTACTGGTTGTGTAAAACTCATTAACGAACTTGAAATAAGTTTTTGGCTCAAGATCTTAAATAAAAAATTTCAAACAAAATCTGGAACTATCATAAAATCACGATCACAATACTTCCCACTATTATATAGGCCGGGGAAGTAAAAAGTGCACCTAGCGTTTTGAAGAACAAGTATATTGTTTTGAAAACTGCGTGCAGTCTGCCGGTTTAGTGATGAGTCTCGGTGCAAATTAGGTGCACAAATAAAAAGAACATGATTTTCGTGTTGCACAGTTTGTGCACAGTTTTATAGAAGCTTTCATTTTATTTGTGCATATTTGGGTCATGCTCGCGTGAATTTGGCATGACCCATTTAAAGTGTTAAAAAAATGGTTAAGGATCGGTGCACAATTAAAAACAAGAGTTCTATAGTGCTGCACAGTTAGTGCACAGTTATTTCGCGTCTGCCATTTTAATTGTGCATACTAGGGTCATGCTCGCGTGAATTTAGCATGACCCATTTAAAGTGTAAATTAAATGGTTAAGCAGAGGTGCACAATTAAAAACAAGGTGTCTATTGTGCTGCACAGTTTGTGCACAGTTTTATAGAAGCTTTCATTTTAATTGTGCATATTTGGGTCATGCCAGCTTCACGCAGCTCAAAATTTTGGTTCATTCGTATTTGAGTTATCCGACCTCCAAAAATCTTTGACCACATACATACACACACTCATACATACAGACATCATCGTAAAACTACCAAAAATGAGTTATAAAGAAAATAATTCGTGCTCATCCACTTAAAACTCACTATCCGATTTTTTCCATGATTGCAATACCTCCCTTACAGGTAAAAATGGGTCCAAGCAAATGAGACATTCTGTAAGTACCTACAAATTTCATTTTTCCTGTTTGTAAAATTATTATTACATTAATGTAAATACTGCACAATTATTGTTTAACTTTTTTATATTTAAATGTGACAACCAGTGGTACCAAAATGATATTGTTTTTCAACAATAACTACTGTTAATTTTACGAATTTCAACAATAGTTATTTACTTTACAAGTGGGCAAAGTAAGGAATTACCCACAAGGGAAATCTTAACTCACGAGGCTGAAAACTGAGTGAGATAATTTTCTCGAGTGGGTCATTCCTTTTTGCCCACGTGTGAAGTATAACGTTTTATCCAACACCTCTTAATAACTGCTTAAATATTTTAAAAATATTAAGTTTCAACCTAATTTCTATGGTGACTTCCGACAAGCAAAGTAACAATTTACCCACAAGTGGGTATAATTTTGATCAAAGCCACTTGTGGGTAATTTTTTACTTTGCTTGTTTAAAATCACCATAGTTATGATGCTTTTATTCAGAGGTGTTGGATAATAGTTATTTATGTTACAAGGACGAAAAATGCAAGTTCTCGTACGACTATGGAAAATTGCCGAACGAGGCAAAGCCGAGTTCGGCAACCTTAGGAGTACGAGAGCTTTTTCGTCCGTGTATCATACACTATTTTTTATCTGATTGTAAGTGAGAACTTAAAATAACTAGAATATTAATATTTTATTATAAATTATTCTAAATTTTTGTTTAGTTTGCTAATTGTAGTTATCTGCGAAACAGACAAATGAAACAAAAAAGAACAAAAAATTATTCGACTGTGTCAGTTTGCTTAAAAAAACGCGTTTGCGTACGAAAAGTACTTCTCGGCCTCGGACGAAAAGTGGGTCACCTAGCAACGGCACAAATATTAATACTCTACCTAAATGATTAGCTTTTCGTCCGAATATCTTAACCAAAAAACGTCACTTTTTGACATAATCGAATAAAAAATGATTTTTGATTCATGATCTGTGCGTCCAATACTATACACCCTTAAATTTTGTTACACAGGTTGGGTTACACCCTGTATACCTACAACATGTTCCAGTTACTAGTACTACCTTCTTAAAAAATGAAGTGTTTGTTGATTGATGCCTGACACTATAATACAAAATTATGTAGTAAGTGCAATAATGCGGTGTAATTCTCCCTGAAAAACTGTAGCATGTGAAATAAACTTTCCTGTTTGGTATTCGTGGTGGCGTCCGCGTCTGTTTAATATGCGCTCAGAGAAAGAGCACAAATAAAATTCAATGTAATTATATGCCCAAGAAACAGTCATAATAATAATTAGTGAAATTCTTATGCCAAACGTTGGCTGCAAACTTTCAAATTAACATGCGCATTCCGCGCTATTACGATTACGATTCGTCACCAGAAAAAGACGACACGAAACGTGAGTCGCAGGATTGCAGAGATAAAACGGAGGTCCTTCTAGTCCTTAACAAACTCTGCCACAAGACCTTGAGGTTTGCCGACTGGACACGTTTTTGTGGAACAACCAGTATATTTTTTAAGATTTTGATTATACATAAAAATCTGAATACAGCCATGTATAATAAGCTACTTTTTCGTTGTAGATTTCTAAGTAAAATAATAATTAAAATATTACAGAAACAAATCGAATCATACCTGGTTAGCTATGAAATAGAAAACAAATTTTTTCTACTTTCGTTAGGTTATAAACATTTTATTTCACTAATTTGCGCTAGGTTATGAACTTCATAATTTTAGGCAATGGTCTTTATTTTACACCTTTTATTTAATAAAATATACATGTATAAAACTATATTTATTTAAAAAATGATAGACCAGATTGTAAAAAAATTCAACAAAATGGTTTTGACTTGCAATTGCATATTTTATGCAGTTTAAATTAAGAAAAACTCGAATAAAAATATCGTTTGTATTGTAGAGAACCTAATTTGGATTATTTTGTTTTATATCAAAATTTATATATATATATATATATATATATATATATATATATATATATATATATATATATATATACAGGGTGTCTATTTAACTCGGGCCACTATTGGTAATTCCTAAACTAGAACAGATACGACTTCGGTTAAATTAGACAAAAGTTACCTTATCAGAAGGCCATTCCAGTGATGTTTTCGTTTATCCAAAAATATGCACAGGTAACTAGATAGAACATAAACTTTTATTTTTTTAAATGGCAATCACAGTTAGCTATGGCATCATTAAAAGGAGTATTTTTTTCTCTTTTCAACTGTATGTAATTGACATTATTTATTTTTTTTTCGTTGTAGATTTCTAAGTAAAACAATTAAAATATTATAGAAACAAATCGAATTATACTACTACTAAAACTCTTAATTAATTATTAAATTAATTGAATTATTTTATTTATTATTTTACTTAGAAATCTACAACGAAAAAGTAGCGTATTATACATGGTTGTATACATAATTTTATATAGAATCAAAATCTACGGGTTGTTCCATTTAAAATAAGGAAGTTGATGTCTCCGACTAAACAGGAAGTAATAAAAATTTATTACCTCTCGCCTTATAATCTATAAGAGAGGTATTGTAATGGATCAAAATTTTCGAGTATAAGTTTTTGGTGGATAAGCACGTTTCAGGGTCTCTACAATACGAATTTACTATTTTCACGATTATATCTCTGTATGTCTGTGTGTGTCTGTGTACGGTGTGTGTGTGCGTATGGACGTTTGGACGTATGGACGATTTTTCGTCCACGATGACTTAAAAAGTATTAAACCTTTAATCATCAAATTTCATATTTAAGGTTTTAATAAGGATCTTAACACCGGATAAGATTTTGGTAGAAATAGTACTTTTTGAAACTTGATATAGTTTTTCTTAAATAAATTGGTATATTATTTATTTAAGACAATTTTTGCAAATAATAAAAAATAGAAAATATAATAAATTATCTATGGGTACAGTTAATTTTAAATACAATTTGCTGAATCTGGTAGTATTTAATAATAAAATAAAGTACAATTAATATTCTACTTTTTTTCAATTCCAGTATCTTGTTGTCCATGATCATATGAAATTTGTTCAGTGACAGTCGTGACAGTACAGTTGGCATCTTTTGCTTCATCTTGGTTTACATTATCGTTTACATATTACATGAAACTATTAAAATGTAAAAACTATTTATTAGAATAGCAGAATTAGGCGAAAGGTCGTGTGCATGGCCACGTCAGATTTTTTAATGTAGTTTAATGCGCCTTTGATTGTAGTTTATAAACCTATAGTTGTAATTGAATTAAAACTACAATTTTTGAAGGTGCGCCTATTTCAGGAAAATATCCGGTATAACATTCTAGACAAAAAGTAGGTACATGTATTTTATGAATGTGGTACTCAAAATTTTGTTTTAATGATGTAAAATCTTTGTGATAAATGGAACAAATCTACGAACATCAACATGATGGAAAGGGGATAATAGTAATTTAACACCCTCAGATCGAATTGACGGCGTATGTGTGAAGCAATATCAATCTAAGTGCTTCTATCTCGTTCGGATTCCATTTACTAAGAGTTAATTGCATTTCTAGAGGCGATTATGTTACTACATGAGCTACATTACCATACATACCGACACACTTACACGCAATCACATTTCACAAATTTCATTTAAATAAATTAATACTTCACCAGCATTTATACAGCTACTTGACGTTAGATTTAAAAAGTAAAATAGTTTTCTTGTACAAAAAAGATCGAGGAATCGAATGATGTCAAGATCAAATCGCTAGCTTTAATAGTATAGAAGTTACAGCTCTTTACAAATCTGTTTTGTTTACTTTTTATATTTTTTATAATACGGGCCTGCACGAAAGGCAAAGCTCAAAAAGCACGTACCATAAACATGACGCAATAACTACAAGTAGGAGAAGAATAAAAAACAAAAAAGGTTGTTTTTGCTTAAGGTTCACAGTTACGCAAAAAATGATTCACTTTAACGGATAAAGAGATAGTATATCTAAATTTAATTTCCAGATTATAAAATTTTAGTGAGTTCGAAATATACTTTAAGAGTAGTTTGATTTTTGATGTGTAACTTTTTACCATCCGCCATACCTGTATTGGAATCATGCTAAAATCGGGTAGTGAGTTCTTTGTGGATTAGCACGAACTCATTTTTGATAGTTTCACGATGATGTCTGTATGTATGTGTGTATAATAGTGGTCAAGGCCGGGGTGGAGGTCGTATAACTCAAATACGAATTACCTAAAAATGTTGATATTTGGTATTTTACATTTGTATACAAATTGGAAGAGCCCATTAGATTTTGGTACAATTATCTTCACCGGAAATGATATTTTTTGAAGATTGAAAAGATTAATTGTCAAAATTTCTATAAATTCGGATGAATGTAGTATTTATTTGTAATAAGAATAAGAGAAAAGTAACTTGCATCTTACGTTATAAAAAAATTGTCTTTATATGGTAGGATTAAAGAACTGTAGTCAAATTTAAAAAATCAATTTATCAAATAAAACGTTGAAATTTTGTAATCCAAGATCAGTTGATTTTTGTTTCTACGTAAAAAATATTGACAGATGAGACACGTTGGCACTAACGCCATATAAGTCATAAAAGTAAGATATTAAATGTAGTAATTGAACGGAAGATGGCTTCAACATTGAAGAGTTTTCCTGTGAATAAATCTTTTGATTCAGGTGTTGCAAATTTCCGTGTTTGAATATTTTAAATTTTTATTTGTATATTTTAAGGGGCTTTTATCACAGTAAAAAAGTATTTAACAAATTACTCCCAACCTATTAATCCTATAAATCTAAAAAAAATACCATATAAAGATAAAGGCAGTAAAAATCTAGCTACGTTGTCGAATTTTTTAAATTGTTATTATTATTATTTATAAACAATTAAATAACAATAATTCTGAGAAAAACTCTACGTAAGTTTGATTGCATTGTAAATTTAAATGTTTATATCACATTATTATATAAAATTTTCAAATAGTAGTCGAGTAATTTGTTAAATAAATTTAAAACTTGTATGCGCGCTAGCCAATCAAATTGAGTATTTTCTAAACAAAAATGGAGCGAAACATAGCAATTAGATAAATAGAGACAACATGTGCTCATAAAACATAGGCTGTCAGCGCGGATACCTGAAATAACGAGGATTTGTGATTTAGCAGCGCTGAGCGATAAAACCCCCTTAAATGGGCACTGGATTGTACGTATATGTTTATGTTTATAAGTCTAGAAATGGCGAGAGGTTGTGTGCTGGCCACATCAGATTTTTTTAATAATGCATAACTTCGCGCCAAATCATCGCAGGTAGCCGAAATTTTCAGGAATTTACAGCTCTGTTGGTTAATTGTGTTTACATTTTTTTAGCACACCGTCAAAGTTGGATTTTTTGACATCAGGAACATTTTTTTTAGAGGCGGGAGGGGGTGGAATCGATTTGGCATCACATTGGCTTACATCACATTAAAGAGAAAACTTCAAACTTTTCAGAACTCAAATATTCATCCCATTTCGACTAAATGCAACCGAATTATAAATATTTGCCATTTTGGTGCATTTTCAAGTGTTGCGTTTTTTCCTCGAGTGTATTTTTGGGTAATGGTAAATTTCGTACAGATCTATCTGGGCCGCATGTGGCCTAGACGTATCAGAAAACACCTCGCGGGTCAAATCGCACCGCTGTTGAATTATTGCACTTTAAATTCTACTTATTGACGTGTGTGCCAGGAACAACTTTAATATTCACAAAGTATGGTCACTGAATATTGAAATTTCAAGATTTCACTACGAGATTCTTGATATACTGCAGCATCTGCTACCAAAGCCCAAAGTTTTTAACCGTGAATGGTTTTTAAATAAAAGAGAAATTAAATCATCCTTTACTACCAGAGACAAAGAAACCTGCGTCTTATACGCTCGCAGTTTGCGGAGCTCAGGTTTAATAAACTTTTAACTATGTACCTACCGCTAATTGTACTATAGATTAACTAAGTTAATTTTAATAGAAGCACATTGCTTTATAGTTTGTTTATAGAATCATGTTTCGTCTGTCTTCATTTTCATGAACAAAATAATTTACCACTGCAGTTTATTTAAGGCGCTACGCTTGCCACGAAAGTAGCATCAGAATTTCATCCATTCTGACTTCATTGTTCAAAATAAAAATCTGAAATTTAACATGAGCAATGACGAAACACTATTTAATCGAAAAAATCATACAATACATTGTTGCCTTCTTCAGAAGATGTTTTGGATATAGCCAAAACATCTTCTGAAGAAGGCCTAAGAAGCCGAAATCGATTAAGTATTGAAAAAATAGTATATTAAAGAACAAGTTTTATGAGACATAATTTTTTCGCACGTGTTCAAATTTAGTAAAACGAGCCCTCGGGCGAGTTTACTAAAGGACAAGTGCGAAAAAAAGTCTTATAAAATGAGTTCTTTATACTATTTTTTCTATTTGGTGTCTTTTTACTTCCTTGTACGGAGTAATAAGGAAGTATTGTAATCGCGAAAAATTTCGGTTTTCAGATTTTGATGGAAATATCCGTTTTGACCTTTTCTGAATCCATTATGACTAGTTTCGTCGTGACGTCTGTACGTACGTACGTATGTACGTACGTATGTATGTACGTACGTATGTATGTCGCATAACTCAAATTCGGTTAGACGTAGAAAGTAGAAATTTTGTATTTAGGACTGTTATAGCATCTAGTTGTGCACCTACTATTTTTGGTTTCAATCTATAAACTGGAAGTAGTACTGTTTTCAAATATTTCGATAAATATTTAATTTAAGACAATTTTTTTTGTTATAAATGAAAGATTTTGTGATTATTACCTACAATCGGTATTTTATAAATATTTTTGTATATGGTATATTTAAGAATAATTAAAGTATATATTTATAGTTTAGTATTTTGGTATCTTGTAGTCCATGATCGATTAACATTTGTTACTACGTAAAATTTAAATAATTATGACATGACAGTGATAATAGTAAAATATGTTTTATATCTTCTTCTGCAGTTTAAATAAAATGACTAAAATATATTTGTGAGTATAGTAGCAGTAGTAGTAATACTTATATATTAATATATTTGTATAATAAGTTAAAAGAATAAAGTAGGTATGACGGGAGGTCTTGTGGTGGCCACGTCAGATTTTTTATATTATTCTACATTTTAGTTATTAAGAAAAGTATGAACAGTTTAATAGGCGTACAAGGAAGTCATGTGGTGTCCATGTCAGATTTTTTAGTTCCAATTTAAAATAGTTTATTTCCAATTTGAAGTTGTTCGTCCCAATTTGAAGTTGAAAAGGTATAGATTCGAACCTGAGTTTCCAGTACCACAAACGGTCACATAACGCACTAAGCTATTAAATTATTTAATAAATGCCTGGTTTAAGTCCGTTTCGTGAATCCTGGGTTGTAGCTGATATTTCTGCTAATGGTTTTTCTCATGTTCTTGTAATTTCCATAATGGTACGTTAATCTAATTCCACGGATCAAAATTGTCAGGGAATACTGTAGAATTTCCCCTGTCAAATTACTCTGTACATAATATTAAAAGTTGTACATTTTCTAAGCTCCAAATGTGATAAATAGCCCCAGCAATCGTTTTTCGTATGAAGTAACTTTGAATTATTGGGCAAAAACGCCGCTGTGAACACATTAACACAGCACTAAATTTAATTAAGCGAAACAAGTAGACTTGGAATTATAGTTTCTAGAAAATGGAACTGAATTTTCCTTGGAATGGCCGACAGTAAATCAAGGATATTGGCTCCTCCACCACGTTTGTGAAACAGAATTAGAAACGTATGTAGATTTGTTGTTTGCATATTTATTATTTTTATAAATTCAAAGCCATTTTCAGAACCGAAAGTAAAAAGATATGCTACTGAACTTAATTTTTCTGTGCAAATTATTTTAAAAAAATCTGATGTTACTCAGCTCATGAACTCTCACCTAATTCTTCGTATTCTATTAATTTACAAAATAATTTTACTTACATTTTAATAGTTTCATGTTCATGTAATAATATGTAAACGATAATGTAAACCAAGATGCAAGGAAAATATGTCAACTGTACTGTTACTGTCATAATAATTCAAAGTTTGTGTAGAATAGTATATTAAAACATAAGTTAGGGAAGGCGACTTTTTCTAGCAAGAGTTCGAAATTCGCACACGAGCGCGTAGGCGCGAGTGACCGAACGAACGAGTGCTAGAGAAGTCTTCCGTAACGAATGTTTTATACTATTTTCTCTGTTGAGGCAGTTTTTGATTCAATTTAAATTATTTATTTATTTGACAGTTTGCATTAGGGAAATTATTTGGTAAAATAATTATTATGTTGGTGACAGTAATTTGTGCTCGACAATTGATGAGTTTTGTTTGTTGCCTAAGTGCTTTGTATATTATTTAAATTTGTTTTACATTAATCAAATAAATTAAAATGTCAGATAGAAAAATTTATGAATCAAGCACCCGACAGAGACTATTTTTCTATAAAAGTAAGCTAAGTAATTATATTTAAATTATAATTTTAGAACAATATTTTTAGGTTCTGCCAATAATGGGTTATTCCGGCGTGTGCAGAAGGGATGAATTCACTAATATAATGTTAATAGATGAAATTGAGTACAAAATTAATTCAATTTTTGTAACAATATCAAAAACTCAAACGAATGGTCCAAGATATGATTTGCAAACGAATGAAGTAGGTATGGATTAATTTGATCAAAAATTATATTAATTTTAAAACCGGCTTTAGTAAAAAACAAGATTAATATTATATTTATATTATTTAGTTTATCTTTGTATAAAATATAAATATTAATTCAGTTTGTATGTTTCATTTGATTCAAAATAATAAAATTAACGTCAAAAGTGAATCCCGTTTTGTCAAAATTGTTCGTTGCCCGTTGCCTAGATATTTTGTTTATTTAATGCAGTGCTACCAGTCGCTGATAACAAAATTTCACCAAAAATCGTAGGTAATGAAGCTCATACCAGCATCAAAATTAGAACTGGTATGAACTCATTCTAGTTCCGAAACAGAGAAACAAATTTCATATGATTATAGACAACAAGATACTGGAATTTCAAAAAATTAGAATTTGTTGTACTTTATTTTATTATAACGAGCACATAGTGTAGGATGTAATGAAGGATGATGAAGGTTTATGTACGAGCTGAAGGAACAATCATCCAAGTTAATTATAGTCATTTTGTGCGAGTCAAATACGTTTTATCTACGACTAAAATATTTCTTAACTTTATTCGTGAAAGTATGAATCTAACCTCACGTTTTAGTATGATGACAATTCTACATTTGACAGTAGTGTAGAATAATGGACTCGTAATACAATAGTATTGAATTATGAAATCATAATATCATTCCAAGTTGGGATCTAATTAACTTGGCAACTTCTAGCTATCGGGCACCGGCTAGAGGCTGTTACAAGGGCTTGCGCCGGGTTGACTGGCAACACACATGGTAGTAAAGTAAAAAAACTCGGTGGCAAAGTATATAAAGTAAAAAATGAATACTGTATGTGTGCCCTAGGGATATAACTCTAGGGATATAACCCAAATGAGGTTCAAATCCCGAAATGATAATACATAATAATAATTATGAAATCATAATATAGTAAAATGTGTCAATGAATGGGTTTATCTTACTATAATTACATATTTACTGAATTTGTTATTCTATGATGTCGTACATAAATTTATTTTAGGTGTGTAAGATTTAAGGAGCTTTTTATTTTAAAAATCATGAAAAGAATTAAAAGAAATAATTATTTTTTATCTACGATTATTAGTAATTATATTTGATTTCAGTGAGTCATGTAACATAAAAGCAATAGTCAATGAAACAAAATTTCTAATTAATCTCAGCAGGGGTAGTTTCACCCCTGCGTGATTTTTCCCTTAAGGGGGGCGCTAAGGTGAGAAGTTGTAAGTTCTTTTGTTCTTCCTGAACTCATCGATGGTTCCCTAGGGCACTCTTCACAGAAACAGGGATTCAATATGCGAAAGTACTTCTTGGAATTTTTGACGGAAAAAATTCTAAAAGATACTGCGATGTGTAACATAGCGAAAAGAGGACTGTGGTGGTGTTACACCCAAATTTGGTAAAAAGCGCAATAGATATAGAATTAATTTTAGCGATTTTTATAAAAATCTGCAAAAGTAATATATACCTTCATTCAAAAAATACTTACACCCAAAATTGGGTCGCAGTACTCAATTGAGTTTATAGGAAATTTTATGCTGAATCCAATAGTACGTCGCTCAAACCGATACATCTACTAGTTTTCGAGTTATAAGGTTTTCAGTTTTTTTCAGCAAAATATTTTGATTCCTGCTGAAATGTTAAAAACAGGAATTTTGCAGGGCTGAAAAATATTTTGTTAGTTAGTTTCAGGGGTGAGGAATCCAATTCCGTTTAGATTTTTGAGCTATCTTTAACGGTTTTCGAGTTATAGCTCTTTGATTGATTTAGCAGCACAAAAATATTGCAAAATATTATAAAAACATACATTTAAACTATTTTATAATACATATTGATGGTTTTGAATATCAATATACCACAGGGCACATTTGTACATTTGTGCTGATAACCGCACACACGGTATGTTAATGTTATTTGTTCTTAACTAGAATGAAGTATAGTTTAATTAAAACGTTGGTGGTTTAAACAAATACATTTGTTTACCCAGTGGATAATTTATTTGGAGCGTTGAAGCATCGATTACTGATGAAGCTGCATTGAATGTTGTTTTACAATTAACCTGTTCTGTGCAAAATTCCGCCCGAGCGCATAGAATCGTAGAACAGATTATTTAGCAACTTTTTGTTAGAAAACTAGCGAGTATGATTCGCTCGCATTCAGCTAGATTTGTTTATATTTATAATTAGCGAGGGAGAAAATATACTTGGTCAAGTTTGCAACTCCACCGTTGAGCTGAGTTTGTCCACTTAGGAATGTTGACTTCGGGTAAACTTTACCTAACACTTTACAATAATACGAGTTAGCTGGACATTTATTGTAGTACACCACCATTAACAACAACATATTTAACTTTATTTGTCTCCACGAACAACCAATAGTACCTGAGAATTGACGGCAACCGCACACACAGCTAATAATTTAATAGGATATACACGCTCATTCACAACTATATTTTTAATGGCATATAGAGCTCGCAGAACTGAAAGAATTATTTCAAAATTTGCAAGTTTCAATTAGAATTTCAAAAATTTACTATTCTTGCAATTAAATATTAAATAGTTAATTAAGGTAGTAAATCCTTGGATGGTGACAATTTATATAATAATATTAATCATTTACGAGATAAAAATTAAAAACAATAGACAGCTGCCATTTTTCTTTAATATGGCGGGCGAAGCTTCAGTCCAATCGATTGAGACTTTTTATATGTTGTTGATAAAGGTACTGAGAAGGTGTACACCAAAATTCAGCTTTCTACTAATTTTTGCCACTAAAAAATCTAATTTCACTGGACTAATATGTACATGATTATAAAAATTCCGATAAATATTTCCAATTTATCCAAACTTTACACGGTGATATCTCTCGATACAAATTTATTTTTAAAATTTTAGAAAGGTACATCTGTAGATTCATTCTTCCTCTACTAAATGTTTATAAAAATATTACCTTGAAGTCAATAATAAACTAACAAAACTTACAGTATTTTTCAACTTGAAAATGACATTGTATTGCTAGGATGCGGCAAAGTACGAGTTTCGGGCTGGTTTCAGGCAGGAAAAGAGTGGAATAGAAAAAATAACGAACCCGTAAAAACAAAGTTTTTCACTATAAATCCTTTATATATAAGACTCGATCGATATTTATTTAAATTTTGGTTTTTGAACCAGATCGGTACAGTACATTTTGAGATAGCTAGCTGCCATTTTATTTCAAGATGGCGGACTAACATTTTAATATATCTATATCATAAGTTAGATCCTTTGCTATTACTGTACCAAATTTGACCGCAATCGGTGCAGTACATTTTAAGATAGCTAGCCGCCATTTCGTTTGAAGTTGGCGGAGAATCTGAAATTTTGCCAAAGTGCATTGTTAGGTGACAAAAGTCTATTTGCAAAATTTCAGCTCGATAGGATCCCGGGAAGTGGGTCATTTTTTACTTTTGTTTTTTTGCCGTACGTAGACAAGACGGTGAAGTTAATATAAAGGATTTAAAAAAAGTAAAATCGAGAGTATTCTAAGAGTACATGAATTCTAAGAGTAGGTAAAGCAAAACATCTGTAAACAAATTTGGAGCAAATTAATTAGTCTCAAAAAAAGACCAAACGTTTGTGTTTATTATAAGCTTCCAGCGGTTGAACAATTACCAAAAATAAAACGACAGAGCGGGTGAAACTTAACCCTCTCGGTCACCTGCACGTTGCGGATCAACTGAAGCGGCAACAGAGCAACGGCTTTCAGTTGTCTTTGAAACAGCTAACTGACGTTTTAATTTCACAGATTCACAAGAAAGAATTCAAACCGACTGCCGCGACTGTATCTTTTATTTTTGGAAGTTAATTACAGATGGAATAAAGGAATTGAGAAACGTATTGTTATCCTCGATGAAATTTAAATTTGAAATAAACTTTTTTTACGCTCTGAATAACTTCAATTTGAATACCACGGGGCGGTTTTTATATGTTTCGGGAGGGAGGGAGTTTAATCAAGGGTACGTCACTCTAAAGGACTTGTTCATTAAAATTGAGGCACATCAAGCAAACTACCTTATCATAAATACCTAAACCTAATCAATTTACTAGATTAAAACGTCATACATCTGCCTGCCACCTGCATATGCCTTCAATCTACGTATCTCAGATATTAACTGCTTCATTTTTCATTTATTACTTTACGCATGCTGTAAACAAATACTGTACAGGGTGATTCACAACTCCATGCATATATTTAAATAACATATTAGCTTATTTCGTAATATTTTATAGTCATCTTACAATGGAATGTCTTCAGGTTGCAAAAGAAAGCAGTGCGAAAGAACAAACCCCAGGACACATTGTAAGCTATTATTTAAAAAAATTCAAAACATGCTTCTACCTTGCATTTTCATATACAGGGTGAGTCATCGAAATGCCCGTCGTCGATATCTCCCTTGTCGTTAAAAATACACCATAATTTTTTTAACAAAATTTTTCGTCTACTCAAGGAGCATAACTTAAAATTATTTTCACATATACATTATATATACACATATATTATTTTCTAAATTAATTAAAATAATATTTGTATGCATAGGACACCCTGTATAACATAAAAAGATGCAAAAATACACACAACAGAATAATAAAATATAGGGTGTTCCATTTGAAAATAACGAGTTATAGCCATTTGAAAATGAGTAAATTTGATTCTCTGTACTGAACACCCTGTATAATAACATTTAAAAAAAGTTATGTCAGAACAAAGAGTATAGTTACAGTGGTACAGAAAAAAAAATTCATAATTTTTACTATTAAAATAACTTCAGTACGCCTTTATAAAACAATACGTGTATTCGGCTTTTTTTAGAGAAAAAATTGAATAACTTGGCAACGCCGCGGAAAACTAAAATGAAACTTATATGTTCGTATAGGTAAATAAAATACAATTCAAAATATATAAAAATATATAGAGTGTTTCATTTAAAAAACGACGAACAATTATTGCCAAGTCGTTATGCAACACCCTGTATATGTGAAAATAATTTTAAGTTATGCTCCTTGAGTAGACGAAAAATTCTGTTAATAAATTTGTGCTGTATTTTTAACGACAAGGGAGATATCGACCACGGGCATATCGATGACTCATCCTGTATATAAATGCTTAATTTATGTTAAGAGCAATATAAATATGTACGTCAAACGCGCAGATGTGCATAATTACGAAACAAGAATAAAAATACTTATTTGTGTATTAAGAGCATAAAGTGACTCTTTGTTACTCGCGCACGTTATTGAGAGCTGCAATAGTGCAAGAGGAACAAAGACACTTTATGCTCGTAATACACACATAATTTTATCTACGACTAAAATTATTTGTTATAATAATAATAGTATTCAGTTAGTTCAATCTGCGTTCAATCAATTTATGTTTGATTCGTAACCATGACGATACCAATAATATCGAAATAAACAAATAAAAAAATTTGTTTGATTCTGTCATTTTCTTTTATTTTATGTAATCAAAAAGTACTTTATTGAGCGTTGTCATAGGAGACGCGCAATAAAATGTTTTTTTTGCTTGGTCCTCAGTAACAATCAACTTTACGTTGACAATTGAAAGCATAAATATAAACTTTTCATAGTAGTCGTAGATAAACAATATTGTAACTAAATTTATTAGATTAAATAAATGAAAAAACAGTGTTGAGTACTGGAGACCAATATTATTTAATTTACTTAATAAAGAATTAAAAAGTGTTGCAATTAATAAATAAATTTGTGCTGTATTTTTAACGACAAGGGAGATATCGACGACGGGCATTTCGATGACTCACCCTGTATATATGTCTTCTTGTACCATGGTCATAGTTTTTGTGGCATCAGCCGCATTTATGTGTTTATGTTAAGAGGTCAAAACGTAGCTTAGAATTAAATTATAATTTTGGTTCCGTTTTGATTTTGCGTGAATATTCTTCCGTTAGAATTAGGGGCATAAGTTAGTTGAACAATTGTCGCGTTGGTGGTGGGCCACCCTGGCTTTCTGTCGCGGCTAACACATTAAGCTGATATAATAAAACGGTTCGTATAAGTCAGGATTTAAATCTGGGCGTTGTTAATAAACAACCGCAGTCGCAGTCCCTCTCTACTTCTATATTACCAACGTGAACGCCACGCCGCCGCCGCGCCGCAATCGTAAACTACATCTTTGTGAGAGGACCTTTGTTTAGATTTAATTGTTTCGTTTATGTTCATTAATGTTGCTGACAGCCGTACACACACACGGAGAATTCAAATACCACTCTACAGTACATTCACAAAAAATACTACGGTACAGTAGACAATTATTCTCATAATAAATACGAACCCCGTCTCATTGAAGTTGGCCCAGATGTAAAAAAAGTCGCTTTTTGTTCTACAAAAGTTTAAATAAAAATCAAAATACAAGTATATTTTACTGTATCTTATACACTGGCGAAAAAAATATGAAACACTTTAAAAATTCGTAAAAATTTCGACCATTTTCAAACCGCCATAACTCGGCGTATTTCGATGAATCTTCGAGGGCGAAAATCTTTGAAGTGTATACTTTAAAGTCATGCATGCAAACTTAAGCGCAACCCCTTCCGCCCCTCTCTAGCATCCATGTGAAAAAAAATTTTATTTTAAAAATGTCCAAGTTTGACGATGTGTAAGGAGTCTTAATTTTTTTTTACTTGGTCCACCAAAAGGGCACTAATATTTGTTCAATTCCCTGTGCAGGACTCAAAGAACGAAGTTCCTTAGATGATTTGGCACAAAGTTATGGGTGTTTCTTAAAAAGTACATTTTTAGATTTTTCGCACATAACTCAGCGACTTAGACGATTCTTTCGGGGAAAAAACTCATTGTGGCTCTAATTTAAGGAGGTAAACTCAGATTAGGATGACCTCTTTTCGTACCCTTCAAAACCCGAACAAAAAAAAACGTTTTTGGACACAAAAAAACGTCTAACTTTGGCGATGTGTACCGAGTTGGAAAAAATTTGTTGACTCGATCCACAAAAAGGGCATTGAAATTTGTTCAATTACCTGTGCAGGACTCAAAAAACTAAGTTCCTATACGACGATTTGGCACAAAGTTATGTGCGTTTGAAAAAGAGTGCATTTTGTGGTTTTTTGACCCATAAGTTGGAAGTTTTTCGACAAAAATTTTTTTTTGCACGAATGAAATTTTCTTTCAAAATTTATTATTATTATTAAGTAAGCAACGAGTTCAAAGTTTACAGACCTGTAAGCAGACCTTCAATATCGAAATAATATTTTCTAATTTCGCTATACTTGCTATTGCATAATTCATTCATATTTTTCAGGATTTTTCAGATTAAATTTAGCGGCGGCGCTATTTGTCAGACGAATATCACCAATCATTTAAAAAAAATTAAGACACAAGAAACCAAAATCAATACCAATTTCTACTTCGACAATTCAGGTGTGTACATCCAGCGACATGTACAGATCACGTTGAATGCATTGCAGAGTTCATTGTCCATGCGTGTGCACCGGATGTGCGTCGCATCCATCACACGTGCTTCCGGTCAACATGGCGTCTTACAGACCACGAGGACGAGGTCCAGACACCCACGGCGCGGCTCTGTCGCCAATGTCAATACCAAGTGGAACATGGAACTTTAATTAAATAACCTTCCCCCTGGACGAGTTACCCGCGGCAGGAAAGAATTTCATTTGTACGAGGGATGGAGTTACATTCGATTAATTAGGTGGAAAAAGAAATTCATTAAAATATCGTAAAGTGTACGGCGAGATGGTTGGTTATGTTGGCGGTACTGGACTAGAACGCCGTAAAAGGGATCCGGGATTATCGCTCAAATTGTTTATTATACAGGGTGATTCACAACTTCCTGCCTATGTTTTAATGCTATACAGTGTTTCCCAAAAGTCCCGGGACTGAGCTATAAGTTTTAAACGAGTGAAGAACACAAATTGAAAATTTGGGGATCAGTAAAGAGTCAGAAAAACTACATTCTTAGATAGTTTAGAACTTCCATGCAATGTGGAGTTTTTAACATTTTTAAATAGCAACCCCTGTCGAGTTTCACCTTATTTTAAAGGTAATTAAAAAAGAAACATCCCCATAAACCAAAACTCGATTTCAATTCTTTCAAGAATTTAATTTTAATTATTGTGTACGTTTATTACGATTTTTATAACAAATGTTCAAATTGTCGACCTTCTTCGGTCTCGTAATGACTCAAACGCTTTAGTGATTCCCAAATTTTCAATTTTTTTCTTCATTCGTTCGGCACTTTTAAGAAACCGTGTAGTACAAATACACAACACCTACACTATTCATATTTCATATACGGATAGTTACAAGAAGACTCTAGGGTAGTATGTAGTTATATTTTTGAAATACTCAATAGTTTATTGGTAAAAAATTAGTAAAAATATACAATTTTTTAGCCAGCAGTGTAGTTTTTTTTTACAAAAATCGTTTCATACCATCCTTAGGAACAATGCAGACAATAAACTATTTTAATATGCATTAATAAAGTCACGATTTGTAATATTAAAAATAAAAATTAATTCTTATTTCCTCTAATTGTTATAACCTTAAACTATTGTATAAATTTTTTAATTAAACAATGCTTGTCACTCATGTAAAATTTCAGATTTTTTATTTGAGCAATATAGCCAGAATCGTAAATTATGATTCTATTGCAGCAATATTGCAGTCAACAAGTGTAGCGCCTTAAACCTCATTTATATAAGTATTTAGTTTGAAGGTTTACAATTATGTTTACGTTTACGAGCATTCACAATTTCCCCTTTTAAGCACTGTGAATGCTCGCATTTAGTTAGATGTATTCAAACTTTCGTAAACGTAAACATAACTGTAAACCTTAAAACTAAATGCTTATATGAATGGGGCTTAAGTGAGTTGAGCCCAACCGAAACCGTTATTTAAATCTACTAAAATACCGGTAACCATTATCCAAAACAAATTTAAACCGATAATTCAATCCGTTTCTAAAGAGAGAAAAATAACTGCTTCATCAGTAAATTAGAAAACTACGAGTATTTAATTCGTAAGTTTAGGTACATCTTTCATACTTCGATACTATGTCAAATTTTTAATAAAATATTAGTTTATTTAGTTGATAATCTTCCGGTTCATTTAATCGGTTAAAAAACATGTTTCGTAAAGAGTTAACCGGTTTAAGACCCAAAACCGATTTAAAAATAACGTTTTCGATTTCGGTTAACCTTTAACCGATTTTTTTCTGTTGCATGCCCTGCTTAAAACACAGTGAACCGTTATTTTGTGCGGTTCGAGTCTCTGAATAACCCTTGCGGACGTCTATGTGTAAATAATTTATTTCGTACTGCATAAAAAATTATGATTAGCCTTTTACAGAATAAATCTTTGCATAAATGGCAAATAACTATGAATTTTTGATCCGCTGCGGCGCAAGTGTAACAAAAAGCAAATGTTTATTTCTGTGCTGTAATCCGCAACTCAAATGCGAGTCGCCGCGATTCTGAAGAGATTATAACGGCCCCAACCGCCGCGGCGGCGAAATTCACAGACGTAAATATGAAAATTTAATAAAATTGCTTATTTTTGTACCGTTGGTAACTTCACAGCTTCTCAGTGAAAGAGAGCTATGATCGTTTAGAAAAAAAATCTGACGTGGCCACTACAAGACCTCCCGCCATACCTAATTTATTCTTTTTACTTATTACTTATACAAATTAATATATAAGTACTATTACTAATGTTACTACTCACAAATATTTTATTTACACTGCGGAAGAAGATATAAAAGATATTTTACTATTGTCACTGTGACTGTCATGTCATAATCATTTAAATTTTATGTGATAACAAATGTTATACGATCATGGACTACAAGATACCGAAATACTAAATTATAAGTATTATACAGGGTGGGCAAAACAACCTCCCTAGTTTCAATAGAGAATTGTGAAGCGAGCAGAGGTCGTAAAAGGATGGGAATGGCGTGTATTGCTGCCGGTATATATGCAGTTTGCGTTACAAAAGTTTCAGTCGTAAACATAATGTGAACGAACGAGCAACGCGTTTTGCCGTGAAACGAGTTTGTAATCGCCGCCACGCGCGCGTTCCGTATTCGATTCCAAATTCTCCGTCGTCAAGCAGTTCCGGACCGAAAATCGATTACGTTGTGGATAAAAAAACTTTAGTGAAACAGGATCTGTTGTCAGGAAGAGATGTGGACGACCTCGAACTGCTCGAACACCCGACAACAGATCCTGTTTCCCGTTAGTTTTTTACCACAACGTAATCGATTTTCGGTCCGGAACTGCTTGACGATTCGATTCTATATTCCAAATTCCCCGTCGTATTTTTATATGGTAGCTAAGGGATAAAACTTCGTTCTATTAGTGCCATTTTTTCTGTTTTGTACAGAAGTTTTAGTTTATAAAATAAAGAAAACTACAAAAATTCACATTTTTTTACCTCTAATTTTCTCGAAATCAGAAAGTTTTTTCTAAAAAATAACACTACCCCAACGTAGATTAAACATTAAATTACATGATTCAAGTTTAAAATATCATGTTCTGCGAAATATAAAGAAAAATCTGTAGGTGCTTCTAAACGCCTGCAAGCGGTTGAAAGTAAGTAATTTCGATCGTTGAACGTGCCTAGAAAAAAAAATTTGTACTAATAAAACGAAGTTTTATCCCTTATCTACCATATAAAAATTGTTTTTGTTAAAATGTGCAACCATGTGTCGATGAGGTGTATGAATGTAAAGTGCTTTAACGTGTACATTCTTCCTGTACAGAATGCTCTTAAGTTAATTAGCGTAAAGAATAATGTATGAATTCGCTCCGCTAAATCTAGGAATTTATGATATTTAAAGACAGTATATTATCCTTGTTTGTTTGGAATAGAAACTATTGTGTAAATAAAAATGTTTGTACTGTAACTAGAAAAGTCAATATGTACTGTTCTTCGTAAGAAATATTGTATATACATATATATTTTGCTTTATATTTATTGTCATACTCTGCTGTAATGATAGAAATCTATTTTAAGTGTATTAGTCATTAAGTAAACAAATGCCATGTTGACATGAGAAAAGTTTTTACTAAAAAGTTTCTTGAAAGTGAAACAAGTACTAGGAGCTGTCATAAAAAAAACTATCAATACCGGCCATAAGGGGAAAACGCAGGGGAAGCTAATTATTTCTTTAAAATATATTAAAGCTAGTGATCTTAAATACAGGGTGTTTCTATACCTCTGCACAAAAATTTAATAGATTATATAATTTGATATACTGATTATAGATTAAACAAAATTTCAAAATTATAAATACTATAAGACTATCTACAAATAATCACTTGTTAAGTAATAATTAATAAATACACAGTTAAATGGACTTTCAAACAAGAGACACTAAAATTTTCACTACCCTTATTTTTGCGATTTTTGAAAAAAAAAAACTTTTTTATCTATAATCAGTATATCAAATTATATATCTAGTTACGTGCAGATGTATAGAAACACCCTGTATATTTAATAAAAATAATTACATTCCCCGTATGAACGGTATTGACAGTTTCTATGACAGCTCCAGCACTTGTTACTTTCAAGAAACTTTTTAGTGAAAACTTTCCTCGTGTTAACAGGGAATAAGTGAAATTCTCAGCATAAGTTGACCTAGAATTATTATTTTACTAATATTTTGCATTATTTCCCTTTAAAGTCTCAGTCGCACAAGCATTTAGTGTAAAAGTTTACATTTATTATTTAAGTTTAAGAATCACAGCATTCACATAATGAACTTAAAATAGCTTTAGTAAGTGGTAAACATAAACTTAAAGTTTGGAGGTTTCAAACTTTAGTGCTAGAAAGGAAAAGTGCGAATGCTTGTATAGTTACCTACATGAATTTAAACATTCCTAAACGTAAACATAAATGTAAACCTTCAAACTAAAAAATAATGTATCCTTTTAGCCGTCATTTTAGAGTTGTTTAAAGTGTTTGCCCCCCGTTGCGTACGCCCATGTATGTACGATATTTAGAATTCATAAGCAAGGCTATTAATTTTAATCAATTGTTTTGTTATTTGATTTATTGTATATTGCAAGTTCTGCTCGCGTTCTCATGAAATATTTTTCTCTTAAAATTTTAATTTTCCCATCTGTTTAAGAGCATAACTTTGCCTCATAAAAGGGGTGTAAAAGTTTAGACTATAAAATAATGTACTGTTATATTATTTTACTTATAAATTTAAGTTTATGTACTTCAGTCTCGCAATAAACGGGTACATCAAGATCTATAGTTTGCCAGTAAAACTATGAAACAGAACTAAAACTAAATAGCTAACTATATAGCTGAATTTTTAACCAAACGAGATATAATATTTAAGATTATATTTGTATTAAAATTAGTTTATTCACAATCGGTTGGTAATATGTGCGTTTCCAACCTTCTAAACAGTTGGGCAGCGAGTCATTGTTTACTTTACTTCCCAGCTAGCCGGAAAAAACTTCCCAGCTAGCCGGAAAAAACTTCCCGGCTAGCGGGGAAGTGAGCGTTTTCCAGCTAGGTAAACGTTACTTTTCAACCAATAAAATATCCCTTCCAACCCTCAGAAGCTTTTTTTGCAGCTTCTCGCAGTTCTAAAGGAATATTTTCGTCTTCGCCATCTTCACAATCAGACAACATGAAAATTAATATGCTCGATCTCGATAAAAAGCAGTAAGAAACTAATTATTGACAGAATCAATAAACATTTTTTCAAGTTACCTGGCAGCCCTAGCAACTTTTTCATAGATCTCTATTGAAGTATCAAAACAAATTATAATAAAACTGTCATAAAATATGAATAAAATGAATATTTAAAACGGGCATATCAATAACCAATTGGATTGTGAATAAAATAGTATACATACCTCGCGGGAAGGCTCATTCCAGCCTCGCGTTCATAGATTATCTAATGAAACGCTCGGCTGTAATGAACCATTTCCCCGCTCGGTATGTAATAAACTATTTTTTTGTCATTTGAATATCATGTTATACAAAAATCTTATCAAATTACCTTTTTCAAGACGAAATGAAAATCCAATGGTTATCTGTTCCTGAAACAAAAATAAATTAGTTTTGAAACTTATATCTTATTAAAGTAGTCATATAATATAGAAATTGTTTGCTAATTTAACCAACTTCGTAGCTCTTATACTTCTCGAGTTAGCAATGGTGCGCCACTTAAAATGAACACCCTGTATATATTTTCACTTCTTTCAAAATTTAAAGTTACATTTTTGTGACGTCACATGGGGACGGGGTTACCGATTTGTGACGTAGTTTGACAAGGGCGGTGGGGGGTCAAAAATGGCCAAAAATAGTGTGACGTATTATGTCAACGACCCCTACAGGATTCGAACCTGAGTTGTGAGAACCACAGTCAGCCACATTACTTAATTACTATTTATATATTTATGGAAACTAAAACGTCAATAACTTTGTATCGCGATATGTCGTTGTTGTGTCTCCCACGAGAAAACAATGTACAGGATCTTACAGTCGTTCCTGCTGACACCGCAGGAAGTGACGTAATGTATCAGCTGTCTAGCGCCGTAGAAATTATTAAATGATTCCTGCGGAAGTCAAGATCCTGCCCAGCCATCAGCGCGGCAGTTATAGTTCTTTTAGTTTTATTTTCCATTAATTTCGTATTTTGTTACCGAACGAGAAAGAGCACAATTAGTAAATCAAGTCGTAATTGGACAGTAAAACATTAAGTGGTTCCCTAAAATACTCATAAACTTTTAACGAGTGCAATAGTAGTAAAAGAATAACGAGGGTTGAATTAACCAGAAAAAGAACGAAACGAAAGAGGAGAGAAATAATCAACATCGGAGGACTGTGTTCTGTTTGTTACTCAATTCTCTTTTCTAGTTGAATCGTCATGTTTCATTTGCATTTATAATTTTTTATTGGTTTGCAAATTATTGGATTTGGGCAGCAAATTAAGAGCATCACCTTTTTTATCGTGAATGAAATATTGATTTTTACAATACAGGTTGGTGGAGGTGAATTGCGAACATTTCCCTCATTATATTTTAACCAATTAAAATGCACTATTTTTCACAAAAACTATAGAAACTACCTATATAGGTACAGAATGATTCTGTACTAAAATATATTTGTGACTAGTAGCATCTGTATATTAATATATGTGTATAAGTAAAAATCTGACGTGGACACCACATGACTTCCTTGTACGCCTTGTGTGATCATACTTTTCTTAATAACTAAAATGTAGAATAATATAAAAAATTATTTTAACATATTATACTAAGTACTACTACTACTGCTACTATACTCACAAATATATTTTAGTAATTTTATTTAAACTGCAGAAGAAGATATAAAGCATATTTTACAATTGTCACTGTCATGTCATAATCATTTAAATTTTACGTAGTAACAAATGTTAATCGATCATGGACTACAAGATACCGAAATACTAAATTATAAATATATACTTTAATTATTCCTAAATGATACCAGATACAAAACTATTTACAAAATACCGATTGTAGGTAATAATCACATAATCTTTCATTAAAAATAAAAAAAATGGCTCAAATTAAATATTTATCGAAATTTTTGAAAAAGTACTACTTCCGGTTTATAGATTGAAACCAAAAATAGGATGTGCACAACTAGATGCTATAACAGTCCTAAATACAAAATTTCAACTTTCTACGTCTAACCGAATTTGTGTTATGCGACATACATACGTACATACGTACAGACGTACGTACATACGTACAGACGTCATGACGAAACTAGTCATAATGGATTCAGAAAAGGTCAAAACGGATATTTCCATCAAAATCTGAAAACCGAAATTTTTCGCGATTACAATACTTCCTTATTACTCCGTACAAGGAAGTAAAAAGAGTAAAGTAAATATGGGGGGAGGGCTTGTGCTGGCCACATCAGATTTTTTTAAATTTATCTTTCAAAATGGATTATTTATTATAATATATTTTTGTTAAAGAAAAGTACCTACTTTATAGCAATAAAAAAAGAGAACACTTATCTTTCATAAAACTTTTATTTTGTTTTGCATTTATGTCGTGGAAAAAACAACAGAAACCCACTTAACATTTTCAAGCAAGAAAACATGTCCTCACCACAAATTATATCTTCGTTCACTTTGATCTCTTTGACTTTAAATTCATCCACAAAATTTCACAGCTTCTAAAAGAAAATCTTGTACATGTTACGTGGATCTCTTGGTGCTTACGCCTCTATAAAGACGTCCGCGTATGCGTCATATCACCGAGCGTCACATCATGCGTCATGTCACTGTTGTGTCACGTGTCACAAGACGCCACGGCATATTTCACTCACAGCCCCGGAGCTTTCACCAGAGAGGAGAATTTTTTCTTTGGGTTTTTAAACCTTTATAAATATTAATAATGTCAATTATTATTAACGGAAGATAAACCATGAGGGTATTCTTCAAGACGCTACTACGTAAGTTTCGTTATCAATGAGTAATTGCTTTTAAAGTTTAATTATATACTATATTATACTGGAGCGCTACATAACTTGACAAAATAAAATCACCATTTCAAGAATGTGAACATCCCGGCTTATTATTTGCTATATTTGACCACTAACATCCTAGAAAATAAAGTAAAAAAAATCTGACGTGGACACCACATGACTTCCTTGTACGCCTATTAAACTGTTCATACTTTTTTTAATAACTAAAATGTAGAATAATATAAAAAAATCTGACGTGGCCACCACAAGACCTCCCGCCATACCTACTTTATTCTTTTAACTTATTATACAAATATATTAATATAGAAGTACTACTACTGCTGCTACTATACTCACAAATATATTTTAGTCATTTTATTTAAACTGCAGAAGAAGATATAAAGCATATTTTACTATTGTCACTGTCATGTCATAATCATTTAAATTTTACGCATAGTAACAAATATAATCGATCATGGACTACAAGATACCGAAATACTAATTTATAAATATATACTTTAATTATTCTTAAATGATACCAGATACAAAAATATTTATAAAATACCGATTGTAGGTAATAATCACATAATCTTTCATTTAAAATTTAAAAAATTGTCTGAAATTAAATATTTATCGAATTATTTGAAAAAAGTACTACGTCCGGTTTGTAGATTGAAACAAAAAATAGGAGGTGCACAACTAGATGCTATAACAGTCCTAAATACAAAATTTCAACTTTCTACGTCTAACCGTATTTGAGTTATGCGACATACATACGTCCGTCCGTACGTCTGTCCGTACGTAAAGACGTCACGACGAAACTAGTCATAATGGATTCAGAAAAGGTCAAAACGGATATTTCCGTCAAAATCAGAGAACCGAAATTTTTCGCGATTACAATACTTCCTTTTTATTCCGTACAAGGAAGTAATGTTCTCGTTGGGGACATGAAATTGACTCTAATTTTGGTCTGATTTGTTTGCTCTTTTTTAAATTTAAAGATAAAAGATGTCTCTAGGTCTGTCTAGTGCCATTTTTTTTAAGTTTTAAATTTGTACATGTTTGTTTTCCAAAGTTAGTAAAATTTAAAGAACTTTGAAGAGAAAATATTTAAAAAAAAGTGAAAATTAAAAAAGTTCTTCTAAGCGGACATAGCCTGGACTTTAATATTTCATATATAAAAAAAATTGTTTAAAAATATTTCAAATTAGTGCCAATTTCATGTTCCTAACGAAACCCCTTTTGTAGTAGACAGTGTCAACCAACTGTTTGTGACGGCATCTTTGATTCGTTAAATGTACTTTGAAAACCAGTGGGTATTTCTCTTAATATCCCAACGATTGCTAATGTCCACCCTTATGCCCATGTCACACCGGCGTGGCATGAAGCACGGTGCTCGATGTGGCATTTTGCTCGATGAAAAGCTGGCAAAAGGGTGTCACACCAGTGTAGCAAAATGCCATACGAAAATTTGTATATTACTATGTTCACTTCGTACTTTGAAGGTTTTTGAAAATAATTTTTGACAACCGATAATATAGAATGTGATTATATTGGCTAAAAATATAATACAATATAATTTTTTTCAAAATCGGCATGAAAATCGTCATTTCCTGACTAATTTGAGTCTTGAAAGTAAGATTTCCATGACTAGGCATGAAAATAAATAAGTAAAAATGACTAGGCATGAAAATTTTATTTTCCACTGTCTGTAGGTACAAACACTTGTCATGACAACGTTTTCTAAAATTTGTCACAGCTCTGATGATTTATGCAAACCTAATTTTTTCTATAATTTTAAGCTTCTATAATTGCCGATTTAAAAAAAATAAAATACATCACGCGTCATGTCAATGTCTTTGCTAGACTCGGAGGCTTTGAAGAAACGCTCGGACGCTGCGCATCCTCGCATTCTTCAAACAAGCCTCCTCGTCTGCAATGAAACATTGCAGTGACTTGTAATGTAATATACTATTGTTGAAATACGAGAGTTTTTCTTGAATTGTTTGCAAATAATTTTTATGTTATCTAATGCTTAATTTCAGTGCCTCTGTGTTTACGATATAATTGCATTTTGAACGAAACACTATGATTTATTTATATATTCATGTGAAAATCGTCTGAGTTTCCTCAGATGTGAAAATAATAAACCTCCATGGTAATCTGACGTAATTCAGGCCTCCTAGATTTCAATTACTCGCAGTGGGAGGGTGAGAGATTAAACAAACGACGATCGTATCCAACACGATAAATTCATATCAGAGTTAATTTGATTTGCACGCCTTCTATCTAAAATCAATTTTCAAATGCATAGTTCCAGTATCGCTAGCCGTAAAAGAATATTACTAAATTTATAGTTGAGACGCACGACGTTTAGGGGTGCAAAGAATTATAAACGACTGATAAGATCTTAACAGCATCGCCTGCCTTCATTTTCATAGCCAACATGATTTACAGTTCAAGCTGATTTTACTTTAATTACATTCGTTTTAATAATGGGACATAAAGGTGTATGTTTTTGCCGATCCAAATATATGCTATTTTTTAGATTTATAGGTTTAATAGGGTGGGAGTAATTGGTTAAATACTTTTTTACTGTGAGAGAGGCCAAATTCACACATAGATCTTTGAGAATTGATAATTAACTGTGTTTGATGCTTGAACAAATATAAAATGTTTCTTTTCTAAAGCCCGTTTTACATTACAGTAAATCTTCAATTTTTGAAACATTCTAAATTGTGTAGTTATCATACAGCAAATTGTGTGAAATATTGCATTGCTTCGTAAATTGTCTGAAAAAATAGATAGAGTAAAATTCAAATAGCTAGGACCCTGGACTGCGCGAGAAAGCAGAGCTTGTCATGTACTGTCCGTTTTACAAAAGCGGAGCTAACGAGTATATGCTGCGCTGCACTTCACTTAATTTTCAAACAAAACTAAAATATAACTCAATCACAATCAATTACAAAATTCACAGCGTTACACGAAGCAAAACACTACGAATGTCAATATGAGAATAACAGATATTGAAGCTGATGTTCTGTAGAACAGACAGTAGCGTAGTTTCCTCATGTTTATCATCTATGCCTCTCTCTCTAAGACGAGAATTCGTACTTAGCGCAGGGTTCTAGCTATTTGAATTTTACTCTAAACGCGGCTGTCAAATTATTTTTATATGCGAACTGCGCAGAATTACAAACTAAATATTGTAGGTAGGTATATAAAATTATCTCAGTATAAAACAGAGTTCATTAAAAACAAAGCAATTTATTGCTCAAGATATTGTTCAATTTGTTGCGCAATTTCTTGTTCAATGTTTAGCGTAGTGTAAAACGGCCATAAGACTCATAGAAGATTCAATTTAGCAGCGCCGCTGTTTGACAGATAATTTGCATTAAAATTTTATAAATTATACAGGTGTTTCATAACATCAGGTACATACGTTAAGGGTATATGTAGTTTGATAATAGGCGCATTACGAATCAAAAAGAATTTTATTTTAAATCGCAAAATTAATTTTCATTTTTCCCAGTCAAAAAATTTTCATTGCCACTGCCACTGGGTGAAGTAATTATTATTCATTAAAAATAAATTTTGTATGTATATTTTACTAGTATTATGTACTTAATTTAAGATGTTTGATTACCTATTTTTCTTGTTTGTGTTTAATAGGAAAATGAATCCAGTACAGTACTACAAAAAATGCTGCAGGTAAATTACCCTTAATTTGTCGATTTTTAAAAAAATTCTTTTTTATTTATAATCAGAATATCAAACAACATTATACCTTTCACGTATGTAGGTACTCGAAGTTATGATACACCCTGTATTTAAATTTACAAGTTTTAAAATAATGGTTATGATGATGAGTCAAACAGAAAGCAAACGGAATTTCTATGTATTTTTTAAAAATTTGATTTTGCATTAATATAAGTTGGTTTTCTGATGAAAATTTCACTTCGTGCTGTATAGGGGAGCAGATGCGCTACGCTCATGCTATTATAATAACCGTTTCACTTTGTATTACCGGTAAAATGAGCTTGGACAACCTGGTTACATCAGTTACAACCAGAGGTTACTTTCAGAAGCTTTTTCAATTCAACAACAAAATTACTCAATTAGAAAAAGTATTTTAAATAAGTTCCGTAAACAAAATAAAATTTATACACAATAATACTGATCACGAATAAAAATTTTAGTTTCCAGGTTTTTTATTATACAGTGTTGGGTCTCTAATTCCATATAAAATTTCATAAATTTACTACTCTTGTTGTTGCACAATTAATTAAAATTTTATTTTATTTCATTCATAGTTAATAATAATAATAATAATATATACAGGCTGAGTCAGCTAAGTGTTCCCTATTTCATTTGTTTGTAAAGTCTCAAGTTTTTGTGTAAAGTCCGCCAAATTTTTGCTGTAAATACAGTAGCCACTTGAGTTTTTGTTCGCAAAGTTTTATCATTATTGCTCTATTGCTTCCTAATTAGTGACTGAAATAATGATTAATTAATTAATGATTAGTCAAACGACTATTTGTAGGATTTTAAAGGACCTTAAGTGGCATCCTTATAAGATTCAAATTCTGCAGGCAATTTCTGAAGAGGATAAAGCAAACCGATTGGAATTTGCAGAAGACGAAATTGAACGAATGAATGAAAACCCTGGTCATCTGAATAACATCATGTTTTCTGATGAGACACATTTTCATCTTGATGGTGGATTTAATAGACACAATCATCGGTATTGATCAGATGAAAATCCCCACTGGATTGCTGAACAATCCTTACACTCTCCTAGAACGACTGTTTGGGCTGCAATTGGAGATTTTGGATTAATTGGTCCAATTTTCACATTGAAATGAACCACTCGTGAAGTTTTTGTCTGATCGATTTGAAATTTCGGCAGTAAAAATTCCTTTAGATAGTTCATGTTTTGCAAAAATTTCGTCACTTTCTGATAAAAATTGCCTAAGTTATAAAAAATCCAAATAGGGAATAGTTAGCTGACTCACCCTGTACATCAGCCATTCATCGTAACTTACTTATTTCAAAACGCAATAATTACCATTTTATGAATCAGAAACTTTTTATTTTTATTTTATAATGTAGGTACATATCTAAAGTTTTGTTTCACCCAGTTTTCAAAATCATGTCAGGTAGGTGACGCCCCCCATTGGCTATACACTGAATAAGCCGATTTCTGGCATTTGCCATAACCCTTTCTAGTATGGCAGCGGGTATGTTGGCAATTGCGGTCCGGATGTTGGCCTTCAGGTCTTCTAGGGTCCTCGGACGGTTGACGCGGGATTTCAAAAACAAAAAAATCACAAGGAGCCAAATCAGGCGAGCGGGCTGGCCACTTCTTCGAAAGTCACGCTGGGTTGCGATCACAGAACATCCATTGGAAAAGTACGACTCAACTGAAAACACACGCTGCTCCGTGCTACAACGCATGATGACGATTGACCGGATGGGGAACAAAACTTTAAAAGATCACTCTCTTCCCACTACGATCTCTACAGCCTGAATGGCACGCATTTTAAAAAAGCTAGTTACGATGAATCACCCTGTACAATCAACAATCTAGTGGTTTCAAAAATGTGCTGCTTGCGAAAAGTGACCTTGGATTAACGCATTTTAAAAAAATTATTTTTGTTCCATGATCAGTAAGTTAAGAAGTATGTCATTTAAATATATGCACGAAGTTGTGTAACACGCTGTATTACAGATAAAAGCTTTTAAAGTGAATATTCGTAGAATGGTACACATTATGAACATTATAAATAAATACTGTTTGGTTATGTAAGAGTGTTGTGTCCAACTCTCTCCAACATTATATTTATATTTTATCTGCGACGGTAGCATAATTTGTATATCAGATATTTTGAATAATTGATTGGTGGAAACGACTGGGAATTCAAAAATGTAAAAGCAAAGTGGTGCAGTCAACTCCGACGCCACTCCGTTTCTCAAGAGAGACGAAGTTTGAGAAAGTGTATAAATTTGTCACGATTTTTAAAAGAATCTTCGATATTTCCGTCAAAACATTTTACATACACATAACACTGCTACAATACATTCACAAGAAACCCTAGCCAGTTCACAATTTGGTGTTCAATCATAATTGATACGTACAAACGTACAGTACGCGAAATACGACATGGACGGGATTAGAAATTTTAAATTGGTAACAATATTAATCTTTGACTCAGCTCTGTGTAGATTCTTTCTCTCCCTTACCGCTCCGGCCAACCCTGGCTGCACTACTAAGTACTAAACTTTTTCTACCAAAATTCTTGACATATTGTGTAATTGTGACATTAAATCCGGAATCTTTAGAAATCGACTAAGTTTTATAAAAGGCCATTAAAAACGCACCTCTTATAATCGACGAAAATAAAAAGTTCTTACAACTAAATATGAACCCTCAAGCACCGGTTTTAAAAGCTCTTCCTAAAATTCACAAACTTAATGTACCTATACGACCACTTGTTAACTTCACTCAAGCTCCGACTTATAAATTATCTAAAACACTCGCGCAAATTCTTAAAAACACACTTAATTTGGAAAATAAATACACGGTCAAAAATAACATTGAACTAATAAATGAAACTAAAAACCTAACAATAAACGAAACCACGCGACTAATATCCTTCGACATTACTAATCTATACACTAATATACCCATCTTAGACACAGTAGAAATAATCAAAAACACCTTAATCGATAAAGAATTTGACCCGGAATTTATAAAACAACTAACTGATCTTTTAACCACAGTACTTAATCAAAATTATTTTCAATTTAATAATAAATACTATAAACAAAATAACGGCTTAGCCATGGGAAGCCCTCTTTCTGGCATACTTTCGGAAATCTTTTTACAAAACATGGAAGATAATTTACTTAATAACATAAAAATAAAATATAAAATCGTTAAATGGATTCGGTACGTTGACGACATATTGTGTATAACTAACTATGAAAATACTAATGAAATCTTAAACGAAATAAATAACTACAATAACAATATTAAATTCACTTTAGAAGAAGAAGTTAATAACAAAATTAATTATCTTGACCTAACCATTTCTAAATCATCAAATAAAATCAATTATAATATATTTCGTAAACCAACTCAAACTGATAATATAATACACGCGACTTCAGAACACCCTAAACATCATAAATTCGCAGCATTTCGTAGCTTACTTTATCGTCTTGAAACTATACCGCTAAATAAAGAAAATTATAAACAAGAACTAAAAACTATTCATCAAATCGCAACTAACAACGGTTACACTAAAAACACGGTAAACAAAATTCATAAAGACATAAAATATAAAATTAAATATAAAAATAACACACCTAAACCTGATACTGAAATTAAACAATGGAGTAAATTCACATACATCGGTAAATCAACCCACATGATAACCAAACTATTTAAAAATCATAACATTAAAATCGCCTTAAAAACTGAAGATAACCTTAAAAATCAAATAAATAATAATATTGAAATTAACAATAAATATAATAAAAGCGGTATATACAAACTTAAATGTTTAACTTGCAACCTAAACTACATCGGCCAAACGGGACGTAAATTTAAAGATCGGTATAAAGAACACATTAATTCCTTTAAAAATCTTAAAAGTGATTCAAATTACGCGACACATTTACTAAATCATAAACATACAGCAGGTAAAATTGAAGACACCATGTCAATTTGTAAACAACAAAGTAAAAGTAATAGATTAAACATAGCCGAAAATTTAGAAATATTTAAAAAAAAAATCAGTCAACCGGTAATAAACATTCAAATTAATAGCCAATCGGACGTAATCTTTCAACCGTTAAAATTACTAATATAAAACCCTACCTCCCATCCTCCAACTCCAGTCACCTGATGATGATCGAAAGATCGAAACGCGTCGTGATCAACCTAGTGTCGAGTCTTGTATCCCAGTTAGTGTTGTGTTTGGTTTTTTGCATTGAATCATACATTTTATCGATCTTTGTATCAAACCTTACACCATACACTAATCTGGATACATTACTCATTGACGAGTTCATAAACGGAACGATTTTGTTTTATATTATTGTGACAATGAACTTCGGAAATTCAGATATCATTAATTTTATAAAACGACTGATTTTTACCTCTCGCCACTCAGTCCTGTAAGAGAGGTATTAATTGTAGTCATGCTAAAATTTCGATAGTGAGTTTTCAATGGATAAGCACGTTTTGAGGTCCCTAGAACACGATTTTGATAGTTAGATCATGTATTGGTCACATCAGATTTTTTAATTATAGTATAGTATAGTATAGAATCAGGCGAGGTACATCATCAAAAGAAATGGTCTATAATTGGCTGCTATGACGCTATAACTAATAACTACGAGATGATCTAAAGTACTACATAAACTAAACACCACACAACTAACCTCGTGGAACGTGGAACAAAAAATGCTTTTAGTTGATCTATTTTACCTTTGGAACTTGCAAAAATTTTAATGTTATAATTATTTTTCCCTGATGAAGCACCAAATCATCAACAAAAAATTTACATGTAAAAAATATTCGTTGATGATTGCATCGATCATAGTCATTGTGCCATATCCATTTTTATAGGTCATTTATTATGATGACGTACCCCGTGCTTTTACTACAGTTTACAACACATGTGTGCCGTGCGTGCGTTTAGCAGTCGTCAACTTACTCTGGTTGTTAAGAGCATTCTGTACAAGAAGAATATACACGTAAAAAGCACTTTACACGCATACACCTCATCGACACATGGTTGCACATTTTAACAAAAACTAATTTTTATATGGTATATAAGGGATAAATCTTCGTTCTATTAGTGCCATTTTTTCTGTTTTGTACCGAAGTTTTAGTTTATAAAATAAAGAAAACTACACAAATTCACATTTTTTACCTCTAATTTTCTCGAAATCAGAAAGTTTTTTCTAAAAAATAACACTACCCCAACGTAGATTAAACTTTAAACTACATGATTCAAGTTTAAAATATCATGTTCTGCGAAATATAAAGAAAAATCTGTAGGTGCTTCTAAACGCCTGCAAGCGGTTGAAAGTAAGTAATTTCGACCATTGAACGGGCTGAAAAAAAAAATTGCACTAATAGAATGAAGCTTTATCCCTTATCTACCATATAAAAATTTGTTTTTGTTAAAATGTACAACCATGTGCCGATGAGGTACATTCTTCCTGTACAGAATGCTCTTAATACTTAAAATGAAACTGGAATGTGTATATGAGTGGATTGACATCGGTTACATAACCCACTCGGCTATCAACTCGTTCATTGTCTATCAGTAGGTGAGTAAATAAAAGCAAGATGTCGCCGGCGAAACTTAATTTCGCAAATGCGTTTGGACATTAAGTAAATGAGTGGTCGAGAGCCACAGAACAAAATCAACTAATAGGCGGCGTAGAAAACTCCCGGAGCGTAACATGTGGGCGCGCGGCGGTCGTGGGTCTTTCTCAAATATTAATAGTCATTAGGACCAGCGGCTCGGTGACGTCACGCTCAGACGGACAAAGCACAGGGCCGGCTTACGCCACTTACTCCCGCCTAAATGCCTGTAAATATTTCAACACAGCGCAGAGTAGCTGGACACCACCGAGGCCTAATTCAGGACTGAATTATTCTCATTAATATATAAACTCACTCAGTGGACACTGTATACAGGGTGGGCAGCAAACCAACCGGAAATTTACTAAGAGGCTGCTGTTCAATGAGAATCAGGAATCAAAATCTGATGTGGTCACCACACGACTTTTTATACACAACTCGATACATCACATAAAAATATTAAATAATTAAAAATACCTATATGTGAGGCTGTCAAGCTGAAGTTGGGTAAAAGACATGAAAGACATGTTGGTACTTATGTATGTACAATTATTACTGCACTTGAACTTAGCAAATCTATCGAATTTCTTTACGTTGATTGGTGTACAAGTGAAAATTTGACAGTTTTACTAGCAAATTATGTCAACAGTGCTAGCAAAAAAAACTCCTGCTTGTGCTGCGCTAGCGATATTAAAAAAGATAGATAAACCATGGTAACATTATTAAATTTACACTGCAGCACCAATCAGCATAAAGAAACTTGCTAGCTTCATTGAACGCAGCTAATGATTCAAAGCTTAATCGTATCATCAACGACAGCGATATTAAAACAAATCAACAATTTTATCTGTCAATTAGTTGACAGTTTGCATATTATGGAAGGTTTTGATGTTATTATGGTTGTATCTAACGTATTAAGTTCGTAACTAATGAATTATAAGTAACTAACGTATTATGGGTGTTTATAATACAAAAAATATTGCATGTTATAAGGTAGGTACCTACCTAATACCTGTTGATGATACGATTAAATATATAATTTATTTTTCTCAAAATTAAAAGCAGATACAGACGAAGAATTCAACGTCATTTATTCCTTATATTATTATTAACATTTTATGGAAAGAACAGTTAATCGAAGTGCAGTCAAAATATTTATTATTTGTCTAACGTTTCGGCACCTCTTGTGCCTTCATCAGGGACTGAAATACATAGTACACTTTAAAAAATCATAAAATTACAAACTATATACTAACAAAGTAAACTTATAGATAAGTATTTAAAAAAATACTTACCTATAAGTTTACTCTGTAAAAGTATTTTTTTAAATACTTCCCTACCTATAAGTTTACTCTGTAAGTAGTTTGTGATTTTATGATTTTTTAAATTGTAATTGTATGTACATATTATGTAACATTTTCTTGAAGGCAAGACTTGAATTTTATTAATACAAAAAGTCATTTCTGGCAAGGGCTAAATTCGGACACGATTTTATATTACGGTTCTCTAAGAACGAAATATTTTTGTATTCATTTTTTTATCTTAAAAGTTTTTGTAATCTACAGAAATTAAATATGACAATTACTCATTTAAATGATTGTTAAACTCGTTTGCGGCTTCTGTAATATAAACTTATCATCTCAAAAGTAAATATGCTATTTTATATGCACTTTTAAAAATGATGTGTTTTAATTTAAAATAAATTCTCATGGGTACTCATAGCACTAATAGCACAATGATATCTTTTATTTAATATAAAACAATAATGCAAGCTAATTAAATAAACTAAGCCCGGAGCGGTAATGGTTTAAAAGAACTATTTAAACCCAAACTGAAAAATAAATTTTTAATTACACAAACGGAAAATTTAATTTCAATTAAACGAGCACACACGGCCTGTTTTATTTAATTAATTAAATAATTTCACATAAAACTCTATTTTGTTAATAAACAGATGTAAAATAAACACTCGCAAATATTTCAACATCAGAGGGATGGCTTTATTTGCAAATTCCCAGACAAAATAATGTTTAAATAATAAACTCCAAAGTCGATCCACGGGGGAACGCTTAATAATTTACCCCGCGAATAAAATACAAATTCTCAAGTTTTTTAAGATGAAATCCCGGCTGTACAGACAACCGCAATGTGGATGAATATTTTAAAATTATTTTGCTAAATAATGAAAGTACAAAACTCGGCAGACGCCAGTAAAGTCGGTAAACTGAGTAAATCAGTTTGCACTATAAATAGTATTTAACTTTTTATTACTTGCTACTGCTAGAATTTATCTTCTACGTAAATAGCAAAAAATGTTTGTTGTTTGTATTATGAATAATAGAGATATATTCCTGTGCAATGTATTTTGAGATAGATACTAGTACTGTTTTAAATTCAAGGTATAAATTTCTTCACTTGTTAGAAATTTTGGTACAAAAAGGTTAAAAATCTGATGTGGCTAGCACACAACCTCTCGCCATATCTAGACTTATTATTTTTATGTATTAAGGGTGTAAGGAAGCTTTTATAGCTTGAGACGTGATTTTGAGCCCGAGCGTTAGTCGAGGGCTAAAAACACGTCAAGAGCCATAAAAGCAAGTTACACCCGTGGTACATACCCAACGGTTTAATATTTTCAATTTACTTGTTCAAATTACCAAAAATTTCGAAATTCTTTGACTGATGCTAAGATAGGTACCCAAACAAATACACAAATAAACAAAAATCTAAATGTCAAAGTTAAAAGTTAAAATATACAAACACAGAAATTAGTACCAATCACCTGAATCAAAAGATTCATTCTCAGGAAAACTGTTCTGTGTTGAAGCCATCCTCCGTTCAATTACTACATTTAATATCTTACTTATGACTTATATGGCGCTAGTACGTCAACTTGTCAACCGTCTCACCTGTCAATATTTCTTACGCAGAAACAAAAATCAACCGATCATGGATTACAAAATTTCAACGTTTTATTTGATAAATTTATTTTTTAAATTTGACTACAGTTCTTTAATGCTACCTGCTACAATTTTTATATAAATAAAAATACTATATGCATACAAATTTATAGAAATTTTGACAATTAATCTTCTCAATCTTCAAAAAATATCACTTCCGGTGAAGATAATTGTACCAAAATCTAATGAACTCTTCCAATTCGTATATAAATGTTAAATACCAAATATCAAAATTTTTGGATAATTCGTATTTGAGTTATCCGACCTCCACCCGGCCTTGACCACATTCATACACATATACATACAGACATCATCGTGAAACTATCAAAAATGAGTTGTAAGGACCCTAATTCATGCTCATCCACTTCAAACTCACTACCCGATTTTTAGCATAATTTCTTAGGTAAAAATCATAGCTACCTCTATACTTTTCTATACCCTATGATCCGTGCAGCCAAGAAATAACGTTTAATTTAATTTAGAAACAAATTTTAAACAGTTATAAATAAATTATAGCTTTACAGATTTCAATATAATATTGTAATACTGTAATAACTTCAGCGATCAATTCTTGCGTCTTGTAAAAAATCGTCGATTTGATTCAGCCATTACGTTGTGAACACAACACAAGCCGCAACGATTTTTTAAACAAACTGCTCTATTTGTTACACAAGAGAGAACCGCCATCTTCGGCAAATTTAACCTGTGTTACTGTTACGTCCTGCGCTACGTCGTTATGCCAAACGTAAGTCGTAAGTGACCTAATTCTACCCCGAAGAAGAAGTTTGTAACCGAAAAATGTAGGGAAATTTCAAGTGGGTGCCAAGATAAGTGGAAAACGTATTAGCGCGAAACCTACTGCGAAAGACTGGACTAACAAATAACTATTATTCGTGTATTAAGAGAATGTATTACATGAGCGACTGTGGCTTGGATACAGTCAGGTAAAATATAAATTTTATTTAAAAAAAAATGTTTTTCAGTAAATTATTTTGTATAGGAGAAATGGAAGTAGTCTACGTAACATATAAAATATTGAATTTTCATTAATTACGAGTATTTTTAGACTCAAAACTTTACCTCTTCTTCAAAAATATTTTATTAAAAAATTCATAGAAGTAGTCTATTGCCTATTTATAGAATTTCACAAATTACTAATTCTTCATTTTACAATAGTAGTCCAGTCAGGAGAGTCAAAAATTAACTGAAACCCAAGACTAATACATAACCAAATGAAATTTGGCATGTGAGTAGTTAAGAACATACAGAAACAAAAAAAAAATTCGCTCCACCTCGGTATGCTCCGCTTCCCACAAAAATTTTCAGTTGAAACTCAAAATTTTCTTGTAACGCATTTTCCTCGAAAACTATCAAAGATTTTGGAAAACTGTTTTGACAGGATGAAAGCTGAGGAAATTTGCTATCAAAATGGTCTATGAAAATTTTTCATAAGTAGCACCGTGTTAGTCCAGTAACTTTGTCATGGTTATAATGGGCCTAAGTTGCATCAAGTGGTGGTAGTAGGTTTCTATTTTTTTTCTTGTATAGGATGTGACTGAGATACAAAATCCAAGTTTTCGACCTCGGCAACCCTCCGGAACACTTTTGAATATCTCAAAAACTGCTAAATTTTTTCACTTTTTTCGGTTTCTTACCATTTTGACTATGAAGGAGCACGATTTCGACAAAAACCATTCTATACATTTTCAAACTAGATTAAATTGTCTACAATCTAAGACCAGAATGGGCTCGGTAGTCCTAATAGTTTCCGAGATACAGCTTTTCAAAGTTTGGCAAAATATACAGATTTGAAACACCAACCGTTTCTCTCTACAAAAATTTTACTATATTCTCTCGCGGAAGAACTTTAAATTTCAGCTCAAGAAAGACCATTGAAAATTTTTGACAGAATGTATCTTATAGAAAAAAGTACGAGGAATACAGTGCTGCAAACCGGAAGTCAATATCATTATTCGTTCAGATATTATAGTTAATTAAACACAATAAACAAAAGAATAAACAAAATTTTTACTATATTCTCTCGGGGAAAAACTTTAAATTTCAGCTCAACTAAGGCCACTGAAATTTTTTGACAGAATACATCTTATAGAAAAAAGTACGAGGAATTCAATCCTGCAAACCGGAAATTTCTATCATTATTCGTTCAGATAATATAGTTGATTAAAAACAATGAACAAAAGAGTAAACATAAATTTTACTAAATTCTCTCGCGGAAAAACTTTAAATTTCAGCTCAAGGAAGACCACTGAAAATTTTTGACAGAATGTATCTTATAGAAAAAAGTACGAGGAATTCAGTGCTTCAAACCGGAAGTCAATATCATTATTCGTTCAGATATTATAGTTAGTTTTTCCCCGAGAGAATATAGTAAAAATTTTGTTTATTCTTTTGTATATTGTGTTTAATTAACTATAATATCTGAACGAATAATGATATTGACTTCCGGTTTGCAGCACTGAATTCCTCGTACTTTTTTCTATAAGATATATTCTGTCAAAAAATTTCAGTGGCCTTAGTTGAGCTGAAATTTAAAGTTTTTCCCCGAGAGAATATAGTAAAATTTTTGTTTATTCTTTTGTTTATTGTGTTTAATTAACTATAATATCTGAACGAATAATGATATTGACTTCCGGTTTGCAGAACTGAATTCCTCGTACTTTTTTCTATAAGTTACATTCTGTCAAAAATTTTCAATGGTCTTCCTTAAGCTGAAATTTAAAGTTCTTCCGCGAGAGAATATAGTAAAATTTTTGTAGAATAGAAACGGTTGGTATTTTAAATCTGTATATTTTGCCAAACTTTGAAAAGCTGTATCTCGGAAACTATTAGGGCTACCGAGCCCATTCTGGTTTTAGATTGTAGACAATTTAATCTAGTTTAAAAATGTATTGAATGGTTTTTGTCGAAATCGTGCTCCTTCATAGTCAAAATGGTAAGAATCCGAAAAAAGTGCAAAAATTTAGCAGTTTTTGAGATATTCAAAAGTGTTCCGGAGGGTTGCCGAGGTCGAAAACTTGGATTTTGCATCTCAGTCACATCCTATACAAGAAAAAAAATAGAAACCTACTACCACCACTTGATGCAACTTACGATGTACTATGTTACTGGACTATGTAGGCTTCAGCCGTTTAATATTCGAATGACTTGAGAATTTTCTGTATAGAAGGCGCTACATTGAGAATGACGTAAAACATTCGCCGCTACAGAATGAATATAGTATAACTTCGTTAAAGAACATCATTTTGTAAAGATAAAAATTGCATTTTATTCGTCGAGGCTTCCACTTTCAATTGCACTAATAACATTTGAATTTCCGACCCCGTTTATACCGAGAAACTTGCTTTTTAAAGAATCATAACTCAGTATTAGCAGACGTTCAAAGAATTCTCAATATTTTCAATATCGTAGAGGATTATCTTCACCAAATCATCCCCAATCACATGCAACTATTTGGAGGGTTGTGTGTTGTACGTCCGAAAAAAAAACTGGTTTTCGCTACCTTCTTCATTTATAGGTTATGATCTTTTTTTAGGAAAACATCTGTTACATGTACGTAGTAGTACAATTGATGAAACAAATTACAGAATCTTGTTGATTAGGATTTGTACTTAACGATAAGCTCATTAAAAATCAATTTAGGCCAAAAAGTGGCCTATTTTCAAAAATGCTCGTGCCCGCGATAAATAAAGAAATCTATGAGATAGCGAAAACCAGTTGTGGAGCGAATTTTTTTTTTGTTTCTGTATGTTCTTAACTACTCACATGCCAAATTTCATTTGGTTATGTATTAGTCTTCAGTCAAAACCTCTCCTGACTGGACTATAGTTATTTACATGTACATGCCGAGCGTAGTAAATTAATTTTTACGGGTAAAATTTTTACAGTAAAGTTTGGAGGGTGAGCGACGAAGGAGCGAGACTTCTTGATCCATCTTCACAGCGTTTTTTTGATAAAATAATTTTTTTTAAAAGATCCAATACATATGTAATAAAGGTTGAGACAATAGTCCTGTAATATCATATTATGCGAGCCTTCTAATGTATTACAGGTCTAAACCTTAAATAAAATAAAGTGTCATTTACACAGAAGTTGGAAATAAATAAAATTAAGACCATTCTCTACCGCGCCAGAAAACAGCCAAAATCAGGGGTTTCGCGCGCCACTCCACAGCGTTTATTGTTTTCTTAAATATAATAATCTAAAAATATTGTAGAAGATAAGAGTATGGATAATTTTAAAATTTTGCTTTAAAACCGAAATAATATGTTACCTAATTTGAATCTTGACAATATTTGTTATTTTTTGAATAAATATCTTCTATTTTAAAACGAATTTTAAAAATTCAATCGGTTATTTCGCAGATCCAAGCTTTGTTGACAACATATTAAAATTTGAAGTTAATTCACTTATAAATAAAAGCTGTACAGTGGCGCGCGAAAAAAAGTCTTTTTTACAAATATTGCAATTTTTTACCAACATGATTATTCCCCTCAAACATAAATTATTTGTGATTTTTATGTGTAACAAAACAATAAACGCTATAGAATAGCGTGCGGAATCAAAGTTTTTGACTGTTTTCTGCCATGGGTAGAGGATCACCTTAAAAGTAACCTATATTTGTGTGAATTATGGTAGTTAAAAAATCAAATCGAATACAGTTTTTCAAGAAATGGATGTTTTTAAATTTCCAGTGTTGTCTCCGAGTGGCTAAGTAAAATTTAATTAGTGCAGAGTCTTTGAACCCTTGCAGCATTTTTCATAGCCGCGCACCGCACAATACAAAAGAAAATGTAATAAGAATGAATAGAAAGAAAAGCAATACTGAGCTACAAGATGACTGGATTAAATGAACTTCATTTATAAAACCGTAACTTCGCCGCGTACCCACCACATTCGTTTTCTTTCCAATTTCACTGATGAAAAATTCTATTCAAATTCAAAAACGCTAAGAAGTGCCATTGATAGTTTCTACCACGGCTACTAAAAGATAGGTTGGGACACTTGAGCTGTCCCATTCTAGCGTGCTTTGAGAGGATGCAGGGGTGGAGTGATGCAGTATATAATTTTAGAATCAATTTGACATAGGTATCTAAAGTTTGAAATATATTGTAAAATATGGTTTTTTAATTGTAAAAGGGTCTTTAGCACAAAATCCAATTTTATTCAACTATGAAATAAAATAAGTCAAATTTATTTGACTATATTTACTACCTGTCAATCAAATAAATGTCAGAATTCTGTCACTTTTCAAATATATTAGTCCAAGAGCTAACGGTAAAATTAGTGTGGACATTTTATTAGTCGTAAAATTGAAGGACTTGGGCCTTTTTATCTTTAGATGTTTTAAGAAATAAACGAATTTGGTGCGAAATCGGACAAATTATGGGCAAAAAGCACAAAAATACCAATTTTTTTCAAAAATACATAACTTCGTGCCAAATTATCGCACGTACTTGAAATTTTGAGAAAATTGAAGGAAAAAGATTGAACTTTATTGTCCTGTAGGGCAATAAGGTCCACGATTTTTTTTACTCACGCTACAAGTTGCTACAGTTGAACATTTTTCAGTAAAAAACATGTTTTTTTATCCGGGGGTGGCAGGGGGTGGATCGGGTTTGGCGGCAGATTAATTTACAGGGCCGAATAGAGAAACCTTCAACGTTCTCGGAAATCAAAAATTTATTGATTTTCTTGCAAAATTCGCCAAGTTATGGCCAAAAACCTGAAAAAGGCGCTTTTTTTTCAAAAATTCATAACTTCGCGTCAAATCGTCGTAATTACTTGAAATTTTGCGGACCTTGCAAGAAAAGTCTGATCTTTATTACCCTGTTGGCCAATAAGGTCCACGATTTTTTTGTCAGTCCGTATGAGTTGCCAAAGTTGGACTTTTTTGGACATCAGATACATTCGTTTTTCTGAGAGGGGTGGGAGAGGGTGGAGTGGATTTTTTGTAACATTGGCTATAATCACATTAAAGATAAGACTTCAACGTTTTCAGAACTGGAAGATTCATTCAATTTCGTCGAAATGCAGCCGAGATATCGCACTTTGAAATTTTGTCATTTTTGGTGCATTTTCAAGTGGTGCGTTTTTATTTTCCTCGAGTGTATTACCGTTTAACTCATTCATGTTATAAGGGGAGAGTACACCACAAGTGAGATGTTCGCGCAATTTAACTGAAAAAAATGTGTACCTGTCTCAATTATCACCAGAATTGTGTCAGAAAGTATCTCACAATGCCCTCGACTGTCCGATATATTCATTTGGACTTGGTCAGTTAGGTGTACCAGTGTAAATAAGATTTGATTCGGCTGTGGCTGATATTCTAATGGTTTTCGGAATACCGAATATAAACCGTTTGGCTCGCGCGTAAAGCCGAGTGAAATGGCGCCGTTACTCTGGCTCGATGCCTCGCGAACCAATCCAATCCCACACCCACTATATATTTTTGAATATATTTATTGGTATATTTCAATAAAAGGCTGTTACGGACTTCACGCGACTATGATTTAGGAATGCGTCCGCGTAGATAACGCGGTCGAAGTGGCAAAAAGAGCCACGAATATTCACATTACTTTTATCTTTACCCTACTTTTACTGTATTACTATTATTCAATAAGCGTTTAATTACTTATAAGCATGGCAGTAAGTATAATAATCATTCTAATAAGTAGTGACCATATTAAACTCAAGAAGAATAGGTACTTTACTTTGTTTACAATGATATTGAATAATTAATTTCGTAGGAGACCTATTCCATGTAAGTAAAATAGCTACCTACATTTTTCGTAGTGTCAGGATTTTCTAAAATTTACCAAATTACGCACCGCAGAAGTTATTTAGTTTAAAAGAATTATCGAAACTAGAAAAAAACCTGATGTGGCCAGCACAACACCTCCCGCCATGCTTACTTTATTCATTTTACTTATTATACAAATATATTAATATATAGGTACTACTACTTACTCTCAAATTTAAACTGCAGAAGAAGATATAATAATAATATTTATTTGCACAAATTCATACAAGAGATAAATATAATTGTTGACAAACATTTGACAAAATAAATATTTAGATATTAAACCTCTGTTAAGAAACTACAGTTTCTTGAGTTGAGGTATAGTATTAAATATAAACAATATGTTACTATTGTCACTGTCACTGTTATGACATAATCATTAAAATTTGATATAGTAACAAATGTTAAACGATCATAGACTACAAGATTATATACTTTAAATATTCTTAAATGATACCAGATGCAAAAAAAATTTTAAAAAAACTGATTGTAGGTAATAATCACATAATCTTTCATTTAAAATAAAAAAAATTGTCAAATTAATTTATTGGAATATTTTAATTTCCGGTTTGTAGATTGAAACCAAAAATATAATGGCTTATTTAGATTCGTATTAAAACCTTAAATGTAAAATTTGAAGTTTTAATGTTTGCTATTTTTTGAGTTATCGTTTCCAAAAAAATTGTAACATACAAACGAACGAACGAACGTGCACACACACACAGACATCATCTCGAAAATGTTACTCTAGAAACCCTAAAACGTGTTTATCTGGCAAAAAGTCACATTCGAAAATGCGGAAGGGAAAAATTCTTATAGGTCCGTGATAAATGAGTGAGCACTATGTCATTTAAATATGTTCACGAAGTTGTTAAAGAATTACCGGAATTACTAAAAGATATAAGTATGCTATAATAATCTAAAAATAGATATTTACTAAAAAAGACCTTTCCCGTGATGTAGTTCCTTAACAGCCGCACATAAACTTAAACCGTAATCTATATTCTTCCGGCGTTAAAATGATCCTGTTTAAGCGTATCTAATTTGGCTCATATTTATTTAATACCCATACACGTTACACGTTCACGTCATCTTGGTGGGTGATAATATATTAATATCCTGTAAACGATACGCAATGTACGTGGTAAGAAGCCCGCGCTCTCTTGTTTCTTGCAGATCGGATTGGGAACCTGCGCGGGATTATCAGGATCACGTGGGCTCCCCAGTGGCCAGGGATAACCACGGGATAGCCCAACACTTTACAATTTATTTCCAACAAGAGACGGTGTCAGGAGCTGAGTCAAAGTTCGCCAACTTATTACTCGCCTCAACGCAACTGAGCCAAGAGAAAAACCGAGCTGGACGACTTCTTTATACACTATTGTTTGCTGATAATCTATTTATATTGTTTACAGTTCAAAATTCCGAAGTCCTGCCATCTCTTATTTCGCGTGCTATAGCCAAAGCCATGGTTAAAGAAAAATTAGGTTTGTCAATATGATTTTTTCTAGCGGTCAGAATGTGTAATGGATCTAGGCGTCTCTGGCTGTATCAGGTCAGACACTGATTTCAATGTGTAAAAATACCCTTTAATACTATAAATATTATCTAAAATTGTAATTTAGATATATCTAAGCGGCTATGTTCCATAATTTACCTTTAGACACTTCTTTTTTTCTCAAACAGTTTTTAATTTTTCACAACAATACATGGTGTTTCATAACTTCGAATACATACGTTAATGGAATACCTATTTTGGAGTGGGAAACATGGAAAATAATTTTGCGATTTTAAAAACAATTATTTTTGATTCGTAATCAGCATTTCAGCATATCAAACAACATATACCATTAACGTATGTACCTGAAGTTATGAAACATCCCGTATTTTACATGCTACTTTATAATGTAATATAGGTACGTGTTCTAATTTTACATATATTTCTATACCACTATATAACGCACAATTTATTACATTCGAAAAATACTATTCAGTGACAGTAAGTGACGGATGAATGTATATCGGTAGTGACCAGCAGAGACACCTAGGAACACCTATGAACTAATTACAACTTCTGACCGGGGTTGTCAATGAAAAACGTTTCCAGTCGGTAAACCTAATTATTCTTTAACCGTAAGACCTTGTTACAACCACTAGCCGGTGTTCAATGTAGTTGTCAAATTACTTGGATCCACGAAAATTACAAACCTAACCTGGATTCAAACCCATGACCTCTGTAACCAGAACCAAGCACTCTACCACTGTGTTATCACTAGGGATGAAAAAATATCGATATGAACATCAGTCAATACTACTTTTCGTTTGACATCGACGAATCGATAACTCGATAATTATCGACTTATCTCAACAAATATAGAGTTATCGATACATCGATACCAAAAGAAAAGTGATATCAACTGATGTTCATATAGATATTTTTCCCATCCCTAGTTATCACATCCGTATACTTTCTTATTAGACGAGACTCGCCCGCAGCTTGTTCTAAAGAGTGATTTTCATCATCCATCCATATTTGTTTCTCGTGAGTTTGTTTGAGATCAAAGTATAGTGAGACAATTCTCGTAGACTGTTTATGGAGCACTGTCAGCAAGTCTGGGCGATCGTCACTCCATTCCTCAGGTTTACGGCGGAGATTGAACCGCTCGCGGGAAAATACCGCGATAAATTTTTACGCCATGATCAGCTTCATTTCGTCTCATAATTTCGCTAGTAAAATGTTTATTCTTCGCGACAGTAGCAGCTTATTTATCATCTTCAAAATTTCAATTTACAAAGTACACTTGAAAGTTTTATCTACGCTTGGCAGATCGCGTCAAACAAAAATGTCCCTGAATCGAATTTGTGTAATTAATCAAGCCGAAGGGATAACCACAGGTGTTTTGCTCTGCTTTTAATTAAAAGAGCGGGGCTTTGTTAATTCCCGACTTAAAACTACAACTCCCTGACACGTTCTTCTCTTTGTATCTTTCAAATAAATTACCATCCATACGGATTTTATTTTATTTTGTTTGGAGATAATTATTTTATCAAATAAATACGGATTTTATTTTATTTTGTTTGGAGATAATTATTTTATCAAATAAATAATAAACGAATACTGTCAATTTGTGACTGCACCCATTGCATAGTTCATTTCTGTGGCGGATCTAGGAGGAGAGGGCACAGCCCCCCCCCCCACCCTCCCCCAAAATAAATTATTTTGCCCTCACGATCCATATTCTATAAGGGAGGTATCGTGATGGGTCAAAATTTTCAAGTGTGAGTTTTTGGTGGATAAGCACGTTTTAGAGTCCCCTAGAGTAAAAATTTAACATTTTCGAGATGATGTCTGTGTGTGTGTGTGTGTGTGTGTATGTGTGTGTGTGTATGTGTGTGTGTATGTGTGTGTATGTGTGTGTGTGTGTGTGTGTGTGTGTGTGTGTGTGTGTGTGAGTGTGTGCGTGTGTGGGTGCCTACGTTACTATCGTGTGTTACCATTTTTTCGGACGCGATAACTAAAAATATATCAAACATTAAAATTCCAAATTTAATATCTAATCTTAATAACCCAATATAATTTTGGTTTCAATCTACAAACCGGAAGTTTCGATTTTATATGAAAGATTATATGCTTATTATCTACAATCGGTATTTTACAAATCTGGTATCATTCAAAAATATTTAATGTATATACTTATAATTTAGTACTTCGGTATATTTTAGTCCATGATCGTTTAACATTTGTTACTACGTAAAATTTAAATGATTATGACATGACAGTGACAGTGGCAATATTGAAATATCGTTTATATCTTCGTCTGCAGTTTAAATAAAATTACTAAAATATATTTGTAAGTAGTAGTACCCATATATTAATATATTTGTATAATAAGTAAAAATCTGCCGTGGACACCACATGACTTCTTTGTACGCCTTGTGTGTTAATACTTTTCTTAATAACTAAAATGTAGAATAATATAAAAAATTCTTTTAACTTATTATACTAGTACTACTACTACTGCTACTAACTCACAAATATATTTTAGTCATTTTATTTAAACTGCAGAAGAAGATATAAAGCATATTTTACTATTGTCACTGTCATGTCATAATCATTTAAATTTTACGTAGTAAAAAATGTTAATCGATCATGGACTACAAGATACCGAAATACTAAATTATAAATATATACTTTAATTATTCCTAAATGATACCAGATACAAAAATATTTATAAAATACCGATTGTAGGTAATAATCACATAATCTTTCACTTAAAATTAAAAAATTTGTCTTAAATTAAATATTTATCGAAATATTTGAAAAAAGTACTACTTCCGGTTTGTAGATTGAAACAAAAAATAGGAGGTGCACAACTAGATGCTATAACAGTCCTAAATACAAAATTTCAACTTTCTACGTCTAACCGTATTTGAGTAATACGACACACATACGTCCGTCCGTCCGTACGTACGTACAGACGTCACGACGAAACTAGGCATAATGGATTCAGAAAAGGTCAAAACGGATATTTCCGTCAAAATCTGAGAACCGAAATTTTTCGCGATTACAATACTTCCTTACTCCGTATGCTCCGTACAAGGAAGTAAGTATGGCGGGAGGTCTTGTGCTGGCCACATCAGATTTTTCTATTTGACTTTGACAAAAGTAATTTTCTATTATTATGAATACTTAAATGAATAATTGAGACGTTATGAAACGGTTAGCAGAGGAACTTTCAATTATAGGGCATTTGATCTCCCGTCCAAAAATCCTAGATCCGTCCCTGTTTCATTTCTGAGGTTACAGAAAATTATGTAATAATACATGAAGTTCTGTTGGTCAATATCCATCATTTTATATTCAAATACAAGAGTAATAAATTTAATTTGATCCAGTTCTTTAACTATTTAAATCAATAATACTCGTACGTATATTCAAATAAACATTATAATGCAAATAATGATTAAATATTAACCTTTTATAAGAACCTTCTGTCTGGCTGCATGCTTTTTCTAATGGCGAAGTTCTTGTTGAAATGTCGTCATTACAAAACTTATAAACAAGTCACTATACACTACTATCACTATCAGTAAACCGAATCTACACAAATAATACACTTCTAAACATATATTTTCTTTAGCAAAACGAGCTGTTAACGATTACACTTTATTACAATGTACAGAAACACTAGAACTCGTGGTTTCGATGTCGTTGTAATTAGCTGACTAGGTTTGATCTTGCATGATCGGGCTACTGACTACAAAGCAACAAACAATATCAAACTGAGAGACATCTGACGTGGATCTTGGTACTGTAGATGAGATGACCTCCAAATATGAATAATTATTTTGCAATTTCTTTTCTGTTTTAAGAGTAACAGCTACAGCTACTACTATAAATAAGGAATGCAAAATATCCGATTTATTGTTGATTGATAATCTAATTTTATGTCAAAATGTATAAAATTATTGTAAATGTGGAAATTTGATATAATTTGAAGATTGAATATAAATGGGAAAATTTTTATTAATTTATTAGGACCATAAAAATTTTAAAAAGTATCTTAAGAGCATGTTTTTTTATAGCGCAAAATTGATGTAATCAAGTTCTAAGTTCTTTGTTCGAAAGTAAGACATCCTGCCAGTTTTATTTACAAACGAATGATTAATTTGTAAGTTTATACTTAATATTTATTTAAGTAGGGTGAGAAAGTAGTCTTACTTCACGTTTATAAATTTATTTAAATAGTACGATCGGTTACGAGTATTAAAATACAATATTAGATAGAAAAAAATATAAATAACACACTTACATTAATAATTTAGCGTAGAATTGATACTTACAAAACAAAAGTATAGATAAAGTTCTCTAGAGAATTTATAAATTTTAAAAATAAAAGAAGAAGAGATTCTAAATGAGCACGTGAACAGAGAAATACGCCACTCATCATAATAATTTTGGACCAATCAGAAACCCGCTAGAATTTGTTTACTTCTTTATAAATTAATTCGAACCACTTCACTTGGGTTTCTCAATTTTCAGATATAATATTTATTTATTATTCGTTTATAAATTCTTTAGTATGGGACACTATTTCAAAACTGACCTATTCCAAGAATATTTATTAAGTAGACAAGCATATTATAACCTTAACATTGCTGTCAAATAGGTAGACAAGCATATTATAACCTTAACATTGCTGTCAAATATTTATAAAAATATTATATTTATTAGTATTATCCATGGCTACGAACGAGTAAAGTAGAGTAAATAAGAGACGTAATATGACAAAAGCACATCATATTACTTCACTAGTGAGCTAATATAACAAATTACCTCAATCAAATGATGAAAATAATATGATTATTATATCACTGGCGTGGATAAATATATTCCCCGTATGAAAGTATTGACAGTTTTTATTTATGACAGTTCCTAGCACTTTTTAGTGACTATTTCCCACATATTAATTAAACTAATCATTTGCTTCAATTTTTTAAATTCTGACCAATGACGTGCAAAATATATCGGCAAAAATTGAAAAAATTCCCTAGGGATTGTTCAAGTGACAATTTACCCGTTACATGGCCATGTATGACAATGTTATTGATTTAGTATTGTTTTTAATTGAAATTCCCAATTAAAAACAATAAAAAACAAAACATAAAAGTGTCAAATGAACCTTTTTTCGACAACTTTTTACGATGAAATAAAAATATATCATTTAGAACTCCAAAAAATACAGTTACGTCAAAAATCTTAGTTTGGAACCAATTATTAATGAACTTGTGAAACGAAAGAAACTAAAATTTAAAATTCTGACACTCAAAGGTTAGTAAAAAAATTAAATGTCAAAATAAACAACCGTTTCGGCACAAAAAATTAGTCTTCATTTAAAAACACGAAAAACCACGAATAATTATTCTAATCGGTCTGCAGCAGTGTCAAATTTTGCTTACTCCGGCATTAGAAAACATTTAATAATAAAAATATTAGGACAGTCCAACGTAAATTTATTAGTTCATATTTTATGTCTGTTTATTTGGGAAATAGTCTAACAAAATATATCTCGGGTCTCATTATTTTGCAGGTAAAATTATTTCTTAAGATTGTTGCTTATAGGTAACATTCCTCGACAAATTAAATGATAAAATACCTCGCCTTCAGCTCGGGATTTTGATCATGTCATTTGTCTCGAAATGTTACGAAGCAACAATCTTTTGAAATAAATTTTACTAGCAAAATAATGATCTCTTGATATACATTCGAGGAAAATAAAAACGCACCACTTGAAAATGCACAAAAAATGACACAATTTCAAAGTCCGATATCTCGGCTGCATTTCGACGAAATTGGATGACTCTTCGACCTTTTTTTTCAAAAATTCATAACTTCTCGCCAAATCATCGTAGGTACTTGAAATTTTGATCCACGATTTTTTTGTCACTCCGTATGAGTTGCCAAAGTTGGACCTTTTTGGACATCAGATACATTCGTTTTTCTTAGGGGGGGTGGGAGAGGGTGGAGTGGATTTTTTGTAACATTGGCTATCATCACATTAAAGATAAGACTTCAACATTTTCAGAACTCGAAGATTCATCCAATTTCGTCGAAATGCAGCCGAGATATCGCACTTTGAAATTGTGTCATTTATTGTGCATTTTCAAGTGGTGCGTTTTTATTTTCCTCGAGTGTATTACTATTGAAAATTTCCCTCGTATGAAATTTTGCATGAACGTATTTATTGACCAGTCAGATGTTTCTTTTATCCATGCAAGTCCGGGTATCTATAGCTAGTTATATTATTACGAAATTTCGGTTAGTGTCTGTTAAGACAGCTCGTGTAGGTGTAGGCGTCCCCTGTAGGCCATATTTCAGCAGTAAGAACCTTCAGCATTAACTTCAGGCCCATCCGCGCCATTTACAATAAAATATTTGTAATCGATGAGCGATGAAGCGTCTTATCGTTGTCTTGGCCGCGTCGGGCGCCCGCGTCGCTCGCCCGCTCGGCTCTATGTACTAATTGTATTCTTGGGCCACTGCTGAGATTTCGATTACGACGCCTCGACTGCGACTCGTTTCTATCACTTCCTGCTTGATTTACTACTAACGGCCAGCGGAACACCCGGTTTGATTTAAAACCACAAATAAGGCGGTTAATGCCGCAGAAGACGGATAAATATTGCTAATCTGGTTAACACGGTGGAGGCAGACGTATATTGGCGATAAAAGGACTTACGATATGCTCTTGATAAACATCAGACATACAATAATAATGTATTTATTTAGCAGAGCTATTAAATCAATCAATTCACAGTAAATTTAATAATTTATGTATTTACAATATTTCTTATTTGAATTCTAAACCTATTTACATTAGAATTCTTCACATAAGCTGGTAATTTATTATATTCTAAACTCGAGGAAACAATTAGGGAAAAACTCGATTTTTGACGAAAAATTTCAAATTTTCAAACCGTGATAACTCGGTTGCATTTGACTCAAAATCAATAATTTTTTGGGTTTTAAAAAGATCAAAGTCTTCTCTTTCGAATGGTGTCCCTGAAAACCACATTCGATACATCCCATGTCCCGTAAACCACCATAGAAAAAAGTAATTTTTTAACTGAAAAAAATGTCTTACAACTTGCATGGAGTACACAAAAAAATTGCAAGGACATTAAAATTCACACAATTTCCTTTACAGTTCAAAAAAGAATAAGATTCTAGGATGGTTCTATCCAAAATTATGAGTATTTGAACTGTCATAAGAATGTCATGTTTAGTACCTATCACGTGTTTCCTCCGCGTTGTCTACGCACTTCTGCACAACGCTCTCGCATGTTGATAAGTCTACATTGCAATACCTACCTCTCTTATAGAATATGAAGCGAGAGGTAATTAATGGTTTATTGTAAAAAGGAAATAAAATTAATTAGCTACAAAATTCCACCTAGACAAGTGTATTGAAAAAAATTGACAATGATTGAAAAAAATTATTAATTTCCCTTAGTTTTTCAGATAAATTAAATGTCAAATAGGAGCCAACTTCACCCCGTGCTTAATATTTCAGCTGCCATGTTCAGCCCGTGAAAGAAAACTGCCACACCACGGCTTGTCGAGGTGTGCTTTAAATGTTATTTAGCGCCATGGAAACCAGTTCGTTAAATGATGTTTTAATATCAGGAGTAGGGAATAGTTAACTAGGCAAAAAAATATTAGATTTGCTGCCGCGGCTAGACTTTCATAGATGAGGCGCAGCCGAGGCTATGAATCTAGCTTAGGCAGCAAATCTGTATTTTTTGCTATGTTAAACACATTATTTTTTCAGCGATTGTTATTAATTAATATTAATTTAGTGATTGTTTTAAATATATTGATAGGTATCGCAATCAAATTATGTTGCTATGCGTATGTTGACAGTTGCTATGAAAAAACAAAATAGGTTAGGTATGTTGATGAATTTTATAAATGTCAAATTTGTTGATTTTACCATTACTTTTGCTGCCTAGGCTTTTTTTACTATTTTTGCTGCTTAGGCAGCAAAAGTGACACTTTGCTGACTTTCACCTGTCAAAAAACAGCACGTTTGTCAATCGCCGAAAATGATATTTTTGTTAATATAGTATTGCCAAATATAACAACACTGTTATTTGAATAATTTATCATTTGCATAAACAATAAATAATTTCTTGTGTATCCGTTGAACGTGTTGGTTTAAGCGAGTACGGCCCTGTGTTTGTAAGCCAGCGTATCCTCTTATCGGTTCTCACATCGCAGTATTTACCCCTAAGTACGCAATAAGGGTGTAATATCTCTATACTAAGTCGAATTGGAGAAACTAACCCCCGCTCAAAGCAATCGCGCGCGCCAGATCACTATATCATCACTTTCGGTTAATCCGCCGCTAACGATTCCAATCGCCCGAGACGAGAATAGGGCGGAAACCCACAGGACCGGACCCGGACTCCACACACAACAAACGAACATTTTTATTTTCTATATTATGGTTTTCCACCTGTCCTGTCCAGCTAACATATTTTTTTGTTAAATATAATTGGTAAAGTTTAGTAAAGTATCATTATACAAAATTTTAGCTTTGCTGGTTTCACTTGAAAATCTGATATTTTGTGAAAGTTTCGCAGGCCCTTAAATCTGCAGGCCACACGGTCGTGCCAGCTTACACTGCAATTCTTAATTAGTTATTATAGAACTAATTATATTGCAAAAATCAGCTTTGCTGCAATCACCCATGAAAATTTGACGCCAACTCCCTGACTATAAGTACTATATGGCATTAAAAATCGTCATTATACACATTTTTCGCTATTACCAAAAATAATAAGTACCTAGATATACTACTTGTACATTGATGTACCGTACGCGATATGAGAGATGGCCGGCCTAAAGAATTTCAAATTGATATACTTTATTAATCGAGCGATCATATATTATCGTGAAATTTTTTGGCAGAAACTGTTTCGCTATTATGAAATAGTAAACAGTATGTATTACTAATAGTCGTAAAAATATGTAGGTATTTCACAAATAATTTTGTTATTTAAAAAATATAATTTATGATATTTACTCAATGCACAATAAATTAATTAATCACAAACACTCAAAATAATGTAATTAATTATTAATTCTATGCAAATAAATCAAAATTAAACAAACATAAATTTTATATTTACGCTATTTTAAAATAACTAGCATACACTAGTGTATTAATATTACTAATATGAAATGGTTTGTGATTCTATGGGCTATTTTTCTACATCTTCAATTTAATTGTAAGTTTATTTAAAAACTTTTTTTAATGTATCATAAAGCACATGATTAAACAGAGAATACAAACACAATAAATTATTGGCTAAAACCATTATACTTACAAGAAGTGTAAAATTAGATTCAGGCCTACCCAATTATAAGTATAAGTACTAAATCAACCAACCAGTGCTTGTACATAAATCCAATTTCATTTATAAGTGCGAACCTTGAGCGCTGATTGGTTAAATTCGCCACTTATAATTGAAAAGGTCTGAATCTAGCTTAATAACTAAGTAGGTATGTTACTTGCATGGTACTGAAAATGTAATTTCTATCACAAAGTACCTAATGCCCTGTTCACACGAGGAAAGTTTTTACTAAAAAGTTTCTTGAAAGTAAAACAAGTGCTAGGAGCTGTCATAAAAAAACTGTCAATACCGGTCACACATTTCTTTAAAATATATTAAAGCTAGTGAATTTAAATATATTTATTAAAAATTATTACATTTCCCGTATAAAGAGTACTTACAGTTTTTTATGACAGCTTCACTTGTTTTACTTTCAAGAAACTTTTTAGTGAAAACTTTCCTTGTGTGAACAGGGCATTATGTTAGATGGAAAACAGGTACAAATATAACTTTTTTATTTATGTTTTTCAGTAAATTGAGAAGGAAATTTTTCTGTGCGTTATTATTTTGTATAGGAGACATGAAAGCATTCTACATCACATTATAAAATATACGATTTTCTTTAGTAATTATTTTTGGGCTTGTGAATAAAATTTTTGTCAAAATAAAAAATACGAGACTCAAGTTTGTATATCTTCTTTTAAAAAAATTTGTAATCGTATAAATAGTCTATTAATTGGTTAAAATCAAATTGAGTAATGTATTATAGTCAGAAATGAATAAATATTTTATTCTCTATTTATCTACAATGTTTATTTATAATAAATCCGACTACTTATACCTCATTTCACGTGAGAAAAAAGCATTGGGTAAGATTTGTCGATGATATACTCAATATAATTGGTCGAGATTACAGGTGAATCATTTTCAATTCCGTTAACATTACTTGTACCTTCATATTTTGAATTTCATAGTTACGCCGAAGTACTACATTATTCTACAGATGACAGCTTTATTCACAAAACATACCATTTTTAAGTTCACGCCAAATTTTGAACTAATAAAATGTATGATTGTAAAACGGTTTGCATTCTTGATTATTAACTTGTTTACTGAATAAAAACACTTCTGAATTAATAGTGGACTGTATATTGACTATTTTTATTGATAATTATAACACTTTACATTGAAATATAAAATTATTACTAAAAAACAACTATTGTAATATAAAGCAATTATTTTTGACATGCGGTATTGTCAACGCCATCATACATCAATGGCAGACCTTTATTCGACCTATACCCCAAATTCGACCCAAATGTTGCTAGGCCGCCTGGTGTAAACACTTAAAATTTGAAGCGGCCTGGCATAGGTCAGGTCACTTTTACATATGACCTGACCTATACTGCCGTCCTTAGGAAAAAGGTCCTATCTGCAAAAATTTTGTTTTAGCTATTATTTTATATAAAATTTTTTGTGGAAACAACTATGCGGATTTTTACTATTAAAATTGCTTTATATAAATATAATACTAACAATAATAAATTCTACCTCTTCTTAGGGCAGCTGGACATTCTATTTTGGTATATATTTGTAATAATTTATGCAGATTACAAAATCTCAAAATTTGCAGATAGGACCTTCTTCCTAAGGAGGGCAGTATACTAGGCCGCGGCCCAAACGTAGTCATTGCGGTGTAAACAGATAGACCTAAAATAGTTTACAAATTAACCGGTAGAATTGGTAATGTAGTTCATAAAAAGTTGATTGAAAGTGTTATTTTGTTTAACGGCATCTTTCTCTATGTTTAATAACACTTCTTTTCTTTTCTTTATAATTTTTTATCCTTTAAATAATATTTGTTTTCATTTGAATCCACCACAACATTTTAAAATTTAAATAAAATGTTCAATATCCTTTTTAAATAACTTAACAGTCCAAATAAAAATGACGTTTGAAGAGTTTGACACTTGAAATTAACCAAATTTAAAAACTGGCTAATAGAGTAATCTTGTTTTTATCTGAAACTTTAACATCTAGATGGCGTGAACAAGTACCTATATCCCACCTATATCTGACCTGTGTAGGCTCTTTTGATATGCGGTGTAAACAACCCGGGTCTGGACCTAGAATAGGTCAGATATGGGTCTGGCCTATGTCAGGTTTCCCGGTGTAAACTAGGCCACAGCCATCTGCGTTTTTCTAATCAAATTAATTATCTCCAGATGGACTTAAGGCGCATATTCGGCAAAAAAGGATCGTAGGGGGATACACGAGTCCTGAACGACTATTTCCTTACGTTGTCAGTTTACAAGTATACAGAGCTGGGAGCTACATGCACTTCTGTGGCGGGGCCATCATCACAGAACGGTTCATTCTTAGTTCAGCTCATTGTGTTGTCTTTGACCATGAAGAGGAACTTCAGTGCCTCAATGGAAAATACGTTCCGTAAGTTACACCCAAAATGGGTGGGAGAGAAAGGCTAATTGAGTAATGAAATTATAAATTTAATTTCATTTATCAAATTGCATTTTCTGAAAACTGATTTGACCAAATTTTTTATTATTTAAAAGGTGTTTGCCTTCCATTTTTTGGCTAAATTATTATTGGTGGTAGATTGAAGCCCAATTTTGAACACATTATTTAAATTAAATGATATAAATTATAAAATATATAAAACATTGTATAAACCACGTGAGATATGAATGTTTATTCACTCGTAGAAATTATCCCATTCGCCCTTCGGGCTCGAGGGCTAAACTTTCTTCTTTTGAATAAACATTCATGTATCTCACTTGGTGTATAAATATCTATTATTCAATTTTTATGTTTTAAACTGCTATTATTAACTCCATAGTAACAACTTTAAACAACTGTTTATTCACAAGTGAATTAAAACTTTTCAAATCACTCAGCACATTTTTAAATCACTCTTATTTCGTCAAAAACGCCTAAAAACAATGATAACTTGCCACTGACGACTACTTTGATTTTTTTTTGTTATGTCAAAATAAATTTATAGTTCATTTATTTGAAATAATTTCGTCAAAATTAAATAAAATAAACCTCCATTCCGCTAGCGGTACCAACTCACAAAAAAATTTAAAAACCTATGGAAAATAATAGGCTAATTATAGGCTAATTAAATGCCTCATTCCCCAATTTTAGGCTCTTTAATTTCAACTAAGTTCCAGTAAGTTTATGTTGTTACTACCGTAAGTTCCGCTGGCATTCCTTCCGCTAGCGGAACTTTTTATTGCAAAAAAAATTAAAGAGCCTAAAATTGGGGAATGAGGCATTTAATTAGCCTATAATTAGCCTATTATTTTCCATATTTTTTTTTGTGAGTTGGTACCGCTAGCGGAAGGGAGGTATAAAATAATATTGTATAAACCACGTGAGATACGAATGTTTATTCACTCGAAGAAATTATCCCACTCGCCCTTCGGGCTAAACTTTCTTCTCTTGAAAAAACATTCATGTATCTCACTTGGTGTATAAATATCTAATAACATATTAATTATTTATTCTTTTACACAACACAAAACATTATTAGTTACAAAATTAATTATTAGCTTATTAGTATATATTATTATGTAGATAAACTGTACAAAAATTTCAAATCTTTAAAAAATAGGTTATGTTTCTATATAAATTGGACAGAAATTATAGAGACCCCTTGAATCGAAACAAAAAGATAATATTTATCAGCGTTGAAATTTAAGGTAGAAAATCCGTCGGTCATAAGCGTGCGTGATTTCGGTGTGAGGTGAGGCCGAAGCAGTCAAATAATCAGAAATAAACCATTAAAAATCGTAGATTTGGATGTAAATTACAAATCATAGGTATCCAATTAAATAAAAAATATAATTGAAATTTAAGTTTACACTAAAATGCAGTAGTAGTACGTCAAAAACATAATTTTTCTTGAGACTGGAACCTTTTGCATGCGATTTCTCAACCATTATTGGGGTGACTCATATTTTTTATTTTTCTAATAAATACCTCAAATATCAAAGAATAACATATTCGTTTTCCAAATATGTGTTGGGTTGTTATGATATAAAATTTTCTAATCGTTTAGTAAATCTACTGGTAACCTCCATATACGCAATGTATTTTAGCGCGTTTTTGTGTCAACTTTATATTCAATTATCTTCGTTATTTTATCGGTTACCTATAAATTTTAATTTTTATTCAAATTTTACGGCTCATAATGAATGCTGTATATTAATTTAAGTCATATTTTGGGTTGTCACCCATGGATTTACTACATATATACAATACAATAGTTTTCAGGATGTACGATTTTAAAGCACTTATATGTAAAATATAATCGCACCCAATTTTAAAAAAATTTAATATAATACTCTAAAAAACTGAAATAATAATTTTCAGCGCTGACCGAATGGAATACCAAATGATAGCAGTAGTAGGCACCAACCTAATCAACTATCCGTCCGGTACAACCTACGAGATCGCTTCATACCTATACCACACTGACTTCCAATTCAAGTCAGGCCTGAGCGACATCTCCTTAATAAAAACCGTACAAGAAATACAGTTCAACAGCTTCGTCTCTCCAATCCCAATCTACAACGAGGAGTTACCCACCAACTCGCGGGTCATAGTCCCAGGTTGGTAACCCACGTGGCATGAATTGTCCTTGGGATGGATAAAATATCTTGTTCTTGTACTTGAAGTGATGTTGCGTTAGTCTATCCTAGCCACATCCTGAGTATTACATACTCAATACAAATATCTCAGAGAATTACATCGGATACACTTTAGAGGTTTCCAAGCCTACGACTTTTAAAGAAATACTTATTGGATATCAATTTTCAGCATACTGGGCGTTTCCTGCAACAGGAGCATCTCCCCAAAAAATTGTATTTTTAAGTCAATTACATTTTTTATATTATAGCTTTATAAACTACATTCAAAGGCGCATTAAACTACATAAATCATTTTCCGGTATAGCCTGCAGTAACATCAACTTCCTTATTTTAAATAGAACACCCAGTATATTTTTTAAGATTTTGATTCTACATAACTATGTATAAAGAACTACTTTTTCGTTGTAGATTTTTATGTAAAATAATAATTAAAATATTACAGAAACAAATCGAATCATTCCTTGAAATAAATGATAAAAAAACAGAAATTATACAAAGAATTTTACTATGTAATTTAAAAAATGGGGAGCCATTTTGAAAATTAACTATAAATAATATAATTGAATTGCAATTCCTTATTAAATTATTTATTTTTGTTAATAAACTGACATTTTTACTATCATAATACATAGTTATTTGTGTATTAAGAGCGTAAAGTGACTCTTTGTTACTCGCGCACGGTAATTGCAGCGCGAGCCGAAGGAAAAGGAACAAATACACTTTACGCTCGTAATACATACTTACATAATTTTATCTACCACTAAAATTATTTGTTATAATAATATTATTCAGTTAGTTCAATCTGGGTTCAATCAATTTATGTTTTATTCGTAACCATGACGATACCAATAATATTGAAATAAATAAATTAAAAAAATTGTTTGATTCTGTCATTTTCTTTTATTTTATGTAATCAAAAAGTAATTTGTTGCGCGTTGTCATAGGAGACGCGCAATAAAATGTTTTATTACTTGGTCCTCAGTAACATTCAACTTTACGTTGACAATTATTGAAAGCATAAATATAAACTTTTCATAGTAGTCGTAGATAATAGTTATTTGTGTATTAAGAGCGTAAAGTGACTCTTTGTTACTCACGCACAGTAATTGCAGCGCGAGCCGAAGGCGAGTTTCAGGAAACTTTTATTTTACGACGTTTGACGCACGATTATTCAACTACCTTTTTTAAATGTTCTGGTTTTAAATTGAAAAACATGATCATCTTACAGGTTGGGGTCTGACAAGTTACCCGGGAGAATCATCAGACAGATTAAAACACATCGAACTAAGAACCATAAGCCATGAGGAATGCGCCAGGGATTGGCATAAGATCTACCGAAGTCAGATTTGTACTTCCACGACCCTTGGCAATGGAGTGTGTACCTCTGACTCCGGTGGGCCCCTGGTTTATCACGGGGCCCTGGTGGGGCTTGTCTCGTTTGGGAAGCCCTGTGCTGTCGGATATCCGGATGTGTTTACCAATGTCACGCATTTCGAGCCGTGGGTTAGTTCTAATCTTAGGTGTTTGAGTCAAACTGATTTGTAAGAAGAGAAATATATCATTTCAAATTGTTATAATTTAATTTATTTATCCTAATAGATCTAATTAATCTAAATCAAATAACATTGTACCTAATGTTTTCTAAAAATAATTTGCACAGAGAAATTGATTCCGGCAAAATAATTTTCTGATTGGTGCAGAGAAGAGAATACTGACTATTATTCTCTGCGGGATTAATATATGGCATTATGTAGAAAACGCACATTTAATGTTCATGTTATACATAAGTCGTAGATAAAAAAAAGTTACGGCTAGGTACGATTTTTACCCCAGAAATAAGAATTTGAAAAACCTCTGAATTAGAGGTGAATCTTCGAAAATCATGAAAATTGTATTTATAATATTGTAAGGCAAAAAAATTCGCTTAGAAAAAATTCTTTGATTTTCATGCAAATAGTACAAATTTTAAACAAATCATAATAATATGAATGTCATTGGAATTTTCGTTATTGGAAATTTCCTAAATTAAGATGTGACATTAAAATCCATCATTATATATTAATCAAATCATAATTTTAGTTCGTCACTCAAAAACAACTATGATTTTAACAAGATAAAAATGTAACTTCCAGTTTACGAAATACAATCTTTTGTACATTTCCGCAGAAAAAAAATTTAAACCTAAGTATTATTATTTATTAAATTTTTATTAAAAAAAAAGCCATATTGGTTGGTCAATAAATTAAAAAATTTATCCAAAAAGAAATATGTACGTACATAAATTCATGTTTTATTTATGCTACGAGTAAAATAAATGTTAATAAATAAATAATAAAATTGCGTTTTGTGCTACTAATCGACTAACGAGCTATATCTCTAAAACTATTAAAGATAGCTCAAAAATCCAAACAGAATTGAATTCTCCACCCCTGAAAATAACTACCAAAATATTTTTCAGCTCTCGAAAATTCCTGTTTAACACATTTCAGCAGGATTCAAAAAATTCTGCTGAAAAAAACTGAAAACCTTATAACTCAAAAACTACCAAAGGCAGCGAAATGAGCGACATACCATTGGATTCCATTTCGTGTAGCGACCCTTATCTGGGTATGAGTGTTTTAAAACAAAGCTGATTCTTATAAAAAAAAATACAAGTAAAGATTTTATTTCAAATCATCCAGATTCCTGCAAAACTATAATATTAAATGATAAATATTGTAATGGTTCTAAAAGTCAAAGTTGGTGAGTGGGAAATTCTCTACAAATTCTATTTAGTGTAGCGACCCTTTTCTGGGTATGGGTGTTTTTAAACAAAGCTGTTTCTTATAAAAATTTACAAGTAAAGATTTTATTTAAAATCATCCAGATTCCTGCAAAACTATAATATTAAATGATAAATATTGTAATGGTTCTAAAAGTCAAAGTTGGCTCGTGGGAAATACGATTTGCGTTTCTGATTTGGATGCATAATTCCGCCATTTGAAAGGAAGATGTTGTGCGCGTTCTCTGTGTTCGGTTCGATGTCGGTAAGACAGATTTCCGCGTTTACAATGCAGTGACTCAATATCTGTCACCAGCAGAAATCAAAGTAGAAATAAGAACGAGGATAAGGAAGAGGATTGTCAAGAATTCTCTGTATTTAATCAATCTGTATTTTAACACTGGTTTTGGATTCTAATATTCTTATTATATTAATACATTAACAAATAAGGAGATCGAATTATTTATTGGTAAATGAATAAAAACTTAAAACTACTAAGCCAGTAGTTTATTTTTTATCATTAAGTAAGTTCTTTAATTTAATAAAGTAGTATGTAAGTTCCGTAGGTACCTACAAACATTTTCCGAACGTGCCATTTATACTGTTTATCTCGAAAAAAAATTAAAATTCGTAATACTGAATCCTTATTCATAATAAGTTCTGGCCCAAAATTATGAAAACGGTCCACAATAGTTTAAATTTAATAGTATAAAAAGCTGAACTTATATTAATTGGCCCGTTTTATAATTTATCATAGGTACGTTATCTTTTAAACAAGATTTTTTTTCTTTCCTGTTTTATATTGTTTAATTTATTGATTTCTAAAATTGGTCAAATTTATTTTAAATTTATTGTTTCAAAAAATAAATTGACCAAGAAAAAATTACATGTGTATGAATTATGCACAACAATAAATTTAAAAAAATCTGATGTGGCTAGCACACGACCTCTCGCCTAATTCTACTACCAGATTCAACAAATTGTATTTAAAATTAGGAAGTGTCTATTGGCACCAAAAAAACGCGAAACGCGATATTCGAAACGCGAAAAACGCGAGAAAACGAGATACGCGAAATACAGTGTTGTCGATTATTTTATTAGTTTATGTCAAAAGACGGAGTTCTGTTGGACTCAAGAAGGGTTTTGTTAGCATAGATTAGTTTATGTCAACGCGAACAGAACTCCGTTTTTTGACATAAACGAATATATGCTAACAAAACCCTTCTTGAGTTCGACAGAACTTCGTTTTCTTGACATAAACTAATCTATGCTAACAAAACCCTTCTTGAGTCCAACAGAACTCCGTTTTTTTGACATAAACTAATCTATGCTAACAAAACCCTTCTTGTCTCAAGAAGGGTTTTGTCAGAAACATGACAGAATCCTTGTGTGGACAAGACATTAAGGACTTTCTTTTCCAGAAGCATTTGTAGTTCTTGAAATAATTAAATCTCCGTCTCTATCTCCATATGCATGAGCATCACATCACCTTCTGGTTAGAATGCAAGTCTGATGTTTAAAACATCTGAGCGCTGCGCGGGCGGCTGCGATGTTTGTTGTTTCTAGACTCAGCTGCTCTGTTTGCTTAAGATAATCATGCGTCGTGTATCTCCACACCACGTCACGCGTGCGTTGTGTACACACACCTTTACATTCCTGCACCGTTCACCTTGATTTCATTAACAAATCTGTGTAAACACACATTCATGAAGGGGTGGAGAGAAAACGCAGTTTTAGAATCAGTACAGTTAGTCAGTTCAAATCTTCCGAAAATCTAGCACAAAACGTACTAATGTAGCGAGTGTTTTGTGCCCAGTACAAGAATGTATTTCAACAAGGATTATACAGTATGTTTCATAACTTCAGGTACATACGTTAAGTGTATATGTTGTTTGATATGCTGATTACGAATCAAAAATAATTTTTTTAAATCGCAAAATTAATTTCCATGTTTCTCAGTCAAAAAATTTTTGTTAGTACTGCCACTGGGTGGAATAATTATTGTTTCATTAAAAATAATTAAATTTTACTAGTATTATGTAATTTAGGATGTTGATTACCTATTTTCTATCGTTTGTGTTTAATAGGAAAACGAATACAGTACAGTACTACAAAAAATGCTGCAGGTAAACTACCCTTAATTTTTCAAATTTTAAAAAAATTATTTTTGATTCGTAATCAGCATATCAAACAACATAATACCTTTAACGTATGTACTCGAAGTTATGAAACACCCTGTATACTTGAAGGATCGATTAATGGTTGTGCCTTTTTTTAAATTTTATTAAAAAATTGTACATGATTCGGAAAAAATTAAAAAATGCCAATTTATGCAAACTTTACACGGTTATATTTCGTGATAAAAATTAATTTTCAAAATTTAAAAAAGGCGCATCTGTAGATTCATTCTTTTTCTAATAAATGATTATAAAAACATAATCCTGAAGTCAATAATAATCTGACCGTTTACTCGCAACAAAAACACTTTTACAGTATTTCTCAACTTCAAACTGACATTGCATTGCTAGGATGCAGCAAAGTACGGGTTTCGGGCTGGTTTCAGGCAGCTGTAGTAGTGGAAAAAAGAGTGAAATAAAAAAAGATGAAATTAATTTCTATTATGAGGTTGGAAATATGAATAAATCCTATTTATTTGGATGACTGGCTTTATTATAAAACATAGTTATAAGTGTTGCGACGTTTCGACCAGGATCTTGGTCATTTTCAAGCAGAAGTTAACATGTTGATAATTTGAAAAATTAGTTGAGTTATTAGTTATTACTTAAAAACTAAAAAAAATTTGGAATGTGTACACACCCTAAAAGTCCAACAGTGACTCTAATTTCTATCATAAGATAAACCGTGTAAATTTTTATGAGATTTTCGGAATTTTTATAATGATGTACAATTTTTTATCAAAATTTTAAAAAGGCACAACTGTTAATAATTGATCCTATAAGTATATAATCCTTGAAGGAAGATTTTCTTTGCTGGACGGATAATGAAGAAAGAAAATTACTGGATATCAGCCAATTGATTGATGTTTATTGTTGTAGTAATGCAGATGTTTTGTAATCACTTTCTAATTTACACCTCCTGAAGAAGACGCATGTGGCGTCGAAACCGGTCGAGACAGAATAAAATTAATTGGCTGATAACCAATAATTTTCTTTCTCCATATAATCCTTGTTGGAATGGAATTTTATCATTCTTGTACTGGCCACAAAACACTCGCTACGTTAGTATATTTGATACTGGATTTTAGGAGATAATCTCTTCTGAATTCTACGCTGCTTGACTATAATTAAAACGCTTAGCCAATCAAATCTCCGTCTTCTGTGATTGAGACAACGGCATCGGCATCTAACATTGCATCAATGCTTAGCAATGCATGTGTTGATCACGTGACATTGTTCTATGATGTGATACTGTTGCGGTCCGCAGTCCGGCATTGTGTGATTCATATTGATATGTGTTTGTACCTGTGTTTGTATAGAGCCCGTGTCAATGCAATCAGACTCTAACAGTCCCATTACCAACGATTATCCACTTAGGATTTGCTGACGAGATGCGTCAGCGGAGAATTAGATGCTTATTATTCATTTTCATATTAATAAGTTTGTAAGGAATGCTCCCAAAAAGTACATACATTCGGAATTATATGATTTAAGTGTGACAGCCTCTTCTACTATGTGTCATCGATTTAAAAATATATTCAACTGACTGAATTTATTAAGATTTGGTTAAATTTATTTTATACCCTGTTTGAAATAACGAAAGAATTTTTACAGTTAATTGGGGCGTAGATTAGGAGTTTGGTTTGCAGCAAAACATTTTCGATGTTCAAAAAGAAGCTGCAAATAGTTCACCAAACCCTAAGAAACGAATACATACTTACAGCATAAAGCCTCATTTCCACCGACTGTTTTAATGCTTAAGAACTATATTTAATGCACAAGTACTAAGAGCAACGCATAAGAACAAAACTTTGCAAACTCTAAACATAAAGCGTAATGTACAAGCTTAATTATTGACAAATGTCATATTTATTATTTGTTAAGAATTGTCAATTTCTGTCTGTTTCTAAATATGGAACTGAACACCTTACGAAATTAACAGTCCTTCCATTCCTTAATATCACAAAAATGTCGGTAATGATTAAATTACAAAATTCGACAACAAATGTCATCTCTGTCGAATTACTCCTTAAACAAAATAGGTGGAAATGGCCATCTAATAAATAATCATTATGCATTACGCTTTACGCCCAAATCATTATGCATTAAGCGCTAAAACAGTCGGTGGAAATGAGGCTTAATAAATAAAAATAATGCACAGCCAAAGCAGTGGACACTCCGTATCTTAGCAATACTGTAGATTCGTGGCATTTCTGTTTACCCTATGGAAAACAGAAAAATCACTACTGGGTTCGTGCGTTACCATCGTTACCGTTGTTTATCGTCACAGAATGCATGCTCCGAGCTGGCCCGTATTTTCTGTCTCTCTATAAAAGATAAACAGAAAGGCCACACTTCGTCTACCCGAATGTCCACTCCTGTCTCATATTATACTTCATGCGCACAACACTTAGCACGTAGCAACCAATAGAATCTCAAGAATCTATCTGCCAAATTCTTTGGTTATTTCAAACAGAGTATAATATTACAATTCTTTCCAAATGTCAAGTTTGTACATTATAGAAAAAGAGCTCATGACAGCATGCCTTTTGGAGGATAGGAACACATTAAAGTCTTAAAAATTATAGGCATGCGATTCACAGGATCCCAAAGGACTCAAACGTAATCTTGTAATATAAAATATGATTTTCCGCGTTTTCATACAGCCTGTCGATGAAAATAATTAATATTTGTGTCATAAAATACCTATAACAAAATTGGCATGCAGTCCTCGTTGGCTCAATGGTGGAATATTTCGGAAAAGTTTTGTGGAAGTGGTATGCAATTTTCCATATGACCGGAAAGCGTGCAAGGGTTTAATACCCATTTTTCTATGTTGACATAGGGTCCTCCAAAAGGCATGCTGTATGAAATCATAGACCATCACCTGTCATGAGCGCCCGGTCTAGTAGTTTTTCTTCATTTAAATTTAAACTATTGTAGATTATGATGATACAGATTTCTGTTGATTGCTACTAAAAATCTATTAATCGTAGAAAAAATATTGTGTATATCTATTTCTGGCTGAAAGTATTCTTGCAGACTTCAATCTTTAGCCTCAGTCTCCAAATGGTTACTTTCAGCCCTCTGCTTACAAATAACTATTGAGTAAAAGTAGAAATAGTTATTTACGTACTTTGCAAGTGGGCTAAGTAAGGAATTACCCACGAGGGAAATCTTAACTCACGAGGCCGAAGGCTAAGTGAGATAATTTTCTCCAACACCTCTAAATAACTGCTTAAATATTGAAAAAATCTGTTGTGGCCAGCACATAACCTCCCGCTTTGACACTGTAATATGTGAATTTGGTTTTTGTTAGGCTACTTTTTGTCATTTTTTTATAGTTCTTCAAGCAACGTACCGATTCCGATTGACATTAAAATCAAATTAGCTTTTTGTGGATACAATTTTTATTTTATTATTACCTTACTACATTATATCCAGTTAATAATGAATCGATGATGCTTCTTGACTGGATACGTTTAATGGAAGGATAAAAACTTACTGGAATTCAGTCAGTTTTTTATTAATTAAATTTCAGCTCCTAGGTACCTACTAAGTTTCAAATCCAGTTATAATATATTTATATTTATACATTTCTTTATAAATGGTGCAACCAAAATTTCAGAAACTGTGTATACATCCACATATACATCTGTTCATCTGTCACATTGACATATTCATTTTTGTTTTTAATTTTTTTCCTATATTGTGATTTACAAATCGTGGTAGGTGAAATTATATATCTTTGAAAAATAATTTTTCTTTACGGGTAAGATATATAGACAAGATGTTAAATAAATATTGTAAGATATAATTTGTTCTTTGAAATGCCGTATGACAAATTGTAACTATCGTAGAATTTTCTATATTTTTTGCAAAAAATGTTAAAATGCTTCAAGAAAATACCATTGCCGGTTGGCAGATTTTTACCAAAATCTAATCAGCTCTTCATTAACATGTAGAAATATATAATGCAAAATATTAGAATTTTATGTTCAATAGAATTTGAGATAATGAATAAGAACGAAAGAGCATAGTAGGCACACATACAGACTTTCATACACACACACACACACAAACACACACACAGACATCATCGTGAAAATAGTCAAAATAGGTTCTAAAGGTGCTAAAACGTGCTTATTGACAAAAATCTCGACATCGAATTTTTTCACGATCCCTATACCTCTCTAGGCGAGAGGTAAAAATATTAAGTTCCAACCTAAAACATCGTTTCTATGGTGACTTCCAACAAGCAAAGTAACAATTTACCCACAAGTGGGTATCATTTTGATCAAAGCCACTTGTGGATAATTTTTTACTTTGCTTGTTTAAAATCACCATAGTTATGATGCTTTTATTAAGAGGTGTTGGATAAACAATATTAAACACTGTTTGCATCATTGTAGAACATTGTGGTATATAAATGTATATAAACATTTCCCCTCCTATTTCGTCTGCCCCCTGTGCTGTAATTTACCTTGCAGGGGCGCGCGCGGAGTTAATTAACGGGCTGTGATGGATCACTTCCAAATCATGAAGCCACGCACGTTGTTTAACGAAATTAATTTCATATAATGCAGCCCATCGACCATCGATCCTAATCTAGACGGCTGGGGTTTAACCCTGATTGGAAAAGGCGGATTCATACTGACACTTTATTTTGTTTTTTAATTGTTATTGAATTCTAATCAGTTCAATTAGGTCCTTCATATTATTTTTGTGAATACTAGCCTAAGAACACACCTGTATTGACAATTGTTTTGTTCTAACTCTGTAAATTATTATTAACCAAGGCAAAATAATGCAAACTGTCACCATTTATAAAAACATAAGCTTCCAACCATCCAAATTATTTTTTATACAAGAAATAATGTACTATATGTCGAAGATACATTGTAAAATTAGATATTTTATAAAAAGCCTAAGTATGTAAACATATTATAAAACACAATGTCACATCAATATATTTCACTAAAAATCTGATGTGACCAGCACACAACCTCCCGCCATATCTAGAAATGTGCGTACAATATAAAAATCTAAAATATTCAAACACAGAAATTAGTATCACCTGAATCAAAAGATTCATTCACATGAAAACTCTTCTTTGTTGAAGCCATCCTCCGTTCAGTTACTACGTTTTATATCTTACTTATGATTTATACGGCGTTAGTTCCAACGTGTCACCCGTTACCCCTATCAATATTTTTTACGCAACACAAAAATCAACCGATCATGAATTACCTACAAGATTTCAATCGTTTTATTTGATAAATTTATTTTTTTAATTTTACTACAATTTCTTAATGCTACCAGATAAAGACTTTTTTTTTAAAGTAAGTTGCAAATATCTTTTCCCCTTATTCTCATTACAAATAAATACTATATTTATACAAAATAGAAATTCTTGACAATTAAACTTATCAATTTTCAAAAAATATCACTTCCGGTAATAGTTATTTGTCCAACTAGAGAGGAAAGCGCTTCTTTTTCCCACTCGAGCTCGAAGTTTGTGTCACGAGCGCAGCGAGTGAGGCAATCGAGCAAGAGTGGAAAAAGAGCTTTCCTCTCGTGTTAGACAAAACATTTTTTTCTCGACATATTTAAAAACAATGTAAATGTAGAAGAAACACATAACTTGAAGTTAGGTTATAACTGCCATCTGTCAGAATGACATTTGAAAACAACGAAATGCAGCCAATATGCCAAATTAAATTTAAGTTGTAAAATCGTGAAATAGTAGAAAAAGAAAGTATAAAACATAATAATTGTAAAATAATAGTTTACAGTATATCACTATAAAATCAGAATTTTCAATAAAATATTAAATTTACTTACAATTTTTAAAATATTTCATCGAAAAATAACACTGGTGGTAACACTGCTTACTTTCTTCTTTAGAGAGGGAAAACCTACTTTCCTCACTATTTCGCGAGAAGAAAATTGTGTTTTCTCCGCATGTCGTGAAAAAAGATATTTGTACCAAAATCTTATGACCCAGTGTGCGAAAAACCTCGAAATGCACTTTTTTCAAACACTCATAACTTTGTGTAAAACCAAAGTAGAGACTTCGTTCTTTGAGTCCTGCACAGGAAATTGAAAAAAATTTAGTGTCCTTTTGGTGAATCGAGTCGAAATTTTTTTAAACTCCGTACACATCGTCAAAGTTGGTCATTTTTTCGATTTAAAAACTTTTTTCTCACTGAAGGGGGCGGAAGGGGTGACGCTAAAGTTCGCATGCATGACTTTAAAGAACACACTTCAAAGTTTTTCGCCCTCAAAGATTCATCGAAATCGACTGAAAATACGCCGAGTTATGACGATTTGAAAATGGGTGAAATTTCACCTCATTGTGTTGACGAGTTTATCAAAATAAAAATCTGTAATTGGAATTTAAACGCTAGTAGTAAGAAAAATAGTGTAAAACCACGTTTGAGAAGATCATTATTGACCAGTGTCTTGCTTGCTTGCTAGTTCAATAATGACAATCTTCTCAACCTTGGCGTATAATACACTATTATGATTGTGTTCCATATCAATTAAAGATTTGCATCCATCCAACTCTTCTCCGTCATAATCAGATTGTCGTTTGGTTCGTGTAGAATTTCTATAAAGTATCCGACATTCCTGCTCTGCTCTAATGCCGGTTTAAGTCAATTAGAAGAGTCTCGGGGTCACGTGACTCTACTAGCCAATCGCACGGCTTGTTCGCATTCCCGGCGCGCGCGAACAGGAACTGGCGATGAACGAAGGTTTTGCGTTTTTCATTTTGCGAGAGGAAGCGATATGTAAGAATCGATTATTACGTGAAGGGAATCGGGAATTCACATCCTTAGCGCGAAGACTCACTGCTAGTTGTCGCATTTGTCTCTAATACAGCCTGGCTATTATAATATTGTTATAGTTATAAATTGGTCAAGGAATCGATATCAGCACCTTTTAATTTTAAAAAGGCATATCTATATCTATATGTTTATAAAAACATTAATAACAAACTAATAGTTTACTCAGTGCAATTTTTATATTCATGTAAGTACAATTATTTAATCAAAATTTTAAAAGGCGCATCTGTAGATCCATTCTTTCTCTATTAAATGTTTATTATTTATTTATTTATTTATTTAAGTTTGAGTTATTCAACAGGCTCAATAAGCACAAATACATATTACATTGTTATACAAAATATACGCTTAAAATAATTTACAATGATTTTAATTCTTTTTTGAATATTGACAAACTGTTTGCAAAATCTATCACCATTACTATTAAAATTATTGCACATAGAGAAAATCGGAGAATTTAAATGAAAATTGGTCTTCGAGAATGGACAGTAAAATATAGTTGAGTTTCTAGTATTGCAGGGCCGTACAAAGAAATTTATTTGAGACAATAGTTCAGGAGCATCAATTATGCTATTAATTAATTTGAACAAAAATAAAAGTTCTTGCTTAACACGACGAGTTTCTAATGGATCAAGATTGAACTCCAAAAGCAAAGAGTTGTAGTTAATTTCAGGCCATGTATTGTGTATGCGATTATAAAACTGTTTACAAAATCTTTTCTGAACATTTTCAATTGACAATATCAGATAACTATAATGTGGATTCCACACAACACTACAATATTCTAGTTTAGAGCGAACTAGCATCTCATACAGATACTTCAAACAAATTTTGTTGCTAAAATCATATGCTACTCTCAGAATAAAGCCTAAAATTAATAATGTATGCAACATGCTGCTTGAAAGTTGTGTTTTCCTCAAACAGTACACCTAGATCCTTCTTACTCTTTACACGTTTTAAAATTGAGTTTCCAAGTGAGTACTCGATTCCATGAAAGAACAGAACAATGAAAAAACAGAACACGAAAAAACAGAACATGAAAAAACAGAACATGAAAAAACAGAACATGAAAAAACAGAACAATGAAAAAACAGAACACTGAAGAAACAGAACAATGAAAAAACAGAACAGTGAAAAAACAGAACAGTGAAAAAACAGAACAGTGAAAAAACAGAACACTGAAAAAACAGAACATTGATAAAACAGAACATGAAAAAACAGAACACATAAACTAATCTATGCTAACAAAACCCTTCTTGAGTCCAACAGAACTCCGTTTTTTTGACATAAACTAATCTATGCTAACAAAACCCTTCTTGAGTCCAACGGAACTCCGTTTTTTTGACATAAACTAATCTATGCTAACAAAACCCTAATTGAGTAGAACAGAATTCCGTTTTTTAAATAAACTAATCAATACTAACAAAACCCTAATTGAGTCCAACAGAACTCCGTTTTTTTAAAAATAAACTAATCAATACTAACAAAACCCTAATTGAGTCCAACAGAACTCCGTTTTTTTAAAAATAAACTAATCAATACTAACAAAACCCTAATTGAGTCCAACAGAACTCCGTTTTTTTAAAAATAAACTAATCAATACTAACAAAACCCTAATTGAGTCCAACAGAACTCCGTTTTTTTAAAAATAAACTAATCAATACTAACAAAACCCTAATTGAGTCCAACAGAACTTCGTTTTTTTGACATAAACTAATCAAAGCTAACAAATCCCTTCTTGAGTTCTGTTTTGTCATTGTTATGTTTTTTCATATTCTGTTTTTTCATGTTCTGTTTTATCAATGTTCTGTTTTTTCAGTGTTCTGTTTTTTCACTGTTCTCTTTTTTCATTGTTCTGTTTCTTCAGTGTTCTGTTTTTTCATTGTTCTCTTTTTTCATTGTTCTGTTTTTTCACTGTTCTGTTTTTTCATGTTCTTTTTTTTCATGTTCTGTTTTTTCATGTTCTGTTTTTTCATGTTCTGTTTTTTCATTGTTCTGTTTTGTCCGGTCACCGAGTACTCATACTGAATGGTGTTAGTTTTTTTGGAAAAGCTTAGAACTTCACACTTAGATAGATTGAAGTATAATTTGTTCATAACTGACCATTCATGAACATTGTTTAAATCAGATTGTACTTTTAAGCAGTCATCGACACTGGAAATAGTACTGAACAGTTTAAAATCGTCCGCAAACATCAGGCAATTGGAATGAGATATGGAATCTACAATATCATTAATAAATAACAGGAACAGTAAAGGGCCAAGGACTGAGCCTTGTGGTACACCAGATGTTGCTTTATATTTTTCGGAGATATGACCATCTATGAATACGTACTGATATCTATAAAAACATAAATAACAAACTAATAGTTTACTCAGTGCAATTTTTATATGCATGTACAATTATTTAATCAAAATTTTAAAAAGGCGCATCTGTAGATTCATTCTTTCTCTATTAAATCCCTGTTGAAATCATTTTTACCATTCTTATACTGGTCACAAAACACTCGCTACGTTAGTACATTTTATGCTGGATTTTAGGTAGTAGACGGGCCTCCTAAGTGTAAAATAAAGAAATATTGTAATTCGTGAACGAAAGTCTCTGATGAAATCTCTATCAACAAGAAGGCACTGGCCACAATAACAAATAACAACTGTAGGCAAATTGAATGATTCATGTAACTGTGCACTCGCAATGGCAACTGGCGTTGAAATAAATTCACGATATCTCAAATTTACATTAATACTCGCTTACTATAATTTACGACTGTGTTTAATTGTACGCCGCCCGTGCTACGCGCACGTAAATCAGAGGAGCGCACGAAAATAGAAACAAGATCACATACAACATCAAAACATACATTTCCTTCACGAACAATTTTAAAGAAGAGATTTTCACAATTGTAGAACTAGAAAAAGTGCAGTACAAGATTATTCGAATATCCTAAAATAAATTAATAAATTGGCCATTTAGTTTTTGGTAACCATATTTTAAATATAGCAAAAAAATCTGAAGTGTCCCACCATATTTAGACTTATAAACATAAATGTATACGTACAATCCGGTGCCCATTTAAAATATACAAATACAAATCTAAAATAGTCAAACAGAGAAATTAGTATCACCTGAATGAAAAGACTCATTCACAGGAAAACTCTTCTGTGGTGAAGCCATCATCCGTTCAGTTACTACATTTAATATCTTACTTATGACTTATATGGCGTTAGTGCCAACGTGTCACCCGTCTCATCTATCAATATTTTTTAGGCAGAAACAAAAATCAACCGATCATGAATTACAAAACGTAAGTTGCAAGTAACTTTTCATCTTATTCTTATTACAAATAAATACTATATTTATACAAATTTATAGCAATTTTTGACAACTACTCTTTTCAATCTTCAAAAAAATATCACCTCCTGTGAAGATATTTGTACCAAAATCTAATGACAGATGAGACGGGTGACACGTTGGCATACTTGGGCCATATAAGTCATAAGTAAGACATTAATGGCCAGTTGCACCGCTTCGCTTCTACTTAAATTTTAAAAATCTAATTTTCAAACGTAGAGATAACATTACTGTCATGATTTCGATTCGATATTTTTCATTTAAGTGACACTTCAAATTTAAGTGAAAGCGGTGCAAATGGCCATAAATGTAGTAATTGAACGGAGGATGGCTTCAACACAGAAGAGTTTTCCTGTAAATAAATCATTTGATTCAGGTGATTTTTATTTGTATATTTTAAATGGGCACCGGATTGAACGTATACATTTATATTCATAAGTCTAGATATGGCGGGAGGTTGTGTGCTGGCCCCATCAAATTTTTTAGAATTATAGGTTTAATAAGTTGAGAGTAATTTGTTAAATACCTTTTTAAATACTTTATATTAACTTCATCGTCTTATCGTTGTGCGTCCAGAAAAAATACAAAAGTCAAAAAGGACCCACTTCCCGGGATCCTATCAAGCTGAAATTTTGCAAATAGACTTTTGTCACCTAACAATGCACTTTGGCAAAATTTCAGATCAATCACCATCTTGAAACAAAATGGCGGCTAGCTATCTCAAAATGTACTGCACCGATTGCGGTCAAATTTTGTACAGTAATAGCCAAGGATCTAACTTATGATATAGATATATTAAAATGTCAGTCCGCCATCTTGAAACAAAATGGCGGACAGATATCTCAAATGTACTGTAACTATTGTAAATTTAGTACATTAATAGCTAAGAATCTGTCTTGAAACATAGGTATATTAAAATGTTAGTCTGCCATCTTGAAACAAGCAGCTAGCTATTTCAAAATGTACTGCACCGATCTGGTTCAAATTTAGTACAGTAACAGCTAAAGATCTAATTTAATATATAAGCATATAACAATGTCAGTCCACCATAAAAAATGGGCTGTAAAAACGGAAAAGTGTTTACGCGGTGAAAAACGAAACAAAAATCTGTGCACAAAAAATTTAAATAAATATCGATCGAGTCTCATATATTAAGGATTTATAGTCAAAAACTTTGTTTTTACGGGTTCGTTTTTACCTTCCGCTTATCTGTAAAGGAAGGTATTGGAATCATGCAAAAAATCGGGTTGTGAGTTTTAAGTGGATGAGCACGAATTAGGGTCCTTACAACTCATTTTTGATAGTTTCTCGATGATGTCTGTATGTATGTGTGTGTGTGTGTGTGTGTGTGTGTGTGTGTGTGTGTGTGTGTGTGTGTGTGTGTGTGTGTGTGTGTGTGTGTGTGTGCGTGTGCGTGTGTGTGTGTATGTGTGTGGTCCGGGCCGATGCCGGATGTTGCATAACTCAAATACGAATTACCCAAAAATGTTGATATTTGGTATTTTACAATTGTATACGAATAGGAAGAGCTCATTAGATTTTGGTACAAATATCTTCACCGGAAGTGTATTTTTTGAAGATTGAAAAATATAATTGTCAAAAATTTATATAAATTTGGATAAATATAGTATTTATTTGTAATAAGAATAAGAAGCAAAGTTATTTGCAACTCACGTTATAAAAAAATTGTCTTTATCTGGTAGCATTAAAGACCTGCAGTAAAATTAAAAAATAAATTTATCAGATAAAACGTTGAAATCTTGTAATCCATGTTCGGTTGATTTTTGTTTCTGCGTAAAAAATATTGACAGGTGAGACGGGTAACAAGTTGACATACTAGCACCAAGTCATAAGTCAGATATTAAATGTAATAATTGAACGGAAGATGGCTTCAACACAGAAGAGTTTTCGTGTGAATGAATCTTTTGATTCAGGTGATACTAATTTCTGTGTTTGAATATTTTAGATTTTTATTTGTATATTTTAAATGGGCACCGGATTGTACGTATACATTTCTATTTAAAGTGTAGATATGGCGGAAGGTTTTGTGATGACCACGTCAGATTTTTCTATTGTGAGAAGCATATCAAAGACAGACAACCTCCCGACTTAGCAAATGAAGTTCCATCGCTGCTAACCCTTTCTTAATATAGATACGCACGTGTATAACTCTCCGGTTACATGCAACACGGTTGATGTTTTTCTTGACTTGAAATCAAGGCTCACCGGAGTGAGACATCGCACATCGGGATGCGCCTGCTGTCCGCGGTGGTTTATAACCGCACAACATAATCATTAGCGTACAGCGCTGGCGCTAGTCGTACACCGAGTAATTGCGCACGAGCACGGAATCAGACTATTAGTTCTTTTCAACACTATCTCGACCACTAGAACTAGGCTAGTATTTTTATACAGTCATGTTGAGATTAACTGAGGATTAAACACTGGAGTTTGCTACAAAGGTGTGCAGCTATAGTGGTATAGCTGGTATGCTGGTCGCGTCGTGTTCTGTCAAATCTGTCAAACGTTTTATAAAATTATTCGGTGTGGCTAGCATATGACATCTCGCCTAATTCTACTCGCCCTACTATTATTATTACATAATCATTTTCAAACCAATTTTACTAGTTTCATATACCGCGTGTCCCAAAAAAATGATACGCTATACTATACTTCTTTCAAAGTATAGTTGTTAGTTTTGGTTGTGTGAAAAATTCAGGAATACTAATTGGAATTCGTTAAAAATTAATTTTTATTGATTATCATTAACTGCAGATAAAGACTGCTGAAACGTCCAAAAATATTGTTACTTTATTTTCAAATCTCTGGCTAAATAAACAATAATAGGTCTATTCTGTATTTTACCTCTATAACGCTATAACTCTATAGTCAATGTAAGCTATAGAGCTCTTTAACTCCGACTCCTATAGAGTACCGATTTTCGTATTCTGTATCTCGTTCTATAACCTATCTTCTTACAGCGCCAAATTTATAGAATTACTAACTTCATGTTGCTTCATATAATATATATATATTATGACAGTTGACAGTTCATGATGACAGACTTATTTGTTAAATAAATAAATATGAATTGATATTTAAAAACATGGCATCGTAAGTTAAATATGATTTGTTCTTTTTATAATTTATTATATACTGATTTATCATTTTTCATGAATCTGTAATAAAATTGTTTATTTTTAGACTGAAAAGTAAAGGAAAACGTTCGGCTAATACTGCGGAAGAACAGTATGAACAATATTTAAATAAATAATATGTAAAATGATTATGTTTTCCGTAGTTTAACATTATTTTTCGAAATTATTGTGGTTGAAAATTCTGTCCATTCTTCTATTAAATTTAGTAGACTAATAAAAAGTTGACTTAGACAAGAATGTTCAACTGATGTCTGATATCCAAAATTTTAAAGTTGTTAATACATTCAAGTGAAATAGTATAGCAGTACTACGCGATATTGGTAAAACATGAACTTGTAAATTATTAATTAAATTAACTACTAACGGTTTATTTAAACGGTAATAATTTATGGTAATATCATCCAAAATATCAAAGGGGTTTTGTCGATCTCTTAAAAATATTTTTTCTGATGGCATGTAATTTTTGTATTAATATTTTTATAATAACATACGTTGTAATTCAAAATCATTTTATAACATACTCTGTAGTCTTCATTCATTAAAAAATATATAAAAACAGGCTCTGGATTGAAATTATTCATGTTCATATATAGGTTATAGAGCGCTGTAACGACTTATGGCCAGAAAATCCTGTCCATAAAACTTATAGAAATTCTATAACTCTATAGTGGCTATAGAAACATACAGAATCGCAATTTGCTTACATTCTGTAACTAACGACAGTTATAGAGCTTATAGCGCTTATAGAAGCGTACAGAATAGACCCATAAATGTGGCAAATAGCTGAGTTTATAACGTGACCAACTGTGGATCTGACAATTCAGGCTCGAATCCAGTCAGTCGCACACTTCAGTTCTAATTTAATTGTAAGGATTACAGTTTCGAATTCATTGGCGCCTCCACCATTTTTTACAAGGATTTTTTGTGTATACATTACATGATTCTGAATCTTGAAAAAATAATCACGGTGAGAATCGCTTGTCAAATAGTGGCACCGCTAAATTGATAGATTCAAGCAGGAAAATACTTTTCCTCAAAGAATCCACATACAGGTTGGTGAAGGTGAAATGCGAACATACAATGACAATCGAACTTTCATGCCAGGTAGGTATAGCCAGCAATCTTGATATATTTGGTAGTAGTGTCACATAACGAAGTAATGTGAATTTATCTGACAAAAAGAGTAATGAATAACAGAAAAAATAAGAAAATCTAAAAGTGCATATTGAATAAAGTAATTATTATTAAAATAAATTAATTGTGACATAAATTATAAAGCTAGAATTTACAATAAATATTCAAACAAATTTCTTCCATCTCCCAAACAGTGGCCTGATTGTATAATACAGTTCTAACATTATTTAACATTTGTGGCGTAATTGTTGCAAATGCATCTAAAATTTTAATTTGCAGTTCATCCAGGGTTGTCACTCTTTCTTCTTTACAACTATAAATTTTAGATTTAAAATAACACCACAAGAAAAAATCTTGGGCAGCTAAGTCCGGAGACCTAGCTGGTCAAGAAATTATTCCACGGGTAAAATAAAAATTTCAATAATATAACAGCTACTTTGATATAATGCCATGATAACTCATTTGCCATATATTTCTTAATGTTCGCATTTCACCTCCACCAACCTGTATATGACAAGATCAAAACATTTTGACAGTGTAATCATCAAATTCAATTGATATTTGTCAAACTTCAAAATAACGAATAATGCTGGTGCCAGCATTCTGAAATAGCCTGAGTCCCGTCCTGCGCATATCAGCTATTGTGGGACTCACAATGTCATTCTAATTTCGGGTTTGCTTGCCACATACGCAGGCTCATTTCAGCTGTAAATTACCTCTCGCTCCAGCCAAACAAGCACGCATCGCCCTGGCCCACTACAACTCCGCTGGAATGGAAGCACAGACGATTGTAGTCCATGTTGTTACATTCGCTGATAACTCTTGCTACTTGTAAACAACGTGCAAATGGAGCGCAGAGAGGCAATGTCATCACAAATCTAACAAATATCTGCACCAAAAGATTTATTCACAGGGAATTCAAATCTGGATTTTAGATTCAGCATAAATACAGAAAGATTCAAACCTAGAAAAGTTATTGTGAAAATTGCATGACACAAATAACAGCCAATGAATGAATTGATTACAATAAAAAATTTCGCGGAAATTTTTTACTATACTTTGTCCCAGAATTCGGAGGAGCTTATTAAATTTGCCGCGTTTTTTCAACCAATCAGATTGCTCATTTCTGAGCCATATTTACACCCAGTAATTTAGCTCCAGTGTTTACAAAATGTGACAGTTCTTTTATAGGTTAGAATATTTGCGCGTAAATTGTATTAAGTAACAAAGTGTTAAGGTTAACAATGGATAAACCAGGAACCAGTAATAAAAATGAAAGGTAATCGTTTTTATTTGATTTGTAATTCAAATATTACATTGATTTGTAAGTGATTCAAATTTGCCGCCAAATTATACTTCAATTTATTTTTCCTGTATAAATGGGACTTTTCTAGGTGCTCCTCCGAATTCTGGGACAAAGTATAGTAGCTTGAGTAACTTAACTGAAATTAATAAGCGGAAACTTTACCGGCATCTGTCACTTTGACATTTAATTAAAAACTGGTTAAATTGTTATTTTGAGTATAATAATAAATAATGTTACATCATTTCAATAAGAGGCGATTTGGAGTGGCCAGCCCGCTCGCCCGATTTGGCTCCTTGTGATTTTTTTAAAATCTCGCGTTTACGTCAACCGTCCAAGAACCCTAGAAGACCTGGAGGCCAACATCCGGGCCGCAATTGCCAACATACCCGCTGCATGCTGGAAAGGGTTATGACAAACGCCAGAAATCGTCTTATTCAGTGTATAGACAATGGGGGGCGTCACCTACCTGATATGATTTTGAAAACTGGGTGAAACAAAACTTTAGATATGTACCAAAATTATAAAATCTGATTCATAAAATGGGCATTATTGCGTTTTGAAATAATTAAGTTACGATGAATCACACTGTATTATTCTATTGTTAGAATTAAGAGGCCCGTCTACCTCTGAAAGTCCAGCATAAAATGTACTAACGTAGCGAGTGTTTTGTGACCAATACAAGAATGGTAAAATTTTATTTCAACAAGACTTTAATAGAGAAAGAATGGATCTACAGATGTGCCTTTTTCAAATTTTGATTATAAAAATTCCGAAAAATTAAAAAAAATTCAATTTATGCATATTTACACGGTTATATATCATGATAGAAATTAATTTTTTGCACTTCCGGGACTAAAACTCTTCTTTAGTCCTTATTTTTAGAGACTTAGGTTCTTAATTTGATCCCAAGGGATTATTTTTCATATTTAATCCCGTTGTCAAGTAATTGAATTAATTATTCCCGTTGTCAAGTAAATACGTGCTATTTGTTACAGAGTATCTATGGTAACAATATAAATATTTGTCATAAAATTTACTGTCAAAATTGCAAAATGTGTATTCTTTTAAACTATTTTGCATTCGTTTGAGGATGAAGTGCAAAAAATAGCGTATATACCACAGGACTAAAGTATCTTTAATCCCTCAGGTGATTATTTCCCTCACCTTCGGCTCGTGAAATAAACTTTCACCCTCAGGATTAAATCATGCACTTTAGTCCCTCAATATATAATATACTATTTCTATAAATCCATTATATCTCTTTTAAATCAACAGTCTTTTATGTAGAATTGTTTTAAAATAAAGAAAATGCATAAACTAAATTTATATGTTCATGTCCCATTATACTTAAATGAAACGAATTAAACGTATTCCATTGATCTCAAATCTATCATAATGATGGTTCATTTCGCCTAATAAAACGAATCATCTGCAAACTACAATTCCACTTTCTCGTATTTCTACATCTATGGACTGTCTTATTCTCATGAATCGCTGACAACAGAGAGAAGCAGATTTCTGGTCTTGGTAGGCGTTGAATTCCGGAGCTTTTCTCAGTAGAACTCCGGGGCCTCCGGGCGGCCGGCTCCGGTCAACTGTCGCACGGGTCAGCTAGAATTTTTATTATGTGAATGTTCTTCATAACAATGTAGGAATTATTGCGAATGCCAGACAGAACCGGCACTAGGAGGGGGTGTTACCCACCACCCAGCAAAGGAGGATGTCAGGTAGGTTAGTGTTTAACAATAAAATAAAGTACAATTAATATTCTACTTTTTTTGAAATTCGAATATCTTGTTGTCCATAATCATATGAAATTTGTTTCTACACTATATTTGAATTATTATGACAGTAACAGTACAGTTGACATCTTTTGCTTGCCTCGTTATTTACATATTACGTGAAACTATTAAAATGTAAGTAAAATTATTTTTTAGATTAGTAGAATAAGCAGAATTAGGCGAGAGCTCATGTGATGGCCACATCAGATTTTTACTTCCTCGATCTATGTAATAAGAGAGAAGTATTGTAATCGTGATTTTTTGACATTTCGAGATTTTGGTGAATCTCTACGACTCTACTGAACCTAAAAATATAATTTTTAAAAAAGTCGATCTGTCAGTCTGTCGGTCTGTCTGTGTGTTGGATAAATTAAAAACGTGTTGGAATTTTGTACTGAACTTTTATCTTGAGCCAAAAACTTACTTCAAGTTCGTTAATGAGCTTTATTCAACCACTGGTACCAACTTTATACACATAACTTTTTTATCAAAATATTATCGTGTATTTTACTATATTGTCATCTACAATTTGTATTTTAAATATTTATCTGTACATGCTACTATTTAGGAAATAAAAAAATAATTCAGAGTATGATTCAGTATCTTCTGGTCCATGCTCGTTTAACATTTGTTACTACGTAAATTTAAATTGATTATGACAGCGAGTGTCAAAATAGTGACACATCGTTTAAGTATATCTTCTACCACAGTTTACATAAAATGAAAACTTATATAGTTGAATTCTTAACTAAACGGAGCAATCTGAAGTTGTCTCGCTGAGTCGTATTTACACTGTGTAAATACGAGAAAATATCACTAGATTTTTTTAGCGGCAAAATTAAATTTGACCTATCAGCGGGCAAACTCGATACAGTCACTGACAACAGCTGACGAGACAATATGGAGAACATTCGTTTGTTTACATTCAAAGTTTGTGTGGTGTAAAACTGGTGTTACATCAGCAAATCAAAAACGATCAGTTTTAGCATTCCAACTTCAGATTGCTCCGTTTAGTTAAGAAATCAACTAAAGTATAGTAAAAACTAAAAAGAGTGGGTAGAGTATGGCGGGAGGTATTTTGCTGGCCACATCAGATTTTTTCACATGTTATTTAAATTATGTCGAATTTGGTATCATTTTAAGTAGATAAATTTATTTAAATTTTGCTGAATAAAGCATAAAATTAAAACCTTTACGAAAGCAAGTTATTAAAATTTATAGTCCGGGAAGTACTGTGGCGGCCACAGCAGATTTTTTTATAAAGTGGATAGGATTTTTTGTGATGCACTCTCAACTGACAACCACGAGCAAATTGACGGCTTGTAACCGCACACACCGATGACTCACGTAAGTCCATTTACCCAAAGTTAGATAAAAGGCGCGATAGATACATATGTAGCATAATCCCGAAGTCATCCAACCTCTCTTCTTTCCAATCTTAGATTCGGCTCGAGGCGTCAACAGAACGCACCCTCAGCTAGTGTTTTATGTAGTGAAGTTTTTATAGTTGGCGCTGCATTCATACAACTTGCAATTTTATTTTAGAAGTTATCGTTCGCCGGAACTCGCGTTCACATTGGGTAAAGATGCCACGTCTTATATGCACTCGGCTGCAACTTTGTGTCTGTGTGGGCTGAATATTACCGCCCCAGGGTGAATAGAATGTCAATAACATCGGGAGTAATGAGACGATGGACGTGGTAAAGAGTCAGCAAAAGATCTTTTACTAGTTAATGGAGAATTGGTTGCAGCCAAGAATAGTATGTAATTATGTCAATAAAATATTACTGATTGTTGTAAGTCCGGCACTGGGAATATTTCGTTAATTTCAAGAGATACCTACAGAAAATGTTTATAAACAAAGTTAAACTCGTTGTGCTACATATTTACCTTTCTATTTCTACCACTCCAACTTTTACCACAGCATTTTTACCACCATTCTTTTGTACCGATATTCTGTATTCCGTTAACCCATTTTTTACCACTCCAACTTTTACCTCTGCATTTGTACCACTATACTTTTTACCGCTATTTCGTTTTACCACTATATTTGAATATTTTTACCACTCCGTTTTTACCATTACAACTTTTACCACCATACTTTTTTACTGCTATTCCGTTTTACCATTAATAGTTTGTGGGGCTATAGTACGGTTTTGTTAGTGTAGTAAATACCAAAACCGAGTTAGTGGGGCTCTAGTACGGTTTTGTTAGCTTTGTTAGTATAGTAAATACCAAAATCGAGTTTGTGGGGCTCTAGTACGGTTTTGTTAGCTTTGTTAGTGTAGTAAGAACAAAAACCGAGTTTGTGGGGCTCTAGTACGGTTTTGTTAGCATTGTTAGTGTAGTAAAAACAAAAACCGAGTTTGTGAGGCTTTAGTACGGTTTTGTTAGCTTTGTTAAAAAAGAGACGGTGGTAAAAATGAATTGGTAAAAAATCACGTTGGTAAATATGTTGGTGGTAAAAAAAATTAGTGGTAAAAGTAGGGACGGTGGTAAAAATGGATTGGTAAAAGAATACGTTGTTAAATACGTTGGTGGTAAAAAAGAATTAGTGGTAAAAAATGGATTGGTAAAAGTATAATGTTGGTAAAAAATGGATTGGTAAAAGAATTACGGTGGTAAAAAAAGGACGGTGGTAAATAGGGATTGGTAAATATGGGGGCAAATCAGTTAAACTATATAAAGGGGCTCGTAAGATGGTCACAATAATAAAATGTGTACAACTTTTAATCTAGCGTAGGAAATCGGAAGTATCATTTTATATTTTTAGAATGTACCTACATAAAATAAGCTTGCCGACGATACTATAATATCATAGATATGTTCCTACCATTTCAAAATAGTGGAAAATTTTCTTCAAAATATTTTCTAATAAATAGTAAAAGGACCAAAATGCACGATTTAATCCTAAGCGTGAAGTTTATTTCACGAGCCGAAAACGAGGGAAATATTTACCTAAGGGATTAAAGGTACTTTAGTCCTGTGGTACTCTTTTTTCCACTTCACTCTCATACGAATGCATAATAGTTTTAAAAAATACACATTTTACAATATTGACAGTAAATTTTATGACAAATTTTTTTTTCGCCAACCGGACGTATTTGATGCAATTGTGTCATTGTTTTTTGTAAAAAAAAGGAGGCCATTTGGGGATTGTTTATGATCACCATAGCAATTGTACCGAAAAGTAATATATTCTTCCTAATACAAAAAAAACATTGTTATTGTCATGGTTATACATTTTAATTTTAATTGTTGCGAAATATGAGGATATCTCAATTTAAATGAAATTACATCTACAAGCGGCTAGCGAAAAAATATTATGTTTCATTCATATAAAAAATGCTTGTTTGAGACTCGTAAGATCACCGTCGTCCGGCAACCGTCTTACTCGTCCCAAAATCATGCATTTTTTGTATTAATGAAACAAATAACTATATTTTTACGATACTCTGTAACAAATACCACATATTTACTTGACAACGGATTAATAAATTCAATTCCTTGACAACGGGATTAAATATGAAAAATAATGCCTTGGGATCAAATTAAAAACCTTTTTTATAATCATGTACAATTTTTTATTAAAATTTTAAAAAGCACAACTGTTAAAGAATCCTTTAAGTATATAATCTTAGTTGAAACTATTCTTGCCAGAAAACACTCACTACGTTAGTACGTTTAGTGCTGTATTTTAGAAAGTAGACGGGCCTCTTAATACGAATACCGGTATTGAGAGGCTACAGATACTTTTTTTAAATTCACAGAGAAAAGTTAATAATATTATAATTTTATTTTAAAATATCAGTCGGATAGAGTTTTTCTCGGTTATTGTAAAAGCATAGTGAGTAGAAATATAAATGAATAAATATGAACGAGGTAGAAATGTCCATATTTGAGAGCATCGGGTAGTCTTGGTACTCGCGGAAGTGTATTTCTGTGAAATATGTGTCAAGCTGAAAGTAAATTCCAATTTCCCCGAGCAATAAAACCGCATGATTTGGTTTTATTGCATCTGAATCCAATATACAAGTCTATCTAGCAAATGCAGCGATTCGGGTCAATCTAGGCGGTCATCTTCGGCGAAAGCTGAAGAGTTTTGTTCGTTGGGGTAATAATTTAACAAAAGTAATTGTTTCACTATATAACGTATGGACTGTAGACGCCACCAAGCTTCGGACGATTTTTATAACAAACTTTTTCAATTTCACGGTCTGTCCGAGCTTGCAATAAAACAAGAGCGCGGAATCCCCCAAATGGAAAGTTTCAAGAGCATCTACCAACTGCGGGGATTATTTACGACCAACACCATTTTACAAACACTTATATTCACAAAAATTACAATCCTTATTATTACCAAACACATAGCAAAATCTAACATTATATAACCAGACCTATGATAGAGCGTATAAGCTGTCATTTTACCTTTCACCACTCATATCTGTAAGAGAGGTAAGTATTGTAATCATGCTAAAATTTTGATAGTGTGTGTGTGTGTGTGTGTGTGTGTGTGTGTGTGTGTGTGTGTGTGTGTGTGTGTGTGTGTGTGTGTGTGTGTGTGTGTGTGTGTGTGTGTGTGTGTGTGTGTGTGTGTGTGTGTGTGTGTGTGTGTGTGTGTGTGTGTGTGTGTGTGTGTGTGTGTGTGTGTGTGTGTGTGTGTGTGTGTGTGTGTGTGTGTGTGTGTGTGTGTGTGTGTGTGTGTGTGTGTGTGTGTGTGTGTGTGTGTGTGTGTGTGTGTGTGTGTGTGTGTGTGTGTGTGTGTGTGTGTGTGTGTGTGTGTGTGTGTGTGTGTGTGTGTGTGTGTGTGTGTGTGTGTGTGTGTGTGTGTGTGTGTGTGTGTGTGTGTGTGTGTGTGTGTGTGTGTGTGTGTGTGTGTGTGTGTGTGTGTGTGTGTGTGTGTGTGTGTGTGTGTGTGTGTGTGTGTGTGTGTGTGTGTGTGTGTGTGTGTGTGTGTGTGTGTGTGTGTGTGTGTGTGTGTGTGTGTGTGTGTGTGTGTGTGTGTGTGTGTGTGTGTGTGTGTGTGTGTGTGTGTGTGTGTGTGTGTGTGTGTGTGTGTGTGTGTGTGTGTGTGTGTGTGTGTGTGTGTGTGTGTGTGTGTGTGTGTGTGTGTGTGTGTGTGTGTGTGTGTGTGTGTGTGTGTGTGTGTGTGTGTGTGTGTGTGTGTGTGTGTGTGTGTGTGTGTGTGTGTGTGTGTGTGTGTGTGTGTGTGTGTGTGTGTGTGTGTGTGTGTGTGTGTGTGTGTGTGTGTGTGTGTGTGTGTGTGTGTGTGTGTGTGTGTGTGTGTGTGTGTGTGTGTGTGTGTGTGTGTGTGTGTGTGTGTGTGTGTGTGTGTGTGTGTGTGTGTGTGTGTGTGTGTGTGTGTGTGTGTGTGTGTGTGTGTGTGTGTGTGTGTGTGTGTGTGTGTGTGTGTGTGTGTGTGTGTGTGTGTGTGTGTGTGTGTGTGTGTGTGTGTGTGTGTGTGTGTGTGTGTGTGTGTGTGTGTGTGTGTGTGTGTGTGTGTGTGTGTGTGTGTGTGTGTGTGTGTGTGTGTGTGTGTGTGTGTGTGTGTGTGTGTGTGTGTGTGTGTGTGTGTGTGTGTGTGTGTGTGTGTGTGTGTGTGTGTGTGTGTGTGTGTGTGTGTGTGTGTGTGTGTGTGTGTGTGTGTGTGTGTGTGTGTGTGTGTGTGTGTGTGTGTGTGTGTGTGTGTGTGTGTAGATGAATGGATGTTGGAGGTATGATAACTCAAATACCACTGAATAAAAAAAATTGAAATTTTGTATATAATATTCTGACATCCTAGATTAGATCTGATTAGATTTTGGTGTTGATCGTGCTACCGGAAGTGGTAGTTTCTTGAAGATCTAAAGAGTTTTTCTGGAGTATCCTCAAAATTTATGAATTAATAGGAATATTTTTAATAACATTGTATACTAAATTTCACTGTCTACAATATGTATTCAAAACGTTGTTTCTATCTAGCACCATTTTCCAATTACAAGAAGTTAAAAATTCTACAATTTCCGAATTCCCTTCTAGAATGGTATATTTATGAGTAAGTACCTTCATACACACTTAGTAAAATAGTAGAGTATGGCGAGAGGTTATGTGTTGGCCACATCGGATTTTTTAATACTATATCACAAAAAGAGTGAAGAAAGTAATTGATATCGTGTGAGTAAGAATGTTGACGCACGAGACCATTCGATAGACACTATTTTTCTCATGACCATAAATATTAAACATTTTATTCATTAATATATTTCGATGTCAACTGTCACTGTCATAATTTTAATTTTACGAAGAAACAAATGTACCACGATCATGAAATACATGATACAAATATTTAACTTCAATTTGGAATTTTAAATTATACCACCAAATATAGCAAAATACAGAAAGACAATATACGTTTAACTACGAAAAGAGGTGAAATAAAAATTGAAATTGTTCGATAAGACCTGTTCAATAACATATCGAACGGATGTGTGATATTGTTTATTTTCGTAGATAGGTAACTGTATGGTAACTGTTTCGTATATTTCACAATTTTACAACTTAAATTTAATTGCAGTGAAAAATTTCATTGTTTATAAACGTCATTTTGACAGTTCTACTCGTGACACAAACTCGAGTGTGAAATAGAAGCATTTTCCCCTCTAGTTGGACAAATAACTATTACTTTACGACCTAAAATTCCGCATTGAGGTAGGTATATTTTTTCCTAGTTTTGCCACTAATGTTGTTTCTCTGGTTCAAGTAGGTAACTCATTTTTTAACTGTTTTAATAAAACGCATCTGCCTACCAGGTACTCACTTTACCTGGTTATATTTTACACTTATTCGTTTAACCCGAGCGCAGATTTTCAAATAGATGGTATACTTTTCAACAATAATGGACTATGCTATTGTAAATGAGATTTCTATTACTATGTACTTAAAGCCCTGTTCGCACGAGGATTCTACCAAGATTCAGAATCCTAGAAAAGAAGAACATTTCTTCTTTCTAGTGAAAATTACCTGTTAAATTTCGGTTCCGCTAAATTGAATCTTTTTACCTCTCGTCTCATATTCTATAACAGAGGTATTGTAATGGGTCAAAATTTTCGAGTATGAGTTTTTAGTAGATAAGCACGTTTCAGGGTCTCTAGAATACGAATTTAATATTTTCCCGATGATGTCTGTGTGTGTGTATGTGCGTATGTATGTATGGACGTATGTGATGATTTTTCGTCCACGATAACTTAAAAAGTATCAAGCCTTTAATAACCAAATTTCATATTTAAGGTTTTAATAAGGATCTTAACACCGGATAAGATTTTGGTAGAAATCCGCAAACCGGAAGTAGTAGTTTTTGAAAATTGATATAGTTTTTTTTAAATAAATTGGTACATTATTTATTTATGACAATTTAGGCAATTAAAAATAAAAGATAATATAATTACCTATCTATGGGTACAGTTAATTTTAAATACAATTTGCTGAATCTGGTAGTATGTAGCAATAAAATAAAGTGCAACTAATATTCTACTTTTTTGAAGTACCAGTATCTTGTTGTCAATGATATGAAATTTGTTTCTACTCAAAATTTGAATTATTATGACACTGACAGTACAGTTGACATCTTTTGCTTGCATCTTGGTTTACATTATCGTTTACATAAATTACATAGGTAAACATGAAACTATTAAAATGTAAGTAAAATTATTTACTAGATTAGTAGAATAAGCAGAATTAGGCGAGAGGTCGTGTGGTGGCCACAACAGATTTTTTTAGAATTCGTCCACAATCCCGAACTCTGGACGAGTTGAAAGAGGCAATTCGCGTGGAAGTCGCCCAAGTTGAGGCAGCGATGTTGGAGAGAGTCTACGCTAATTTCCACATGACTGATGTGATTTCCACACTTACCTACTTGTCACAAATGCTATTTCATTGCGAACCCGAATCCGTAAATAAATTCGTTTTTGAGTAAAAATTACCTTGTGTTTTAAAATTAAAGTTGGGTTGAAATGTAAATGAATGCAATGAAGGGTTTGAATGTTAGCAGTCGGGGCGGTGCTTCTTGGCTGTGCGTGCCTGGCCCTCTAATAAACTTTATTAAAAATTCGGCAACTCAAAGTATTTAATCAGTGTTGGTAAATTGAGAATTAGCTAACTTTTGTAATATTTAAAGATAATTTCCCCACCAGCCTAACTTCAGCGCCGCGTGCTCTTCATAAGAAAAAAATACTCTCTATGCCGAAGTTGTTCTCGAATGTGATACCGAAGAGGCTCCGGCTAATAGACACGGGGATGAGGAGTCCTCTTCTTTACAACTTATAAAGAATGCAGCGTAACGTATAAACTACTATACGCCAGCCATTCACCTAATATCATTTCACTTTTTACTTGGAACTTTTCTTTCGTTTTTCAGCAGTTCATTTGAATATTTATGACTGCAGGAACATCTTTCTTATTTAGCGGCGTTACGGAACGTTGAACCCGGAAGAATTTCTTCATTTTTTGCTCCAGTTATTGTCCTCAACACTGGGACTACCTTAATGCATTTATTACAAAGTATTTCATTTTATTATTTCCTATCATGTAAATGATATAATCAAAATTGATATTGAGCATTTTTCTGTTTTCTGCTAACGGATCCAAAGATTGCATTACCAAGTAAATAATAGTCTACGACTATTGTTTATGAACATTAAATGTGTGATGTTTGCTACATAATGCCATTATATTAATCCCGTAGGGAATAATAATAATAATAATAATAAAGCTAAAAAGAAAAATACATTATATCGTACATCTATTATACAACTATGTGTACATAAACTCAACAACAAACAATTCAGGCACATCTGATATTCATTAATATACTTCACTTCACATTATTTAACAATAACAATTTCTTAAAGGTTTTGTAGGAGCTAACACTTGAAATGTCTACCGTGAGTTTATTTTAACGTGAAACATAGGATTTTTCATATCCATGGTTATGAATTTGACAATGTATTAGAGTGTTCTTTTTAAAATAGAACATAGGGAATCAATTTAACAGTATTATTCTTGACCAATATAACATAATTGGGCAGCTGTAATAGTTCCAAGAGACGCTTTCAACATAAACTTTTAATTGTTTAAACTATACCTACATCGTATTTCCAGATAGCAACATTTGAATTTGTTAATTGGATTCAAACTGATGCTACCTGGAAATATGATGTAGGTATAGTTTAAACAATTAAAAGTTTATGTTGAAAGCGTCTCTTGGAACTATTACAGCTGCCAAATATGTTATATTGGTCAAGATAATACAGTTAAATTGATTTTAAAAAGAACGCTCTAATACATTGATGTCAAATTCGTAACCATGGATATGAAAAATCCCATGTTTCACGTTAAAATAAACTCACGGTATAGGAATCTTATTAACAACTCCTCTAATGAAAACAGAGTTTTTCGTTGATGATTTTTACCTTCCGCTTACCTGTAAAGGAAGGTATTGGAATCATGCAAAAAATCGGGTAGTGAGTTTTTAGTGGATGAGCACGAATTAGGGTCCTTACAACTCATTTTTGATAGTTTTGTATGTGTGTGTGTGTGTGGTCAAGGCCGGGTGTTAGTCGCATAACTCAAATACGAATTACCCGAAAATTTTGATATTTGGTATTTAACATTTATATATAAATTGGAAGAGCTCCTTAGATTTTGGTACAAATATCTTAATTGGAAGTGATATTTTTTGAAGATTGAAAAGGTTAATTGTCAAAATTCTATATAAATTTGGAAAAATATAGTATTTATTTGTAATAAGAATAAGAGGAAAAGTTATTTGCAACTTACGTTATAAAAAAATTGTCTTTATCTGGTAGCATTAAAGAACTGCAGTAAAATTTAAAAAATAAATTTATCAAATAAAACGTTGATATCTTGTAATCCATGATCGGTTGATTTTTGTTTCTGCGTAAAAAATATTGACAGGTGAAACGGGTGACAAGTTGACATACTAGCGCTATATAAGTCGTAAGTAAGATATTAAATGTAGTAATTGAACGGATGATGGCTTCAGCACAGCAGAGTTTTCCTGTGAATGAATCTTTTTATTCAGGTGATGTAAATTTGTGTTTGAATATTTTAGATTTTTATTTGTATATTTTAAATGGGCACCGGATTGTACGTATACATTTGTGTTTATAAGTCTAGATATGGCGGAAGGTTGTGTGATGGCCACGTCAGATTTTTTTGTTCTTATTACATGTATTTGATCTTTATTTCTAGTATTAACACTATGTTAGTCATAATCTCCTCCTCTGCACCAATCAGATTTGCAAATTATTGCACTGTTTAGTGACGTAACTATGGCGATAAAAAATTAACAGATGGAAATGTTAATATTTTTGCGTATTAGTATTAATTTTATTAAAATCTAGTGCGAAATAAAATAGTCGTAAATAAAATACAGTTATTATTTCTTCCGATGATTAAAACCCTCGGTCGCTTTACTCGCTCGTGTTATAAACTTCTTCTTTGGGAATAATAGCATGCATTATAGCGTCGTTGTATAATATCTATTATCTACGACTAATGTATAACATGAACATTAAATGTGTGATGGGTGCTTTATAATACCATATATTAATCCCGTAGGGAATAATTGTCAGTATTCCCTCCTCTGCACCAATCAGAACATTATTTTTTTACTACATGCGTAGAAAACACGATTTTCTTCTAGCGAAATAGTGAGGAAAGTAAGTTTTTCCTCTCTAATAAGCAGTGTTACCACCAGTGTTATTTTACAATGAAATATTTTAAAAATTGTAAGTAAATTTATTATTTTATTGAAACTTCAGACTTTATTATAGTGATATACTGTAAACTATTATTTTACAATTATTATGTTTTATACTTTATTTTTCTACAGTTTAACGATTTTACTATATAAATTTAATTTGGTACATTGACTGCAGTGAAACATTTTGTTGTTTCTAAACGTCATTTTGACAGATGGCAGTTTTAGTTATGTGTTTCTTCTACATTTACAATATCGTGAAAAAAATGTTGTGTCTAACACGAGAGGAAAACTCGAGGTTGAAAAAGAAGCGCTTTCCTCTCTAGTTGGACAATTAACTATTGCCTGAATCAATTTCTCTGTGCAAATTATTTTTAGAAAATATTGCAATGTTTTATAATGTAACTATGGTGATTAAGAAGTGACATTTGCAAATGTAAACATTTTTGCATACTTGTATTTATTTTATTAAAATCTTGTATATAATATATTAGTCGTAGATAATAGCTATTAATATAACAAGAATATTATGCGATTTATAATACCGAGGATGTTGCTAAGCGACGAGGTGAAACCGAGTCTCTTTGAACATCCAAGGAGGCTTAAATCGCATATATTCGCGTTATATTCAAAGCTTAATCGTAACATCAACGACGGCGATGTTAAAACAAATCAACAATTTTATCTGTCAATCAGTTGACAGTTTGCAAATTATGGAAGGTTTTGATGTTATTATGGTTGTATCTAACGTATTAAGTCCGTAACTAATAAATTATAAGTATCTAATATATTATAAGTAACTAACGTATTATGCTATTTATAATTATCAATAAATGTAGCATGGAAAAAAGTAATAACAGTTGATGATACGATTAAGTACATTATACAACTCGCTATAAAGGCTATTATTCCGTCTGATGATTAAAACCATCGCTCGCTTTGCTCCCTCGTGTTATATCATCTTAATATTATTTAATGTATCTTTAAACCGAAACCGGAACTTGAACCGCTTTTCCAGCAACTAGTTACCGGTTCAATTCAAGAAAAAAAAAATAAAACCGGAACAAAACCGAACCGAATCTGAATCGTTATAGGTTCGAGTTCAATTTCAAGTACATTTCTTATATAAATTTGGCGACATCATTGGCCATTAAGTATACTCTCTTTCTCTGTGTCTCCCCTCTCTTCTCTCGAGCATGTTGCGTCACATCCTGTCGGAAAGGGAAACGAGTGGTGTGTTTTTTCCTTGTTATTATTTGCACAGTCGTAAGTTGTGTAAATTTTTCCGACGAAGCTGTTGTGCTGCAGGTAATAACAGAGCAGGCGCTGTGTATATCACTCGGTTCACTCTTTGTGACAACCCTCTATTAGCTAGGGGCGGCTGGGGCGGCGGGGTTACCTGACACGCAAGGATGAACAAGGATTGGATAGGGGAGAGCGGGGCGATAACGGGGACGATGGAAGTTCTTTAAATACTTACATGATTTGCAAGCAGTGTATGTAATCTTGTATAACTACTTTTTAAGAATAGATTATCCGAAATTTTTTTCGAACGACGAGTGAAATTGTATTGCAGCAATGCACGACAATAACATTTTCTGGATATTAATCCATGCCGAGGGATATTCGAAAATAATATTATTACTTATTTTAAAAAATGACGTTTATAAATGTCTACAGAAACCTTTTCGGGGTTAATATTAAAAAAAGTGTTATGGTTATCAGCGGTGATAGCATGAATTAGTCGATGAAAATTGACCGAGTGCGCAGCACGAGTTCAATGATTATGATTAATCATAGCCCGAGTTATATTTGGAGAGAATATATTATAATGAATGAGTCCAAAATGTTTGGTTCTATTTTTTCAATAGCTGTCAAAAGCGTTTTAAATTCTGTTTACTTTTCTCAATCTTGTCACCTGAAAGCAATTTGACTCGAAAAATTGTTTTAAAATAAAATCACTCCAACTATGGTGTCGTGATTTTATTAAACAATTTTTCCTTTTAAATTGCTAGGCAACAAAGTTTCAAAACAAACATAAATTTATCCGGCGAAATAAAAAGCTCTTGTGTAATTTCAGTTGATAATACAAAGGTAATAATAATAATTAATACCGGAGGTCGAGAGGTGTTTTGCGGAAATACGTCGAACTAAGAGGCAAAAGTATTATTATTTTTGATGATCGAGTGGTATACTCCTTGAATATTTCATGAATAAAACAAATTTAACAATTTTTCAGACGACCACTACGGAAACTTGCTATAACAATGTTATAAACTACAATGGAAACAAACAAATAACACAAACTAACATGTTAGTCTAACGCACACTTATAACGTAACGCTTCGAGTTACACTATATGACAACAGATGGCGTTACGAGTAAAAATCAATTTAAATAAATGGAAAAAAAGTATATTAATGCAATAAATTGACATTTTGACACAGTCTGTAATATTATATAGACACAAATTTTCATTTTCCAATTTAATAATAATTATTTATTGGCTAATTGTGTATTCTTTAGTATTTTTGACATTTCAGATTATAGTTGCACAGTTGGTATCGAGGCATAACCTAACTTTTAAACGTCAGTGCTTCAACTTCAACAGTTGTATATAATTTAGTTCATTGAACATTTTTTTAAATATTTTGTGGTCGTCTGAAAAATAGTGTACATAACTCGCTCAAAAGTGAGATAACAGTGCTCGTGAAATTGAACCACTCGGCGCTATGCGCCTCATTCCTCAATTTCACTCGCTTGTTATCTTACACTTTCGATGCTCGTTATGTAATATACTATTAAATAACACAATTTTATTTATTAGCATAATTTTTTACATTTGGTGAAAAATAAACAAACATTAATTATTGTTTGTTGTGTCATGGTTACGGTGAATATACGCATACTATGTCAATATCCAAAAATATGCACGGAAATAGTTGTTTATATAGATAGTTTCTATGGTTTTTGTGAAAAATAGTACATTTTAATTGGTTAAAATGTAATGAGGGAAATAGTCAGAAATAAAGATACTAGACAATATTTCCAGGAACAAATGCGATTTAGTATAATATTTTTCGACTATACTCGTAGTATCTGATTTGCGTTCGTCGCTGACTTGTGATACTTGTGTATGTTTGTAGAACTTGTTGAGTGCGTCTCCCGCTGACAGAGAATATTTACACATATTTCCATGTTCCACCCCTTGCGTTTTCTTACAAAGTGCTGTCTTTGAGAAAACACAGCTGCGGTACGAGCAAATGCTAATGAAAACCAACACGGTGCAGTTCTTACATATTCAACCTAACGGAGATACACACATATTGAAATTATCATAACTAAATTCAGTTAAGTTCAATTGAATTCGATTTAAATGTAATTTGTAATGGAACGTAAAGTACAACAATAAATCTGTATGTTAGTGCAGTTTTCAAATTTCAAAATAGTTTTAAATAAAACTCCAACTTGGGTGTGGCAGCTATTCCCACCATTTCTTATACTGTACAGACTGATTCACATCGGGAACACGCCACTGCGCCAAATTGCCACTGTGCCAAATACCCGCTGTGTCCAATTGCCGCAATGCCAAATTGCCACTGTGCCAAATACCCGCTGTGTCCAATTGCCGCAATGCCAAATTGCCACTGTGCCAAATTCCCGCTGTGTCCAATTGCCGCAATGCCAAATTGCCACTGTGCCAAAACGTATCACCACCACTTACATACTTGTAATAACGTATGTCGAGAGACTACTGCAAATTTATTTCGACACAGAGGCAATAATTTGGCCCAGTGGCAATTTGACTCAGCGGCAATCCAACACAACAGCAATATTTAGACATACTGGCAATCGGGCATAGCGCCCAAAACCGAGTTTGTGGGGCTCTAGTACGGTTTTGTTAGCTTTGTTAGTGTAGTAAATACCAAAACCGAGTTTGTGGGGCTCTAGTACGGTTTTGTTAGCTTTGTTAGTGTATGTCAAAATGCTCCTGTTATGTCCAATTGTCGCTATGCCCGATTGTCAGTATTTCTAAATATAGCTGTTGTTTTGGATTGCCGCTGAGTCAAATTTCCACTGGGCCAAATTGCCTATGTGTCGAAATAAATTTGCAGTAGTCTCTCGACATACGTTATTACAAGTATGTAAGTGGTGGGGATGCGTTTTGGCACAGTGGCAATTTGGCATTGCGGCAATTGGACACAGCGGGTATTTGGCACAGTGGCAATTTGGCGCAGTGACATGCACCCTTCACATCTTCGTGCATATATTTTAATGACACTCACTTATTAGATTACGGAACTGAAAGAATCTTTTCAAAATTTTAGTTTCCAGGTTTTTTAGTTAAACCGTTTTGGGACGCTGATTTCGAACGGTATTTCATAAATTTACTATTCTTGCCATTGCACAATTACAACAAATTTTATTTTATTTCAGTCATAGTTAATCAGACATCCAGTGGTTTCAAAAATGTGCTTCTTGCGAAAACTGCCCTTAAATTTACGAATTTTTAAAATAGTTATTAAAAATAAGCTGTAAAAGTGATATTTTTAGGCTAAATCTGAAATTTGCAGCCGAGGCGTATACAAATCTCAAATTTTGTAACCTTTCCTGATTTTCTTTCTTTCGACTTTTTCTTGAGACGTTTTGCATGAAATCTAGACTTGTTATACATCATTGGATTCAGAACTGTACGTAGAATTCAAATATGTAAAAATATATAAAGTGTTCTATTTAAAATAAGAAAGTTGGTGTCATTTCCGGTTTATCCAGAAGTCATATTTTTATATATAATTGTTGTGACGCCACTGTCTTCAGCTGTGGTCCAAGGAGCATCTCCGACAGCTAGCGCAGTCTATCGAGCGCGTCACGACTTAGTTTTTAATAATTTAATTAGTTTTCTCTCTAGTTTGTAGTCATTATTAGTTTATTGTTCAACGCTATCGCACGTATTTGATTTTGCACATTTTTCTCCGCTTTAACCTTAACGCTTTTACGATCACATGGTCTCACAGTTTAGTAATTTTTAAAGTTTATAAATCTAAACAATTTTCGCATTCTTGATTTAACTTTTAGTGCTGCATAATCATATACTTTTACTTTTTAGCTACAAACTAGAGTTAAAAACGCATCACATTTATATTTTGAAACCACATGGCTTTCCATTGTTGGATATTGGACAATAATTCTCAATAATCGAAGTTTGTATTTTATATACCGCATTTATTATTTATTCTGCATACTTGTAAGTAACCTGCACATTTTATTTCATTTGTACACTTATTTTGCTCTCGTATTTCTGCTTTATTTAGTTTATTAATTATTATTCTTTACTATTTGGTTCATATTTTGGTGTATTATTGTTGTATGGTTTTTTCGCTAAATTTGGTGTTAATTAATTAAATATTGGTTGAAATTTTACTAAGTTTTCTTTGATTAATTTTTACGTAATTAATTTTGCTATATTTAAGTTTAATGCTTTGGATTTATTTGTTGTACTCTGATTTAATTTATTTCATTATTAAATTGTATAAGTACTGTGTTTGCAATATCACTTCAATCCCTACACCATCTTGCATCGTTTATTCAGCCCTTCTGGCACTACACTTGCATAGTTTGCTATTCTGCTACACGTTTCAGTATTTAGTTCAAACACTATTGACATTACACTTGTTTAATTTTTTATATAAATACACACGTGCACTTTTCATTTATTCAGCGCCACTTTGTTTAATTCTAACTCGCAGTGTTGCTTATTTTCTAACTCTTTGTTGCGTAGGGCGTCAACTTATTAGATTTACGAATTTCCTTAAACTTATTTGTGGGCCCATTACCTGTTTCTTCCCATCTTCCATCATCAAAGAGCGACATTGTTGTGTTAAGTCTCTCAGAACAGCTCCTGAGAGTGAAGAGTGTCCAACCCTTTCCCGTCCATTGTTGCACTTTTCTGAAATTCTATTTTTTCACGCTACAAGTCGTGTTTCGGCACGCACTTTATTTTCTTTTGTAATTCCGCATTTTATTTACTCGCAAAACGACCTCTCGGTCGCACATTTGGTCCTTCGAGCCGGATCGTAGCGGGCCGCTGGAAACTTTCACGCTTTTCGCATCAAATTGGCATTACATTTGTACTTTATTGCAAAACTGTATTCAATTCTTTTTGTATTACTTCAAGTCCCATCGGCGAGTGCTACGCTCTGTTTAATCGCATCACTTTCGTATGCTGTCAAAACGTTCTCAACAATCTTGTTGTCAGAACACGCAACCAACTTATTTGGTTATTCTCTCGCTCGAACATTTGATTCTTCGAGAACCGGATGTGACAGGTCGCGTGAAAATTCATTTGTTACTTATTTTCAATTATTTTCCACGGGCGTATGTCACTCCATTTTTTAATATTTTCTCTAGTACGCTTACGCAGTCTCCACCAATATTTCACAATTATTCTCATTAATTTGGTATTGGCCGGCAGTTTTGCTTTAACACGTTCGCAACTATCTCGTTGTCAGAACACGCAATCAAGTCCTTTTTTGACTACTTTTGCATAAACATATTCTCGTTGTTTACTACACGTTATTGTCTTTATTGTAATTTCCTGCATATCGTACATCGTCATCATGACAGAAGCAATACTTACAAAACTTCGCCGAGAATTTTGTATTCGCTTTGTTGACACTCTAAACGACCTTTTAGACCAAGCAGACAATAATCCAGCTAAATTAATCGAAGCTCGACTTCAATATGGATTACTACCTGATCGTATTCGCGATTTTGAAACGCATCACGCTAAGATCATGGCTCTTCCTGAAAATGAATCTAAACAAAATGATTTATTTATTGAATATGATGATTTCAATGCTAAGGCACGGGAAATACAAGTTAAGTTTGCAAATCCACCATTTAGCAACGAACCGCATCAGCCACAACCAACTCAATCATTAAATACTGCTTTCAATTCACAAATTTCGTCACAGTCTCAGTCTTATGCCAGGCTTCCTAAACTGGACCTACCCACGTTTACCGGAGAAATCTCAAACTGGAACTCATATTATGATCTTTTCAACAGCGCCATTCATGATAATGATACTCTTAAATCTGTACAAAAATTCCAGTATTTAAAATTAACATTAAAAGGCGAACCGTTAGCATTAGTGAAGAATCTAATTCTCACTGACGATAATTATTCTATAGCCCGCAAATTATTGGAAGATCGTTATGCCAACAAGAGGCTTATCTCATCACACCACCTGCAATTATTAATAGATCTGCCGAAGCTCACTCCACTAACATATAAAAATGCCACACAATTTGTCTCTTCAATCAATGAGCATACTGAAGCTCTTAAGTCTAACCAAGAACCAGTAGAATCATGGAGCTCATTACTGGCTTTCATATTTATCACTAAACTAGACACAGACACTCGTAACAGGTTTGAATGCAGACTTAGTAGAGACAAACTTCCGACACTTAATGAATTACTCGATTTTTTAAATAAATTCATTCAATCTCAACAGTGGCAGTCTGTTAATCAGGTTCAAACGCTCGCTATCAGAGAAAAACTCACACAATTTAAGCCAAAATTCGTAACTTCTAGTCCAAAACAATCGCCTCGCACTTCTACATTCGTCTCCACGACCACTTCGCACAAATGCGCTGCATGCTCTCAAAATCATAAAGTCATGCAATGTGCCAAATTCCAAGCCATGGATGTGTCAGCACGCTTGAACCTTGCTCGCGCAAAGCATTTATGTCGCAACTGCTTAAGCTCAATACATGCAACCATTGAATGTCAATCAAAAACAAATTGTAGACAGTGTAATAAGCGACATAACACCATGCTTCATTTCCCGAATAATACTGCTGCGGCAAATTCCTCAACCATGCAAAGGGCTGCTGATCAAGCCACTTGTAGTGATTCTTCCACTAACGTTGACAACCTCAATGTTGTTGACACTCAAACTACCTGTCTGACGTCACATAATCATTCGGTTCCATCTGTTTTATTAGGAACAGCAATCGTTTTAGCTGCTGATTCAGCTGGCGCATGGAAACCGATTCGTGTTCTGCTTGACAGCGGTAGCGAAGCATCGTACCTCACACATGCTTGTGCAGAACGCTTAAAATTGTCAAGTCGTCCTACAGACATTGTTGTCTCTGGTTTTGGTAGCACAACCGCTAAGAACGTCGTACAAGGAATTACTACACTAAAAATACGCTCATCATATCAAGAATCACCTATTCACTTGCTCTCGACAATTGTTGTCACAAATGTCACTCGCAATCTTCCAAAAAGACAGTTGTCAAAAACAATTTTAAATCAGTTTAGTCATCTGCAGCTAGCTGACCCTGATTTCATAACACCCGCACCCATTGATCTACTAATCGGTGCAGATCTGTATTTTGATATTCTTACAGGGCAGAAAATTAATTATAACAATTTTCCAATTGCACTTGAAACTACCCTGGGTTGGATTATTTCGGGTCCAATCACCAATACTGCTGTCACACAAGTCGACACATTGCTCACCATTCAGGATCATCTTTCTGAAAATTTAAATAAATCTTGGGAATTGGAAGAAATTCCCAAAAAACCTATTCTGTCCGATGAGAATCACCTAGCTGAAGAGGCATCTCAAACTCAACCATCTAACCATAGTGCGCCTTCCTCGACAGCACTAGAAGAAGAAAAATTAACTTTAGTTGCAGAAAATGATCAGCACGATGATCTTCTCTATAAATATTCTAATCTTGATCAGCTCTTGAGAATCACTGCTCTATGTTTAAGATTCTATAAACGCTTAAATCGCCAAGAAATTACGCATGATTTATTCATAACTGTTTCAGAGCTCAATGATGCACTAATACGATGGACAAAGCTTACTCAACAAGAAGTCTTCTCTACCGAAATCGATAAATTATCTCGAGGAGAATTATGCTCTAAACCAATACAACAACTAAATCCTTTTATTGACTCTGATGGGCTTCTACGTGTTGGAGGAAGGCTACGCAACTCAAAACTTAACTATTCTCAAAAACATCCGCTTCTCTTACCATCCAAACATCGATTCACCGATCTCGTGATCGATTATTTTCACAAAAAATACCTACATCCATCGCCACGAACTCTGCAGGCATTATTAAACCGTCAATTCTGGATTCTAGCTGCCCGACGCGTTATCCGAAGTTATTCTTCAAAATGCGCAAAATGCTTTCGCTGTCGACCTACAGGACCTCATCCTCCAATGGCTGACTTGCCTCACAACAGAGTTATTCAACTGAAACCGTTCGACGTCGTAGGAGTCGACTACGGTGGTCCGTTCTACGTGACTCCAATCAAGAAACGAGGCTACAAGGCAACCAAAGCTTATCTTTGTCTTTTTGTCTGCTTCTCTACGAAAGCCCTGCATCTGGAACTCGCTTCAGATTTGACGACTGAAGCATTCATCCTCGCCTTCCGCCGCTTTCTTGCTCGACGTGGACGCTGTTCTCACGTGTACAGCGACTCAGGTACTAATTTTGTAGGCACGAAAAGCTACTTCACTGAGCTACAAAAATTCATCGCTTCCACGGACTACAACAAGTTTCTCGCCAATCAACTCACTTCTGACGGCATCCAGTGGCACTTGAATCCACCTTCTGCTCCGCATTTCGGCGGACTCTGGGAGGCTGGAATTAAATCCGTTAAATTCCACCTATCTAGAGTCATCGGTTCTCAAGTACTGACATTTGAAGAGTTCAGCACACTTCTATGTCAAATCGAGTCTATTTTAAATTCCAGGCCTTTATGCCCATTGTCATCTGACCCCAACGATATGACCGCTTTATCACCTAATCATTTTCTGTTATTAGAGCCAGCTGTTTGTTTGCCAGACCGAGATTATGCCAATGAACCAGATCACCATCTCAATCGCTGGCAGCTGCTGCAGCGAGCTCAACAAGACTTCTGGAAGAGATGGCACCAGGAGTACATCAACACTCTCCAACAGCGAACAAAATGGACTCGTTCCACGGCTAATCTAGAGCCGAACCAACTTGTGCTCATCAGGAATGAGCTGCTGCCTCCACTTCAATGGAAGCTCGGTCGCGTCATCGACGTCCATCCTGGTAAAGACGGCGTGGTGCGCGTCGCCCAAGTGCGAACTGCTTCCGGAGTCCTCACCAGACCTGTCGTGAAGCTGTGCCCTCTTCCACACACCTGACACTCGGTTTTGGCCGGCAGGATGTTGTGACGCCACTGTCTTCAGCTGTGGTCCAAGGAGCATCTCCGACAGCTAGCGCAGTCTATCGAGCGCGTCACGACTTAGTTTTTAATAATTTAATTAGTTTTCTCTCTAGTTTGTAGTCATTATTAGTTTATTGTTCAACGCTATCGCACGTATTTGATTTTGCACATTTTTCTCCGCTTTAACCTTAACGCTTTTACGATCACATGGTCTCACAGTTTAGTAATTTTTAAAGTTTATAAATCTAAACAATTTTCGCATTCTTGATTTAACTTTTAGTGCTGCATAATCATATACTTTTACTTTTTAGCTACAAACTAGAGTTAAAAACGCATCACATTTATATTTTGAAACCACATGGCTTTCCATTGTTGGATATTGGACAATAATTCTCAATAATCGAAGTTTGTATTTTATATACCGCATTTATTATTTATTCTGCATACTTGTAAGTAACCTGCACATTTTATTTCATTTGTACACTTATTTTGCTCTCGTATTTCTGCTTTATTTAGTTTATTAATTATTATTCTTCACTATTTGGTTCATATTTTGGTGTATTATTGTTGTATGGTTTTTTCGCTAAATTTGGTGTTAATTAATTAAATATTGGTTGAAATTTTACTAAGTTTTCTTTGATTAATTTTTACGTAATTAATTTTGCTATATTTAAGTTTAATGCTTTGGATTTATTTGTTGTACTCTGATTTAATTTATTTCATTATTAAATTGTATAAGTACTGTGTTTGCAATATCACTTCAATCCCTACACCATCTTGCATCGTTTATTCAGCCCTTCTGGCACTACACTTGCATAGTTTGCTATTCTGCTACACGTTTCAGTATTTAGTTCAAACACTATTGACATTACACTTGTTTAATTTTTTATATAAATACACACGTGCACTTTTCATTTATTCAGCGCCACTTTGTTTAATTCTAACTCGCAGTGTTGCTTATTTTCTAACTCTTTGTTGCGTAGGGCGTCAACTTATTAGATTTACGAATTTCCTTAAACTTATTTGTGGGCCCATTACCTGTTTCTTCCCATCTTCCATCATCAAAGAGCGACATTGTTGTGTTAAGTCTCTCAGAACAGCTCCTGAGAGTGAAGAGTGTCCAACCCTTTCCCGTCCATTGTTGCACTTTTCTGAAATTCTATTTTTTCACGCTACAAGTCGTGTTTCGGCACGCACTTTATTTTCTTTTGTAATTCCGCATTTTATTTACTCGCAAAACGACCTCTCGGTCGCACAATAATATTTATTTTGATGTCTCCTTATGTCTTATTTACTCATATAAAATTTCACAACGATTGCTTTATTAATAACAAAGTTATTTCGTGGGACACCGGTACGCTATTAAAATTTATGCATGGAATTGTGAATCACCCTGTATATGGATTAAATAAATCCACCCTGTATCGCAACAATTCTAAAATAATATACACGCCTCCACCAAATATTCCCTCCATGTTTGGTTTATTTTAATTTAAAATTCGTACGGAATAAATTCAGTTTTATTTACCTAACAAATGATTTATTCATCGTATACAGTTGATAAATGATTAAACAGCAATAAGTCATGGGAACAAATAAACATGAAAATAAAAACAACATTCGGATGTTATAGAGTTATCCTTGAAGGGTCGGGTAAAGGAAAGGGTCATGTCGTTGTTTGACAGTTTTATTATTAATCACCCGAGCAAAACGTGTCGTTTGCTAGGGATTTAGGTTGCGGTAATCCCGGATCTACCGGCCAACTCGAATACAAACATTTAATTGTTTAATCCTAAGACTTGATACCATCCCGAACAGTTACATACATTACAGACCAGATATTCATTATTGAAATTTATCTGTTTACAGATTTCTTTTATAATATTTGCAATGTTTATAATTAAAAAGCAATTTTACTAAAATTTCTTACATGTCTTCGGTTTCACACATTTGTTTAAAAACACACTACAAAATTGTGTTTTAATAGTAGGTTATTTAATTTATTTAAATTCGTTTTTACTTCCTTGTACCGAGTAAAAAGGAAGTATTGTTTATATTTTTCTTTAAGGGTAGAAAATTCAAAGCAAAATCATAGTTATGACAATATAGTAATTTACATTATAATAATATAATAATAATTTATTCAATTTAGCTATGAGTTATATAGGTACAAATACATTTGTTTACGTTGTATTTGATAAAATATGTAAAGTACAACAAAGCATAAATAAAAATCTGATGTGGGCAGCAAACAACCTTCCGCCATATCTACACTTATAAGCATAAATGTATACGTACAATCCGGTGCCCATTTAAAATATACAAATTAAAATCTAAAATATTCAAACAGAAATTTGCATCACCTGAATCAAAAGATTCATTCACAGGAAAACTCTTCTGTGTTGAAGCCATCCTCCGTTCAATTACTACATTTAATATCTTACTTATGACTTACATGGCGCTAGTATGTCAACTTGTCACCCATCTCACCTGTCAATATTTTTTACGCAGAAACAAAAATCAAACGAACATGGATTAAAAGATTTCAACGTTTTATCTGATAAATTTATTTTTAAAATTTTACTGCAGCTCTTTACTGCTACCAGATAAAGACAATTTTTTTATAACGTAAGTTGCAAATAACTTTGCCTCTTATTCTTATTACAAATAAATACTATATTTATCCAAATTTATATAAATTTTTGACAATTAACTTTTTCAATCTTCAAAAAATATCACTTCCGATGAAGATAATGAGCTCTTCCAATTTATATACAAATGTTAAATATATAAGGAAATTTGAAAATATAAACTTTTTGCATTAATTAATTAATTAAATGACGTTTATATCAAAGAAATTCGTGTATAACTGTCAAATTATGATATTATCATGCATAAAATATTTTACAAGCTGCGCATTTCTTGCTAAAACTAAGTTTAAATTTGACAAAATTAAATCCAGAATCGTTTTAGGTACAAAAATAACTAACACAAATTGAAGTTCTCTTGAAGAAATTGTTTATTTCTAAGCCCAAATTGGGCAATGACTTTAATAGATACTAACTTATTTACTCCCAATTTTCGCTGGTCCCAGCCCATCTATAAAGCATCGTAAACGTCAGCCCACTTTCAAATTCAGTTCTTCGGGGGAATGCGGCCCTGATGTGACGTCACTGGGCAGGGCACCGGGGTATTCTTTTTATAAATTGCAGAGGGCTTGTGACGTTTAATATCCATACATTATAGCAACGCTAGACGCGGTTGGCTTTCTGGGCCGTGGGGTAGATATAAAAGATTCTTTAACCCTTACAGCTCGCGTTGGTTTTTATAGTATTAAATTATTTATCTGCGATTGTTATTATGATATAGTTTTCAGTATGTTATGTTAATTATAATACAAAGCTATAGAATATCCAACCTTTAATTATGTTCATTTCTTCTAGATTCTTCCAAATTATTTCAACAGGTCCAACAGACAATTTTTAGGTTCAGCATTTCACAATAGTAGTTTACCATTTTTTAAAAGTTTTTTATTGAAACTTCATGTTATTCGAAAGCGATTGAGAGTACTGATAAGCCTTAATTGTTCTTAATAAAGCTGTAATTAATTTTTAAAGTTTGTGTGATGTTACTTTGAACAATTAAAAGTTAATGTTGAAAGCGTCTCTTGGAACTATTGCAGCTGCCCAAATATCTTATATTGTTCAAGAATAATTGATTCCCTATGTTTCATTTTAAAAAGAACGCTCTAATACATTGCTGTCAAAGTCGAAACCATAGATATGAACACGATAAAATAAACTCACTGTATAAAGCCCATTTTACATTGAGCAAGCGCAACGGGCAACTGCAATCTTCAAGTCAGAGTTGAACAAGAAAATTGCAGAAGACATTTTTTTTCATTTTACACTGAGGAACATCAGCAACATGCAATTACTTATTTAATGTATAAATTTATTAATAAATTTACCAATGTTTTGTTACTATATTATGTCAACTTAACCTCTTGGATTTGTTGTATTGTATATTGTTGGAAAATAATGATAGAATGACATTATAACCACTAACGAACTAACTTTCAAACACAAATTAATCCTTTTGACGTTTATGTTCAGTTGGTAGCATCAAAACGAACTAAAAATAACTAGAAATAACTGTGAATTGCCTGCAAGCCTTACAAAAATTATAACATGTTCTATTCCATGCAACCGTTGCCTCAAGATTGCTTCTGCCTGTTGAGCGTGCAATTTCTGTATTACACTGATGCAATATTGAATCAATTTGTCTAAAGTTGCACTTGCATCTGCAATATTGTTCAATGTAAAATGGACTTAATTCATTTCTGTCAAAGTGGAAACCATGTATATGAACACGATAAAATAAACTCACTGTATAAGGCATTATGTAGCAAAAATCTCGCATTTAATGTTCATGTTATACATCAGTCGTAGGTAATAGTTATTTACTTTACAAGTGGGCAAAGTAAGGAATTACCCACGAGGGAAATCTTAACTCACGAGGCCGAAGACTGAGTGAGATAATTTTCTCGAGTGGGTCATTCCTTTTTGCCCAAGTGTGAAGTATAACGTTTTATCCAACACCTCTTAATAACTGCTTAAATATTTTAAGTTTCAACCTAAAACATCGTTTCTATGGTGACTTCCAACAAGCAAAGTAACAATTTACCCACAAGTGGGTATAATTTTGATCAAAGCCACTAGTGGGCAATCTTTTACTTTGCTTGTTTAAAATCACCATAGTTATGATGCTTTTATTAAGAGGTATTGGATAAAATTATTTATCTTTTAGATTAATATATCGAGTGCAATAGAGTTTAAAAGTTATAATAAACTACAGAAAGTAATAATACTTGTGTTTATGAAAACGGCAGCGATTTTCTTAAGTGAATAATGTGTTTTCCTCTGCAGTTTCCTCTCCTCTCGTGAAAAATCTGCTGAGCTCCTCTCCTCTCTCTTGCATCTGCAGTGTAGGAGTCCGGGTTGAACACTTTGTTTTTTCTCCGGCACATAGTTTTTCATAAACGTGTAAACCTGTTCTCTACACCTCTTCAAATTGGAATTACAGAAAATGGAATCTTGTTATTGAGAAATAAAACCAAACCGACATCCCACAGAGAATGAAATTTACAAAGCGTAGGCAATTTAAAGCGCAGTTGCAAATTGATAGATTTGCTACGCGGTTACCCATTTGACAAGGGGAGCTACCCTTAATAATGTAAAGTTTTGTACACGCTTTGATGGTGTCTTAGGGTTAACAACCCTTAAAGAGGGGTGAGTTTCGTTCATTTACACCTTCACTCTATAATAATATTGTGCAGTTATATCTTCATCATATTATTATAGGATTGACAGACGAAAGTTTTATGTAAACAACATTTTAGACTTACTGCATACAAATTTTTCCTGTGATTTATTTTCCATTAAGATGCCTGTCTACCTCCTACATAACGTATTAACGTAGCGAGTGTTTTGTGGCCAGTACAAGATTGGAAAAATTATACAGGTTGGTGGAGGTGAAATGCGAACATAGGGAACATACATGACAATCGAACTTTCATGCCAGGTATCTTGATATATTTTGTAGTAGTGTCACAAAACGAAGTAATGTAAATTTGTGTGGTAAAAAGAGTAATCAATAACAGAAATAATAATAAAATCTAAAACTGCATGTAAACTTTCTCGTACTGCTCGTACACATACATTATTATGCTAAGAAAATATTTTAATGAAAAAAAAATTAAATAATATGACAGGTACTTTGACATTGACAGTACTTATTCCACGTATATCAAGATGCCTAGCATGATAACTTCATTGTCATATATTTCCCTATGTTCGCATTTCATCTCCACCAACCTGTATTTCAACAAAGATTATATACTTAAAGGATCAATTAACAGTTTAATAATAAAATTGTACATGCTTATAAAAATGCCGAAAAATTTCTTATATGTGCAAACTTTGCACGGTTATACCTTCTGATAGAAATTTTAAAAAATTTTAAAAGGCACATCTGTAGATAAATCCATTCTTTCTCTATTAAATGTTTCTAAAACATTACCTTGAAGTCACTAATAAACTAACAGTTTACTCGCAACGAAAACACTTTTACAGTATTTTTCAACTTCAAAATAACATTGCATAGCTAGGATGCGGTAAAGTACGAGTTTCGGGCTGGTTTTAGGCAGTTGAAGTAGTGGGGAATAGAGTCGATGGTTGATTACCGCACACACAGCCAAATAATATATTGTATTGTATTGTATTATGATTTCGGGATTTGAACCTCATTTGGGTTATATATCCCTAGGGTGACTTGATGGCACACACTAGTATATTATATATTGAGGGACTAAAGTGCATGATTTAATCCTGAGGGTGAAGTTTATTTCACGAGCCGAAGGTGAGGGAAATAATCACCTGAGGGATTGAAGGTACTTTAGTCCTGTGGTATATACGCTATTTTTTGCACTTCATCCTCAAACGAATGCAAAATAGTTTAAAAGAATACACAATTTTTAATTTTGACAGTAAATTTTATGACAAATATTTATATTGTTACCATAGATACTCTGTAACAAATAGTACTTATTTACTTGACAACGGGATTAATTAATTCAATTCCTTGACAACGGGATTAAATATGAAAAATAATCCCTTGGGATCAAATTTAGAACCTTAGTCCCTAAAAATTAAGACTAAAGAAGAGTTTTAGTCCCGGAAGTGCAAAAACAGTATTTTTTGCTACTTTCTCGTACACTTTAATATGATGTGTGTTGCCAGTCAACCCGGCGCAAGCCCTTGTTACAGCCTTTAGCCGGTGCCCGATAGCTAGAGGTTGCCAAGTTAATTAGATCCCAACTTGGAATGGTAACGGGAGTAGGTACCGATCCAAATCAGGCCGTGAAAATTTCCTGACCTGACCGGGATTCGAACCCACGACCTCTGTATCCCGCCGTGTACAGCCAAATAATATATTTATACCGATAATCCCACTCCTGTATAAAGTAAGCCATATATAAAACACAATTTATCTCTTTGACAGCGGATAAAAAGCAAGGTAACTTTTTACAAGTGATAAAACCTTATTTACCTTTTTCTTAGTAACCAAACAATGAACAAAACTAACAAAATGTCACCTGCGTCATATTTCTAATATTTGTCAGTGAAATGATTAGATTTTAGGAATATATGTGAACAAGAACCAAAGGAGTAATAAATTTCTGTTTGACATCTCAACTTTGTCACCAGACAGCAATTTGACTCGAAAAATTGTTTTCTTTTCAAATTGCTAGGCAACAAGGTTTCAATACAAACAGAAAATCCGGCGAAATAAAAGTGTAATTACAGTTGAAACTCAAAGTATATAAAGGCGTGTGTATATACTATGCTCGTATGATTAAATAAATAGTTTGTTTAGATAATCAAGCAGGTATGTATGTTTTGGATCTTAACGTATTTCTTACACTTCAAAGAGTATTCGTGCCTCTGCTTTGATCATATATTAACATTTTCACCATAATTTTTATTAAAATTTAATGAAGCATACAATTTAGGGATAGGTACAAAGGGATATTTTGTACCTGACTATAAAAGAACAGGTAAAAAATTCTCATGAAATTCTTTCATGCTTCTAAATTCTCAGAAAAATAATTCTCATGAATATTTCCCTCGAAAAATTTCAACCAATCAGGTTACAGTATTTTAAAAATTTCGAGCCAAAACAATCAAGTATCAGTGAGTACATGCACAAGTGCAGTGCCAGTGGGTATTTGCACAAGTGCATACCCGAGTATTTTTGACAGCTGTCAACACAAGATACAAATTATCAAGAAATTTGTTATTTCTTAACTGATACAGGTATTTTTACTACTCGTACCTACATTATATTTTTTATTAAAAAATTTAAAAATTGCATTGGACAAAGTGTCAATGTCATTGATCTGACGTTTATGTGACAGATCAAATATTTATTATACAGAGAGTTTTTTTTATAAGTAAACATAGGGCATGTCATTACCATAGTTACAGTGTTACAGAATGACAGCAATGCATTAGAGCGTTTTTTTTATCAGTAAACATAGGGATAATTAACATACGAAAATAAATATGAAATGATAAATTATTTATTTATGTTTTCTACATTTAAGAACTAGGTAGATACCTACATTAAACTAATGAGAATTTAAGAACTAGGTAGACACTTAAAAAATAATGTATACAATGGTGACAGAATGAAAGTTGAACAATTAAAAAATCGAATTAGTGCTGCTTCCAAAATATTACTCCCCAGCAAATGCTATAAATTATTTTTATAATCGTTTAGGATATTGTTTAGAAGTTAATGGTTCCAATTTTGAGCATTTAATTCGTTTAAAAAAATTCTCATTAGCTTATTAATGTAGGTATCTACCTAGTTCTTAAGTGTAGAAAATATAAATACATAATTTATCATTTCTTTAATGTATATTTATTTTAGTATGTAATTATCCCTATGTTTACTGATAAAAAAGACGCTCCAATACATTGCTGTCATTCTGTAACACTGTAACTATGGTAATGACCTGCCCTATGTTTACTAATAAAAAAAACTCCCGGTATATAGAATTTTCCTTGAGAAATATTTTACCAATATACCACTCGTGCATGACAAATACATCAGAATATTTTCTCTCGTGCACATTCGTGCCCTCGAAACAATATTCTGATATTTGTCATGTACTTGTGATATAACTATTGACTATTACCTGTCAAATAGCGGCGCCGCTAAATTGAATGAGTCTTGAAAAATAATAATTTCTAATTCATTGATAGCTTCAAAATATCAAAATAGAGATTTTTGTCCAAGAATTAATTCAATATGAATGTTTTCTTAGCAAATTCATCATCTCCCTGTGTGTGTGTGTGTGTATGTGTGTGTGTGGTGTGTGGTGCCAGCAGGATCCCGCAGGACAGCAGGAGGCCGCAGGATCGTCCCCAGCGCAGGATTCAGCCAAGCGCGCCGGTTATCATACACGCGATTCTGCCGTTGTTAGCACTATTAAATTTAGTGACAACCGAGATCACTGACTCGTGAAAACTGATACGAAAGAGAAAATCATGTGTTACCAGGGCTGGACACGCCCCCAGGGGCCGCACTAAGGAGGAGTGGATGCCCACCGTGCTGGAGATCAAAAGTTGAGTTCTAGTAAACGATAAAAATTGTTATTATATCTTTCATATTGTTAACCCGACAGTGGTTCTGACAACTTAAGAAGCCCATCTACCTCCTAAAATCCAGCATAAAAAAATGTATTAATATAGCGAGTGTTTTGAGGCCAGAAAAAGAATGGTCAAAATTTGATTTCAACAAGGATTTAATAGAGAAAGAATTGATTCTATAGATGTGTCTTTTTAAAATTTTGATTAAAAAAATATACATGATTTTAAAAATTCCGAAAAGTTCAAAAAAATCCAATTTATGCAAACTTTACACGGTTATATCTTCTGATAGATATTAATCTGTAGTTTCATTATGTCTCTATTAAATGTTTATAAAAACGTTATCCTGAACTCAAAATAATCTGACAGTTTACTCGCAACGAAATAGTATATTAAGTATTAAGAACGGTAAGAACAGTTTATCGATGGAAGACAATTTCTACGTAACTTAAAACTATTTTAACTTACTTACTTACTTACTCAATCCTAAAGACATTTTTTTTATAACGTAAGTTGCAAATAACTTTTCCTCTTATTCTTATCCAAATTTATATACAATTTTGACAATTGACCTTTTCAATCTTCAAAAAATATCACTTCCGATGAAGATATTTGTACCAAAATCTAATGATCTCTTCCAATTTATATACAAATGTTAAATACGAAATATCAAATTTTTTTGGGTAATTCGTATTTTTGAGTTATGCGACTAACACCCCAGCCTTGTCCACATACACACAAACACACACACCCACATATTACATATTTTTTGCATGATTCCAATACCTTCCTTTACAGGTAAGCGCGGAAGATAAAAATTCGCAAAAATAAGGGTAGTGAAAATATTAGTTCCATTTGTTTGAACATCCGTTTAACTGTTTGTTTATTATGTTATTTATAATTAAAATTATAAATACCATAAAATTATCTACAAATAGTCATTTGTTATGTAATAATTAATAAATACACAGTTAAATAGACTTTCAAACAAAAGACACTATCCGTATGCGATTTAAAAAAAAATCTTTTTTATCTATATATCAAATTATATAATCTATTAAAGTTAAAGTTTCGTATAGAAACACCCTGTATATCCTCTGCAACTTCGCTGGCTCACTGCCGGCTGTGCAGGCATCCCACCCAATTCTCGGTAGTCCTAATTACCCTGGGAGTCCTGTCGCTTAGATATCTGGAAGGCGTGTCCAGGACAATGGAACACGGGCGAGGACAACAACATTCATGTCCCTGTGTGTACAGCAGGACAATACAGTGTGGGGGACGAGGCACATAAATCCTCCGCAGGAAGTCCTGCAGGATACACACCAGTCAGACAACTCGTCTTGTAAATAATATTAAATATGACGTTCACTGCGAGCTATTACGAGTGAAAATGATTGAAATTGTGTACGGCCAGTAATTGACAAATGGAAATGAAAATAATTAATCGCTTGATCTGTCCATTACCGAATGTTGTGATTAATAAAATGTTCTGTTTTCATTGCGTAAATATTTCACGCTGAAATTGAGATACAAATTCGGACTATGGCTCGCTTTTAGCTCAATTTATTTATAATAAAACGTTCTAATTATAGTATTATTATAATAATATTTTTACGCAATAAATAAAATAAATAAATAAACAATTAAAAGAACGTTCAAAAAAGCAGCACTAACATTCTGCTCCCCTGTCCAATTTAATTGTTTCTTATTACCTCTCGCCACTCGGTCCTGTAAGAGAGGTATTGTAATCATGCTAAAATTTCGATACCTAGTGAGTTTACAATGGATAAGCACGTTTTGAGGTCCCTACAACACGATTTTGATAGTTTCGCGATGATGTCTGTGTCAATAAAAAAAATTGAAATTTTGTATATAATATTCTGACAGCCTAGATTAGATCTGATTAAATTTTGGTGTTGGTCGTGCAACCGAAAGTGGTAGTTTCTTGAAGATTTGAATCTGGAATATCCTCAAAATTTATGAATTAATAGGAATTTTGTTAATAACATTGTATTTTAAATATTACTACAATTTGTATTCAAAATATTGTTTCTATCTAGCATCATTTTCCAATTACAAGAAGTTAAAAATTCTATAATTTTAATTTATCTGCCTAACAATGAAAACAAAAAATAAAATAGTTGAGTTTTTGACAAATTGAAATTGTATAGGTACATATATGAAATATCATTTATTATTTATAACGTCATGATAAACTTTAATAATATTATAAATAAAACATAATACTGGGATGCAGTCAATTTATTAAAATTTAATCAACCTCGACCGGTTTCGGCACCACGTGGGTCATCTTCAGGAGGTGATATGTCGTGAAAAATTACAAAAGTATGTATTGATATATAAAAAAATAAATAGACAAAAAAATAATTAAAACATTAAATAGTTTAGTCAGAAATTAAAAAATCGTGCACCTCAATGAACGGTAAAAAACTGTGACTGCATACCAGCATTGTGTTTTTAGTCAAGAAGCTTCCTTTATTTCATAATATTATTTATAAAAACTACAATTCCCGAATTCCCTTCTACAATGGTATACTCGTGAGTAAGCACCTTCGTATACACTTATTATATTAGTAAAATAGTAGAGTATGGCGAGAGGTCATGTGTTGGCCACATCAGATTTTTATACTTCGTGGTTTTTCTCTTCTGCTGTGAAATTTTGCTTGAAACATAATATCTTGTCCACTTCCTATGAAAATTACGTTCTTTGCATGCAACTTGTTAGGGAGTCTTCAGGTTCTTTTCTCGTTCATAAAACAAATTAAGTTAAATGAAAATACCGTGGAAGAGAAAACGTATAAAACGTTTAATTACGTGCGCGAGACTGAAACCGTCTGATTTACAATATAAACAGTAAAAATTCAACACTGCGTACAATCCGCGTTTTCACAAATATGCCAAATATAGACATTATTTTATTTTAAATACTAATAGCCAGTTGCACCGCTGCCACTTAAATTTTAAGTTTTCCTTAAACAAACAATATCGAATCAAAATCAAATTGTCAAACGTAGACATAACATTGCTGTCATGAGTTCGATTCGATATTTTTCATTTAAGTGACACTTAAAATTTAAGTGGAAGCGGTGCAAACGGCCATTAATCAACTAAACCTTTATGAATCAACTACTACTACTACTTACTACCTAAAATCCAACATAAAATGTATTGACGTTGCGAGTGTTTTGTGGCTATTACAAGAATGGTAAAATTTTATTTCAACAAGGATTTAATGGAGAAAGAATGGATCTACAGATTTGCCTTTTTAAAATTTTGAATAAAAAATTGTACATGAATATAAAAATTGCGAAACATTAAAAAAAAAATCCTATTTTATGCAATTTTTATACGGTTATATCTCATGATAGAAATTAATTTTTAAAATTTCAAAAAGGCACATCTGGAGATCCATTCTTTCTCTATTAAATGTTTATAAAAACATTATCCTGAAGTCAATAATAAGCTGACAGTTTACTCGCAACAAAATCACTTTACAGTATTTCAACTTCAAAATGTCATTGCATAGCTAGGATGCGGTAAAGTACGAGTTTCGGGCTGGTTTCAGGCAGCCGTAGTAGTGGGGAAAAAAGTGGAATGGAAAAAATGGAAAATCGAAAGTATTCCAGGAATTCGGCAAAAACGTAATCATTTAATAGAGAAAGCATGGATCTACAGCACAAATTGGAAATTTGTATGAATTTTACGAAATTTTAAAAACCATTATATCTCTATTAAATCCTTATCAAAATAAAATTGTTGGCCACAAAACACTCGCTACTGTAGCACACTTTATGCTGGATTTTAGGAGGTAGACGGGCCTCTTAACAAGGCTTGAGTTGACCTAGAATCAAATTATAAGAATATTGTATTTCTTCCCATTTTAATATATGGGTCACCTCTTCCATTTCTCGGGGAACAGAGTATAGCGTGCTCGCCATTCTAACAAGAAACCAAAATGGCGGAGGAGCCCAGCAGAAGCTCAGAAGTTTTTGCCACATTTTTGTGGTTTGAGCAATTTAATTAATTAAAATATTTGGCAAAAGAACGAGGTCGGCTGCGATCGAGTGCGTTTCTCTCGGCTGGGATTCATACCAAGTCACAAAATCACTAGAAAATTACATTCCGTTGGGGTGGTTAGCCTCGGCAAGAAAAGAGGATACTAAGTACTTTTATACTAATTTCAAGTTTTAGTGAAATAACGAAATCACTCATTTGCATGAAAATTATTACAATAACTTATTTCAATATCAAATTCTAGCGAAATATTACTAATAATTTATTTACGATTATACCGATGTTCATTTCAAGTGGCGCACCAATGCTAACTCGAGAAGTATAAGAGTTACGAAGTTGGTTAAATTAGCAAACAATTTCTATTTTATATGACTACTTTAATGAACGAAGAAAAATAATCAAAGTAGTGGTTCTCAAACTACGGGGTGCAACTCTCTTATTTTAAATGGGAACCTATTTTTTTATTTGTTTATTCGATTTAGTATTTTTTTCAGAATTCAACGAGATATTAGTTTTTTAATTAAAATCTGATTGTTAGGTAGTGCTTGTGCTATGGAAGAAAACAATTGAATATTTTGTTTCATATTAATTATCAGTGAAAAAAATTCTAGTACCTATAACTGTTATACTACACTAATCAGAATCAGACCAAATAGGGTCGAAACAAGTATCTGTAGTTACCGCCACCCTACACCCTACTGAACCCTGAACTCATACACTCAGTAGCGGTCCTGATCTCTTGATTAAAATCAAAGAATCTCTTTCATTAACAAATAACAATTAATATGAAACAAATATTCAAATGTTTTCTTCCATAGCACTCTTCTTCTTCCTAACAATAAAATTTTAATTAAATTATCATAATTTTCAATCACGTTTTTGTTGTGCAAGGGTATCAAACTAATATCTCATTGAATTCAGAAAAAAATACTGAATCAAATAAAAAAAAATAGGTCCTCATTTGAAATAAGAAAGTTGCACACCGTAGTTGGAGAACCACTGATCTAAAAAAAAATTTGTTTCGTTCATTAAAGTAGTCATATAAAATAGAAATTGTTTGCTAATTTAACCAACTTAGTAACTTCTCGAGATAGCAATGGTGCGCCACTTAAAATGAACACCCTGTATTGACATGATCATTCTTTTTGATTCATAATCAGTGCGTCCAATGCTATACACCATTAAATTTTGTTACACAGGTTGTATATGCATGAAGTTGTGTATATTTACCAATGTACTCAAAAAACAGATAGTATAGTCGTAGATAATAGTTATTTGTGTATTAAGAGCATAAAGTGATTCTTTGTTACTCGCCGAAGGCGAGAGCTGCAATAGTGCAAGAGGACTTTATGCTCGTAATACACACATAATTTTATCTACGACTAAAATTATTTGTTATAATAATAATAATAGTATTCAGTTAGTTCAATTTGCGTTCAATCAATTTATGTTTGATTAGTATCCATGACGATGCCAATAATATCGAAATAAATAAATAAAAAAATTTGTTTGATTCTGTAATTTTCTTTTATTTTATGTAATCAAAAAGTACTTTATTGAGCGTTGTCATAGGAGACGCGCAATAAAATGTTTTTTTGCTTGGTCCTCAGTAACAATCAACTTTACGTTGACAATTGAAAGCATAAATATAAACTTTTCATAGTAGTCGTAGATAAAATCCATTATTTAACAGTCTCATAATTCTGGTTTTAAAAATAATTGACTCAGTTCTGTGAACGTCTTTACATCTCCAGCTGAGATCAGAGACTTTTTCTTTCATCACTAATACATCCGTGCTGTCGGAATCTGATACCTTCTAATAAAACGTGCTCCAGAGCAGTCGTCATCTTTGCTTCTCGAGGAAATATCAGAAGTCAAGCAGTGCATTTTGAGAAATTACTTTTTAAATTATACAGAGCCACAGCTTGAATTCGTTTGGCTTGAAGATGGAGCTCATTACGGAAATATATTGGTTACAGTGCTTTTTTCCTTTGTTGGGACAGGACTTCACTGTTGAATATGTTTGCTCTCGGATTCAGACGAGATTTTAATAATATTTAAGATGATTGTGAGTACGCTAACAATGCTTCAATGCTTTCTATAGAAGATTCAAATGGTAAACTTTATGTTTAAGAGGCCCGTCTGCCTCATGAAATCCATGACAAAACGTACTAACGTTTATAAAAACAAGGATTATATACTTAAAGAATCAATTAACATTTTAATTTAAAAATTGTACATGATAGTACCGAAAAATTCATAAAAATTTCCAATTTATTCAAACTTTACACGGTTATATCTCCTGACATAAATTTATTTTTTAAATTTTAAAAAATCACATCTGTAGATCCATTCTTTCTCTATTAAATGTTTATAAAAACATTACCTTGAAGTAAATAATGAACTAACAGTTTACTTGCAACGAAAACACATTTACAATATTTTTCTACTTCAAAATGACATTTCATTGTTAGTACGTGTTTCGGGCTGGTTTTAGGGGAAAAGCTTAACCTAGATTCAGACCTACCCAATTAAAAGTGTACGTACATATTGACAAAAATATATACATAAAATCATGCCATTTCCCTAAAATAGAGTTGGCATGAACCCTTTAAAATACAAACTCATACATCTTATCACAAATCTTATTGGTATGTTTGGAAGCGCTGATTGGTTAATTTAGCACTTATACTCATAATTGGATAGGCCTGAATCTAGCTTTAGTCGCGCTTGAAACCGTTTTCAGATAGACATTTTTATGACACTAGTAGTTACAGAAAAAAAACATTTTTATAAATAAAATTTGACTATTATCGGGTTAAAAACAATACCACTACAGACTTCGTATTATGTTTTTTTTTTTCATATTTAAGCTCGCCCTTAAAATAGAAAATTCATAATTTAAATATTTAATAATTAATTCATTTACTTAAAAGGACAACTCAAAATCGAATCCCGTTAGGTACACGTTCTAATTAAAATGTATAAAATATAATCTGTGGTTGATTGATTAAAATATTTGGTATGAGTGTACATTTGATTGTACTCAATACGAATCTATCACACCAATTATTTATCAAAAATTAATTGATAACATATGAGAAACTTAGGAAAATCACTTTATGAAATTTTAAAGTATTAATCTAATTATGCTAATTATTATCCTGGGTGAAATATCTTCGAAAGAAATTTAAATTGGTGGCAAATTAATTTGGCTGAAGATTAGTAGATTTTTGCCAACAATAGCGCGGATGGCGATGACAGCTAATCACACTAGTGGTATTTTCTTTGCTGATTGGTTTCGCAAAGTTTGATTTCTTGTTAAAAACTCGTACACATAACATTTGGCACTGACAGGAACTAATTTAAAGCGAACAACTTTCCAACTACTACGATTATTAATAATAATTAGACGAAGGCGAGCACTCATCCACCACGCAGTTACAGAGGAAGAAATATTAAAATATATCTTACTCGTCTTACATACATCACGCCGTTTGCCCAACTTGGGTGTGGTAGCCTCACATATTATGGGTCAGTTTCTGGGTGTACTCATTAATTTTATAAGATAACGCCGTCAATAGGCTACAACAAAAGTTTGGGAAGTTGTTCAATGAACTAATATTTTTCATGAGAAATTCATTAGACAACTACAAGAAACTACAGAAAGAAATCTATTTTTCCATAATAGTCCGGGAGCTGGCGTCAAATTTGACCGAACCATTTCAGCAAAGCTGATTTTTGTAATATAATTAGTTTTATAATAACTAATTAAGAATTGCAGTGTTAGCTGGTCCGAAAGCGTGGCTCAAGATTTTAAGAGGCTGTGTTGCAAAAAATAAAAGATTCTCAAGTGAAACCAGCAAAGCTAAAATTTTGTATAATGATAATTTACCAATTATATTTAACAAAAAAATATGTTAGCTGGACATGGCAGGTGGATAACCTTGTTAGCTGTCCAGGTGAACAGTGACAGTGTCAAAATAGTGACACATCGTTTATATATTCTTCTACAGTTTACATAAAATGAAAACGATGTGTCCCTATTTTGACACTGTCACTGTCACTGTTCACTTGGACCGCTAACAAGGTTATCCACCTGTCCTGTCCAGCTAACATATTTTTTTGTTAAATATAATAATTGGTAAATTATCATTATACAAAATTTTAGCTTTGCTGGTTTCACTTGAAAATCTGATATTTTTTGAAAGTTTCACAGCCCCTTATATTTGCAGGCTACACGGTCGTGCCAGCTAACACATGTTTAAGTGGTTAATGGCCAATGCACCGCTTCCGCTTCCACTTAAATTTTAAGTTTTCCTTAAATGAACAATATCGAATCAAAATCAAATTGTCAAACGTAGAAATAACTTGGCTGTCATGAGTTCTATTCGATATTTTTCATTTAAGTGACACTTAAAATTTAAGTGGAAGCGGTGCAAATGGCCATTAACTATAAAAAATACAACCTACATATAAGAAAAGTGTTGCTGCAATCACCCATGAAAATTTGACAGCAGCTCCAGGACTATAATATTTAAGACCGAGACGTAGTCGAGGTAGGTAATATTATCCGAAACCGGTACAAAATGCAATGAAAATAATGTTTATTTTGGGTTATGTAGATTTAGTTTGTATTTTGAAGCTGTTGCTGTGATTTCTGTTCTTGTTTAGTTCTTACCGCCTTCTAATTTGTAAACAAAACCCACTACCTTGGAAACAGAGCCAGTCTGTAAATGCTAAAAATGACCCATCGTGCAAAAATTGAATTATAAAAATTTCGATAGTACTATCTATAGATCGATAGTTTTCAAACAAAAATTACTATCGATATATCGATAGTTGAGATGATCGACAGTTATCGATAGTTTCCTGAAGGGTATTTTGTCGATAGTTTATCGGTTAGCAAAACGTCAGTGTATCATAAATAAAATGGTAATTTTTTGCACAATTGGTCTTATTTATCAACTTACCATGCCTGTTTCCAAGACAGTAGATATGTTAATCTTACCGGTTGCTAGGCTAAACAAAACGGTAAGTAATTTACTGAACGGTAAATAAATTAACAGAACGGTAAGTAAATTTAATATTAATTACGAAGAAATTAATATTTGCGTATGGATAATAGTGCAAAAAATCTGACGTGGGCACCACATGACTTCCTTGTACGCCTTGTGTGTTCATACTTTTCTTAATAACTAAAATGTAGAATAATATAAAAAATTCTTTTAACTTATTATACTAGTACTACTACTACTACTACTGCTACTATACTCACAAATATATTTTAGTCATTTTATTTAAACTGCAGAAGAAGATATAAAGCATATTTTACTATTGTCACTGTCATGTCATAATCATTTAAATTTTACGTAGTAACAAATGTTAATCGATCATGGACTACAAGATACCGAAATATAAATTATAAATATATACTTTAATTATTCTTAAATGATAGCAGATACAAAAATATTTATAAAATACCGATTGTAGGTAATAATCACATAATCTTTCATTTAAAATAAAAAAATTTGTCTTCAATTAAATATTTATCGAAATTTTTTTAAAAAGTACTACTTCCGGTTTGTAGATTGAAACCAAAAATAGGAGGTGCACAACTAGATGCTATAACAGTCCTAAATACAAAATTTCTACGTCTAACCGTATTTGAGTTATGCGACACACATACGTACATACGTCCGTACGTCCGTACGTCCGTACGTCCGTCCGTACGTACAGACGTCATAATAATTTTTGATATTTGACATGTACTTTTTAGATTTTAGAGTTTTTAAAATTATATGCCATTGATATCCGTAATAGATTGACAATAACTATCGATAAACAAGAAATATGGGATAAGAAACAACTATCGTTTATCAAAAACTATCGTTTAACTGAAACTATCCTGCAACTATCGATAATATCGTTTAATTATGACCTTCTTATACAATAGTATACATTCTTATACAATAGTTTTCCCACCTCTAGTACTGATCATAGAACAAAAATAAGTAATTTTTTAATTTGTAAATTTAAAGTCAGTTTTGCAAGTATCACATTTTTACCACTTGATTGCAGACTGCACCCCGAAATATGATGCTCTGTGCAACCGTGTGTGCGGTTATCAGCCATGAACTCACTCATGGTGGAGGGAATATTTGTGCAGTTGAAATGTGTACTCCCTATAATTCAAATAACAAACTTGTCACCTCGTGATTGTCATTGTCATTGTCAATACCCTTTGAGAGGTTTTTGGCGCCTCCACCAAAACATTTTTGCTGCTTATAGGCTTAGTATCCGGGCGCAGGTAATTAGGCGTGAAGATGTGGGTGGCTGAGCGATCAAAGTGACCACTGGCCTGTCTAACTCGACGACAGTGGCGGCCGCTGCCATTACACACGTGTGTTGCGTTATCGCGCACTTTACACATGACCTCACGACTGTACTCCACGCTCATTCATTGCCGGACTTTGTGCCCGTGTTACATACACACGGCAGGCATGTCACATGGACAAACTATAGCATTGTTTAGACGTGGGAGCGTACAGACAGGGCACTAACAATGCCATTCCAATCTATTATATGTTTGCATTGCATTTTAAAATGAAATGAAACTATAAAATGTCTACTTTAAAGTCATGCGAACCCCTTCCGCCTTCCTCCAGCACCATGTGAAAAAAATGCTTTTAAATCGAAAAAAAACGAACCCGTTTTTGACTATAAATCCTTTATATATGAGACTCGATCGATATTTAAAACTTTTATGCACAGATTTTTGTTTTTCACCGCGTAAACACTTTTCCGGTACTAATTTTTACAGCCCAGTTTTTGATGGTGGACTGACATTGTTATATGCCTATATATTAAATTAGATCTTTAGCTGTTACTGTACTAAATTCGAACCAGATCGGTGCAGTACATTTTGAGATAGCTAGTTGCCATTTTCTTTCAAGATGGCGGACTAACATTTTAATATACCTATGTTTCAAGACAGATTCTTAGCTATTACTGTACCAAATTTGAACGCAATACTAGTTACAGTACATATTGAGATAAATGTCAGCCATTTTGTTTCAAGATGGCAGACTGATATTTTAATATATATATATATATATATATATATATATATATATATATATATATATATATATATATATATATATATATATATATATATATATATATATATAGGTATCATAAGTTAGATCCTTGGCTATTACTGTACCAAATTTGACCGCAATCGGTACAGTACATTTTGAGATAGCTAGCCGCCATTTAGTTTCAAGATGGCGGAGAATCTGAAATTTTGCCAAAGTGCATTGTTAGGTAACAAAAGTCTATTTTCAAAATTTCAGCTCGATAGGATCCCGGGTCATTTTTACTTCCTTGTACGAAGTAAGGAAGTATTGTAATCGCGAAAAATTTCGGTTCTCAGATTTTGACGGAAATATCCGTTTTGACCTTTTCTGAATCCATTATGACTAGTTTCGACGTGACGTCTGTACGTACGGACGGACGGACGTATGTGTGTCGCATAACTCAAATACGGTTAGACGTAGAAAGTTGAAATTTTGTATTTAGGACTGTTATAGCATCTAGTTGTGCACCTCCTATTTTTGGTTTCAATCTATAAACCGGAAGTAGTACTTTTTAAAAATATTTCGATAAATATTTAATTTAACACAAATTTTTTTATTTTAAATGAAAGATTATGTGATTATTACCCAAAATCGGTATTTTATAAATATTTTTGTATCTGGTATCATTTAGGAATAATTAAAGTATATATTTTTTATTTAGTATTTCTTTATCTTGTAGTCCATGATCGATTAACATTTGTTACTACGTAAAATTTAAATGATTATGACATGACAGTGACAATAGTAAAATATGCTTTATATCTTCTTCTGCAGTTTAAATAAAATGACTAAAATATATTTGTAAGTATACTAGTATAATATGTTAAAAGAATTTTTTATATTATTCTACATTTTAGTTATTAAGAAAAGTATGAACACACAAGGCGTACAAGGAAGTCATGTGGTGTCCACGTCAGATTTTTTACTTTTGTTTTTTTGACGTAGACAGACAGAGAAGACGGTGAAGTTAATATAAAGGATTTAAAACTTGAACGATGTATACGTAGTTGAAAAAAAATATTCAACTCGATTCACCAAAAGGGCACTAAAATTTGTTCAATTTCCTGTGCAGGACTCAAAGAACGAAGTTCCTACGTTGATTTTACAAAAAGTTATGAGTGTTTGAGAAAAAAGTGTATTTCGAGGTTTTTCGCGCATAACTCAGCGACTTCTCAACCATTTTTTTCACCATTTAAGGAGGTTCCCTACACATGCAGTGGCATACTCAGATATCAGCCTTTAATTAATAAAAATATTTTTATTAATGTAAAACAAAATTCGGTCAACGAGTGTTAGTTGATTTTGCAATTCGTTCAGTTGCGGTGATATATTTTTACAATAATTTCTAATTCACTAATCAAAAAATGCTTGAAGATTTTTTTTTCAATCGACAATATTGTTACAACTATGTGGTCAACCTTCTTCAAATTTTGGGAAATTGATGTCCGTGCTTGCATACGTTTATATACCAAAAATTAAGTAAATAGAACATTTCTAACATCTTTTTATTTAATCAATTAATGGAAAGCCATAAGAGCCCATGTAAAATATTAAAATTTAACAATTAATTTCGTTCAAACTACGTGGTCAAAAATTTCCAAAAAATTCAGGTATCATTTTTATGACACAGACAACATAAATTCGAAGTTTGGTTGCATTAGAACATTTTTTTAAATGTCTAGGGAACCTCCTTAAACCATTTCTAGAGAATAAAAGAATACATTTTTTCAAAAAAATTGACCAATTTCGTCAAAAAAAATCCGAGTTATGACATGAGTCATAATCCCTTAGCTTTTGCTGCCCTCGCTCCCTTCGCTCGCTCGTGCATCAGAAATCTTTGGGATGTAATCTTTCCTTATGACGCAATATTCTATTACTTGATTTTAATATGACTATTACTGCTGATAATTATTTAACATTAACTTGCAAATCATATCGCAAATGTTTATTATTTTTTGTTGTTCTATAGTTAAAGACATACAATATATTTAGCAATTACGTAATTTATTTGATTGCATATTGCTATATATAAAATACTTGGAATTATTACATTATTACTTACGCGTGGCAATAATTGACATTTGACATACATAAAATATGTACCATTTAATTAATGTGATTAATTAAATTTTATTATGTACCTATTGAAATTAGTAATACTACAAATTTTACTTATTTACTGATATTAATTTATTTTTTATCAAATTGTAAACAATAAATAAACATGTGCTGAATATTTAAGGTAGTAAATCCATGGTTAGTAACAACCCAAAATATGACTTAAATTAATATACAGCATTCATTACAAGTCGTAGAATTTGAATAAAAATTAAAATTAATAGGTAACCGTTGAAATAACGAAGATAACGAAATACATTGCGTATATGGAGGTTACCAGTAGATTTACTAAACGATTAGAAAATTTTATATCATAACAACCCAACACATATTTGGAAAACGAATATGTTATTCTTTGATATTTGAGGTATTTATTAGAAAAATAAAAAATATGAGTCACCGCAATAATGGTTGAGAAATCGCATGCAAAAGGTTCCAGTCACAAGAAAAATTATGTTTTTGACGTACTACTACTGCATTTCAGTGTAAACTTAAATTTCAATTATATTTTTTATTTAATTGGATACCTATGATTTGTACATCCAAATCTACGATTTTTAATGATTTATTTCTCATTATTTGACTGCTTCGGCCTCACCTCACACCGAAATCACGCACGCTTATGACCGACGGATTTTCTACCTTAAATAAGCTAGTAAAACCCATCATATCATAAATCAATAAATATCTTTTCAAGATAAATATTTATTATTTTTATTAATTGTTTACATTACTTTATATAAAAATACTGAAATTTTACCAATCACAGCTAATTATTAGTAAAACCTTGAACTTTGGTCAATAATAATTATCGTATTAAAAATGCCCCATATTCAAATCATCCTATTACTTTCATCAGGCTAATCCAATTTAAAATAATCAATATTATTATGCGACCTCTGCATAAGTTAATAAAAAACCTCATGTCATTATATTTGCCATAGAGTACTCAGCTTTCGTTCGGGTACAATGAAAACCGTGTCTTGTGTAAATTAATATAAAAATATTGTGGATTTATCTCGAATTGTACTTGTTTAAAATTGACTTCAATAAATTCAACCAAAGGTGAATGTGTAAAATTAAGTACAGATCCATTTCTTGTTTTCATTGATCAAAAAACATTTAAAATTTTATTTCAACGATGAATTCTAAAGAAAATAAATCAAGTGTATTTAATAAGTGGTCTCCATTGCCAGATAGAAAATTATTCTGTTCCAAAACTTACCAGGTACGTACTCACCAAAATTTAATCATGAAAATCGCATGACACAACAGCCATGATAACATTTTATTTTCGAAAAATTATTTACTACTACCCTGAGTAACTTAAGCGGCTCGTCTTCGTTTTTACCGAATTACTAGAATACTCTTGATTTAACTTTTTCTTCTATTCCACTCTTTTTCCCACTACTTGGGCTGTCTGAAACCAGCCCGAAACACGTATTTTGCCGCATCCTAACTATGCAATGTCATTTTGAAGTTGAAAACTACTGCTAAAGTGTTTCCGTTGCGAGTAAACTGCCAGATTATTATTTACTTCAGGATAATGTTTTTATAAACATTTAATAGAGAAAGAATGGATCTACAGATGTGCCTTTTTGAAATATTAAAAATTAATTTCTATCATGAGATATAACCGTGTAAATTTTGTATAAAATAGGAATATTTTTAATTTTTCGGAATTTTTATATTCATGTACAATTTTTAATCAAAATTTTAAAATAAGCACAGCTGTAGATTCATTTTTTCTCTATTAAATCCTTGTTGAAATACAATTTAACCATTCTTGTACTGGCCACAAAACACTCGCTACGTTAGTACATTTTGTCCTGGATTTTAAGGTAGTAGACGGGCCTCTAAATTGAAATTAATAAGTGGAAATAATTCTGTTACATGTCAATTTGACATTTAAACTAAAAATTGGCTAAATTGTCAAAAAGATAAATAATCAAATTAGTTAGTTTTTAATACACAATTAGTGAATATTTCAGATCTTTATAGTAAAAATTTCGAAATTAAAGCGGCCGTGTCATTGCGATTTTCTTACCGATATGCACTCGTGCATTAATTCATGTTTTATCGTGCATTCCAACAACATAATTAACTCTCGTGTACCACTTAAGGTAATTAAGACTTTGTTGAAAAACACTCAAAAAAAATCCGGGAAGAATTAATGTACAAGTGATATAAGTGAAAATATTTTAATTTTTTATTCCAGGATTATACGAAAGATACAAAAAATTTGTACCCGAATTGCGATGTCACAGTTTGGCTCAGAAGTTGTTCTCAAGAAATTGTTGAACCCTTGAAAGGAACAATAATAGGTAATACATTTTTTCAATTACAAAAAATTATACATAAATTAAAAGTGTCTGGTATTAATAAAATTTAGTAATTTTGATCAGTACCTAATGAAGGGTACCTTCTTTTCCAAAAATTGTTGTATATTTTTTTATTATTTTAATAAAATAAATAAGTTTTTAAAATGTTATTTGAAAATTCTCCAAAAATTTTGTAAATTTTGTGATATTCATCATTTATTTTTAAATTTAAATATTATTTTGTAAATTTATTTTTTATTAAATTGATTTACATTATACTTAATTAAATTAAAATTTCATTGGACGTTTATTTTTCTAAATTTCCAATTCTCCGAATGTAGTACTGACTCAGACTCTCCACTAACAACCATGAGTGAGTTGACGGCTGGTAACCGCACACACGATTTTTTTCACATTCAAGTTGGATAGAAGTTGAACATAACCATTCTTTATTTTAATGATTACAATTAAATATTGAAATTTAACAATAAATTATTTTCTGATTAAAAAATTAATTAATTTCTTTAAGGACGAATTCCTGATTGGCTTCAAGGATCCTTATACAGAAATGGACCTGGATCTTTAAAAGTAGCAGACATGCAATTCGAACATTTATTTGACAGCTCTGCATTACTTCATCGGTAAGTATACAGGGTGTTTCATAACTCTGGGCACATACATTCATTATGTGTTCGCTATGTATCCATGATAACAGGGTTTTAGTCGAAAGGGAATATATATATTTTATCATTTAAAAGTATGATTTATTGACCAAATAAATTGATTACATTCGTCTCATTTTATTATTAACTTTATCATTGGATTGAGGTTATAGGTGGTACATTCCCCTTTTCTTTAGGTTTATCTTAACCGCTTGATATTTCCTATTTAATCTTCAAAAAGTTCTATTGTATATTTAATATAAAAATTATTTGAGGTAGTCGTTTTGCTGTTACATCCTGTATACCTACCCTGAACGTATACCGGGCGTTCTAAAAAAATGCGTTTGAAATAACTTTTTTATTAATAAAGCTATCATTATAAAATTTTATATGAGTTAATTAGGCATAAAGAGGCATCAAAATATATATTATTTAGAAAAAAATCACTTGAAATGACATCAATTTTCTTATTTGAAATAGAACACCCTATATATTTTCAGATATTTGAATTCTACGTACAATTCTGAATTCAATGATGTATCACAAGTCCAGATTTCATGCAAAATATTTCAAGAAAAAGTCGAAATAAAGAAAATCAAGAAAGGTTATAAAATCGAACATTTGTAAAAACAATTGACATGCTATAGGTGGAAATAATTATTTCCTTACAGTGAGGAAAAATATCGTACTTCACATGTGGGAGAAGTAAAATGCTGCTCTAACTCGTGTTCTGATTGGCCACTCGCTTTGCTCGTGACCAGTCAGACACTCATGACAGAGGCATTTTACTTCTCCCACTAGTAAAGTAATATACTATTAACAATAGACCAAGGTCTAGAATGTGTGTAAGGGGCCATCCATAAATTAGGTAACGAAGTATAATTTTAAAAAATTATCTTTCATTATTTTAATTTTTATACAGATTTTACAAATTTTTTTAAATTAATAATTTCGGTTAATAATAATAATGTTCATTTTGTCAATATATTCATAATTGTTTGTTGAAAACACCTATTATATTCAAAATTAAAATAGTTGAAAATAGGGGGGCGGAGGGGTAGGTACTGCGTTACGTAATATTTAGGGAGGGGTTTGTGTTATGTGTGTTATGGATGCGTCGAAATAGTAAAAATTTGCGTTACGTAATTTATGGACGGCTCCTAAACTAAAATGGTGGCCACTTTGAACATCTTCTATAAATTTTTAATTTGTTATCTTTTGTTTGTATTTCATTAAATAATACTTAAACCTTTGATTATTTATTTATTTTCGTGAAATATTTTGCATCGAATCTAGACTTATAATACATCATTGGATTTAGAATTATATGTAGAATTGAAATATGTAAAAATAACTAGATTGTTCCATTCTAAATTAGAAAGTAGATATTATTTCTGGTTCAACTGGAAGTGATATTTTTGTAAATAATACATATTTTGATGTCTCCTGATTGCTAGTTTACTCATACAAAATTTTATTGCCATTGCTTAATTAATAAATTATTTCGAGAGTACCTACCATTTTTTTGGGGCAACCGGCATACCCGAAGTAACCAAGTAACGGTATAATAAATATTTTAGATTTGCTATACAAGACGGCAAAGTGACATACCAATGTCGATTTTTGCAATCAGAAGTATATAAAAAAAATAATTCAGCTAAACGAATAGTCGTGACTGAATTTGGAACTGCTGCAGTTCCTGATCCTTGCCAAACAATTTTCACCAGGTAAACTAAATTACAAATAATTCTAATAGTTATTTACTTTACAAGTAAGGAATTACCCACGAGGGAAATCTTAACTCACGAGGCCGAAGGCTGAGTGAGATAATTTTCTCGAGTGGATCATTCCTTACTTTGCCCACGTGTGAAGTATAACGTTTTATCCAACACCTCTAAATAACTGCTTAAATATTTAAAAAAATTAAGTTCCAACCTAAAACATCGTTTCTATGGTGACTTCCAACAAGCAAAGTAACAATTTACCCACAAGTAGGTATAATTTTGATCAAAGCCACTTGTGGGTAATCTTTTACTTTGCTTGTTTAAAATCACCATAGTTATGGTGCTTTTATTAAGAGGTGTTGGATAAAATAATTAACAATAATTCTTGAAGGATTTCCGCTATTTTTGACCCCAACAACCAATCAGACAACGCGATGATTTCCGTGTATCCGTTTGGAGATGAAATATACGCTTTTACTGAAACTCCGATTATACATAAAATTAATAAACTGACTTTGGACACCGAAAACAGGGTGGATGTTAGTAAATACGTCTCGATTATAAACCATACATCGCATCCGCATGTATTACAAGATGGTAACGGTTAAGCTGGATTTATAACACGCACAGCGCATAATTTAGCACAACATAGCACAGCACAGCGCATAGCATTTTCGTTACGGAGGTTTTATAAGCCGCACACAAACACAGATTGCTATACGAAGTAAAAGAAGAAGTCCTTGTCTTACAGTGTTGTCTTATGACGTTATGACAGCTGTGGTTGTGCTAGATTTGATTTGGTATTATTTGACTTTGTGATTTTGTTATTATGTTTTGACTATTTTACAAAAATTATTAATATAATGAACAACGAATGCGCGTGCGTGTAAGAAGTTAACTAAAACGAACTGTCACGAATGCAACGAATAAACCCGAAGCACAGAACTGCACAGCACAGCGCATAGGAAAATGAACATTGGTCAATTCGTGTGCTATGCTAAATTATTTTATATGCGCTGTGCGTCTTATAAATGGATGTACTAATTTCCATATGATCAATTCATATGCTATGCAGAGGCGGACTGGACCGGTGGGATGGTGGGATATTTCCCACTGGGCCGCGATGAATTTGGGCCGACTGCCGACACGATAGGGCCGATTATCGATAAGGATAATAATTTTTTTATAAATAACGCAAACAACCCAAATCTGAGTTTTTCTTTATTAAAATTCACAATTATTTTTAATATTGTATAAATAAACAAACGAAACTAAGTTTTGTATTCATGATTTGTATTGCTCAATGCTCAGTCATTAATTTAGAATCGGCTGTTCGACTCGGTTTTGTTCTTTACAAGTTTAAGAAAACGCTAGACTAATTACATATAAATAAATTTCCCAATTTTCATTACATTTATTTTTAAATTTGTTATTTATTTTAATTTCTACTCATAAAAGTAGTGACGCCGGCGAGACGAGAATTCTCGTCTCTTTCTCGTCTCGTCTCAAAATTACGAAACGAAAACCAATAAATTTTCTCGTCTCGGATTGAGAGATGAGAAAAGAATTCAATATAACGAGACGATAAATAATTCTCGAGAAATCGAGAATTCTCGTAATAAAAACTGAAAAATATTTGATATTATTCTTCGAAAATGTCAAAATACATTTTATTATACTTTGTTCGTAGCATATTATTGATTTGATATACCTAATTATTTTTTATTTTAAAAATAAGAATTGTGTGCAAATTTAACAGAAATGTACAAAAAAGTTCTTAATGTCACATCTAGCTTTACGATGGCTACAAATTTTATTCGAGAAATTGGGACGAGACAAGAATTGAACAGCCGAGAAATGACCAAGACGAGATTACTTAAATTTCTCGTCTCATGGCATCACTACTTAAATAACGGTAACTTGTATATAATTTTCCCTCTATGGAAAAACTAAACTTTTAATGAAACAGCCATTGACCTTGAACCCAAAAAAAATTTCGCCTGCGGCGCTTTTTTTCCCTTTTTCGTAAAACAACACTTCGGCACTTTTCTTAAAAAAACTTCGGCTGAGCCGGTGAAATTTATTTCCCACTGGGCCGACACGTTACCAGTCCGCCTCTGATGCTATGTTTTGCTAAATTATTTTCTATGCGCTGTGCGTGTTATAAATCCAGCTTTACAATATTTTGCCAAAAGTTGGAAAATAATTTACCTCTTGCAGGGAGTGTTTACAATTTAGGTATGAGTGTAACCTCTTCTGGAATCATGCACAATATTATGAAGTTTCCTGCTGAGGGTGGAAATATGTTCCAAGAGGCACAAATCGTTGCTTCTGTTCCCGTGAGACGGTCTTTGCATCCTGCCTACATGCACACATTTGGTAAGTACATCCCTCGAAATATATGTATGTACCTACAATTCAATGGTCATTATTTTATTTTTCAGGAATAACTGAAAACTATTACATAATAGTGGAGCAACCCTTAAGTATATCAATATCCAATGTATTAATAAACAAATTAAAGAACAAACCAATGATCGGAAACTTTAAATGGTTAAAAAATGAAATGGTAACAGTATAACGCATTTTAATTTATTTTTTTTGCACTTCCGGGACAAAAACTATTCTTTAGTATTTATTTTTAAGGACTAAAGGTTTATTCCCACTGCTTATCATAGTCATAGTTTTTGTTAGTTGTCATAGTCTTACACAGTTTGGCATATCGAATTACGTGTAAACATTCACAGTGCTTGTTTTAGTCTTAGTTTTTAGACTTTGTCATAAACACAATCACAAATGTATGCAAACTTCATATTTTTATTATAATCATAGTAATTATTTCATGAGATAGCGATATATTTATATACCTGTCACTTTTTAATGCTGTTGTCAAACAGATAATGATCTTCTTATGTCAAAAAATTATATTAATAATGCTACAGAAAAATTAAAGCAAGGTAAATATAAATAAAAATGTTTCTTCATTACTTAAAAATAGGTTTAAGCCGAGTTTAAGCTATAATTTATAAATAAAATATATTTACAGGCATATTGAATTAACTGTCATGACATTGTCATAAACATAATTTATATTGTGATGGGAATGGTCAGCGCATGTTTATGATTAAGACAGAAACTTATGACAAAAACTATGATTATGGTAAGCAGTGGGAATGAGCCTTAAGGTTCTTAATTTGATCCCAAGGGATTATTCCGTTATCAAGGAATTGAATTAATTAATCCCGTTGTCAAGTAAATACGTGCTATTTGTTACAGAGTATCTATGTTAACGATATAAATATTTGTCATAAATAAGAATGGAATTATCGACTGGTAGAAATATTGAAGGATGGAATATTCGGAAATGCAGTCAGTAAGTTTTTATTTGACTAAAAAACCGTTTGTTTGTCTCCTACGTTATGCCCATGTCACACCGACTTGGCATGAAGCACGGTGCTCGATGTGGCATTTTGCTTCGTTCAAAGCTGTCATAAGGGTGTCACACCGGTATAGCAGAATGCCATACGAAAATTTGTATATTGCTATGTTCACTTCGTACTTTGAAGGGTTTTGAAAATTATTTTTGACAGCTGAGAATTAAAATTCATCAATTTTTTGTGTTAATTAACTCAATAATTAGTTCATATATTGACAAAAGCTGAAAGGGTTATATTCTTATTATCAAATTACTTACTGTTACTATTTTGACATCAATTATTCACCAAATGTCAAAAATTATATTGAGGACTCATTGCGAAATCAGCAACAAATTTCCATATGTCAAAATGCTCGACGGAATAGCGGCGATAAAATTTTACGTTATTCATTTGTTCCCATAGAGCACTGTGCTTCGTGCTATGCCGGTGTGACATGGGCATTAGGTTCGCCTTGACTGTTTTGTTCCATGAGACGTGAGAAATTTACAATTTTTGACCCATCTACATGTTTCTGTAGAAATTTAAAAATATTATTATACACATTTTATGTAAAAGATATTTTACAACATATTTAACAACTAATTCACCCTGAGGAAGCCACAAGGGTGTGGCGAAACGTCGTTTTTTTTAGTCAAATAAAAACTTACTGACTGCATTCCCGAACATTCCATCCTTCAACATTTGTCATAAGTTTACTGTCAAAATTGAAAAATGTCTATTATTTGAAACTCTTTTGCATTCGTTTGAGGATAAAGTGCAAAAATAGCGTATATACCACAGGACTAAAGTGTCTTTAATCCCACAGGTGATTATTTCTCTCAATAATAATAATGAAATAAACTTCACCCTCAGGATTAAATCATGCACTTTAGTCCTTTAGTATATAATATACTAATAATATAATATTAAACAATTTTAGACTCAAATAAACATAATAAGCAGAGAAACAGGCACAAGTATTGCCAAATTCTACTCAGAATCATTTTTTTATTTGCACATAATAAACCAATACGAAACAGATGACCACATAGTGTTAGACATTTGCTGCTATCGAGACCCATCTATGATAGATTGCATGTATGTAGAAGTCATGAAAAACATGCAGCAAAATCCCGATTATGCAAAGATGTTTCGAGGGCGCCCCTTAAGGTTCGTCCTGCCCCTTAAATACCACGACAACAGGGAGAACCTTATCAGTATTGCCAACACAAAATGCCAAGCGAGGTTGTTACCAAACGGGGAAATTTTTGTTCAGCCTGAAATGCTGTGCAATTTGGGGTGCGAAACCCCTAGAATAAATTATGAAAAATATTTAGGTATAATTTAAAAATGTTATTATATATATTTGTGATTATTTGTGATATTTTTAGGGAAGGAGTACCAATTTTTTTATGCTATAAGTTCGGATGTTGATTCGGAAAATCCGGGAACGGTAAGTGATACAAATTATTATAATTATTTTCACAACTTCGTGCAACGTATACTTGTCATGAAACAAAATGAATTATTGCAAATTTAAATGTACTTTTCGCAAGGAACACATTTTGTAAAATAAAAATAAGAAAGTAAAAAATAAAAATAAGAATCTAACAATTATATTCGTATGGAAGTGTTCACAGCAGCCGTAAATAAAAATAAACATAACTCATAAACACAGGGATAAGCAAATGTCAAATATTTTACACAAGCATCAGAGAGATTGGGAAAAATTGTTACATCTGTGTCTTTGTGAAATTATCATAATATCAAATAAAATGTATATACAGGGTGATTGTCGTAAGTCCGATACTAGGAATATTTCGTTAATTTCAAGAGATACAGAAAATGATTATAAGCAAAGTTAAACTAGATAAAGGGGCTCGTAAGATGTCATAATAAAAACTTTGTGTCATTTTCGGTTTCACCGGAAATGGGTACAACTTTTAATCTAGCACAGGGAATCGGTAATGTCATAAATTTTTTTAGAATGCACATAAAATAAACTTTACAACTATACCATAATATCATAGTTTTACTGCAACCATTTCAAAATAGCGGCGAATTTTCTTCAAAATATTTACTTATAAAATCCAATAAAACATGGCAAACTATGAAAATAAATGTTTACCTACTTGGAAACAAAATTAATTGTTGTTATAGTAAAACTTGATTTTCATAGCTTTCCATGTTTCATTTGTAATTGATGACATTATGCTAGATTAAAAGTTGTACCCATTTCCGGTGGAACCGGAAATGACACAAAGTTTTTATTGTGACCATCTTACGAGCACCTTTATCTAGTTTAACTTTGCTTATAAACATTTTCTGTATCTCTTGAAATTAACGAAGTACCGGACTTACGACAATCACCCTGTATACGTGGAATCAATTTTTAAAATGTAGTTTTGATTTGTTGTTGATTTGTTGTAACTTGTAACCTTGCTGTCGTTGATGATACCTTTAAGCTTTGAATATAACGCGAATATATGCGATTTAAACCCCCTTGGATGTTCAAAGAGACTCAGTTTCACCTCGTCGCTTAACAACATCCTCGGTATTATAAATCGCATAATATTCTTGTTATATTAATAGCTATAATTTTAAATTTAATTGATTAATGTGTAGAATTAATGATTAGTTTAGGGGTTCGTACAAATCTAATTTAGGGACAAAACGTAATTTTATATTTGTATGTAGCTACATATTTTGTAATTTACCTACTTCCCTATACCTTTTTTACATTTTAAAAAATATACTTCGCACAATTTTTCATAATTTTACCAAATATTGATATATTACTAAATCAATTTATATTATATTGCTTCTATATTCCAGATAATCAAAGTGGACACAATAAATAAATCCTGCTTGACATGGTGCGAACCAAACTGCTACCCAAGCGAGCCAATTTTCGTACCAGTCCCAAATTCAAAGGTAACACTCATCGAAAATTATCTTCAAAAATTATAAAACATTTTTTTTAGTCCGAAGACGATGGCATAATTCTTTCTGCTCTAGTCTGGGGCATAGAAGATACACACAGGGTTGGACTCTTAATTTTAGACGCGAAAGACATGCAGGAAATAGGCAGGGCCGTATTCAGGACTCCAGGAGAGGCTCCGAAATGCCTACATGGCTGGTTTTGCAACGGGCCAGAAAATTATCACAAACAAGTTTAATAATAGTATTAAAACCATTTAAATGCAATTTTAGAGTAGTATTATAACTGTAAAATGTAAAATCATAATAGCACAAATATTTATTTATGAATAAAAACAATAAAGGCCAGAACAACGCTATGTTTCTTATACAGGTTTCCCAAAAGTTCCGGGACGGAACTATAAGTTTTGAACGAGTGAAGAAAAAAATAGAAAATTTGGGGATCACTAAAGAGTCATAAAAACTACCTCCATTCCACTAGCGGTACCAACTCACAAAAAAAATGTAAAAACCTATTGAAAATTATAGGCTAATTATAGGCTAATTAAATGCCTCATCCTCCAATTTTAGGCTCTTTAACTTACGGTAGTAAGAACATAAACTTACTGGAACTTAGTTGATAATTAAAGGCTATTTATAGGCTCCAGAATGGTATATATAAACTTAATATAGGACAATGTCTTAAATAAATATTTAAGATACTTGTTGAGGGGAAGTGGCCGAGATTACATGGAGTACCGACAACGAAAAATTGTCAGTGGCACTGAAACAATGGTTTTGGTACAACCATGTTTTTAGGTTAGCCTGCGGCGCACTTTAAAAAAAAATCTGACGTGGCCATCACACAACCTTCCGCCATATCTAGACTTTAAACAGAAATGTATACGTACAATCCGGTGCCCATTTAAAATATACAAATAAAAATCTCAAATATTCAAATTTGCATCACCTGAATAAAAAGATTCATTCACAGGAAAACTCTGCTGTGTTGAAGCCATCCTCCGTTCAATTACTACATTTAATATCTTACTTAGGACTTATATAGCTCTAGTATGCCAACTTGTCACCCGTCTCACCTGTCAATATTTTTTACGCAGAAACAAAAATCAACCGATCATGGATTACAAGATATCAACGTTTTATTTGATAAATTTTACTGCAGTTCTTTAATGCTACCAGATAAAGACAATTTTTTTATAACGTAAGTTGCAAATAACTTTTCCTCTTATTCTCATTACAAATAAATACTATATTTTTCCAAATTTATATACAATTTTGACAATTAACCTTTTCAATCTTCAAAAAATATCACTTCCGATGAAGATATTTGTACCAAAATCTAGGGAGCTCTTCCAATTTATATACAAATGTTAAATACCAAATATCAAAATTTTCGGGTAATTCGTATTTGAGTTATGCGACTAACAACCCTTGACCACACACACACACACACACATACACACACACATACACACAGACATCATCGTGAAACTATCAAAAATGAGTTGTAAGGACCCTAATTCGTGCTCATCCACTAAAAATTCACCACCCGATTTTTTGCATGATTCCAATACCTTCCTTTACAGGTAAGCGGAAGGTAAAAACCTGAGTTGTCAGAACCATAATCGCTCGCATAACGCACTCGGCTATTCGTGTCATGTATAGAAATGTTTATTTTAAATTTAAGTTGAAAAAGAGTAGACATGCCCCTTAGACCTGTCACGCAACCTGTGTATCACTAGTGTAACTTTGGTTGCCAACTGTGCAGGAAATGAGCTTTGCAGGAGTGGTAAAACAGAAAACAGGAAATCTGGTTCGACGTAGTTGAATATTGATCGCTTCCTGCTCAACGTTTTGAGCTACTCTACAACAGATGGACTACTCCTGATGTTTTCTAATGATTCAGAATTCCCAGAATACTCTCGATTTTACTTTTTTTCTATTCCACTCTTTCCCTTACTACTACTACTTAAATCCAGCCCGAAATTTGTACTTTACCGCTTCCTAGCAATGCAGTCATTTTGAAGTTGAAAATACTGTAAAAGTGTTTTCGTTGCGAGTAAACTGTTAGTTTATTATTGACGTCAAGGTAATGTTTTTATAAACATTTATTGGGAGATTTTAAAAATAAATTATATAACCGTGTAAAGTTTGCTTAATTTCTATGAATTTTTCGGAATATTTAAAATCATGTATAATTTTTTTATTGCAATTTTAAAAAGGTACAACTGTTAATTGATCCTAAGTACATAATCCTTGTTGAAATACAATTTGAGCATTCTTGTATTGACCACAAAACAGTCTTAAGCAAGCAGTAGACAAGGTATAAATAAATATATGTTTTGCACAATAATGCAATAAAGTATTGAATATAAATTAGGTATTGCAAAAATGCACATATTTGTTAACAGGTATTTTTTATATTTATTTTTATCTTTAAGATCAACAAATGTTTATTTCATTAGGTACAAGTTTAAATACATAAAAGATAAATTGACACAATTCAATAATTATAAAGATAATTCCACTCCTGTATAAAGTAAGCCATAAACTAAACAGAATTTTATCGCTTTAAGGCTTTAAGGTTTCATATTTCAAATATTTGTCAGTAAAATAATTAGATTTTGGGAATATTAGAGAAAAAGAACCAAAGAAGTCGTTAAATTATCTCGTTGAATTAAACTCGAGCATTTTATTTCCTCCGAATAAATTTCTGTTTGACATCTCAACCTTGTGACCTAACAGCAATTTGACACCTACGGTATCGTGATTTTATTAAACAATTTTATTTTTTAAATTTCTAAGCAACAAGGTTTCAATACAAACAGAAAATCCGGCGAAATAAAACTTTTTACAATAATTTAACATGTCTCATAAATTGAAAATGAATAAAATGAAAATGCTTGTAAAAAATTAAAACATCATTTTTGGTTCATCTCGAACCGTCCTTGATAAAAATTGAGTTAAATTCTTAGGAATCCGATGTGAAAGTGCGTACTAGAAAGCGAGCCACGCACAGATCCACTTCATAATTCCATTGAGCAACAGACAATTCAAATCTTAACTCATTCAATTAAATAACCAGCTTAATTACTTATACTGAAGATCCAAGTATACTGAATTATAGAAATTATTTATTACAGAATTTCTGGACCAAAAATTAAATTATTAAAATATTCATAATTCCTATAAAAAAATTATAGTACTTAAAAAAAATTAACTTTCTTAAAAATAATAAGTTACTTAAAATTTCCTGGATTTAAAATTGTCAGGAATAAAGAATGAAAATGTGCAGCGACGATTTCTCAAATTCTTATGGTTTAAGGAATGTCGTACTTATCCCGAAAGAGGTATTGAATATTGAATTGATCAACATATTCTGTAACTCATTTTAATATTGAGTTCATTAGTAGCAGACATGATCACATCGCACTTAACACTTTATATAATTTGTTAAAATATAAGATTGATGCTCCTCTGCTATTGAATAAAATTCCATTTTACATCCCATTTACCACCTTTCAAAACTGTAGCGTTAAGTACCTAAATCTTCTATTTTTGTTATGAGTACACTTTATAATGAAAATTGTGACTTATTTAGTATTTTTGAATAAGTATTATTATTATCATTATTAAATTTATTAAATAACACCATTTTTATCGGAATTACTAATGCTCTGTTCATATGCACAAGGATTCTTTGAGGATTCTTTCATACATCTGAAACCGGAAAAAAATAAATTCACTAGTTTCAAGTGATCAATGAATAATTAATTTTTCTTTTTCAAGACTCATTGAAGATTCAATTCTGCGTCACCACTATTTTTGACAGGCGATTTTCACCAGGCTTATTTTTCTCAAGATTAAGAAACATGAATCTATCCTCAAAGAAGCCTATGTAAACAGTAGTAAATTTCATTCTGTAAATGTAAATATTTTTTTAAATTTTTCACTTCAAAGTTTCATCAAATTTGGGACTTTTATTTTTCATTATGGATACATGTTTTATAAAAGAGTATAAGGTACAGTAATAAATAATTCAATTTTTAGGTGATCCTCTACCCATGGCAGAAACAGTCACAAACATTGATTCCGCACGCTATTCTATAGCGTTTATTGTTTTGTTAAACATAAAAATAACAAATAATTTATGTTTGAGGGGAAAAATAATTTTGGCACTGATATTTGTAAAAACTGCAATATTTGTAAAAAAAGAGGATTTTCGCGCGCCGCTATACAGATTTATTTATAAGTGAATTACTTTAAATTTTAATATGTTGTCAACAAAGCTTGGAGCGCGAAATAACCGATCGAATTTTTTTAATTCGTTTTAAAATAGAAAATATTTGCGTTTAAAAAATAAAAAAAATTGTTAAAATTCAAATTTTAACTGCATCTTACATTTAGATTGTACTTTTATCTTCAACAATATCGTTAGATTATTATATTTAACAAAACAATAAACGCTGTGGAGTGGCGCGCGAAATTCATGTTTTTGGCTGTTTTCTGGCGCGGTAGAGGATCGTCTTAAACATAATATTATTTTTCGGCGATTGACATTAAAAGTGCTGTTTTTTGACAGCTGACAGGCAGCAAAAATAGTAAAAAACAGCCTAGGCTGCAAAAGTAATTGTTACTATATTGAATCAACAAATTTGACATTTATAAAATTCATCAACATACCTAACCTATTTTGTTTTTCATAGCAACTGTCAACATACGCATAGCAACATAATTTGATTGCGATACCTATCAATATATTATTTAAAATAATCACTAAATGTATATTAATTAATATTAATTAATAACAATGGCAAAAAATACAGATTTGCTGCCTAAGCTAGATTCATAGCCTCGGCTGGACCTCGTCTATGAAACTCTAGCCGCGGCAGTAAATCTAATATATTTTTGCCTAGTTAAACAAATAACTATTATTACAGCTCTGCGTTTTTAAAATACAAACATAGTCATTAAATTAGCAAAAAGTTCGCCACCTTTTTGTGCATTTTATTAACAAAAACAATCCCAATTTCAAACAATAAACAAATTTCCAAACACCTCTTGTTTTTAACAATAAAATTCCTCATTCATTCTTTTCTTCATCTACAGTGCGTCCCAGAATCAAGCCGCCCAGGTAAACAATTTCTAAACAGTCTGTATCCAAGGTAACAGGTGATATCCTCTCTACCTTTCGGTTTTCGTCTTTCCCCTCCCCCTAACGACTCCGCGGTGTTGACTCAACTTACCTTAGTTACCTGTGAGGCCTGACTTAAGACAGTTGACGAGAGGCCATAGCAACGGAGTAAGAGAGTGAAGTGATTTTGTTTATTGTTTGTGGTTTTGGATTTTACAAGCGCTGTTTGATAATTTGACAAGGTAAGATGTAATTTGATTATTATTTATAGGGGAGGGGTGTTTTTGCGTGGTTTCAAGGCTTGCTAGATGTGTAATTTGCCATACTGTTTAGGAGGCTATGAATCATTGCAATAACATTATTGTTCCACGAAATGATTTTAAGATCTGTATTCAAAAATAAAATAATATATTAGGTATGTAACAAATTTATAATGACAGCCTTAATACAGTAATGTTAAATTGATTGTACGAGCCGCAGGCGAGTATGCTATTAAACGGAATACTATACTTAATTATACTATTAACTTTATTAAACAAGTTATTTTATTTTTAATAACAATATTATGTTATGCTAGTTTAGGTAAAAAATTATAGTATCTACTTACAAAAAGTTTATTTGTCTAAAAGACCATTGAATAATACACTCATTAAAAAAGTAACTTTAGTAAAATAAACCCGTCTTTAAGACACATTATTGTATTATGAGTTCATAATGCAACACTATTGTATAAATAGTATATTCAACACAACTGTCATTGTCATCACACCTAAATGTGAGCTAAGATTAATAAAAATTTGTAAAGAATTGTTTATTTTAACAGACGTAGATAAAACGTCGTATTTGACTCGCACATAATGGCTATAATTCACTCGGATGATTATACACTCGCCTTCGGCTCGTGCCTAAACTTTCATCCTCTTGAATTATAGCCTACATTATGTGCTCGTTACATTTATCATTAAAAACAAATATCTTGAATCAATATTTTGTGTCTGCTAAATAATATATTATATATTAAAGGACTAAAATGCATTATTTAATCCTGAGGGTGAAGTTTGTTTCACGAGTCGAAGGTAAAGGTACTTTAGTCGGGTCCATGTCAATAGCCCCCCCAAGTAAATAAATTACTGATTTTATTATATGCATGATTTGTGCTCGTTTTGTGCTGAATTGTGCTGCAATAAAAATATTTTGTGCTCAATCCGTTCACGAGATATTCAAAGTTAAATTATGAGGGGCCAATGACATGCTCAGCCCCCCCAAGTTATAATTTTTAAAATTTTATTTCACAATTGTTTTGTGCTCGTTTTGTGCTGAATTGTGCCGTATAATAAAAATTTTGTGCTCCTTCTAGTAAGTGTAGAAAGTGTATCTTAATAGGAGGGGCCAGTGACATGGTCAGCCCCCCCACCTCAACTTTTTAAAACTTTCTTGTCGCTATTATTTTGTGCTGGTTTTGTGCTGAATTGTGCTGTATAACAAAAATTTTGTGCTCCTCATATAAGGTTAAAAATGAGCATAGAAATATGGGGGGCCATTGACATGATCAGCCCCCCTCAACTTAATTATTTTTGAATAATTTTTTTACTGTTATATTGTGCTCGTTTTGTGCTGAATTGTGCAGCAATAAAAATATTTTGTGCTCAACCCGTATACGAGATATTTAAAGTTAAATTATGAGGAGTCAATGACATGCCTCATTTAAAAAAATTAAGTTCTTGATTGTTTTGTACTGAATTATGCCGTATAACAAAAATTTTGAAAGTGTCTTTTAATTTTTAATGGCCAAGTCAAGTTGACTGTCCCATTTAAATATTTATATAAAATAATTTAAACATATTTTTTGCGCTGCTATAATTTAACTGTAATTCAGAGAATAAAAAGTTTGGAAAGGCTAAGTTGACACTAGCACTAGACTTTCCTTTAAAAAAAATATATAAAATTTTCTTCATTATTTGGATAGTAGTTCGTATGCGCTCTATTACGCATTAATATAGATTTTTGCGCTTGTATAGGTACGTTTTATTTTATTAATAATCCAATTAGGAAGGGCTAACTTGACTGCAAAATTTCATTTTATTCAAATACATTGCGCTCTGTTGCGCCGCAAATATTATTTTTAGAGCTTCTTTTATTCAACAGTAATCATAGTAATTATTATAGTTTAGAAGATTGACATTAGCCTTATTTATTTATTTATTATTTAATAGATAGTCCTTGCTATGCGCTATTTTCCTTTTTTAAATTGACATTTTGCGCTTGCGTCAAATTTATTATATTCAAATTCTAAATTGGCAGAGCTAATTTGACGACAGAGAAAAGAGAAAATTTTATAATTCTTTTATAATGCGATTATATCTGTATACATTGCGCCCTTATACATCACTAATAATTTTATGCGCCGCCCGTAACAGTAATTCACATAATTTGTTCGAAAAAACCCGCGAAATGCGATCAAAACGAATATTGCAAGTTTTTTTTAAATAACGAAGTAAATTTGGTTATCTACGCCAGTGATAGAATAATAATTATATTATTCTTATCATTTGAGTGAAGTAATTTGACATATTACCTCACTAGTGAAGTAATTTGATGTGCTGTTGCAATATTACCTTTCGCATTTACCTACTCTACACCTCTATAATTCGTTGCCAAGGTATAAATAAAAATAAATTTGTTGACAAAATTTGACAACAATGTTTAGATTATGTAAGTATACTGATCTACTTATTTTTGTCTTAAATAAATTTGATTCTTAGAATATTATTAAACTACTTGCCCAAAAAATAGGTACCTGCATAAAACGTGAAAACTTACAAATTAAAAATTTGTTTGTCAATAAAATTAGCTGAATGTCAAATTGCATCTACCCATGGAGGCATATACCCTTTAGCTTTGGTTTTAAATAAAATTATTACTTATAGAAAAATTGTCATTCATCAATAATTATTGTAAAATATATATTTTTTAAAATATCAATTCTGACGTTTTGATTAAAAAAATCATAAATAACTATTATGCTATTGTTGTTGGAGGCTTAGCGTGTATTAAAAGTTAAATAGTTACCCAAAAATTATTTAACTCTTATTTTAACTTTTTAACTTTATTATTGGCTCAAACAATAAAATCGTGTTACTTACTTAGAACTAATAAAAATACGTAATATGTATAATAAATAATTTAAGAAATTTTCAAAAATTATGGTCACGATGATTATGGTATTCATTTAATGTGAAACGATGGACATTACAAAAGAGAATATAAGTTTATTTCACAAGCCGTAGGCGAGTTTCGTTATTATAAAAGACAATCTTGCAGATCATTACCATGTTACCTCATTGAATAAACACGTAAGCAACGTCGTAGATAAAAACAATATGAGCATAATAAATATTATTCTACCCAAGTTGAAAATTGCAATTCACTTATACAAATTTCGAATGTATATAAGATTTACCTGTATCTCGTACAGTAAACTTAAATTCCCATATCCCATCATTTACCTCTCATTGAATAACATACTTTTATTGGATTTCTTATTACGCATTATGACGAAATCATTTTTGAGTTCATAACAAAGTTTTGATAAAAATAAAAGTAAAATAGTTTTTAAGTCAGATTATAAAAAATGGATTATATAATACTTATTAGCAGTTGTTCCTACGTTAAGCCTCCAACAACAATTGTGTAAACAAACTTACCGTTTATCTACTTAATTAAAAAAAAATTACTGCTAAATACGGGTAGCGCCAAAAATTATTAGCGGAGCATAAGAGCGAAATGAATATAGATATAATCACAGTATAAATGAATTATTATAAATAATTACTTTGATTACTTCTGAAAGCGCAAAAAATTATATTAATGCGTAATAGAGCGCATACGAACTACTATCCAAATAATGAAGAAAATTTTATATATATTTTTTAAAGGAAAGGCTAGTGCTAGTGTCAACTTAGCCTTTCCAAACTTTTTATTTTCTGAATTACGGTTAAATTATAGCAGCGCAAAAAATATGTTTAAATTATTTTATATAAATATTTAAATGGGACAGTCAACTTGACTTGGCCATTAAAAATTAAAAGACACTTTCAAAATTTTTGTTATACGGCATAATTCAGTACAAAACAATCAAGAAATTAATTTTTTTAAATGAGGCATGTCATTGACTCCTCATAATTTAACTTTAAATATCTCGTATACGGGTTGAGCACAAAATATTTTTATTGCTGCACAATTCAGCACAAAACGAGCACAATATAACAGTAAAAAAATTATTCAAAAATAATTAAGTTGAGGGGGGCTGATCATGTCAATGGCCCCCCATATTTCTATGCTCATTTTTAACCTTATATGAGGAGCACAAAATTTTTGTTATACAGCACAATTCAGCACAAAACCAGCACAAAATAATAGCGACAAGAAAGTTTTAAAAAGTTGAGGTGGGGGGGCTGACCATGTCACTGGCCCCTCCTATTAAGATACACTTTCTACACTTACTAGAAGGAGCACAAAATTTTTATCATACGGCACAATTCAGCACAAAACGAGCACAAAACAATTGTGAAATAAAATTTTAAAAATTATAACTTGGGGGGGCTGAGCATGTCATTGGCCCCTCATAATTTAACTTTGAATATCTCGTGAACGGATTGAGCACAAAATATTTTTATTGCAGCACAATTCAGCACAAAACGAGCACAACTCATGCATATAATAAAATCAGTAATTTATTTACTTGGGGGGGCTATTGACATGGACCTACTTTAGTCCTGTGGTATATGCGCTATTTTTTGCACTTCATCCTCAAACGAATGCAAAATAGTGTAAAAGAATACACATTTTGTAATTTTGACAGTAAACTTTGTGATGTATATATATATATATATATATATATATATATATATATATATATATATATATATATATATATATATATATATATATATATATATTGTTACCATAGATACTCTGTAACAAATAGCACGTATTTACTTGACAACGGGATTAATTAATTCAATTCCTTGACAACGGGATTAAATATGAAAAATAATCCCTTGGGATCTAATTAAGAACCTTAGTTTTAGTCCCGGAGGTGCAAAAATGTAATTTATTTAGAGTCAAAATGAGTAGCCAAGAATTCTGATAATCAGTAAGATTTCTTCCTTATTTGTGCTATTTTATCATTATTAAAGGAAAGTTTCAAATGAATATTTATGTTATTATAAAATAAATTTAAGTACCCAGATTTCTTTTTTGATTTCTCGATTTTTATAAGCAGTTTCACAAAAACGCTGTTTAATATTAAACAAGTAAAGGGTATTGACTCACTTTACTTTTAGGTTATTTCTCGATCAATATCTTATTATTAAATAATGAATTTACTTCCTGTATTTGAATTGCTATTATTCTTGTATTAATTGTTTACAAACTTGCGAGTTCATTCAACTGGCCCCCTCCCAAAATATTAATCCCGACGCTGCTGACCGCTACATTTTTTATTAACTCAAACGGTACTAAGAGTAAAATTTAATAAGAGCAGTCATCTAAGAACAGTTAGATTTCGTTTTCGTAGAATGCAATTAGGAATCAGATTATCTAAACGAAATCTTATGGAAATAATCATAAGAAAAATTGTCATTAAAATCATTTTTCACAGAAACAATTTTATGTAAAAGTTCTGCTAGGATAATATTACAAAAATTATTTCTGTAGTTCACTCTTCTCCAACAACCAAATGTGCTCCTTGCAAAAACTGCCCTTAATTTACGAATTAAAAAAATCTTCTTATACAGTAAGTTAAGAGGCCCGTCTACCCCCTAAAATACAGCATAAAATGTACTAACGTAGCGAGTGTTTTATGGCCTGTACAAGAATGCTAAAATTTTATTTCAACAAGGATTAAATTAACAGATGTGCCATTTCAAAATTTGAATTAAAAAAATTGTACACGATTATAAAAATTCCGAAAAATTCAAAAAAATTCTAAAATGGCACATCTGTAGATCCATTCTTTTCTTTCAATAATAAACTAACAGTTTACTCGCAGCAAAAACACTTTTACATTATTTTTCAACTTCAAAATGACATTGCATTGCTAGGATGCGGTAAAGTACGAGTTTCGGGCTGGTTTTTGGCAGTCGTAGTAGCGCGGGAAAAGAGTGGAATAGCAAAATAAGTAAATACGAAAATATTCTAGGAATTCGGAAAAAAAAAATTTAATGAACTCTATTTTATACTGAGACTATTTTATATACCTACCACAATATTTAGTTTGTGATTCTGTACAGTTCGCATATAATAATAATTTGACAGCCGCGCTTATCTATTTTTTCAGACAATTTACGAAGCAATGCAATATTTCACACAATTTAGATTGTTTCAAAAATTGAACAATGTGTAATGTAAAACGGGATTTACACTTAGAATTAGAATTATTAAAATACTTTGAAATTAATTTTTGAAATTTTATGTTTTTACTTAATCAGCATTATATCGCAGAACAGTATATATTTATTTCGATAACTCGCAACATAAGATTTTCACACCCAAGTTGAATTTAAGTATTTTTCCAATTATTTATGTACCTTTCGGCACAATTTTTTATTGCTAATCATGCTCATGTGTTTTATTTATCCCTAAAAAACAATTTAATAATTTGTTGTTGAAATTGTACAGAGTTTTTTGTACCAATCATCAGTATCATTGTTTGTACAATTTGTATCTCCTTGAATTAAAACGTTCTTATAACATCATTGAACCTTCAGAATATAATTTAAGATCATCTGCAGTACTAGAGTGCGTACGTTTCTTGAAAACAAACTAAATAATTGTCCTGCAATTACTTGACACTTCACTGATCACGGGGCGCGCAGCCTTGTTCCACTTGCCATGAAGACTGTGATTTATAAACAGTTGACTTAAATCATAAAATAAAAATGTTGAGGTTTCAAAATTCTTCGCGAGCATCCTGCATTTCTATTTGAAAATGTCCGGTTTCCGAAACTGTGCTAAGTAATTTAGCAACATTTAAGTGTTAATTGTCTAGCAAAACATTTCGGAACTTACCTCCTAATTATGTTAAATTAATTTAGTAACATAGGCTACACGGAAAAAATTGTATCACTTATTAAAATAGTGTTTAAATTTAGTGTTCGCAACACTGAACTATAGGGTCTTTCATTAAGAGTGATAGGATTTTAATTTTAGATAAAACGTCAACGGTTTGACATATCAATTTAGTTTTTGCTTTATTTGGAAGCTAGAACAAAACAAGATATCGTTCAAATGTCCACCACGGCTTTGTTGACACTGATCACAAGATCGCTCCAATTTGGCAGAATTTGGCTCATTCGCAACACTGGCCGCTACAGCTGTGATTTTCTCCTCACTTCGAACATTTCGTTGTCTTCTTGGTGGCTTATTGTTTTAGTAATGTTAACTCAAACTTTATCACAGTGCGTCTTATAGCCTGCGCAGAGTAATTGTAACGACGACCCAATTCAGGGGTGAATAAAAGTTGAGCACCCACAACTGAGCTCGAACTTTGGTAATATATTTTTATTATTTCCAACCGGTCTAGAGGCTTCAAACGCTGCATCATGAAACTGCACACTATACTAAATAATTTGACACCTGGAAGTAAATAAAATATATATCAGAAACCGAGAAATCTTTATTGAAAAAACTATCACTCCTATTGAAAGACCCTATATATAAAATAACGGGAAGGACGATCTCCATAAGACATGTATATTAAAAGTGCTTCCACCATGGAGCTCTCCATTTTGGATGTATTGGCAACACTGCTAACCCCATAATTAGTGTCTTTTATTTTTTAAGTTGCCTAAAGTTAGTGACTTCTGTAACGATACGTCACGTCGGGTCGTCGACAGCCGTTTTTATTTTGTATTTTTGTCGTTCGGTTTATTCGTCTTTTTTAGTGTTTTTGTTTTATCCATTTTTGGTTCACTATGTTCTATTTTAGTACATTTTATTTAACCGCTAAAATGAAAGACACTAGATTAACACTAGATATAGGGTTAGCAGTGCAGCCAATTTATTCAAAATGGAGGGGTCCATGCTGGAAGTACATCGTCCTTCCCGTTATTTTATATAGTTCAGTGGTTCGCAAATATAAAGTATAGAAAATTATGAATTATTATACAACGACGACATAATGGATGCTATTATGCCCGAATATGAAGTTCACAACACGAACGAACGAGGGTTTTAATCATCGGAGGGAATAATAGCCATTGTAGCGAGTTGTAATACTGTACTTTATCTACGACTAATACAAGTGATAATCATCCATTTTGTGCGAGTCATATACGACGTTTTATCTACGACTTTTTGAATAAAACATTTTTAATAAAGTTAAACCATTAAAATATTAACCTATATCTTCACATTTTGGTATGATGACAGATGGCAGTATTGTTGAATAATGGAGTCATAATACAATAGAATTGAATTATGAATTCATAAAACAGTGTCTTATGGAGGGATGTACCGATATTAAGTAACCTACATAATGAATGTATTATTCAATGGTCGTAGAGAAAATTTTATTATTCAATGTAATCGTTGAAAAAGTACACAGTATTCTACTTAATTTAATATTTTAGTTTAATATTTCAATTACTTCTTTGCCTGTGGTTTATGTAATAAATTTAAGTACCTACCTAATAAATAATTTTTTTATCTACGACCATATGTGTAAGTAAGCCATTAAAAACAATTTACAAGAATAGTAAATGCTTAGTTACGGTTGCCAAGGATTTACTGTACACCAGTTATGTAATATATAAATTACGTTACTGTTACCAAGGATTTACTGTACACGTTATAAAATATATTATTACGTTACTGTTCCCAAGAAATTTTTCATTTATTACTATCTTATGGTCGTAGATAAAGTATAGTACATAACTCAAATTGTAACGCAATTACATTGCTCGTGAAATTGTTGCTCTCGCCAAGGCTCGTGCACAACTTTTTCACTCGCATGTAATGTACTTTTTACAATTCGTGTTATGTAATATAGTATTACTGCATTAAAATTTCAATTGCTGGTTGAATAATATAATTTTAGGTCTATATTGATCTAAAATTTATCCTGAAATTCAGACTATTTATATATTTTTGCAATAGGTAGCATTAAGGTGATCCTCTACCCATGGCAGAAAACAGTCAAAAACATTGATTTCGCACGCTATTTTATAGCGTTTATTGTTTTGTTAAACATAAAAATAACAAATAATTTATGTTTGAGGATCTGCGAAATAACCGATCTAATTTTTTAAATTCGTTTTAAAATAAAAGATATTTGTGTTCAAAAAATAAGAAAAATTGTCAAAATTCAAATGAACATATTTTGTTTTTAAAGCAAAATTTAAAAATTCTGCATCTTGCATTTTGTAGATTGTACTTTTATCTTCAACAATATATTTAGATTATTATATTTAACAAAACAATAAACGCTGTGGAGTGGCGCGCGAAATCCATGTTTTTGGCTGTTTTCTGGTGCGGTAGAGGATCGTCTGAACAGGGCCAATATCCAATGTGAAATTCGTTCCTATAACATATATAAATATTTCACAAAATGGGTTCGTCTGAGAATATATAAACAAGTGTTTAACAATTCGAAAGTTGTGAATGATTTAACAAACACGCCTGTAACATTCTTGATTCTTGTCCCAAGTATGTGACATGCATGTATTATTACTCGTGACTTTAAGTAATATAAGTACGCGTATCGAATAAAATATTGTTGAAAAAATGTGTCTTCACAGATAACAAAAAAGTCCCACTAAAAATTATACAAAATTATAATTATAGATCGAAAATTCTGAGAAGGTGGTAATTATCTATGTAGAATATTTTGTTCAGGTTTTTTGCAAATATTAAATTGGCCTTCTTTTAAGAGGACGTCAGAAATGTTTCGGAATTCAATATTAAAAAATATTAATAATTAATAAATTATAGCTATTAATATAACAAGAATATTATGCGATTTATAATATCGAGGATGTTCAGTATTTATTTTAACGTGTGTGGTTTTCGTCTCCGTAACAAAATATAGCGTGTTTAGAGGTGTAGCAGCTTCTGCTTTACTCATTGCATATTAAAATTTTGAAGGAAAAATAGGTACTAGATGTTTGTCAAATAATTAATCTAGGTTTAAGCCCAGTTAGAATTCTGAAAAAATCTTTGGAATCGATATAAAAAATTAATGAAAATGTGTGTTTTAAGCAAATTTACTTGCTTTATCTTATTATTAAGAGATTTATTAGAAAATGTAATTCGGTATACTTAAACCTAGTTCCATTTTTCGTCTGAAATAAATTTATGAAATTTAGCTTTATCTATAAAACTTGAGCATTTTACTGCTTTTACGTATTTTTAGCGAGCGTAATATGCATTGAGGGGGTTTTATCGCTCAGCGCTGCTAGATCACAAATCCCCGTTATTTCAGGTACCCGCGCTGGCAGCCTATGTTTTATGAGCCCGTGTTGTCTCCATTTATCTAATTGCTATGTTTCGCTCCATTCTTGTTTAGAAAATACACAATTTGATTGTCTAGCGCGCATGCAATTTTTTAATTTATTTAACAAATTACTCGACTACTATTTGAAAATTTTATATAGGTAATAATATGATACTCACATTTAAATTTACAATGCAATCATAGTTACGAAGAGTTTTTCTCAGAATTATTATTATTTATTTGTTTATAAATAATAATAATAATAATAACAATTTAAAAAATTCGACAACGTAGCTAGATTTTTACTGTCTTTGTCTTTATACGGTATTTTTTTAGATTTATAGGATTAATAGGTTGGGAGTAATTTGTTAAATACTTTTTTACTGTGATAAAAGCCCCTTAACATAAGACAAACGCGGTGTTGAGTTACGTAGAGCCGATACCCTTAAGCCATTATGTACACCCGTTCTATGACTTCAAAAAGTGTTACAGAAATTAAATCATATCTCAGAATCTACATAACATATAAACTTCATTCAAAAACTATTACAAAATTAAAGAATGTACCTATCTATGTTCGTCTAGTGATAGTTTTTTGTTTATTTTGTCTTAAATCGAAAAAAAATTGAGAAATCTTTCAAAAAAGTCTTTTTTTTAACAGCAATTTTTAATATAATACCTACAATTATAATTTCAAAATTTCAACACTAGACGAACCTATTTTAAACCTTAAACTGACTGTAAACATGTTTTTAAATATAAAAGTATGTAAATTACACGAAAATCTGTACTTAGAACGAAACCTCTGTAACATTGTATTTCAAGCAGAAATGCATGTAAATAGATAGGACTCTACTTCGCGAGCACAAAGTGTAAATACAACTCTTAAATAAATAATTAATTAAGTAATTAATAAGTATAAAAGTGATTTGAATGATATGTCAAGCGCCGAACCCAGATACTTGGGCGTAGTTTTCTTCAGCACATTTTCATGTAAGTTATAAAATATCGGCATCTTTTAATCTTCATAGCAAGTGGACCAAATCGGATGTTTTGTAAAATAAGAACCACCGATCAACGCCTAATCTAGCGTGAAGCTATGCGAAATCAGCTACTTTCTACGCACGTATTATTTAGTATATTTCTAGACATTTTTAAAGATGAAGTATTCGCATTCCTGGGCATTGGGCAATGTTTATAACACTTATAAGTTTGCAGATATACAGGTGCGTTTGCAACGTTTGGTTTCTAATATGTAATATGACATTTAATATTAAATTGCTTTGCGTGTTCGGAATGAACCAATTTCGAAGTAGAACATGTTATTTATGATGATGTATTATTTTTGTCACCAGCATGACATGAAGTACGTAATTAATAGTGTATGACATTGTTGAAAATTTAGGCTGTACTTGAAATAATTACACTTCAGACCCTAACGGACAAATTTTTGACAAAAATGAATTAATTTAAAACTTTGAATATACCTACTCTTATCACAAAACTGAAAGAAATTTTTCAAACTTTAGTTTTCAGTTTTGGGTCACTGTTTTCAAGTAATAGCCCAGTCAAATTAGATTTTTTTGTGGAAAAAATTAGTAGAAACCTGAATAGTACCTTTATCGACAACAAGAAAAAATTCAGAAAAAAAAGAAACTTTTGTAAGAATATCTTTAAATTGTGACTAAACCCCTGCGTCAGAAAATTTGAAAATAATTTTACTCATAGAAGAGTATTCAGGAAATTGGGTTCTGCAAACCGGAAACCCACATTTTCACGATTATCTCGAAAACTATACCACTTTCATAAACAATATGTACATCATTTTGTGCTCTACAATTTGTTATTAACTGTGTTTTCGTAGTATTAATCATTTACGAGATAAAAATTAAAAACAATTTTTTCAAATTGGCGGACGAAGCTCCAGTCCAATCGATTGAGACTTTTAGTATGTTTTAGTACTGGGAAGGTGTATACTAAAATCCAGTTTTTTACTAATTTTTACCACTAAACGACAAAATATGACCTAATTTGACTGGACTTCAATGGAATTTAATACATTTACTTGATTAAGTAAGTATCATGCCTGACGCGAGAATTCTATGGAGATTCTTTCAGGATTCTGAAATTTAGAAAAAAAATCATGTTTTTGAAACAATCAATAAAATCTTCTACTCCAATACTCATTGAAGATTCAATTTAGCGGCGCCGTAAAATACACACTAGAATTATTTAAATTCTTGAAAGAGTCTTCATAGAATCGTCGTGTGAACAGAGCATAATTTAAGTTAGGCCCTGTTCACACAAGAATTCTTTGAGGATTTTTCTGAATTCTTTGAAGCAATCAATGAATTAAAAAAATAATCAAGACACATTGAAGATTCAATTTAGCAGAGCCGCTATTTGACTTATAATATCACATGTGCATTAATTCTTTCCGGAAATTTTTTTGAGTGCTCGTGTACCACTCGAGGTAATTAAGACGTTGTTGGAATGCACAATTAAAAAATTCCTGGACATGAATTAATGCACGAGTGCATATTCGGTAAGAAAATCGCAATGTCACCGCCGCTCTATTTTTGAATTCTTTTTACAATAGAAACTTGAAATATTTACTAAATTTGTATTTAACATTAATAAATATGTATTATTTACCTTATTAATTTCTTATTTATACTCAAAATAACAATTTAACCAATTTTTAATTTAATATCAAAGTGACAGATGCCGGAATAATTTCCGCTTATTAATTTCAGTTAAGTTATTCTAGCTACTAGTAAAAAATTTCCGAGAAAATTTTTATATAACCATGGTTACTATTATTGTAATCAATTCATCCATTGGCTGATATTTGTGTCATGCGATTTTCACCAAAATTATTTTTCTAAAATTTCTCCAAATATAAGTATAAGTGGCTAATTTAACCAACCAGCGCTCAATGTTCGCACTTATAATTGAAATTGGAATTTTGTTGATTAATGCAGCACTTATACTTAATTGTGTAGGTCTGAATCTAACTCAAGAATAAATAAAAACATTGTAGATAGAAAAACTATCATCTCTCTTGGCAATATTTGTTCAATGAGTTCACACTTGTAATTTTCGCTCGCATCATCTTTTGCCTCGCGATTTCTCTATGTCCTGGTTCCCTTAGCGCTTAGCCAGATGGTCCGTTGAAGGCCGACTGGCCGTAGATACCTGACATACCGATGTGTTGATTGGCTATTACGTCACAGAGGTACACAGACACTATAGCAAGAGGTGTACACCGCAGTAGAAAAAGTGCATTCCGAAATTATTTCCATTTTCACAGAGTAATTGCGACTTATGTGGAAAAATCTCCTTCGGGCGAAATAATGCAGTTACTTAATGGGTAATTATTACTGTATCCTTGGTTAATGGTTATTGTATAACTTTTACTATGGCTTCGCATTACTGTACTGTGCGTGCAGCCCAAGGTGCAGCCAGAGTTGGCCGACGCGGTAAGGGAGAGAAAGAATGTGCCTGGGTGCCTATTCTTATTCACATATCAACTTGATAAAGCAAGAGTATCTTGTTATCCCTGTAACGGATTTTGTTAGGAAGTATCATGTGACGTCATTAATGACGTACTTGTGTCGCTATCCATAACGAGAGAGCTATCTGTCTCGCTATCGTCGTATCAAGTTGATATTTCGTTGACGTTTGTTGTGATAGAAAAAGTGAGATCAAAATATTTTAATTATGTATTAATAAAAAGTACTGAGTCAAGCTACATTGTATATTTTTAATAATTTCTGTAGGTATGTTGCTTGTATATTCTAGTTTACGTTTAGATAAAATTTAAAATAAATAATCATCTATATTATTTATTTTTTCACTATATTTAAATTTTTATAAAAATCGGTAAACTGTCCTTACCGTTCTTGATACTTAATATACTATTAATAGAGAAAGAATGGATCTACAGATGTAAAATTTTAATCATTTATTTCTATCATGAGATATAACCGTGTAAAGTTTGCGTATATTAAAAATTTTTAAAATTTTTATGGAATTTTTATAATCATGTACAATTTTTTAATAAAAATTTTAAAAAGACACATCTGTAGATCCATTCTTTCTCTATTAAATCCTTTTTGAAATAAAATTTTAGCATTTTTGTACTGGCCACAAAACACTCGCTACGTTAGTACATTTTATGCTGGATTTTAATAAGAATTAGCGATAGGGTAGTTTACCATTTTAAAAAAAGTTTTTTATTGAAACTTCATGTTATTTGAAAGCGATTAGGTTTAGTTAGGTGGAAGAACAGTCTTTGGCTGAACCTCGCCCTTGAGTATTTGGAGCTCAATAAAGAAATTTATTATTATTATTACTGATAAGCCTTAATTGTTCTTAATAAAGCTGTAATTAATTTTTACCTTCCTGTAAAGGAAGGTATTGGAATCATGCAAAAAATCGGGTAGTTAGTTTTTAGTGGATGAGCACGAATTAGGGTCCTTACAACTAATTTTTGATAGTTTCTCGATGATGTCTGTATGTATGTGTGTGTGTGTGTGTGTATGTGTGTGGTCCGGGCCGATGCCGTGTGTCGCATAACTCAAATACGAATTACCCAAAAATTTTGATATTTGGTATTTTAAAATTGTATACGAATAGGAAGAGCTCATTAGATTTTGGTACAAATATCTTCACCTGAAGTGATATTTTTTAAAGATTGAAAAGATTAAGTGTCGAAAATTTTTATAAATTTAGATAAATATAGTATTTATTTGTAATAAGAATAAGAGGAAAAGTTATTTACAATTTACGTTATAAAAAAATTGTCTTTATCTGGTAGCATTAAAGAACTGCAGTAAAATTTAAAAAATAAATTTATCAAATAAAACGTTGAAATCTTGTAATCCATGTTCGGTTGATTTTTGTTTCTGCATAAAAAAATATTGACAGATGAGACGGGTGACAAGTTGGCATACTAGCGCTATATAAGTCATAAGTAAACTATTAAATGTAGTAACTGAACGGAGGATTGCTTCAACACAGAAGAATTTTCGTGTAAATGAATTTTTTGATTCAGGTGATACTAATTTCTGTGTTTGAATATTTTAGATTTTTATTTATAGGTATATATTAAATGGGCACCGGATTGTACGTATACATTTCTGTTTAAAGTCTAGATATGGCGGAAGGTTGTGTGATGGCCACGTCAGATTTTTAAATTTTGTGTGACGTAGATGTATAGCTGAAAATCTTCTCAAACCATGGGGCTGGAATTAAAATGTACTCCATGTAAAATCAACTGTTTCTAAATGTTACAAAATATAAAATACAATTTGGTAGTTTCTTTATTACTGTAAGTAAGAATACACGTGAAAACGCATTACTGTGACGTAGATGTATCGATACGTAAAATCTCAAATATTTAAAGAACTATTAACTTTTTGAAAACTTTTTTCATGGCAATAACTCATTTTTGAGGACTCCTTTCAATATAATTGACTGGATTGCTAATTTATTTATTTATTTAATTCTGCCTTCGTGTAAATGTATCGTAATAATTTATGTGAAAGAAATATTCCCAGATCACTGATAGTTTTCAGACAAAGACTTAAAGGCATAAATTATCACTTAACCAAGTCTTCCTGTTTCCGTATACAACTTCTCAACAATTTTCACATTCATACATAAGTAGAAATAAATTAAAACACTTATTTACTCATACACATGAGTATATAATAACAAACTCTCACATGATATCTTGAAGTCGTGTGTTAACTCAACTGGTTATTATGCATTGTAATATTACGAAACTTAATTTTCTATTCTTTTACTCCACATGAGAATGGCTGCTTTACTTAGACGCAAATTAAACAAAATTAGTCTAGAGGAAATTGCAGTTGGATAAGATTTTAATTTTTGCAAGGAGTATTATTTTTGCCAACCATAATTTGACAACAAAATAACAACATTTCAAGTAGGCACAGTTTATTATTTTTCTGTTTGTTATGTCAAGTTATAAAATTTCAATTTCGGTAATTCTTTAATAATTTCAATTTTTTGTCGAGGCAGTAACTGCGCAGTCCTGTCTACAAAATATTGCGTGTTCAGAGGTGTAGCAGTTTCTGCTTTACTCATTTCATATTAAAAATTTGAAGGAAAAACAGGTACTATATGTTTGTCAAAGAATGAATTTAGGTTTATGCCCAGTTAGAATTCTGAAATAATCTTTTAAATCCATATAAAAAATTAATAAAAATTTATTTTAAAATGTAACTAAACATATAAACTTAGTTTCATTCTTCGTCCATAAATAAACTTTTAAATTTTGCTTTATCTGTAAAACTTCATGAACATTTTAAAAATCGCTAGATTGATTTTACGTATTTTAGCACAGCTCTCTACTGTGATGACGTACGAACCCGGAGTTCCGTGGTTCAAGTCTCTCGGCCGGCAGTGTGTGTAAAACATCTTGCAATTAAATCAAGCTGACCACTTGATCGTCTTAAATGTAGTCCTGGTTGCAAAGAATCGCTCCGTTACCGCTTTAGATTTCAAAGAACGTCGCACGGATTAAGGTTCGGACCAGGACGAATCGGTCGAAGTTCTATATTCTATATTTCTTTGGTAAATCCAGCAAAAGAAAAATGTTTTGAAATTTAGAATGTTTTATTAATTTAAGTATTTTTTAGTTAAACTGTTAAATTCATCAAAAAATTCAGTTTTGTTAAAATTCTTTTTAAAAACGTTACCCCATCTAATAATTTAAGCCGCATGCACAGCCATAATTTGGTGAAATTTGTGAAGTCTGTCGTATGGCAATGTGTACTTGCGTTCACATCATCGAAATTTGGTGCTGTGAACGCAAGTACACATTACCATATGCCAGACTTAACAAGTTTCGTCAAATTTGGGGCTGTGCATGCGGCTTTAGGATGTGTTTCCCCACAGGTTTATCGCCAGTGTTTTGTTTTTGTTGTCGCCTTGACAACAACCTTGATAAACAGATGCAATTAGCACACAATTTGTTTATTTTATTGTTTTGAAATTGTTTATTTATATACATATTTATGTGTTATGCAAAAATGTCTATGAATATTAGAGGAATGGAATTGTAAGTATGCAGATTTTTGACCTCCAATGAGCTACTATAAAGTTACTTTCTCTTTTGTTGTTCATGAGAATTGGTTATTGAAGCATGATCAATAAACTATAAAAAATAAAACACGATTTTGAAGTTTTTTGGTTTTATTTATACAATGAGTTCTGAAAGATTTTATATAAGATATTTATTAAAAAAAGAAAATATTATAAGTACCGAGTTTTATGTTTATATCGCTTATATTTACATAATTATTTAAAACAAATTATTTGTTTAAGAAGACAGTAATTAGAAATATTATATATTTTTACATAAAGTTTTGTTAAAATTATTTAATTAGTCAATAATAGGGTCTTCTCAAAAACTTATGAACGTAATTACAAATTTGCAAATCCCATTTTTATAATAATCTTTTAAGATGTCAAAAGAATATTAATATTTAAGTACGTTTCCTAAATTACGTAAATAATGAAACAGCTGTAAGTTCATAAAAAATGTTTGTCTAAAATTTAATAATTTTCTTGTAAATTTCAATGCACCCTAAAAAAATCTGCACTATTTCCAATGTATCTCATTTGAAATTTTTCATGAAGTTGGGTTAATTTCCTACCGCACCATTGAAGTCTCTTCACATATTTTTAGACTCTAACTAAAACAACTCGTTTACAATTAAAATAATGGTTCAAATGTCTTGAAAAACAGTTGTTTAACCACTGAACCATACTTCAAACCGTTTTCTTAAGTAATTGTCGGTTGACAGTAACGACAATTGTTATTTTAAGTAACGTAGCGGTTTCTAAAGTTATTGATATAATTTTTACTGCGTTTAAACTGTATTACTAAGAAGTGATTTTATTGCCAGTTTTATTTGCAATAAAACTATAATTAATTTAAACTAATTACTTCTAGAACAAAAAATTATATATAGCTAGTTCACCTTCATAGCAGCCTAAATACGTCTGCGAATACTTCGAATACTTTACGAATATCTGTACCCATACCTAGATAAATGTTTATGTTTACTGATTTAGTGCAATAACAAACCTATAATTCAACGCAACGAACGCACAGTTAAGTTCTTGCCACCTGTTCAAGTTATTAAGAGTAAATAACTGCTTAGGATCAGTGGCGTAGCTAGGATTTTTACACAGACATAATCGTTATTTTTTTAAAGAAACGGTAATAAGAATTAGCAATATTTTAATAAAGAAATTTTTTTAAGTTTGAAACATAATGTCACAATATATTTAAGCAATACCTACTTTTAAGAATATGATGGATTAACTTAGATTTATCTTAAAGCCATGTACACACAAGGAATCTTTCAAGCACTGAATTTTGAGAAAAATAATCCTGGTAAGAATTACCTATCAAATAGCAGCGCTGCTAAATTGAATCTTGAATGAGTCTTCGAAAAGAAGAATTTATAATTTATTAATAGCTTCAAAACGGAATTTTTGTCTGAATCCTTGTCTGAACAGGGCAGATTTTCATTAGAATTTATAATATTATTACTAAAAATTATTTTAATAATTAAGTTATTTCTTAATTATTATTAGAATTATTAGACTTCATTAATAATGGGGGTTTCCAATCCTACGGCTTTTAAAGAAATACTTATTGGATATCAATTTTCAGCATACAGGTTGGTGGAGGTGAAATGCGAACATAAGGAACATACATGACAATCGAACTTTCATGCCAGATATCTTGATATATTTTGTAGTAGTATCACAAAACGAAGTAATGTGAATTTGTCTGACAAAAAGAGTAATCAATAACAGAAATAATAATAAAATCTAAAAGTGCATGTAGAATGTTACTATAGTAAAAGTAATTATTATGAAAAGAAAGCAGGAACATATTTATTTAAATTGTTAAATAAATTATAAAGCAAAAACAAAAATAATAATTTAACTAGAATTTTGATAGATTTGACCTTTTTATCGAAAGGAAAATGTAGCTCTATTGAAACGTGCATTAAAATGCGTCATGTGTGACGCAAACAGCACTGAGACCAAACCGTGAGTAGATTTGTTCGTGTAAATTCGTTGTGTTGAAATAAGGTAAGACCTACGTATCGTATTCGGTCCTTGTCAGCGCGGTGAACGTATGTTCTCAGTGCCGTTGACGTCACACACGGTATCGTTTTCCCGGGACATATTTTTAAATTTTATGATTTTTTTTCTGGCTTATTGGTAAGTTTTTAGCAAAAAGAAAAAATATGGGTCTAATATTTTGATGTATAGATTCACATACAAAAAATCAAAAAATCATGGAAACCCCCGTTATTAAAATTACCAAATGTAATCACCAGAATTACAATTTAGTCTTGGACTTTGCAGAAAGTATTACTATACAGAATTACAAGATTTTTATTAAGAATTATCGTTTCACCTATTAGCAAGGAGTCAATTAAAGTAATAAAAATAAACAGAAAAGTGTTTGACGTGATGTTTCCATAAAAAAGCAAGGATCCTGTGATACGCTACTGTCCTTTGACATAAAATGCATTTCAGAGCCATGTGTCAGGATTTTTATTCTGTCCAACCTTCAATCCCGTTAAATTAAAGAAGCCACCTACAGCAACCCGATGACTAAGTATACTGTTTATGCATCAAGTACACGTTTTCAAGTACTCTTCTTAAAGTCAGTCAAGGCGATCGCTCGTAAGCGCTGATATATCAGCGATAATTAGCTCTTGCTATTGTTTTAATTACTAGCAACAACATTTAGTTGATTTCTGATCTGATTTGAGTCGAGGACAATGTAATTTTTTTGTTCCTGTACTTGTCTTATTCTTGGTACACGAAAAGCGATGTAGGAAGTTTACAAAAGCTAGATTTCTGTATTGATAACGTAAAGTGTGATATACATTCGTAGATTTTCCCAGAATTGTTAGTTTAATTAACTTGAGATCAATAAATTATAACAAAAATATATTTCATGAGGACTAAATACACTATTTTATTATTTTATGGAGTGAATTTCACACTCATGCTCTGATTACGTAATAAAAATAATTTTTCGGAAATTCAAAAATTTTTGTGTATATTAAGGGTATCGATTCCACGTAGCTCAACACCGCGTTAATGCATAGAAACGCTTGCTAAAAATACGTAAAAGCAGTCTAGCAAGTTCTAAAATGCTCACGAAGATTTGTAGATAAAGCTAAATCTCATAAATTTATTTACAGACGAAGAGTGCAACTAGGTTTGTGTCGAGTTACATTTTCTAATAAATCTCTTAATCATAAGATAAATATGGTAAAAATTGCTTAAAACACACTTTTTCATTAATTTTTACTTCCCGCTTACCTGTAAGGAAGGTATTGGAATCATGTAAAAAATCGGGTAGTGAGTTTTTAGTGGATGAGCACGAATTAGGGTCCTTACAACTCATTTTTGATAGTTTCACGATGATGTCTGTATGTATGTGTGTGTGTGTGTGTGTGTGTGTGTGTGTGTGTGTGTGTGTGTGTGTATGTGGTCAAGGCCGGAGTATAGGTCGAATAACTCAAATACGAATTACCCAAAAATTTTAATATTTGGTATTTAACATTTGTTTATAAATGGGAAGAGCTCATTAGATTTTGGTACAAATATGTTTACCGGAAGTGATATTTATTGTAGATTGAAAAGGTCAATTGTCAAAAATTTCTATAAATTTGGATTAATATAGTATTTATTTGTAATAAGAATAAGAGGAAAAGTTATTTGCAACTTACGTAATAAAAAAATTGTCTTTATATGGTAGCATTAAAGAACTGTAGTAAAATTTAAAAAATAAATTTATCAAATCAAGCGATGTAATCTTGTAATCCATGATCGGTTGATTTTTGTATCTGCGTAAAAAATATTGACAGGTGAGACGGGTGACACGTTGGCACGAACGTCATATAAGTCATAAGATATTAAATGTAGTAATTGAACGGAGGATGGCTTCAACACAGAAGAGTTTTTCTGTGAATGAATCTTTTGATTCAGGTGATGCAAATTTCCGTGTTTGAATATTTTAGATTTTTATTTGTATATTTTAAATGGGCACCGGATGTTTATAATTCTAGATATGGCGGGAGGTTGTGTGCTGGCAACATCAGATTTTTTGTCTTGTTAATACAAATTTTGTCAAAATAAAAATACAGGTACCAAGTTTCATCTCTTCTTCACAAATATTTAATAAAAAAATAATACAAGTAGCCCATTGTAATTATTCTACGAGAGTAGGACACAGAGAACTGTACATATTTTTTTCGAAAACGAACACAATAAATTAATTAACCTCACAACGTAACAGTAACAATCTTCTGTCATCGCAATAAATGCAACAACGGAACTTTTCACTTGCCACATAATTAAACAGTAACTTTAATTAGTTAGTAAACCAGTAATGCAGTAAGTAATAGAACAGTAGTACAGAATACTGAAACGCAAAGCAATCAAATCAGTTCTTTAGTTATTTTCACGGAGTTTTCATAATCTTGAGACAGTATTGTTACTTAAGGTAAGAGAGATTGGCACTGCAGGTGCGGCAGTAACTCACAGTAACCGTATTGAGGTCGCAGAGAAAGTACGAAATTATTTCAGAAGGAAATTAAAGGTTTGCAGGCCCAAACCCAAAAGAAAACGTAATTACTTTTCCCGAATTCCTATACAATACTCTCGGTTTTACTTTTTTACCTCTCGCCTCATATTCTATAAGAGAGGTATTGTAATGGGTCAAAATTTTCGAGTATGAGTTTTTGGTGGATAAGCACGTTTCAGAGTCTCTAGAATACGAATTTACTATTTTCACGATGATGTCTGTGTGTGTGTGTGCGTATGGACGTATGAATTATGTGACGATTTTTCGTCCACGATAACTTAAAAAGTATCAAACCTTTAATAACCAAATTTCATATTTAAGGTTTTAATAAGTATCTTAACACCGGATAACATTTTGGTAGAAATCCGCAAACCGGAAGTAGTACTTTTTAAAGCTTGATAAAGATTTCCTTAAATATATTGGTACATTATTTATTTATGACAATTTTTGAAATTAGAAATAAAAGAAAATATAATTATCTATGGGTACAGTTAATTATAAATACAGTTTGCTGAATCTGGTAGTATTTAACAATAAAATAAAGTACAATTAATATTCTATCTTGTTGTCCATGATATGAAATTTGTTTCTAAATAAATTTGAATGATTATGACAGTGACAGTACAGTTGACATCTTTTGCTTGCATCTTGGTTTACATTATCGTTTACATATTACATGAACATGAAACTATTAAAATGTAAGTAAAACTATTTATTAGATTAGTCTCGAGATTAGTAGAATAAGCAGAATTAAGCGAGAGGTCGTGTACTGGCCACAGCAGATTTTCTTCTATTCCAGTCTTTTCCTCACTACTACGACTGCCTAAAATCAGCCCAAAACTTGTACTTTACCGCATCCTAGCAATGGAATGTTATTTTGAAGTTGAAAAATACTGTAAAAGTGTTATCGTTGCGAGTAAACTGTCAGTTTATTATTGACTTCAGGATAATGATTTTTAAACATTTAATAGAGAAAGAATGGATCTACAGATGTGTCATTTTAAATGCATGCTCCGAGCTGGCCCGTATTTTCTGTCCCTCTCTAAAAGGTATATATTACACTTCGTGATGTATACCTTAAAACTAAATGCTTATATGAATGAGGTTTAAGCTGCTCGTCTACGTTTTTTTTTTTCGAATTCCTAGAATACTCTCGAGTTTACTTTTTTCTTATTCCACTCTTTTCGCTAATACTAGGGCTGCCTGAAACCAGCCGGAAACTTGTACTTTGCCGCATCCTAGCTATGCAATGTCATTTTGAAGTAAATACTGTAAAAGTGTTTTCGTTGCGAGTAAACTGTTAGTTTATTTTTGACTTCAGGATAATGTGTTATAAACATTTAATAGAGAAAGAATGGATCTACAGATGTGTCGTTTAAAAATTTTAAAAATAAATTTCTATCATTAGATATAACCGCATAAATTAAATAGTCATGTATAATTTTTTAACTAAAATTTTAAAAAGACACAACTATTTAAGTATATAATCCTTGTTAGAATGAAATTTGAGCATTTTACTGGCCACAAAACACTCGCTACGTTAGTACATTTTATGCTGGATTTTAGGAGGTAGACGGGCCTATTAAAAATCGTCGATAAAAACAGTAGGTATATAATTATCTCTAATTTCATTCAAAGTCTGAATCAATGCTTTGTGTTACTAAACAGCAAAAGTGTTGTTCAACAATTTCAATTTTCAAAGGTGAAAGTTACGTAGAATACGGAAATGTTGATATTATCTTTATCCCGGTATAGACATGGTGTTACAGACGTTCAACTCAAAAACTAATGGTTCTTTTCAATACTTTAATACAAATATTTACCTTGGGCAAAATCAGCAAAATAGTGGACGTTCCTACCTAAAACAAAAAAAATAAATCAGTTTTAAAGAATTATTAAACTAAAAATAAATATATAAATTATTTTAGAGCCTTAAGAGGCTCGTCTACTTCCTAAAATCCACCACAAAACGTACTAACGTAGCCAGTGTTTTGTGGCCAGTACCTACAAAGATTATATACTTAAAGGATCAATTAACAGTTGTGCCTTTTTAAAATTTTATTTAAAAAATTGTACATGATTATAAAAATGCCGAAAAACTAATAAAAACGTATACAAACTTTACACGGTTATATCTCATGATAGAAAATTACCTCTCGTCTCATATTCTATAAGAGAGGTATTGTAATGGGTCAAAATTTTCGAGTATGAGTTTTTGGTGGATAAGCACGTTTCAGGGTCTCTAGAATACGAATTTACTATTTTCACGATGATGTCTGTGTGTGTGTTTGTGTGTGCGTTTGTATGAACTGACGATTTTTCGTCCACGATAACTTAAAAAGTATCAAACCATTTATAACCAAATTGCATATTTAAGGTTTTAATAAGTATCTTAACACCGGATAAGATTTTGGTAGAAATCCGCAAACCGGAAGTAGTACTTTTTGAAGTTTGAAAAAGTTTTCCTTAAATATATTGGTATACATTATTTATTTATGACAATTTTTGCAATTAAAAATAAAAGAAATTGTAATTATCTATGTGTACAGTTAATTATAAATACAAATTGCTGAATCTGGAAGTATTAAAAAGAAATATTAAAGTACAATTAATATTCTATTTTTTTGAAATTCCAGTATCTTGTTGTCCATACTATGAAATTTGTTTCTACATAGAATTTGAATGATTATGACAGTGACAGTACAGTTGACATCTTTTGCTTGCATATTGGTTTACATTATCGTTTACATATTACCTGAACATGAAACTATTAAAATGTAAGTAAAACTATGTATTAGATTAGCAGAATTAGGCGAGAGGTCGTGTGCTGGCCACAGCAGATTTTTTTTTAAATTTAAAGAGATCCATTCTTTCTCTATTAAATGTGCAAAAAATAATTATCTTGAAGTAATAATAAACAGATAGTTTACTCGCAACGAAAACACTGTTACAGTATTTTCAACTTCAAAATGACATTGCATTTCTAGGAGGCGGCAAAGTACGAGTTTCGGGCTGGTTTCGGGCAGCTGCAGGAGTGGCAACAAAAAGTAAAATCGAGAGTATTCTAAAAACTCGGAAGAAACGTAGACAGGCCGCTTAAAAAATTATAGACGCAATGCGTAATTGCATTTGTGTGCGTGTAATCCTCATTTCTCAGTTGTTGGAGTAGCTGACAATGTTACATTAACCCTACACGTAATTGACTTTTAATGAGTTTAATTGTAAGCTTAGCTAATAAGCCATTGTCGCTATGCTGTGAATATTGCTTCAGAACTTCAATGTTGTTCTATATTTTGCAAGAAAATTGTGCATAACAAAAAAAACAATCTTACAAAGATGAAAATCTAGAGTTCATATCAACAAAATTTATTCATTTTACATTTGTATTTATTTCGATTTTTGTACCGAATGACTCACAGTATTTAAGGCTGTTACATCCAAGGCATGATAAAAATTTTATGATGAAAACTATGTTTATAGTTTTGGGTTCGTTGTTTAACGGATCATTCAAGTCACTAAAAAATATAATTTATTATCGTCTTGTATTTAATAGTACCTACTCGTACATTTATTTATATACAAGGTAATTCACAATTCCGTACATATATTTTAATTTACTGATCACTGAGCTGGAAGAATTTTAAAAGGAATTTCTTAAATTTAGCTAATATTAAACTGTACAAGTAATGCTTGTTATTTGCATACCTACGTAATTTAATTTATATCAATCCAGTAGTTCCAAGAATGTGCTCCTTACAAAAACTTTTTACGAATTCAAAAAAAATCTTTTTATTCAGTAAGTTAAGAGGCCCGTCTACCTCCTAAAATCCAGCATAAAATGTATAGGATACTAACGTAGCGAGTGTTTTGTGGCCAGCACAAGAATGCTAAAATTTTATTGCAACAAGGATTTAATACGGAAAGAATGGATAAACCTTCGAGCATATACTGACTAGAGGCCGCCTTACGGCGTTTGTTGTGATCGGAAGATATGCGGTAGGGGAGATTTGCGGGGTCGGAAGCCGTGATGTATTGAGGGATGCGTAATTTCTTAGTATTATTCCACAAAGTAAAATAATACTCACACAACCTCATTAAACTTTTCACAAAGTAAACGCAGAACTTAGGGTTATAGTAAAATGACATGTGTGACAAGAAGTAACAACGAATAACAGCAAAACGCTGCCCGCAATACACCATGACTTCCAGCCCCGCAAGTCCCCCCTACTGCATATCTTCCGATCACAACAAGCTATGCATTGGTATAGGGAATTACTTCTCTAGTCAGTATATGCTCGAAGGGATAAACAGACGTGCATTTCTAAATTTTAATTTAACAATTGTACATGATTATAAAAATTCCGAAAAATTCAAAAAAAATCCAATTTACACAAACTTTACATGGTTATATCTCCTGATAGAAATTAATATTTAAAATTTTAAAATGGCACATCTGTAGATCCATTTTTTTCTATTAAATGTTTATAAAAACATTATGCTGAAGTCAATAATAGTCTGACAGTTTACTCGCAACGAAAACACTTTTATCTTACAGTAGTGGCTATTGATGTACATTATGCATTTGTTTTAAGTGACTAAAAATAACTCTTATTCACAAGTGACTAAAATGATTCATTATACAGAGTACTGTCAGTTTTAAAATTAATTTTATTTATTTTAATATAATATACTATTATAATGCATAGGTTAGGTTGTTAGGTACATACTTTTATCAACAAAAAGGCATACGATGGTTTAACAAGAAATCTATTTATTTTGTCTCTTGAAAAAACCGACGATTTCTAGTTTCATATAATAAGCTGCTACTGTAAGATAAAACGTCGTATATCACACGTGAGTGAAATGTCATTATACATTCGTGAGAATTATCACACTCATGTATAATGACTTATTTCACTCACTTATAATATAATGTACTATTACAGTATTTTTCAACTTCAAAATGACATTGCATAGCTAGAATGCAGGAAAGTACGAGTTTCGGGTTGGTTTCAGGCGCAACCGTAGTAGTGGAATAGAAAAAAGAGTAAAATCGGGAGTATTCTAGGAATTCGGAAAAAACGTAAACGGGCCGTTTAAGAATTAAAATATTTTGTGCAATAGTTTGGGGCAATAGAATTAAATGTATATTGATGATAAATAATGATTAATCTTAAGAAATGAAATAAGCAAACGTCCAATAATAATCTAAATAATCATACACTTGAATTTTTTGTTTAATTCCCCTTACTATGACGTCACTTGCTACAATGGGACGCATGGAATTAACGTTTTAGCAAAGACGAATAGTGTTAACTAATAGTTAAAAAACGCGACATCCGTGTCTGTCATCGAGACGTCGTAAAAGGAAACCAGACTTAACATAACTCATTCTAACCGCTGTTAACGACTGTAATTTTCTATTTACGTTTATCAAGTTAACAGTTTCACTTTTCCTCTTGTTGAAGAAGAAGTGTGCTTACTGCGTTTGGAAATTTATTTTAGCATTCAATTCTTCAACAGTCGATGGTGCGTGGCTGCACTTGCTCAACCGGAAGTCATGGACGCTGAGAATCAATGAGGAGTACACCGGAAATGGGGGACTCTTGCTAACTTCACAATTAACTGCACTTGCTGTGGACTTCACAGTGTTTAAAATCTTTCACGCCTGGTACCCAACTTGGGTGTGGCAGCCTCACATATTGTGAAAAGTCTAGGCATGTAGGCATATTTAAAAATCTGATGTGGCCACCACAAGACCTCCCGCCATACCTACTTTATTCTTTTTACTTATTATCCAAATATATTAATATATAAGTACTACTACTACTACTGCTACTACTCACAAATATATTTTAGTCATTTTATTTAAACTGCAGAAGAAGATAATCATTTAAATTTTACGTAGTAACAAATGTTAATCGATCATGGACTACAAGATAACGAAATACTAAATTATAAATACTTATATACTTTAATTATTCTTAAATGATACCAGATACAAAAAAAAATTATAAAATACCGATTGTATCACATAATCTTTCATTTAAAATAAAAAAAATTGTCTTAAATTAATTATCTATCGAAATATTTAAAAAAAAGTACTACTCCCGGTTTGTAGATTGAAACCAAAAATATAATGGCTTATTAAGATTCGTATTTAAAGCTTAGATATAAAATTTGATATTTAAATGTTTGATATTTTTTGAGTTATCGTGTCCGAAAAAATTGTAACATACGAACGCACACACACGCACACACACAGACATCATCTCAAAAATGTGTAATTCGTATTCTATTCTAGAGACCCTAAAACGTGCTTATCCACCAAAAACTCATACTCGAAAATTTTGACCCGTCACAATACCTCTCTTATAGAATATGAGGCGAGAGGTAAAAATCTGATGTGGCCAGCATAAGACCTCCCGCCATACCCTACACTTTTAACTACTTATTAATATAAATATAGTTGTACTCACAAGAATACTACGCTAGAAAATATATGCGATATGTCACTTTTGTTACTGTCACTGTCATAATTAATTACATTTTACGGAGTAACAAATGTTAAATAATCATAGACACCAAGATAAGTACTGTAAATTATAAATAATACTTTAATTCCTAAATAGTATCAACAGAAAAATATATGAAATAAGTATAGTAAAAAAACGACTTATTTTATATCTAAAAGGTGACAATATTTTACCGTCAACTCCGAAATAGAATAGAGTTATCAGGAACAGTCTGTTAGATCAATTTTTAAATAATTTTAGACTAAATAGAAAAAAAGTTTAGCATCTTTTTTGTATAACAATAATTGTATTTGCGTGTTATTAAGATAGCTCAAGGCTAAACTAACCTGTAATTATACTATGTAACATATATCATCTTTGTACTTAAAGTAGAAAAGCTTATTGAAAACAGGTTCGAATTAAGGAAAATTTAGCTGATTGTCTACTCATAAGCATTAAAGTTTACTAGGTACACGATTCTCAGACGTGTATTATAACCATTTGAATAAAAAATTGTCATGATAAAAAGAGTAAAATATTATATTATAAAAATATGCGTAACAATTTTCTTTATAATATTGAGTAATTAATTTATTTAATAAATAATGCATTGCAAAATAATAATGCATTAAACTCACTGTTTAATAGAGCATTACTAAAAATAATAAACATATTATTTAATAATCATAAAGTATAGTTAACATAATATAAAACTTTATAAATGAATAGATTTCTGCCCAGGGCTGAAAATATGTAAATCCGGCCCTCATAAACGCAATCATTAGGTGAGACACACATTCCAAAACTTTATATTGTGGGAATATTTGTACGAAAACCTGTTCAACTTAGATGTGATGAAATTGATTGGGAAATTTTAATTTTACTTTTAATTTGGAAAGTTAAAATATTGTTATGGAAATTTGAATAATATACAGGGGCGTACCCGAAGAGAAGGATACAAAAGAAAAGATAATTAATTGAGTATTAATTATTATACAATCAACAAGCCCACTCAGTGGTTTCAAAAATGTGCTTCTCGCAAAAACTGCTCTTTTTACAATTTAAAAAAATGTCTTTATCTGGTGTCATAATGACAACATTATAAGCCTCAATTGAGGACCATAATAGCGTTCATTATACGCCAAGGACCATTATGGTACAAGCAAAAGATGTCATAATGAAATAACAATCAACTCGTTGGAAGTTTCAAAAATAATACACCTGATTTTTTTGTTCAATACCAAATATTTTATTTTACTTTTTGACTAATTTATGACAGTAATACGGATCGTAACCTCAATCATTATGGTACTAGTCGTGAAGATTATCAGACGAGGCGAAGCCGAGTTTGATAACATATAATAACTATTTTATTCCATGATCAGTAAGTTAAGTAGGTACTAAAAAGCTAGATTGGAAGCTTTGAGCGCTGGTTGGTTAAATTAGCCACTTATACTGTTATACTTATAATAGGGTGGTTGCACTTTTTTTTTTATTACTTTAGATTGAAGATTTTGTTTAATTATTAATAATAATAATAATTTTTTATAAGTACTTTTTGCAATATTACAGTATATAGATTCGCGCTAAAAAGTCTTCAATAAAACTACTTAAATATTTAAATATTACTTCTAGCTTAAGCCATTAAAATATATGCACACAGTTGTGAATCACCCTGTATATTATACCGTGTGTGCGGTTACACTCATGGTTGTTAGTGGAGGATACACCACATGGAAAGTTTTTGTTCAGTTACTTGACTAGATTCGAACCTCGGTTTTCAGAACCATGGTTGGCACGTTAATAATTTAAGATAAAATTGTTATCTATGAGAAAATATTTTATGATGAACATAAAGTGCTTATAACTCGTATAATTTTCAACAATAAACATGGTATTATGCGAATGTAATTGAAAAGATTACATCAATTTAAAAGTTTGAATCATTTCCTAATTTCACAATGAGTCTATGACTTTCACAATTGGCAGGAAGTTGATATAATTCGTTCTTCCTCAACAAATTTTACGCTAGGATTCATTAAAATATCTCTTAGTTAATGTGCGATTTTCTCTGGATTCATATTTAAATTAGATAATTGATATAAAAATTCAAATGAGATAAATTGCACAAGGCATTATAAAATGCATAATAATGATGAAATTACTGCTTGAGACGGATATCTGATTTAACAGGCATATTAGTTTTGCCACTTAAATTTATTTATGCTACTTAAAATAAATATTTACCTTTTATTCAAGATCCTTTTGCACATAACCCTTAAAAGACGATGGCCCACGATTCATCTTTATCAACACAAAACGTATATAAACACTATTCTCAGTAACACTAAAACAATTCTACACTAATAATACATTTCTACACTAATGTTTACAGTGGTAAAACGTTTTGTAAACGTTCTTAAATCACAAAAATATGTAGAAACATAGCAACGGGCGGTTCATTGCCATTTTTGTTATTCAACTATCTTTTGTTTTTGTTGATGCCTGCAAAATCCTAAACTTGCTAGTTCGTGAGACCTCTGCATATAGTTTTTTGTACTTTAAAGGGTTTAGCGCCAAATATTAACATTTTAAATAAATTATTTTAAATCTGTATCTGTTATTTTGGAGATATAAGCTTGAAATTTTAATAAATAATTTTTTTGTGTGAATAATACGTTTTTTAAGATTAAACTCTGTTCGCACGAGGATTCTTTGAAGATTCTACCAAGATTCTGAATCCTGGATAAGAAGAAGTTGTGTTCTTTCTAGCGAGAATTATTTATTATATTGCGGTACCGCTAAATTGAAACTTCAATGAGTTCTGGAAAAGGAGAATTGCTTCAAAACCATTCAAAAGATTCAGAATCTCAAAACTTCTTCTTTTCCAGGATTCAGAATCTTGGTAGAATCTTAAAAGAATTCTCGTGCGATCAGGGCTTCAAAGATTTTTAGAAATAAAACATGAATCTAAACTTATGTTATTTTTAATAATTATTATGTTACATTTTAAAAATATTTTTTTTACTACACATACATACATATGTGGCACGCTTTTTATACATAACTTAAACATAAAGTAAACGGTAGCCTCTCATAATAATAGTGAGTTATCGGTAAAATATTATATCGTATGTGTTCGGGCACCAGTCTCATGGTTGTTAGTGGAAAGGACACCACAGGGGTGATTTTTGTGTAGTTAAATTGAATTTATAAATATGTGAGGTACAATATGCCAACTAATATTTTTTTTGTTTCAGGACCAATGCGAACAACACAACTACAACTTAAGAGAGCAACTTAGCACCATGGCCGTTCGATGGCTCCTTCTGGTGGCTACTTTAGTTATTCCTGCTTCTTGTCATGTTGCTTTAACATTTCCTCCTGCTCGGAAATATGACCTGGATTTCCTGGACAACAGCAGGACCAAAGCGCCATGCGGCATGCCCAAAGGTAAGACAAAAGTCAGATTTACACTCATAAAAATCAACAAAATCACAATTTTATATAGTGAATATTATTTCCTGTTCACACGAGGAAAGATTTCACAAAATATTTCTTGAAAATAAAACAAGTGCTAGGAGCTGTCATAAAAAATAACTGTCAATAATATTTTTATTAAATATATTTTATTCAATTTTGACGTTTAAAACTGCTTTTATTAACTCCATAGCAACAACTTTAAATAAATGTTTATTCACAAGTGAATTAATTTTTTTTTAAATCACTCAACACATTTTTAAATCACTCTGACGTTTTAAACTGTTATTTTTACGTCAAAAATGCATAAAAACAATGACAACTTGCCACTAACGACTACTTTGATTAGTTTTTTTTGTTATGTCAAAATAAATTTATAATTCATATATTTGAAATTATTTCGTCAAAATTGAATAAAATATTGTATAAACCACGTGAGATACGAATGTTTATTCACTCGAAGAAATTATCCCACTCGCCCTTCGGGCTCGGGGGCTAAACTTTCTTCTCTTGAATAAACATTCTTGTATCTCACTTGGTGTATAAATATTTATAAGATCACTAGCTTTAATATATTTTAAAGAAATTATTAGTTTCCTCCACTATTTCCCCGTTTTGAAGCTATCAATGAATTACAAATTTTCCAAGACTCATTGAAGATTCAATTTAGAGACGCCGCTATTTGACAGGCAATTCTCACCAGTATTTTTTTTTCAAGATTCAGATGTATGAAAGAATCCTCAAAGAATCCATGTGTGAACATGACTTAAGACTTTAAAATTAATTAAAGAAAATGTTAAGTAGTGACTTTCTGGATTTTTAAAGAGTGTTAGTTTAAAACAGATTATAGTTTCATTATTAAATTGAAGATCAGGATAAAATCTATAAGCATTTAGCAAAATATTTGTACAATATTGCTCTGATTTCACAGCAAGTGTAGTCAGTCTTAAGTAATATATAATATCTGACCGAGTTTGAAGTAACTTAGTCTATCTTCAGAAGAATTAGAAAGTGTATAATAAAGTGCTGGTAATTTTTACACAACTACAGATCTATAAGTATAAGTATAAGTAGATGAATTCTAAATCTATCTACCTACTAGGATCTAACACCACGCCTTTGAGTTCTTGTAGCTTCAGCAACGCAAGAGCTCGATGACCAAGTCGTTGGCCTTGGTCAGGTCACATGACTCACTAGAGTTCAAACCCTAAGAATGCGTCTATTTTATTCGTACATATCTATCACGCTTTTAACACAACTGGGTGTAGAATTTGTTTTTACTTATAGAAAAAATCTGCTGTGGCCAGTACACGACCTCTCGCCTAATTCTGCTTATTCTACTAATCTAATAAATAGTTTTACTTACATTTTAATAGTTGTATGTTCATATAATATGTAAACGATAATGTAAACCAAGATGCAAGCAAAATATGTCAACTGTACTGTCACTGTCATAATAATTCAAAATGTAAAAACAAATTTCATATGTTCATGGACAACAAGATACTGAAATTTCAAAAAAGTAGAATATTAGTTACACTTTATTTTATTGTTAAATACTAATAGCTTCAGCAAATTGTATTTAAAATTAACTGTACCCATACATAATTATATTTTCTTTTATTTTTAAATGCAAAAATTGTCATAAATAAATAATGTACCAATTTATTTAAGGAAAACTATTTAAAGTTTCAAAAAGTACTACTTCCGGTTTGCGGATTTCTACCAAAATCTTATCCGGTGTTAAGATCCTTATTAAAATCTTAAATATGAAATTTGGTTATTAAAGGTTTGATACCTTTTAAGTTATCGTGGACGAAAAATCGTCACATACGTCCATACATACATACGTACACACACACACAGACATCATCGTGAAAATATTAAATTCGTATTCTACAGACCCTGAAACGTGCTTATCCACCAAAAACTCATACTCGAAAATTTTGACCCATTACAATACCTCTCTTATAGAATATGAGGCGAGAGGTAAAAACAATGTTAAAATTTAATTTCACTCTATTGGTTTTAGAGCCAAACTGTACAAATACAAATTGTAAAACATAGAAAAATATTTTGCTGTGTGTGTGCGGTTATCAACCATCAACTCACTCGCATGGTTGTTAGTGGGAGAACACGCCACTGCGCCAAATTGCCACTGTGCCAAATACCCGCTGTGTCCAATTGCCGCAATGCCAAATTGCCACTGTGCCAAAACGCATCCCCACCACTTACATACTTGTAATAACGTATGTCGAGAGACTACTGCAAATTTATTTCGACACAGAGGCAATTTGGCCCAGTGGCAATTTGACTCAGCGGCAATCCAACACAACAGCAATATTTAGACATACTGGCAATCGGGCATAGCGCCCAAAACCGAGTTTGTGGGGCTCTAGTACGGTTTTGTTAGCTTTGTTAGTGTAGTAAATACCAAAACCGAGTTTGTGGGGCTCTAGTACGGTTTTGTTAGCTTTGTTAGTTTATGTCAAAATGCTCCTGTTATGTCCAATTATTGTCGCTATGCCCGATAGCCAGTATGTCTAAATATTGCTGTTGTGTTGGATTGCCGCTGAGTCAAATTGTCACTGGGCCAAATTGCCTCTGTGTCGAAATAAATTTGCAGTAGCCTCTCGACATACGTTATTACAAGTATGTAAGTGGTGGGGATGCGTTTTGGCACAGTGGCAATTTGACATTGCGGCAATTGGACACAGCGGGTATTTGGCACAGTGGCAATTTGACATTGCGGCAATTGGACACAGCGGGTATTTGACACAGTGGCAATTTGGCGCAGTGACATGCACCCGTTAGTGGAACGTTCGAGTTCACTACTGGAGAGATTTTTGTGCAGTTAAACAGTTCATCGGTCCAGATATTCTATATTTTTACCGTGTGTGCGATTATCTATCGTCAACTTATTCATGGTTGTTAGTGGAGATTTCGTGACTTGATTCGAACCTGAGTCACACTAATATTTTAACTTTTGATGTCAATGACTTCTGATTACAACTTTGACGTTCCCTTTCCGGAAATCTTTTAATATTCCAAGTATAGAGTCAACAATCAAACAATGCCTTGTATATTATTTATGCACTAAAAGTCTTCTATGTTAACAATAAAAGAATGATTAGAATAGTAGGTAGCTAATGAAAATAAAAGTACTATTGTTTTCTAAATTTTCGTAATCTTTAATAGCTCTTATGCTGAGATACTTTGTGTACAACCGTCACGAAAATCGTGAAATTAAAATAAAATAAAAAACGTGTATATTGGTAGTTTTAAGAATAAACAATGTAGCTCACATTTTTATAACAGGAAGCTTTAAAAATATACCTAGTTAAAATTAACTAAATCGACTTATGGCCATTTGTACCGCTTCCACTTACATTTTAAGTGTCACTTAAATAAAAAATATCGAATCGAACTCATGACAGCAATGTTATTTCTACGCTTTACAATTTGATTTTGATTCCATATTGTTCATTTACGGAAAACTTAAAATTTAAGTGGAAGCGGTGCAACTGGCCATTATTCACCAAGTATATCTTATAAAAAAAATATTATTCCAATAAATAAATATACAAATACGATAATTTATATTTTATTGAATATACCAAGTTTCGCATTTTAAATAATGTAAAAATATTTAAAAAATTGCAAAAAATCATTAACCCCTATCTAAATACAAAAACCATTCATAATAATATAATAACCGATATTTTTTATTAACCTTCAAAAAGTCAATAAATTTAACTGTATTTGAATAAGAACTCAGTATAAATGTATTAGTGAGTATACGTGTTGACGGTGTGAGTGTAGTAGTGCAGGCTCAAGCTCCTAAAAATCTCTTCAAAATCGATTTTTTCACTTTACGGTACATGCGTAGCGCCTGTAAAGTCCGCAACCTGCGGTACACGCCGGTGCGTGCTGTACAGCGGGTTGCCTACTTCCCATGCGGGTTGCCTATCTCGTTAGGCGCTACGCATGTACCACAAACTGCAAAAATGAGTTTTGAAGAGATTTTTAGTCGGATTTTCAAGTTTGAGTTTGCACTATTACAGTCACACAGTCTATAGGTATACACACCAATACATTTCTACTGATTTTACGTTTAAATACAGTCGAATAATATAGATTTGTTGAAGGTTTATAAACAATATGGGTTATAATATGAATGTTTTATTTACCAGTTAATAATAGTTGATTTTGTATGTTTTTATTTGAAATTCTTAAAATTGTAAGATTTTAAATGTATAATTTTTTGTTACAGGTTCCGTAAATACGTCCCTTTTAGCAGGGGCGAAATTCAATGTCACATGGCATCTAGCCTATCCACATAGGGTAAGTATATTCTTAACAAAACAACACATACCTATACAAGATGTAACCCAACCTGTGTAACAAAATTTAAGACTGTATAGTATTGGGCGCATTGATCATGAATCAAAAAGAATTTTGTTGAAATTCGCAAATTGAAAAATGGGTCCAAGCAAATGAGACATTCTGTAAGTAAGTACCTACCTACAAATTTTTTCCTGTTTGTAAAATTATTATTACATTAATGTAATTACGCTATAAACACTGCATAACTACTATAATAATAATACACCCTTAAATTTTGTTACATCGGTTGTTGTATAATAGTATTTAACGAGCACATAATGTAGGCTATAATTCAAGAGGATGAAAGTTTATGCACGAGCTGAAGGTGAGTGTATAATTATCCGATTAATTATAGCCATTTTATGCGAGTCAAAAATTAAAATATTAATCTAACCTCACATTTTGATGGAATGACAGTGTTGAATAATGGAATTTATAAAGCTCTGTTCGCACGAGGGTTCTTTGAAGATTCTGCCAAGATTCTGAATCCTGGAAAAGAAGAAGTTTTCTTCTTTCTAGTGAGAATTACCTGTTCAATTGCGATGCCGCTAAATTGAATCTTCAATGAGTCTTGGCAAAGAAGAATTTATAATTTATTGAGTGCTTCAAAACCATTAATCTTTTTTTGTCAAGATTTAGAATCTTGAAACTTCTTCGTTTCTAGGATTCAGAACCTTGGTAGAATCTTCAAAGAAGTCTCGTGCGAACAGTAACACAAAATAATTTATTGTGTCTTTATTGGAGATGAGAGATGTTCACCTTACAACAATTACGTATATAATTAATGTACAGGGTGAGTCAGCTAAGTGTTCCCTATTTCATTTGTTTGTAAAGTCTCAAGTTTTTGTGTAAAGTCCGCCAAATTTTTGCTGTAAATAAATAAATAAAGTAGCCACTTGAGTTTTTGTTCGCAAAGTTTTATCATTATTGCTCTATTGCTTCCTAATTGGTGACTGAAATAATGATTAATTAATTAATGATTAGTCAAACGACTATTTGTAGGATTTTAAAGGACCTTAAGTGGCATCCTTATAAGATTCAAATTCTGCAGGCAATTTCTGAAGAGGATAAAGCAAACCGATTTGAATTTGCAGAAGACGAAATTGAACGAATGAATGAAAACCCTGGTCATCTGAATAACATCATGTTTTCTGATGAGGCACATTTTCATCTTTATGGTGGATTTAATAGACACAATCATCGGTATTGGTCAGATGAAAATCCCCACTGGATTGCTGAACAATCCTTGCACTCTCCTAGAACGACTGTTTGGGCTGCAATTGGAGATTTTGGATTAATTGGTCCAATTTTCACATTGAAGTGAACCACTCGTGAAGTTTTTGTCTGATCGATTTGAAATTTCGGCAGTAAAAATTCCTTTAGATAGTTCATGTTTTGCAAAAATTTCGTCACTTTCTGATAAAAATTGCCTAAGTTATAAAAAATCCAAATAGGGAATAGTTAGCTGACTCACCCTGTATATTCAATAACCGTAGAGGAAAATATTTATTTTGTATTATAATGCAGGGTGGATTTAAACTACAACTCTTGGACCATTTAGAGCGACCAGTCCTAGACTTGACACCATCAATAGCAGGTTCAGAATTTGTTTCCAGTGATGTCACGTAAGTTTACACCCATTTTTGGGTGTACAGAAAGTACTAAAGGTTGTTTTTTCAGGGCGCAAGCTTTTGAGGTTCAATTGCCCCCGGAATACACATGTGCAGACTGCACCCTTAGGTTATTACGACAAGCAAACGAATGGGGTAGCAACTATAGATTTTGGTCGTGTGCTGACGTTTCTATTAAGACACGTAAGTCTATACAGGATGATTCACAACTTTAATGGCTTACAGTAGTCAGTTTACTGATTTTTTTTTTAAATTCATAAATTTAAAGGCAGTTTTCGCAAGAAGAACTAAATTGTTGATGCATATCTGATTATCTATGAATGGACTAAAATTTTAATTAATTCTGCAAAGAAATCTAACAGCGTGTCATAATGACAACATTGTGAGCCTCAATTTAAGGACCATAATAGACCATATTAATTATTCAATACGCATGCTCAGAAATCACCAATCACAAAGCAGGGAGTACTACCGAAATGGAACTAATGTTTCCTTATGGGAAAAAGTGAATTTTTAAAGTAAAATAGTAATTCATACAGACAGAATCACATGGCCGTTTTTTAATATAAATTATATTTAATAACGAAGTATCGAATTCGTATTTAATATAAATGATCATTAGTTTATTATGTGAAAATAATTATGAATTTGACAAATCAGTCGGTAGAGGCGCTACAATAATTAATATGGTCTATTGGGTACCATAATGAATGCAGTATGGTACTCAGTACCATAATGTTACTAACGAAGCGAGCAAAGAAGTTTTAAAATGAGCATACCTGATCTTTTGAGATTTAATTTTGTTGTTCAAAACCAAATAATTAATTTTATTTTTTGATTTAAGCCAGCAGATAAAATTTGTTATGCAACCAATCATATGGTACCTACACCTCATATTAACAAACTCGGCTTCACCTCGTCTGATAATCTGCACGACAAGTACCATTGTAATTGATATTACGATCCTTATAACATAAATAACTTAAGAAATTCCATTTGAAAACAGTGGTCCAAAACCTGAAAACTAAATTTGCGAATTTTGAAAAAATTCTTTCAGATCCAGGATAAGTGAGTTGAACACTGTATGGCATAAAAATATATGCACAAAGTTGTGATTCAGCCTGTATTTCTTTTAATTATTTACTAGCTATTTTATCGTTTATATTTAGTCTTAAGTAATAGATATTTCGATTTACTAAACCGTGAGTCACCGGTATCAATATACATGAACCGTGTGTGCGGTTATCAGCCGTCAACTCACTATGATTAAATTCAAATATAATGCCCTGTTCGCACGACGATTCTTTAATATGATTTTACCAAGATTCTGAATCCTGGAAAGAAGAAGTTACAAGATTCTAAATCTTTAAAAAAAATCCTGGTTTGAAGCAATAAATTATAAATTCTTCTTTTCCAAGACTCATTGAAGATTCAATTTAGCGGCACCGCAATTTAACAAGTAATTCCCCTATAAAGAAGAATACTTCTTCTTTTCCAGGATTCAGAATCTTGGGTAAATCCTCATGCGAATACTTATTTTGAGTATTTTTTCATCTCTCAATTTTTCATCGTTCACTTCTTCTAGGGAAAGAATACAGGGAATCATGTTCAGGCCATGGTCGGTACCTTCTAGGACGTTGTAAATGTGACCGGCTGTACCACGGACGCTCCTGTCAGTATAGGGACGAATGCTGGGAAGACACAGACTGCGGAGACCATGGGAAATGTGTGGATGTTGGAGCTACAACTCCTCCAGCTAACCAGTGCTACTGCCAGTTGGGCTGGTTCGGCCCTGGATGCAATAAACGTAAGAGATTGTCTGCTTGACATTTTACTAAGCAACCATGTTTTATTCACAGGATAATTCAAATCTAGAATTTTAGATTTGCATACACAAACACAGGAAGATGCAAACGCACGAAGATGCAAATGTGGGACTCAAGAATGGTATTGGGTTCAGTTCAACCTAATTTGTGTATTTCCCTTGTATTAATTAGATAAACTAGTTTTCTAGATTTGCATCTTCCTGGTGTTTGCATCTTCCTATGATTGCATTTATGTCGAATAATTCTAATAATTTGATTCAATTATGCTCTTCTTAATCCAGTGCCGTAAACCGCGTTTCAATATTTTGCTTAATTTTGGAGTTATGCCGATTTTTCACTTTTTCCATTTTTCAACTTTGCAGGCCCATTTCCCAAAAACTAAGCGAGATATCAAACTGCGGTTTGCGGCATTGATTGCACTTTGATTGACTTATGACCAAATTATGAGAATTTTCAAAATTTTGAATTTTTTCAGTTTCCCCAAAAATTTGGACCCTCGATACCTCGAAAATGGTAAGAGATACGGACTTGATTTATGGATTATTGGATTCCTCGCGCCGAATTACATAAGTATACAATTTTTCAGCAAAAAATTCCGACTAGTACATTTTTTATGATAGATTTTCGAAAATCGCCATTTAGTATTTTTTCAGATTTGAAAAATCCGTCATAAAAAAGTACCAGCCGGAAATTTAAGCTTAAAATTTGTATATCCATGTAATTCGGCGCGAGGAATCCAATATTCCATAAATCAAGTCCGTATCTTGTACCAGTTCCAAGATATCGAGAATCCAAATTTTTGGGAACCCAAAAATCGTCAAAATTTTGAAAATAAGTGCGAGGAACACAATGCCGCAGTTCGATACGAGGCTTAGTTTTTGAGATATGCAGCCTCAAAGTTACAAACTGAAAAAAAATTGGGCACATAGGAGACTCACATACGCAACAGTAAGAAATGTGTGTTTTGCTTGTGAAATAGAGGCGCCGCTATTTTGTGGCTTCAATGTAAGTAAAGAAAAAATCAATTTTGAGGCCACAAACGTTCCACACGTTCTTCATTGTGCTTTTGTTGTCTCTGTGTCCATGTGTTAATGTCTTCTATGTGTCCATGTGTGAACAGGACTTTAGATTCCTCAGGGCGTGAGCCATCTAGAACACATTTGGACCATTACAATCAAAATATTTTTCAGGCTCGCCGATAAAATCAATGGACATCGATTTCGACTTATACACGTCCAAGCGTTTAAGCGACAACTTCATGTTATACTGGCGTATACTAAAAGAGCACAAAGAAATAGAAGTAGCGATGGTAGTAAACTCAACAAGTTACGTAGCACTGGGTTGGCGTCCTCGCATCTTAACCAGTACTTGTAAGAACTTCCCTTTAATCGGAAACCCGACTTCCGCAAGTGCTACCACTTCCAGTAGCGCCAAACCGGAGCCTAGCAGCGAGCCTGAGCCTAGTAGTGAGCCTAGCAGCGAGCCTGAGCCTAGTAGTGAGCCCAGCAGCGAACCGGAACCCAGCTCCGAACCGGAACCCAGCTCGGAACCTGTCACAACGAAGAAGTCTGTGTATGCTCGGAGATCAGCGTATCCTATGAGCATTTCTACGCCTCAGTACAGAGAAGAGGCGATTGAGACTTCTGTTTCTTATCAAGTTTCTGCTAAACAAGGTAGGTATTGTGTTTGCTATAAACGAATTAGTGACACATGCTTTAAAAGCTTATTTATACACTTGTATCTTAATATACTATTTTTGATTTATTGTGTTTATTTGTTTCAGGACGTAAACGGCGTGCTTCTGAAAAAGGTACAGTATATTTTTTGATAAATAATCAATTTTGTACAGATACACACGTATTTTGATTGGAAATACTGGGAATAATAATTATTGTAGATTGTTTATTAATTTGTAGCACATTTAAGAGACAACTGTAGCTCTATTTTCACTGAGATACATAAACAGGGTGTTAAAAAAGAGTCAAAATCTTTGACGATACATTCCGATGTTCTGATTCTCAATCAAAATTAATTCTTTGAAAATTGGCAAAATAAAAATATAGATTAGTTAATGAAATATCAAAAAGTGTCTCAATATAATACAGTAATATTGTAAATAAAAATGTGTATAATATGTAAAGATCGTTCCCACAATTTACTGTACAAACCGTGGCCAAATTCTGTACTATATTCGGTTAAATTTCCCGCCTGCAGTGTCTCTTAAACAAATAACAAACATCACTGGTGTTATAGAAGCACCTCCTTACAATATTTCCAACAATACACCCTCACAAGTAGTTCTAGTATTGATACTCAAGTAGCATCTTAATGGTGGTTGGTCTTTCCTTGTAGAACCCGTAGCGGAACCCACTTCTGAACCGGAACCGACCAGTGGCGAACCAACTCCCAAATCCGAACCCACTCCTGAACCCACCAGCGAACCCGAACCCGTCAGTGAACCCGTTAGCGAACCTGTTAGCGAACCTGTTTCGGAACCAGTTTCGGAACCTGTAAGCGAACCAGTTTCGGAACCTGTGAGCGAACCAAGTTCGGAACCTGTAAGCGAACCGGTGTCTGAACCTTCTAGTGAACCGGTTAGCGAGCCAGTTTCCGAGCCCAGTAGTGAACCTGAACCGAGTTCTGAGCCTGAACCGGTTTCGGAACCCACTAGTGAACCTAATAGTAAACCTGAACCTAGTTCCGAACCTGAACCTTCCTCTAAAAGCCACGCTACGGTAGAAACTCAACTCAAACCTCAGGAAACAGGTAGGAACATATTTTTTAAAGAAGGTTGAAATGGTCTCTACTACAGCATATTTCAAAGAGAGATTATTTGCTGTCAATTTTTATATAATGTAATGGTTGAATATTTGCTAATTGCTACTTAAATTTAATATTTGATACTTGAAGTTAATATTTACAACTTTGGTTTAATATTTATCACTTGAAGAATTTTTATAAGATTTATGGGGAACTCAAGAAGAGTTCTTTATAAATCCAAATGACAATTTTTGTTAGCCCTGTTCACACTAGGATTCTTCGAAGATTATTTCATGCATCTGAATTTTGGAAAAAATAATCCTGGTATATAGTTTTGGAAAAGAAGAATTTCTAATTCATTAATAGCTTCAAAACAGTGAATTTTTTTCAAAATGCAAAAGCATGAAAGGATCCTCAAAGAATCTTTGTCTGCACAGAGGGCTCTAAATACAATTGACAAAATTTGTATAGCTCAAGAATTGGTAACATTTTATTTTTATTGCAAATTTCTCATTCTAAAACATTAATAACATTAGCGTTAACAATGTTTTAAATGACATTGCGCCGTATTTAAGCCATCTGAAATCTTGTCGATAGCTTCTCCTGCGTCTTCTTTGAACCCGTACACTCCGCGTCACGATTTCAACGCCATGGACTGTACAGACATAGTCATAGGTTCTGCTCGAGGAACAGCAAGTCGTATAGCTGACTACTACACTCGTGATCGGTCAACTCCAAGAATGGACTCATTCTGGGGCGGAAAGAACGACTTGACAGCTGCTCTTGGCTTCGAAAAAGACGGAGTCACTACCATAGTCTTCAGGAAGAAGCTTCAAGCTGTTGAAATGACAGATCATTCCATTGAAGAAGGTTTGATGCATGTGATCTGGTCGCAAGGACAAGAACCGGGGAAATATGTCCACAAACCTAAGAGTGGATTGGAACAAGATAACGCTAAAGTTAAAGATTTCTACAAAGCAGATGAGTTGAAGTATCACGGACATGGAGCGCAAAGAGGTTTCACAACTGTTGACTTCTTCGAAGAAAAGAAACGCTCACCAAGTGGAGGTGAACAAGGTTCGATTCCCGGTGTAGCTACAACTGAAGACATCAACGAATGTATTGGAACTTGGAAAACGCCCAGAACCTGCAAACCAGACAACGGTACATGCGAATATTCAATCCAATGGATCTACCTTCCGAAAAAAGACGAAATCAGGTTCACTATTACTACAAAACATACCGACACATGGACTGGAATCGCGTTTTCGAATAACGAAAAAATGGTAATATATATTTATCGCCAAATGACCAGTTATTTATTTAGAGTTTTAGTCGCAAACAGATGCTATTTTGGGCTGGGTGGACAAGAAAACTGGCCGCCATTTCTTGATGGATACTTGGATTCAAGACTACACGCAACCGCTTTTGGATATGTCACAAGATATTTTTAATACGAGCGGGAAAATCGACAACGGAGTGACTACTCTTTCGTTCAGCAGAAAGCGAGTAACCCAGGATGCTAAAGTAATACCTGTCAAGTATTTTTATATACTGGTGTTAATTATATTATATTTTAGGACTTATCTTTTACTGATACGCAATGTTTCTTTATGATGTACTTGGTATACGGTGGAACTTTTAATAGCGTCAACAAAAAAATAAGAAAACATAATACCGTTCCGGTAATTTCTCCTGAAAGAGTTTGCATTCGTGCTTGTGGTGGCGTAGGTAAGTTATACTGGCGTAAATGTAATCACCCGATTTCCTAAGGCAGTAACTTTGTCAAAAAAAATTTGTTCTATTTGCTAATTTTTTCCCAGTCGCACATTAAGGCTCGTTTCGTAGCAAAACTACTGGCGATAATTTATTTCTTACTTGTCGGATTCTTCATTACGGACGCCAAGGTCTGTGGCTTGTTCGTATAAACCCGTGACTTTAAAACGGGTCAGTGCAAATCGCCAAGCAGCCGGGAATGCTTCACTGTCGCTCGTTCTGTGTGCAGAACCACATGTTCTCCAACCCCAATTCGTCAAGAAGTCGTTGATCATGATTCTGTAGCGCTCACCAGCCCTTTATTTTATCTATGCATCAGTCACAGTAACAATTTTGCCACAACAGCGATATTGTCGACTAAACGAGGCCGGCCACGTCTGCTACTGTCCCGTGTTGAGCCAGACTCCTCAAGGCGAGCGTCTAAACGCTGCAGTGTTTGTGCAGTTAATGCCACACGATCAAGAAATCGACGACGAAATTTACGTTAAGCTGATTTATTTACCGGCTGATTATTTGTCAAAAACATTTTGACATAAATATTCCGCGTTCTTGTTGAGTATAATAGCGATTCATGGTTCGTCTACATGTATTTTATATTTGTTTTTAAAGTCGACGACATGAGACGTCAGCTATAAAATAAAAGCATCATCCGATAGGGAGATTACTTTTGCGCAATTTAGTATTCACGAAATATTCTTGAGTACATATTCTATATATTTAATTTTAGATTACGATGATGTAATGACAACACCTGAACCACCTAGTCTGGGTTACAACATTAAAGTTAAAATTGTAAGTTTGGGTGAGAACTACAAAATACCCAAACGAAATACTGCTGAATTTAAAGAGCTGGCTTATTTGATCAAAAACAGCTTAAAAGATGTTTTCAACAAAGCGCCCGGTTATAAAGATATTGTAGTTGAAAACATGATACCGTAAGTATAATTTTATTTATTTATGTATTGTATTACTGAAGAGATATTATTTTAGTGATAACAATGATGTGATAGCATCTATGAATTTAAAATACGATAAAGCAACTGCAGAAAAAGGCAGATCACTTGAAGAAAACGATGAGCATTACGAACAAATACAGAAATTAATTTCTGATAAAGTGAATTCGGGAATAGTTGGGGCATTGAAAGTAGATCCCGAATATTTAGTCGTGGAGCCACAAAGCTGTAAGTATATACTTATTACTGACGACGCAAACTTTATCTAATTATGAATTTATTTTCAGTGACTTCAAATATAATATCCGATGCGTCAAGCAACGCAGAAAGCGACAATGGGTTCTTCACTCTGTCGCAAACGAAACTTTATGTTGTTTTGGGCTGCATAGCCGCGTTGGTGTTTGTGGCGGTTATTCAGGCCTCGTGTACCATTTACAAAACTTCCACAAGACAAACTCCGAGCCATAAGGTAGTAACATCTTTATAATTTCACCAAACGGGCAAGAAGATTGTTCAAGTATTGTTTTATAGTTTTATTTAGTTATGTACAATAGATCTCTACCAAAAATACTGGAGATATTTTATCTCTGATTAACTGCCATGAATTTGTTACCGTATACACATATTATATATTATATTTTATAACATATTTGTACTTGAAGCTTACTAATATACGCTTGACAAAATTCTGCTTTTCTTTCTGCTTCCTTTCGACTTTAAACTAATTTTTTTTATTCCAGGACCATTTGATTCCCAATTCAGCTTGGAAAGATTATTCAACTGCAAATACTAACTACGCTTTTGAAGCTTTTGAACCGGAGGAAAAAATGAAAAACGGTCACAACGGCCGTAGCGAGACTCTTCCTAATAAAAATTCTAAAAATATTGTTCGGCCGAGTAGCAGGCCCCCTAGTATTCCGCCTCCGGGCTACGCAGCGCCGAAGCCGATGGGTGGGCCCTACATGGGCGACACGAGGTCGCTGCAAAGGCCCAGGGGGCCCTACCAACAGCAGAACCTTCAAGAAAGGAGCACTTTGTCGCTTCCCAGGACGGCGTATGACAGGCACAGGGCACCAGACATGCAGCCTGACTTCTACTTTATGCCGTCGCAGCGAAAATATTCAGGTGAAGTTGTCAGAGTTTACGTAGACTACAATGCACAGAAATAATCCTTCACAAGTGTGAGTTGTTGTGAATGAATGGGACTTACAATTTCTAGATTAGTTTAGTTTTTAGTATTAGGTGGTTTATAATTATTTTGATTTTGAAAACGGTTTACAGGAATGTAAAAGTACTTGAAGACCCTGGAATTGGCTAGTCCGAACACAGTTAGAAATTTTTACACCGCGTAGTTTTATTTTAAGGTAAATTATAACTAAGGCCGGTCCTGTGCAAATTTGGAAATAATATTACGTACTTTTACCCATTTGCTGACTTAATCATCTACCAAAGTTTCAGATTCCCTAAGTCATACCCAGTAAAATTATATTATATCAACAAAAAGGGGTGCTACCCAATTCTTGAAAATTCAGAGCTACAAAATTCAAGTACAAGAAAATTCTTGCGTAGAATCATAAAGCCCTGTTTACACAGCGGACACATAGAAGACACACACATGCGACACAGAGGCAACAAAAGCACAACGAAGAACATTTGGAACATTTGTGGCCTCAAAATTGATTTTTCTCTACTTGCATAGAAGGCACAAAATAGCGGAGCCTCTATTTCACAAGCAACACACAGTTTATATTACTGTTCGTGTGTGTATGTGTCTTCTATTTGTGAACAGATCTTTAGGCATGAAGTTTCGCTCGTTTTATGATTCCAAGTAAGAATTTTCTCTTCACTTAATTTTCTAGTTATAAATGTTCCAGTGTTGAAGACGTTCCCCTTTTCTAGTATCAGAGAAAATGTTTGATGTTTTTCTATTATAAGTACAATTAATTCGTTTATTTTAAGTAAATTGAACATTTTCTTTGACTATTTATTTCAATCACAATTAATTTAGACTAATGTACATAATAATCTGTTAATATATGCATCATTTATCAATCTGTAATTTCTATTTATGTATATAAATAAATACGTAATAATAGTTGTTGTAATCACTGTATGTAATAATAGGAAATAATAAATAACAAATTTATAAATAAATATATGTATTTGATAAATACAATATTTAAATAATTATGTTACAAAATAAACTATTTATAATATGCAACTGAAATTTTACAAATTTACATGAATGCCATCATTTTTATTGGTTTACACCCCAAACTGTAAGTACAAACTTCATCTACATCCTGAACTTTTCGTTGAGTAACATTTACAATTATTATTATTTGAGTATTTACAAAACATTGCTTATAAGATCGCCATTTATTGTACAATTTCGACGGAATATACTTGAAAGCAATAGCAATAACTGAGATTACTAGAAACATCACATTTCTCAAAAATAGACTTTATTTTCAACTACGGTATAGAAATATCAAAATGACTAGCACTCCAAAAAGTATAAAGCACTCACTCAAAATTTGATATAATACAGAAATAAATTCATCATCAAGAAGCACAAAAGTAATTAATGGCGAATTTTTGTCATTATTTATCACTATTTTAAATACTATGTAATAGCAACAGTCGTATTTGGTCTTTGCTGAAGGTTTTCATGCGACCCTAGTAGCTCTTCATCGGCCGACAATAAAACATCACTTTCAGAGTCTTCGATTTTGTTTTTAACTCGTATGGAACGGTATCTGACTTTCACTCTTTGGAATAGACTTCTTTCTGAACTCGATCGTCTAGAACGCGAACTAGGCGAACGGTGCATTAAAAAGTTGTCTGTCACCCAGAACATCAACAGCTAAATAGAAAAAATACGTTAAATAGCAAAACTAGCCTCATTCACATAAGCATTTAGTGTGACTGTTTACATTTAAACACACCCTTATAAATGTAAACCTTCAACTTAATGCTTATGTGAATGAGGTTTTAAATAGTTACATGAATTTAAACATTCTTAAACGTAAACATAAATGAAAATCTTAAAACTAAATGCATATGTGAATGAGGCTTAATAAATCACATTATAAAATACTTACATTTACAAAAAATGGAATGATAAGCATAACAAACGCTACTTCAACGTTTTGATTATTGATTGGAGAAAGAATAAATTCCCTGACTCGATCCCAAAAATCGAGCTGAATTAATAAAGTTATACAAATTTTAACTACTATCATCAGGCCGACGTAAACGCAGCATTGGGCTATCCATGCGTTCATGGACGGAGGTTTCCCTAAAATCATTGTTATAATAGCATATTATTTAACGAGCACATAATGTAGGCTATTATTCAAGAGAATGAAAGTTTATGCACGAGCTAAAGGCGTGTGTCAAATACGACGTTTTATCTACGACTTTTTAAATAAAACATTTCTTTACAAATCTTTATCCATTAAAATATTAACCTCTCTCATTTTGTTGTGCTGACAGATGACAGCTGTGTTTAATAATGCACTCCTAATACAATAGTGTTGAGTTTAGTTTATAATACATACGGGGCACATCAGTCTGTCTGTACAGCCAAGGACATCATTTGACTAATCAAATCAGTGAAAGCAGTAAACTTTTAGGGGCTTGATATTTTGTGTAGTTGTTTTCAGCTGATTACATGGTTTAATTGGTTGAACGAAGACTTTGGATGTACAGCCAGAATGACATGCCCGGGATCTATATGTTCTTACCGTATTCGCCAAAGTTTATAGCTTCCCAGTGCTTTTTCCTGGCCAAATACTGAGATAAACGTATACCAATGTATATAATGAGTAAGCCAACTGAAGAATCAAGTAAAAAATTGATTATATACCAAGTACAAGGGTCGCCCTGAAATAAACCAGCTAAATAGACGTTTGCCAGATGTATTACAAGTGCTCCCATTCCTGGAAAAGTACATAACATAATTCTATGATTATTTAAATGCAGAAATTAATGTATACCTTGTTTGGAAGTGTCGTAAAACCATATTAACCAGCTTCTTCGCTCATTGCGGGGCTCACAAAACCTTTTACCTACAAAAGAAATACCTCAACATATTGGATTTGATTGATATGTCATCATACTAACCTATCAAGCATGTAAATGCCAAACAAGCCAATAAAACTTGTAAAAACCATCCAAACATATCAGTCAAAGCATCTTTACGGCAATGTAAGCCCCCTGTGTGTGCTTCCTGAGCTTTTACTAACAAATTTACTGTTTTATTCATCACAAAATAATGAAAAGATACCAAACAAAAAAAATCACTTTGACATATCAGTTACATTTTTACAGCACAATCTGTTGCCCGAGTGTATCTTAGTTCGAATGATCTGATAACAAAGATGCACTTCGCATTTTGTACTATTGTTCTATTTAAGACAAATATTGTTAAAATTTTGGCTGTCAAACACGTCACACGTCAAACGTCATTCATGACGTCAGAAAATACTTTTACTGGCTGGATGAAATTATTAGAGCGTGCTGGAGAATATTTTTGATTTCTAATTACAAATATACTATTTCTAAACTACATTCTTTAAAAAATATATATTTCTGTGAATTTAAACTGTGACCGGAACTTGACAGTTTGTCCTAACCCTATATTTGTTTACTAGAGAGCGCCAGTCAGTGTTGCCAGTGTTATTACTTTAGTAATAGATTTATTATTATTTAATATTTACTATAAACTATTACCATAGTAAAATCTATTACTTTTTAAGAAATCCATATAGTTCAATTATTTCATTATATTTATCTGTGTCATAATGGCAACATTATAAGCCTCAATTTGAGGACCATAATAGCGTTCATTATAGGCCAAGGACCATAATGAATCCAGTATGGTACTCAGGACCATAATGAAATAACAAATAACTCGTTACTAAGAAAGTTTTAAAAATAGCATACCTGAATTTTTAGATTTAAATTTTTTTGTTCAATACCAAATAATTCATTTTACTTTTTGACTAATTAACGCCAACCATAATGATTGACGTTACGATGCTTATAACATAAATAACTATTAAAGATCATAGTATAATTATACAATAAGTTTATATTTATAATGATAGTTATTAATACGCAAGTATGAAATTTACGATACGAGCCATGGCGAGTGTCGAAATTCATACGAGTGTATTAATAGCCATGATGCATATTTAATAAGAAAATTAAAGCATGGGAGTGAATAAATCTGTTCTATATACTTATAAAAACTTGAATTTTATGTGAGTATTATAATAAATTCGAGAATTCTACCTAGAGAATCAATGTTTATTACTTTTGAAACTCCCGCTATTTGCAATTTGAATTCTGGCAACACTGGCGCCACTTCCCCCATGTTGGTCTCTTTTCAATCGTCCGCTGTGAAAGTTAGGACGGTGCAAAACATTTTAATTTATCTACGATCATCCTATTATAGGAGCTACTTTTTATAAAGTATTATTTATTAAATATAGTTCACTATGCCTCCTAAATTTGATCCTTCGGAAGTTAAATACGGTAAGCGGTATTTTAAGTAATTTTTACAAGTTTGTAGTCATGTGTTGTTCAACCCCTAATCATGTTTTTATTTTAGTCTTTTTGAGATGTGTCGGAGGAGAAGTGGGTGCTACATCATCCCTCGCCCCCAAAATCGGTCCTTTGGGTCTGGTAAGTCCAACAATTATTTGTTTATCCCAAGTTTTTGATACATAACCTCACCCTGCATCTGTCACCGCATTGTATTGTTTATTTTTTTCAGTCTCCCAAAAAAATTGGTGACGATATTGCCAAAGCAACCTCAGACTGGAAGGGATTAAAAATCACCGTACAACTTAAAATCCAAAACAGACAGGCCACTATTTCTGTGGTGCCTTCAGCCGCTTCGTTGATCATTAAGGCCCTCAAGGAGCCCCCACGCGACAGAAAGAAGGTCAAGAATGGTGAGTGACATTATTACGAACCCTAATCACATTTTTTGTTCGCCCGTATATAAACTAACTCGTTTTTTTGTTGTACAAATGTTTAAATAAAAGGTCAACATACAAGTACAGAGTGATCATAAAGCCTCATTCTCATAAGCATTTAGTTTTAAGGTTTACATTTATGTTTACGTTTACGAACATTCTTACGTCCCACTTTCAAGCACTGTGAACCCTCGTATTTAGTTACATGTATTCAAACTTTCTTAAACTAATTGCTTATGTGAATGAGGCTTTAATTCATTTACTTATCCGTTTTTGTAGAAACTGATTGAACTGAACTAAATGAAGTCCCACTGAATATATTTGATTCTTTTTTACGTGCATCGGTGCATTTCTTCGCAGATCAGCGTTTTATTCTTTCCACGGGCGAACTCATGTGAATGACGTATTTTTGCAGTGCAGTGAACGTTTTTCTCGGTTTTAGTGAAACACAACGGCAACATCACATTCGACGACATCTTATCCATTGCTCGACAGATGCGCGCGCGGTCTATGGCCCGCCAGCTGTCCGGCACCGTGAAGGAAGTGCTCGGTACCGCACAGTCTGTGGGGTGCACCATCGACAACAAAGCCGCACACGACCTCATCGAGGAAATTAATGATGGTTCTGTAGAAGTTCCGGAGGAATAGATGAATAAATAAAATGTTTACTTTATAAATTGTTGTTTTATTTTTTACTTTAAAAATAAAAACTGTTATAGAAGATCGCACAAGTAAGTTGAATTCAATCCCAGGCAGTTTATAGTAAGTATTTTAAATTAATGTTTTTAAGCCGTTAATAAACTGAAGGTAGAAATAAAATGGTTCCGAATAACTTGACTTTAAGCCTCATTCACATGGATATTTAGTTTTTAGCTTTGTTTAAAAAAGTTTAAGCTTCATTCACACAAGCATTTAGTTTTAAGATTTGTGTTTACGTTTTCCCACATTCAAGCACTGTTAATGCTCATATTTATTTACATGTATTCAAACTTTCTTACACAAACAAATCTAAACATTAAAACTAAATGCTTATGTGAATGAAGCTTTAAATACAACTAAAAGGATGTGGTGTAACTTTTGCATTTGTCTCAGCATTACGAACAAAAATTCTTTTGAATCAGCATTAGCTCTATTACTCAGTCAAAAATTTGATAAATTCCTTTATTTTTGAGTTTTAGCACAATGTTTATGCAAATTCACGGAAGCATTACTACTGTAATACGTGGTTTCGTAAACTTGAAATGCCAATTTAATGCAAATGCAAAAGTTACGCCTTAAATAAACCAGGCCTAAAGTCTGTATTTTTGAAGATTACAACGACATTTTTACGTTCATCTTCAGGTTTTGAATTAGAAATTATATTAAGTTGATTCATAGAAGTGATCAGAATTTTTAACTTCAATCTAAATTATTTCACCTAATGCAACTGAAAACCTGAAGATGACCGTAGTCACGGCCGAAACGTGGTTGAAATCTTTGACTATACAAACTTTAAAGCTTCATTCGTATAACCATTTAGTTTTAAGGTTTACAATTATGATTACATTTACGAAAGTTTAAATTCATCTATCTTGACACGAGCATTCACACTTTCCACTGTGAATGCTTGCCTTTTTAACTTTCTTAAACGTAAACATAAATATAAACCTTAAAACTAAATGCTTATGTGAATGCAGCGAAAGTAACGTTATTCAAGAACCAGAACTATAGATTTCCACCTTCTACAGTAAGAATGTTTTATTTTATGGCTGCCAAGTAACTAAAACGTTTTTTCCGATTTCTTTGATTTCGTTGTATCCGTTTTTTGAAATAATATTTCCATTGCGGTCCGTGACTATTATACTTGGTAAATAAATTACGTTGAACAGCCAAAATAACTCCCTGAAAATAATGAAATTATTCTGTGTTTGATTTAAATTAATAAACAATTTACTGAGCTATGCTGTCGCCATGAATTAGGCTGTACCAGTTGCCGTGCGTCTTAAAAGAATCCATGAAATCTTTCAAAGTTGTGTCGTGGTGGGGAACATTCACAACTTCCAAGTCCATTTCACGAGATTTTGCTAAATCATAGATCTCTGTTAATTTAACAATAAATTCGTTACATGGTTTACACCAATTAGCCGTAAACAAGAATATGATAATATTTGCTTTGCTAAGCGCCTCATTTGCTAGAAGTATTCGTTTCTTTTGATTTATTAAAGGTTTTCCGTCTAAATAGTCCATTGTTATAAAAATAAATTATGTCAAAATATGTTTTTACAAAGATCACTTTGAATTTGAATACAGGGTGCATATATTTTAATCGCGCCAACTTACTGAATATAGATTTTTTTCAAAATTCGCAATTTTATTTTACACGTCTGTTATTCACACAGTTTTAGGCCACCGTTTCCATATGGAATTTAATGAATTTATTTAATTTTAACTGTCTTACCGTTGTATAATTCATTAAAATTTTATTACATTTATATAGTTCATGCAGCCAGAGTTGGCCGAAGCGGTAAGGGATAGAAAGAATGTGCCTGTTTGACCCTACACAGAGCTGAGTCACAATTCGCCAACTTATTACTCGTCTAAGAGCAACTGAGCCAAGAGGAAAACCGAGCTGGATACACTATTTCAAGGTAGAGAAGTAGTTTCTGCCACAAATAATAAAAATCTTTGTTCGCACGATTTATATTGTACCAATTTAAAATTCTTTAGCTCGGCCATCTCTTATTTCGCGTAGTAATAAGTCAGATATCCTTTAGCCAATCTTCAAACCAGTGTTCCTTGCAAAAACTAGAAACTATCCCTAAAATGAATTTCAAAAAATATTTTTGCTCCATGATCAGTAAGTTGAGTACTATATGAACGAATTTGTGAATCACTCTGTATAATTGTAGTTGGTAGTCTGTATTATTTATTAAACTAATCCAAACTTGTTACGATTTTTCATTTAGATTCACCATTTTGTGAGAATCGCATGAAATTTTTATATATGTTCGATTTATATTTACTAACAATGCTTTATATTTGTGTTGTACCGAACTGTAAGAGTGTATCGCAACTCTTAAGATTTCCGAGAGATAAAAAAGTGTTAAAAAAATGGATTGCGGCTCTTGGAAACCCGGCTTTAAAAAAAATGCGGTTTGGGCAAATTTACAAAAGTAAAAGAATCTGTGCAGATCATTTTGAAAATGATTGCTTTACCCCAAATTCTACACCTATGAACAAGACATTAAAAGAAGATGTTATTCCCAGTTTGAATTTACCAGGTAAAAATTACTTACTAATCAATAAAAAATATAAATTAATTTATTGTTGTAGATAATCAAAATAAAATAAGCTGTCGAGCACATCTCTACACCTATTTTATGCTCGATCCGCACACAGCAAAAGTCACATCAAAATCTTTTTCCAAATTACTAAAAGAAGAAGCCTTAAACTTATGGTCCGTCGATAGAAACTGCGTCTTACTGTTTTCAACAATGTCTTTGAAGCCAGAGCTAAAGTACAACCAAAAGTTCGAAATGATTTTGGGCTTCCAAAATGGTAACACCAAAACGAACCAAATTTTCGCGGAAAAGGTCATCATTTTTATGATCCACGGCCTGTATACAAATTGGAAACAGCTCATTTCGTTTGTATTTTGCGGAGAAGAAATCAGTAAAGAATTTTTGATCCAAAGTATTCAAGATGTTCTTGCAACTTGCGCTAATTTGAAGTTTAAAATAATTGCTACCGTTTGCGAGGCGAATGATTGTAATATTAATGCTTTTAATGAGCTTAAAATGATAACACATACTCATTGTTCGCATGGACCTGATGATTTAGGCTACGAAAGTTTTCTTTTTGATGACAGAGAAATCATTATTTTGTATGATACTTCTAATTTATTAAAAAGTACTCGGAATGATCTTTCGCACAATGATATACAGTTTACTGTTGATAATGTACAGTATACTGCTCAATGGAACGACATTACTAAATATGTATCAGAAAATGAAGACAAATTAAGTTTTTTAAACTTAAATGAAGTCAGTCTTCGTCCAAATAAAATTAAAAAACACTCCAGAAAACAATGTAACCAAATATTTAGCTACGAATTATGTTCCAGCATTCGAAATGCACTAAAATCATCAGCTTACAAAAAGAACCACCCAAATTTAGAAGGAACATCAAAATTTCTGCAAATATTTACTGAATTATTTGATAGTGTAAATGGAAACAGTGACAAATCTCAAATAAATCGTCCATTAAATCGTACCGTTACAGTAGGAAGCAAACATTGGGAATACTGGACAAAAACTTTATCTACTTTAACTACAGTTAAAGTAATTGATGCGTCAGGAAAAGATTATCAACCGATTTGTGTACAAAAATGGATGTCAACTATCAGCGGACTGATGCATTTATGGAGAGGAGTACTGCAACGATCTAAATTCAAATCATTTTCTCCAAAATATCTGCAACTCCGAGACCTGGAAAACGATATCTACACAATATGGAGCGTAGAAATGAACAACACAAAACAGAGAAGATGTTTAACACCAAATGAATTCGTAAAATCTTTCTCAAAAATTCTAACTACATATCCTGATAATCGTCTGCCAATGTGTGATGCGACCAGACCTTTATTGTTAAACATGTTTCAGTATATGATCGATAAAAATATGTCTAACGAAGACTGTAGAAATTTAGACTTAGCAATTAATTCAAAAAGTCGCGCCCTGTTAACTGAGCCCGATTTTGAAACATTTCTTTATGAACCGGTTCTTTATTTCGAAAAATCTGAAATATTTGTTGGTAATTTGAAACTGAGCGATTCTTTTCCAGTTCAGATTGTTCATAAACGAGTATCAGATAAGTTTCATAGTTCGCTAGTTGGTACGAACTGTAAAAATTGTAATAAGATATTTTTTAATCAAGACGAAGTAGATTCTTGTTCTGTGCTCCAATCAGCAAATAATTTTACAGCTGCTTTTCGAATGATTTCAAACCACATCAACAATATTCTGCCGAAAATTTGTAATCAGCCAAATATTATGTCAAATTTAATTGTTAATATCAATAAAGAACTTGATTTAAATTTCTTAGATTGTGGGGAACATGCATTGAACAAAGTTTTTGTAGAAATGTGTGTACGATACATGATTCTAATTTGGATTTGGAAACTAAATCGGTATATTTTTGGGAATGAGACTGTTTTGCATCAAAATATGAACAAATTTGCTAAACAAGCTATTTTATTAGGTAGAAAACAAAAATGTTTTAGGAATAAGCAAAAAGGAACTGTTTATGCAGTTAAAAATAAGAATAGACGGTTTACTCTTTAATTAAAAAATTATATTTGTTTTTGGGACAATATTTGTTGTTTATTATAAGTATTATTGTTATTGTATTGTTTAAATAAAGGGTTTATTATATATGGTAATGTTTGTATAACGCGGGCATAAGATACAGCTATATTTTCCATTCTTTTTGAGAAAGATGCGTGCTGTGGAACCGGAAGACATTTTCTTTACTCTAACTGCGACTTCCGGTTTCTACCTTAGATAACACTTTAAAATGAAGTGTGCAAGAACAAGAACTATCAAAATGCCTTGTATATTTAAAGATTGTTTAAACACGGAAGAAATGACAGATTTTCCTCGTGGTATAAAACAATTCGAAGCTTGGAAGAAATTTATAGTTGAATATGAACCGGTCTTTCTCAACATTCCGAACTACAAGATACGAAAGTATTACAAAATGTGCCTGGATCATTTTGAAGAAAAGTATTTGAAGAATCTCACGATTCTTCCGAGAGAAATAATCCCGATAGCTGTACCAACGATTCCTCCAAAGGATCCAGACATTTTATCGAAGCCCATCGTCTCCAGTAAGAACTGTTCCACTTTAGTATAGCTAGATTCAGACCTACTCAATTATAAGTATAAGCTAAATTAACCAGTCAGCGCTTTCACAAACTTCTAATTTTGAATTATAAGTACGAACGTTGAGTACTGGATGGTTAAATTAGTCACTTATACTTATAATTGCACAAGTCTGAACGGAGCGGGCCACTGCGTATAAAATCACAGTGTCTAAAATGTTGGCGTATAATTTCTGCCCTTACCACAGGGTCCACGGCGTATAATTTCGCCATGATTTTAGATGCCGTGGCCCATGTGTCGACGCCATGATTTTATACGCCCGCACTCGGTCTGAATATGGCTTAAGTTTTAGTATTCTAAGATGTTTTATAGCATTTCAGATTTATATGCATAAGATGCAGCATGCTATTAAGCATGCGCGGATAACTACGCCCGTTTTTGAGCATTATATGCAAAAGGCCATGAATTCAATCTCCCGAGTAAATAAATATTGTCTTTTATTAATTGATGTTCTTCCTTTGCGGGATGCTAATATGATTGCTATAGTTTTTATGGTTCGGGGCTTGTACGAAAACTACAAACAATTATTGAGCTATTCAATTGAACACACTTCAATAAATATTATAGAATTAGCAGTTTTGATAACAGATGCAATCAACACGACAAAGTATCTTAAATTTAAAGTACTAGCTCTGGTTTGTCCGTTTGACCTTAAAATCATGGACGCCCTAAACATTATTTCTAATTATGAATCTAGAGCTAAAGCAGACAATCCTGAACTGTACGAATATATTCCGTTCGATGGTAGACGCTTAATCATTTTATTTTGCCCGTGTCAACTATTGACGGCGATACGTTTAGAGTTCATGTACATGGATTTAAAGTACAAAATAGACAACAATTACATTTTAGCATCTTGGCATGACGTTGTTCTTGTTCATGAAGATCAGAAAGTAAATAAGAATCAGGTCGTGACAGACGAACACGTGCATTATAATAAATCCAGCATATTTTCCGTCCGGCATGCGGCACAATTCTTCAGCAATTCATTGGCAGATTCTTTATTGGAATATAAAGAAAATCATCCTGAAAAATTCGTTCCTACCATTGAAGATACAGCGAGACTACTGAGGCTTTTTAATGATTTATTTGACAGTTTAAACGGGTACAAATCGTCTAGCCCGCCGCATAAATCATTGTACAATAGAGTCACTTTAAGATCGACTCATGCGCTATTTTGGAAACAAGCAGCAGATATGATTAAAAATAGTTGTTTTTTGCGATCTAATGGCCAAGAAATTAAGTCACCAGCTTTAGACAAATGGTGTTTAACTCTGCATGGATTTGTGAAATTATGGCAGCTGCTTGAGTGCCAAAGATTTGTAACTTTTACGCCTCGAAGGGTCAATCTGAATCCGCTGCAAAACGATTTGGCGAGAATGCGCTACTATTCTATACGAGATAAAAAAAATCTTAGCGCTGAGTATAGACGAAATTATTATCCTAATGTTGATGAGTTTAGAGAAGCGTTTAAATTTTATATGGAAGAAGGAACCAATTATTTGTCGCCTGCTGGTACTACATTTTCAAATAAAATGCATAACGAGCGAACAGATCTAGATTTTGAGAAGTATAACGATGAAACTATGTTTAATTGTCTGCCGGATTATTGCTCCAGTATTTTGACGACAATTGATTTTCAAAATGATCGCTACGAAGGTGTACCTATGCGATTAAAACAACGCTTTTTAAAAAAAGATTCTTTGAATGTTCCGGAGTCCAAGCATTAAGAATGCTGCCTTATTTTTTACAGTTTTACTATGATCAATCAAAGTTTGATTATTGTTTATCTTCCAGCGTACATATTGTGGATGTTTATATAACAGAAGGTTTTTAAGTAAGTAATAGTTTATGATTTAACGAGCACATAATGTAGGCTATAATTCAAGAGCTGAAGGCGAGTGTATAATCATCTGAGTTAATTATAGCCATTATGTGCGAGTCAAATACGACGTTTTATCTACGACTTTTTAAATAAAATATATCTTTCCAAATTTTTATTCATTACAAGAAACTTAACATCACATTTTTTTGTGGTGAGAGATGACAGTTGTGGTGAATAATGGACTCATAATACAATAGTGTGTCTTATGAAGGCGGAGTTTATCTTATTAAAGCTACCTACATTATGAATGTATTATTTAATGGTCGTAGATAAAATAAGTTTATTGTAAACATATAAATAATAATAGTGGTTTTGTAGTTTCAGGGATATTGCATGAATTATTTCGGGTCAATCTTCTGGTTTTTATTATCATCATCAACAAGAATAAAGCATCAAATATCAAAAACTACTTTAGGGTGAGCTAATTTAAACATATTTTTATTTCAAATTTCGTGCATTGTTTGAACTGTCAAATTCTGGCAGCATTCAAAAAAGTTTATTCAAAAAAATTAAATATGCAAAAATGTAATCAAAAAACGTTACTAATTAACGAAACAATGCTTAAAATGTTTAAATTAATTTTTTAAATTGTAATTTAATGTGCGATTAAAGCGCCATTTTCGTCTAAACGGTGACAGTTGAACTAAATTTGTAGTCAGCAATACAGTTTTTATTCAGTCGGTAATACAGTGCAATTAGTTCGCGGGAAATGGTGGCGCTAAAAGTGATCTGTCAGATTTGTGCTGCCCTCTAATAACACCACGCGCTTGAATTTAGACGTCAATTTATTGTTTAAAACTTTAGTTAATTAATTATTATAAAAAAGTTTAATTTGGAAGAGCAATGGATGATGAAGCAGAAACATACAAATTATGGCGAATCCGAAAGACAGTTATGCAAGTATGTAACATTATAACCTCTTGATACAAGACACTGTTTCATGAAATATTTTGTAGTTGTGCCATGACAGAGGATATTTAGTTACTCAAGAAGAATTGGATCAAACTTTAGAAGATTTCAAAGATCAATTTGGTGATAAACCGAGGTAAATATGCCGGCAATTAATTGGGAAACTATGTAACAATTTATTTCGTAGTGAAAAACGGCCCGGTCGAGGCGAATTGACAGTCCTAGTAGCTCACAACGACGATCCAACCGATCAAATGTTCGTTTTCTTCCCCGACGAACCCAAAATTGGTATTAAAACTATCAAAACTTATTGTCAACGTATGCAGGACGAAAATATCCACAGAGCTATCATAGTTGTACAAATGGGAATGACGCCTTCGGCCAAGCAAAGCTTAGTTGACATGGCCCCAAAATACATTTTAGAACAATTTTTAGAGTCAGAATTATTGATAAACATAACAGAGCACGAGTTGGTTCCGGAGCATGTTGTTATGACGCCCGAAGAAAAGCAAGAACTGCTTGCGAGATAGTATCCTTTTTTTGCTCATTTATTAGTGTTATTATGAAGCCACATTCACACTAGCTTTCCGTGGGGATTCTTTCAACCTTCTCAATCCTGAAAAAAGGAAAGGCACCGTTTTGAAGCTTCAATGAATTAGAAATTCTTTTCCAAGGCGGCGCTAAATTGAATCTTCAATGAGTCTTGGAAAGAAGAATTCTTAATTCATTGTTTGCTTCAAAACAGTGTTGTTGTTTTTTCAGGATTCAAGCCGAATTCACAGCCCGAAATTTGTTGTTAGGAGGCAATTAAAGTAAATAAAGGTTCATTCACATAGGAAGTTAGTTTTAATGTTTATATTCATATTTACGTTTAAGGAAGTTTAAATTAATCTAACTATAGCCTCATTCAGATAAGCATTTAGTTTTAAGGTATAAGTACATGTATATTTACGTGTAAGAAAGTTTAAATTCATATAACTATAAATACAAGCATTCACATTTTCCACTTTAAAGTACTGTGAATCCTCGTATTTAGTAAGATGTATTCAAACTTTCTTAAACGTAAGCATACATATAAAGCTTAAAATTAAATGCTTATGTGAATGAGGCTTAAATACCAGCATTCACAGTGCTTGAATGTGGAAAGTGTGAATGCTCGTATTAAGTTAGATGAATTTAAACTTCCGTAAATGTAAACATAAGTGTAAACCTTAAAACTAAATGCTTATGTGAATGAAAAAAAATAAACAGGTGATTTGTTCTGAAAAGCGTTTGAATATTTTTTGTCTTGATTGTGCTACGACTCAAATTTCGAGCTGTAAACAGTCAAATTTCAGTAATTCGAATACACCAAATTTGGACTGTGAATGCGGCTTCAGAAGCATGTATGAACAAGGCTTAATATTTTTCTTAATGTGATGCACAGTAAATTAAAAGAAAATATGTTGATGAGAATTCAGGCTGGTGATCCGGTCGCCCGCTATTTTGGGCTAAAAAGAGGACAGGTTGGTTTTAAAAAAAATAAAATGTATTATTTGATTACAGGTTTGTTTTTCAGGTTGTAAAGATTATCCGTCCCTCAGAGACAGCAGGCAGATATATTTCTTACCGTTTAGTGTGCTAATACTTGTACTTTATTTTATTATTAAACATATTATAAAACTTCCTGTTTTTATTTATTCAGTGTTGGTATTGATTAACAATTTGTCGGTGCTGTTGTTTTTATATCTCATTTTACATATGAAAGATGGTCTCCCTCCTGAAGATATTGATCCGCTCTCCGTTCTCTAATGTCATTACCATACGCGGTATTGCCAATCAATGTCGCCCTCACTAGGCTTCAATTATGCGTGGCTGACGCCATTGGCTCGCCCGAGCTATTTTATTACTATTAATTCGCTTCGAACCGCCGGCCTGACAAGCAAACGCTGCTGACTTCGCGAACTAGGCCCGTAAGAGGAAAATTTCACACAGGAAATATAAAAACAGTCTACATTCGCTGAAAATATTTGATAGTTGATAGATTTATAAGGATTATGGAAGAAGGAAACCACTTTAAATGTTCAATCTAGGCCCTTACCAGACGAATTTGTTTGTACTGTTGATAGACAGAACATTAGCAACTATTATAATAAAAAAAACAGCTTGCACTGGCTCAAAATGGTTACTCGAGTACGATTTAAACAATACTAAATTCATAAGAGAAGGAATATTTGAAGGAGGAAACGATTTCAAATGTAAATCCAGGCCCGTACCAGACGAATTTGTTTGTAATTTTGACAGTCAAAAGATCCGGAGCTATTATATTATAAAACAGCTTGCACTGGCTCAAAATGGATACTCGGAAATTTATAAGAGAAGATATATTTGATAGTGATAGATTTATATAGATTATGGAAGGAGGAAACGACTTTAAATGTAAATCTAGGCCCGTATCAGACGAATTTGTTTGAAATATCGATAGACAGAACACCAGGAGCTATTTTGATACTTATAAAATATTTTTATAATGATTTATAAAAGAAAAGATTTGTTTTCTATGTTGCTAAATTCGTAGACGTTAAATTATGGCCGTAATGAGCAAATTTTTGGTATATTGGGTAAATAGTATAAAGCCCATTTACAGAAAAATTATTTGAGGATTTTTTAATAGGTCCTTAACTATTTTGAAGCTATTAGAGAATTAGCAATTTTTCTTTTTCAAGATTGAATTTAGCGACAACGCTATTTGACAGGTAATTCTGACCATGATCCTTTTTCTCATGATTCAGAAGAAAGAATCCTGAATGCCTTGTTCACACAAGGATTCTTTCATGTTGTTGAATCCTGTAAAAATAAGCTATAAATGAATTAAAAAGTTTTTCTTTTTTAGGACAAAATAAATTCATTGTTTTCATTCATCAATGAATTAGAAGTTCGCCTTTTCCAAGACTCATTTAATATTTTATTTAGCGGCACTGCTATTTGACCAGGATAATTTTTCTCAGGTTTCAAAATCATGGCAGAATCTGCCCGGTCACACAAGGATTCCTTGAGGATTCTTAGATGCTTCGAATCCTGGAAAGAAATGATTCCTTGAGGATCCTTAGGTGCTTCGAATCCTGGAAAGAAATTAATTGGATGTTTGAAGCTATCAATGGATAATTATAATTTCGTCTTTCCCAAGACTCATTGAAGATTCAATTTAACGGCGCTGCTATTTGACAGGCAATTCTCACCAGGATTATTTTTCTCAGGATACGGAAGCATGAAAGAATCCTCAATGCCCTGTTCACATAAGGATTCTCTCTTTCTTTTGAATCCTGCAAAAAATAAATTCACTGTTTTTCTCAAAATGAGAGAGCATGAGAGAATCCTTGTGTGGACAGGGCGAAAAGAATCTTTGTGTAAAGAGAGTTTAAGGGGCAAATTTTTGAGTATGGTTTGTTTGTGTATGTGTAGAATGCGGCCCTGCATATCGTCCACATGGCTAGCACGGTACATAAACAAACTTTACACATTTACACATACACGCACATATCAGCTGTTATGTCGGTGGCGCAGGCGCGTTGCGGCCGAGCGAAGTCTTGAACTGGTTGGGTGTCTGTCGTCAGTTGAGTGTGTTCGTTGCTGATGGCGCGGCGATTTTGCTGCTCCCGAAATGGGGGCTTCTGTTCGCCAGAAAGCCTTTTAGACATTACAGCTAAACTAGTGGCTGAAACAATCCCATTTCAAAGAATCGAGGAGCGGTACGACCGCATCCCCGAGCCAGTGCAGCGCCGGATCATTTACTGGTCCTTCCCGAGAAATGAACGCGATATTTGTATGTATTCGTCTCTTTCGCGTGTGCCCGCAGTGAACTCGAGTGAAAATCAGAATCTGTCGTTTTGCAAAGGATTAAAGTTACTCGAAACTGGATGTGTGGATAATGTTCTCCAAGTTGGTGAGTGCAAATGCTCTTTTACAAGGTTATGTGTTTCACGCCTACCAAGATACGAGTGACGTACCACGGGTTTTCTATAGTGATTCATTATTTACTCATTTCATTAAACAATTCAACTGAATCTTTGTTGTATGTAGGATTCGGGTAATAAAGAATTTCTCAGCCGCGGTGGTCTGGGCATTATTCAGGTTCACGACTTGTGGCTCTTGGCGTTCCGTCTCGTTCTTTCTTATTATTTCTTTTCTCTTTTGCTCTGTATGTGGTGCAGTGCACCCCTGCACCACTACCAAAGCGCCCGAAAACTTGAGAGCATTGGAAAGAAAACGAATTTTCTATACAGAAAATTACACACAGATGACTTATTTTGGTAATTGTTGGGCGCTTTGTTCTGCAATTCGAATTTTAATAGTTAAAAGTGGTGGAATTTCCAATAAATTATTATTAAATCACCGCGTGCAAACCTCAAACGCATTGCAAAATATTTTGCGCTGAAAAACAAACAGTCCTTTAAAGTTGTCCACAATCGTTTTAACTGTAAATTCAATGTTTAATCAGAGATTTTGACAAACATTTTGCAAGTGTTAAACGTTCCACATACCGTTTTTTGCACAATATCGAATTACTTTGTAGTAAATAATTAGTTTGTTAGCCGCAGGTCTATATATTACCTGATTAACCTTTTAGAATATACAGAGAAAAACTTGACTTAGCTGTATTGGCAATGAAAAATATATTTTATGGTTAGAAACAGTTAACGTATGAGAAGTTGACCCACCCATACTAGCCTACCCTGTTAAAATCTATCGCAATCGTTAGTTTTACGTTAGTTGAGTTTAGTTTGGTAGAAAATTGCGTTAGTTTTGAATGTTTATACGTATTTTTTAAAAATAATATTTGGGTGGGCTAACTTCACAACAGCCCAACCCTTAATTCGAAAGTGCGAGGAAAACACATTAATACCTTTTAATTGATTAGTTGATGTTAGTTGTGCTACATATTACGTTTGTTTTGTTATTCTAAGCTGTCAAATTTGAGCCGAGTGGGTGGGCCAAAATCACGGTTCCCCAACCCATTGCAGAATTTCACGCGTAGATTTTACATACGTTGTCACCGTGGTTAGTTGAGAATAGTTTTGACGAAAAATACGTTAGTTGTGCCATAATTTGCCCGCCTTAACCAAAATAACCATTTTCGCTAACCATACGGACTTGATGCTACTATATATCATTGTTTTCTGTAAAAATAGGAGGCCATTCAGGAATTGTTTATGATTATTATAGCAATTGTACAAAAAATTAATCATTTTTTTAACTAATACAAGAAATTATTGTTGTCATGGTAGAAACAAATGTGTGGTTATGTATGGATGAATTTTTGCGCACTTTATTTGTCATTATAATTTTATTATTATAATCTCAATTTCTACACCAACATTATATTATAATAATTTGCATAATACATTTGTACGTCTTAAAGAAGAACTGATATGATTTTTGTAAAATTCTGTTACCGGAAATAATACTTTACTTGAATACTTGTTGCAAAAATCTTTTTTTTTAAATCTGATCTCAAAATGACAATTTAGCCAATTTTTAATTTAAATATCAAACTGGAATGTGACAGAAAAGTTATCCATTAATTAATTATTATAGTTAGGTTCCTCAAGCTAATTGTAAAAAATTTCCGCTAAATTTTTATATAATCCTTGTTACTATTTTTTAATCAATTCTTCTATTGGCTGTTATTTGTGTCATGCGATGTTTATTTTATTAATTCAATATTTTATTTTTAGAAACTAATTTAATTGTTTTCGGATAATTACATAGTTCTAGAGTTTTAAGAATATCCCTTAATTTGATTTGCTAATACCAAAATTTTTTCTTGTTTTCAACAAATATATCTAAATATAAATTGTAAAAAAATGTATTACTGCAATTTTTTTTATTTTGCAATAATTTATTTTAATAAATTGCTTCTTTGTTTTTATTCAGTACCGTTTGGCTTACTGCATGCACACTAAAAAAGAAAAGGTAAATTATATTTTGGTAAATACGTCCAACTATTGCATTCTTTAAGAATTCCTCACTTTGAAAACTTTTGTACCATATTATTTGTCAATCATAAACTAAATTTAAAAAAATCTGGTAAATGTCCAACACTGCTGTTGGTTGTTGCCGGTTGTTGCCTTCTATTTTATTTCCAATTTTATATTGTAAAATTACAGCAATCAATGACATAATTGCATCAAGTGCGTACGGTTAGCGAAAATGGTTATTTTGGTTAAGGCGGGCAAATTATGGCACAACTAACGTATTTTTCGTCAAAACTATTCTCAACTAACCACGGTGACAACGTATGTAAAATCTACGCGTGAAATTCTGCAATGGGCTGGAGAACCGTGATTTTGGCCCACCCACTCGGCTCAAATTTGACAGCTTAGAATAACAAAACAAACGTAATATGTAGCACAACTAACATCAACTAATCAATTAAAAGGTATTAATGTGTTTTCCTCGCACTTTCGAATTAAGGGTTGGGCTGTTGTGAAGTTAGCCCACCCAAATATTATTTTAAAAAAATACGTATAAACATTCAAAACTAACGCAATTTTCTACAAAACTAAACTCAACTAACGTAAAACTAACGATTGCGATAGATTTTAACAGAGTGGGCTAGTATGGGTGGGTCAACTTCTCATACGTAAACAGTTAAGCCTCATTCACATAAGCATTTAGCTCGGCATTTAGTTTTAAGACGGTTTTAAGGTTTACATTTATGTTCACGTTTAAGAAAGTATAACTTCTTTTAACTAAATACGAGCATTCACAATTCCCACTTTTAAGCACTATGAATGTTCAAATTTCTTAAACATAAACTTAAACCTTAAAGCCTTGCTTAAAGCTAAATGCTTCTGTGAATGAGGCTTAAAAGTGGGACGTCAGAATGCTCGTATATTAAGCCTCATTCACATAAGCATTTAGTTTTAAGGTTTATTTTATGTTTACGTTTAGTAAGTTTGAATACATCTAACTAAATACGAGCATTCACAGTGTTTAAACGTGGGACGTATGAATGCTCGTATTTAAGCCTCATTCACTTAAGCATTTAGTTTTAAGGTTTAGATTTACGTATACGTTTAAGAAAGTTTGAAGCATCTAACTAAATACGAGCATTCACAGTGCTTGAAAGTGGGAAGTGTGAATGCTTGTATTTAGTTATATAAATTTAAACGTAAACATAGGTAAATGTAAACCGTGTAAACCGTAAAGTACAAATTACCAAGTACATTTTTAATTAAAGCTTCACAGTACTTAAGTAAAGCATAAGTTTTTCTTGTCAAAAGTACTTAAAAGTGAGTATTTTTCAAGTACCAATATTTTTCAATGTTAATATTATATTTGCATGGTTTATAAAACATATTTCTCTTCGGATTATTACCTTTTTTATTGAGGAAGATTTAATTTTGTTAGTTTGAACAATATAATTACTTAACTTTTGAAAAAACTTAAGTAATTTTACATGATTTCAGTATTATTGTAATACTTAATAAGTATTTAAAAATACTTCAATATTATTTACGATTATGAAATGAACATAAGTCTTAAGTACAAGTTCTTATTTTAGTAGTAATAAGTACCAAAAAATATTAATACTTAAGTAGGTACAAGTATTAAGTACTACTGGTTATAAAAAATTGATACTACTTAAGTAATGCCCAGCTCTGATGCAAATGAGACTTTGTAAACATAAATCTAAACCTTAAAACTAAATTACTTCTTACAAAGATCAATAAACATCAATAGCCTCACAAGAAAATAGCTGTTACGGCCCTGGTTTATAAAAAATTCTTAGATAAATTTACACAGCTGTAATCACTAACCGTCAACCCAAAAATTCACGTTTCAAAATGAAAAAACTTCTTGTTTCTTCTTTGTCTTTGTATATTACTTTGTGTTAATGAGGGTTCGAGGCCCGCTCAGGAAATAGTTTTTCTCTCAAATCATAGGTTGCTGTGGTCAGCACAGGCAAGGTTTGGACCTAGGTATAGACCTGGCAGACCGGAGAAGACCACTCGCAAATTATGTGGACCCAGACTAAGAATCATACTTTATGATGCTGATGCTTGGCCATAGCCGTACGAATGGGGATAAAATCTTATTGGATGCCTAACGATAAATAGTTCTAAATTTTCATTAAAAATGTTGCACGCCCAACATGTTTGTAATAATAACTTAAGAGCATTCTGTACAGGAAGAATATACACGTAAAAAGCACTTTACACGCATACACCTCATCGACACATGGTTGCACATTTTAACAAAAACAAATTTTTATATGGTAGATTTTTATAAAAATCACATCGTATGTAAACAGACAAATTTAGCTTTTTTATTAATTCAATTTTAAGAGGCTCGTCTACCTCCTAAAATCCAACATAAATTGCACGAACGTAGCGAGTGTTTTGTGGCCAATACAAAAATGATAAAATTTTATTTCAACAAGGATTTAATCGAGATTTAATAGAGAATGAATGGATGTACAAATGTGCCTTTTTGAAATTTTGATTAATAAATTGTACATGATTATAAAAATTACCAAAAATTCAAAAAAAAAATACAATTTATGCAAACTTTATACGGTTATATCTCATGATAGAAATAAATGTTTAACATTTTAAAAAGGCACATCTGTAGATCCATTTTTTCTCTATTAAATCTTTATAAAACATTATCCTTAAATCAATAATAATCTGACAGTTTACTCGTAACGAAAACACTTTTACAGTATTTTTCACCTTCAAAATGATATTGTATAACTAGGATGCGGCAAAGTACTAAGTACGAGTTTCAGGCTGGTTTCAGGCAGCCGTAGTAGTGGGTGGAATAGAAAAAGAAGTACAATCGCTTAATGTTGATTTTTTTGATTGATTCTTTATCAAATTTTGTCAGTATTTTTGTAATATTTTTTGTTGATGGAAGCAACAAAATAAAAATAAGTTAGACATACTTATGTAACATACAAACAAATTGTTATATTACTTAACTAAAAGCCTTAGTCGACCTACTTACACTTTTTATCTGTTTTTACATTTATTGGTTCAAGGCTCGGTTAAAGGTAAAATTATAATCATATGAATAGTACATAAGTTAGAAATCTGAAGTTGTTAAAATTTTGCATCTCATATTTTGTTAAATGAACTAAAAATTTAGTTAATTCAACAAATAACTTTCCTAGAATCAAATATTTGTTGTTAAAAAATTTGTTTGTTAGAATTTAGAAAATATACATGCAACAATTAAAATTTAGCAAATATCGTTTTCATTACTTATAACAAAATAATTTGTACTTATATATTAGCTAGGTATAAGTTTTATAATATTTCACTAAAAATAGTTTTTCCTTATTATATATAGGATGGAAATGTTGTATATTTAGGTACTGGTTATTGGTACAGCTTTAGCACCAATTTTGGAAAGTACCCAACCCCACACATGTGTGCAAAAGATACATTGTATAGGGTTCACTGTTACCTAAAGAACAAGGTGGAAGGTCCGTATTTCAGTAGAGAATTCGATATTTAATTTTGTACGAAATGTGAAGGTGTAATAAAGAAAACACAAATGAACAATAGGCGCTATAGAAAGAGACCTGGGTTTTATGAGGGTTTACCTGGCGGCCAGTGACCCTCAAACATTCGCGAGTACCTCACACTACTCTCATACCTTCCACTTTTAATTATTATTGTATTACTCCCCATAAAATTTATTTAAATATATATCCACCGTACCAATAATATTTTCTGGGCAGTGAATATGAGTTTAGTGACGTATTTGTGCAACATTTTGGCAACCACTGCGTTTCTGCCCCCGCCTACTAAATAAAAACTTCTTTGTAAAGTATGGCTACATCTGCCTGGTCTGTCCATGGCTGAAATATACTTATACTCGGTCGAATTCTTAAATGTGATGGGCGGCTATGCCGAGTTCTTGTCTACACGCTTGTATAGGACCCAGTGGCGGGGGTAACGATTTGCTGCCCAATAAAGGGGCTCTTCTGCAAGAATATTTTGTGTTGAAATCGATCGATTCATCTTTTATAATATTTAACGTAAACGTGTACAATTTTCAACAAATAATGCAAAATATTGCAATTGCACAAAAATATCTAATGCGGTGTGCTGTTCACTAACAACCATTGAAGGCTGGTAACCGCACTCACGGTGTATAAATTAATCGGTACAGATGATGACTCAGTATGTGAGGCTGCTACACCCAAGTTGGGTAGATATGTATGTATTTCAAGGTATTATTTTTTTGCGTTAAGGCCCATCTTGCTATCAAATGCAAAGCAAAAAAGCATGTTACAATAAATCAATTTGTGACTTTGGTTTTGAAATCGATGACTTCATATTTTACAATGATGTACTTATAGGTTGTGCTTACATGGCCATAGAATGAAATTTACCAAAAACCTTGCTTGTTTTGTTAAATAATTTCTAAAAATTACTAAAAATGCGAATTTTACATAAATTATTACAGTCAATGGTTTAACTGTTTAAAAAAAATCTTTCTATACCCGTCTTCCGACAAATGTATATTATCGATTTTAAAAGAAATTTTTTATTTTTGTGCATTAATCAACGTATAATATGGATTATTAAATGATAAAAATTAGCGCCAAGTTTTCCTAATTGATGTCACAGCAATTAATAATTTTGCATTTCTTGATTCACTAATGAGTCGTGTTAAATTTCAATTTGAAATTTTTCATAATACAGCCAGAATCGTTCAAATTGTTAATCTTCTGGATTTACAAGTGTAGCGCCTTAACTTATTCTGTCCGACTTCTGTCTATAAAATAAAATACTGCATTTGTTGGCTGTCGGGCCGTTTTGAAATCGGGCCTTCGGGCCTCAGTAATGATTGGTACCGGCTCCCTCGCCTGAAATTCATAATGCACTTGTAAATATTCTAAAGGCACGCTCGACTGTGAGTTTCGTATACAACGCACAACTCACATGTTTGTTAAGTAAACGTATACATACGTACAAACGTAGTAAATGCATATAACGGACATACGTAAGAGGCCAGTGGCCCTTATTTCCTGTCTATGTAAATCTACAAATTTTACGAGTCTACAATCGTCTGTAGCATAGTCCACCTTCTATTTTCATGGGCAAAATAATAAATTAATTTACCCGAATTTACCAATGTGAGCGATGTAAAATGCCCATTGAGCTACTTGCATAATTTTTTTTATTAAATATTTTTGAAGAAGATAAAATTTTTATCAACAATAAAATTTTTATCAACAAGCTCAAAAATAATTACATTTACCACAAGCATTTGTTGACACCACCGTAAGTTATGTTATATTTTTTATATGCCTCCGGTCGGCATCGCTAGTTTTCCATGTCTCAAAATCCGCCAAAGACTCTTTGTTGCCAGCCTAGGCCGGCAAACAACCGGAAGTTATAGGTTGGCATCTTGACATTACTACAGTTGTCAAGCAGATGTCAATTTTATGCGTTGAATATTTTTTATACAAGAATTAACAAGATTTTGACAAATTTTAGACGTAAATCGTTAATAGAAACTGAAATAAATATATTTTAAGTTCAAATGCAAGTATTCAGTGCACAATTTTTTAGGTTATGTATAATAAAATACAGAAAAATGTAATCGACAACAATAATATTTGATATTAAACAAATTAATTAAATTCATTTTATATTTTTGTAATGAAATCGGCACATAAAATATTGTGTATTACACGTCCAGAAACTGTTATGCTAGTGCTCGTAATTTGCAAGCCTCGCCTGTGTCAAAAATACTCGCTCTTGCAAAAGGTCAGTTTCTGGCCTTGTGATACAAATAACTATTGTAATTTCTGGTTGTAAATTTTTTAATAAATGTTGCAGCTCCTGAGGATGGCCCTGGTAGGGCCGAAACGTTGAGGGTAGTTTTCCCAAATATTGTTGGCTGATACCCAAGAAAGCTGTTGTTTTATTTATAATTAATAAAATTGAGTAATATGCGATGTGACGTAGAATGCTGCCTATCTCTTATACAAAATAAGGACGTCACAGAAAATTATTTCTCATTTGCCTCTCATACCTCATTCTATAAGGAGGTATTGTAATGGATCAAAGTTTTTGGTGGATAAGCACGTTTCAGGGTCTCTAGAATACGAAATTACTATTTTCGCGTTGACGTCTGTGTGTGTTTGTGTACGTATGGATGTATGGACGTATCGTCCACGATAACTTAAAAAGTATCAAACCTTTAATAACCAAATTTCATATTTAAGATTTTAATAAGGATCTTAACACCGGATAAGGTTTTAGTAAACTGGAAGTAGTACTTTTTGAAACTTGATATAGTTTTCCTGATATAAATTGGTACATTATTTATTTGACAATTTTTGCAATTAAAAAGAAAAGAAAATATAATTATCCATGGTACAGTTAATTTTAAATACAATTTACTGAATCTGGTAGTATTTAACAATAAAATAAAGTGCAACTAATATTCTAGTTTTTGAAATTCCAGTATCTTGTTGTCCATGATTATATTATGAAAGTTGTTTCTACACAAAAATTTTGACATCTTCTGCACTTTCGTTTACATTATCGTTATACATAAAACTATTAAATTTGATACGTAAGTAATTATTTATTAGATTAGTAGAATAAGCAGAATTATAATTTTTTACTTTGTGGCCATCTTATAAATTATCTTTTGTATCATAAAAACTATAAGTTTCAGGTAAAAGCTAAAAAATCCCAACTTGTATAGTTCGTAGAACTGAATGATTCGATATGTCATCAATAAAATCTAACGCCATCGCAAACACTTTTAACCGATAAGTGTTACGATAAGTACTAAGTACTATATGTCGAAAGCATTGATAAGATTACATACACAGTAAGTCAACGCGGAGTACCGGATATACAAGGTTGTTTTTATTCTGTGTTGCAGTCATAATCATAATAATGAACCCATGATGTACGAAATAATTTGATTACCGACAGCGCCTTTGATATTTCTATTAAACAATTAAGTTAGTTAATAGTAAAATGTTCCTGCACTTTGCTAGTGCAAATTGGTCAGACTTTAACTTTGACGTTGCATTGTCCATTAAATAATTAACTAGTTGGTAGTGAACTTAGTTCGATTGAAAATTACCATCTTTCTGGTTTCTGACGTATTTCACATTTTCTATCGACCTTAAGGGGCTATGCTTCTTGAGTGCAATAAGAATCAAAATTCACGATTCTGGCTATATTGCTCAAAATAAAAATCTGAAATTTTACATTAGTAACGACAAAGCATTGTTGAATTGAAAAATTCAAACTATATATTGTTCCGACAACAATTAGAGATAAAAAGAAACTAAACACTAAAATTTCGTGAGGATCTCAAGAATGAACTATAAAAGTTATCATTGAATTTCAAGATAAAATGAATAGAACATAGATGTAGAAAGGGCGGAAAAACAATAAATTTATAATTTTATCAACAGAATTGCCATAAATTATATCTAAACTTGTACAATTTTCGCCGAATTTCGGATAATTATTAAAGCCAAACTAATTACATTAATTAAATATTTTGAAGATTCCGCACTTTTAGTATTCTTCCTTAATCTACATACAAAAATTCAACATCATACGTATAACTGTATTAGATTGAGATCCTCACAAAAATTACTCGTTTTTCAATGCGTATTATTGCCATGCAATAGGCCCTTAAGAAGATAATGTTTCCAGCACAAGACCTCCCGCCATACTCTACCTACTCATTTTACAGGTAGTCACAAATATATTTTATGTAAACTGCAGAAGAAGATATAAACGATGTGCCACTTGTCAATTGTAATTACGCAAGAGATTTTCCTTACAACTGTTCGATTTCTTTGTTATTACCTTACAATTATTGCCTTGGTTACGGGTGGAAAGAAAACAAATGCAGAACAAGTGTTTTTCTGTAAACGTGCGTTTCGTTTACGCAACTGTCAAAACCAACAAAGTTTTAATGTAATGTCATTAAAATTTAATAAATCCTGATAATATTTAAGTGATTTTCTAAATTATTAGTTGTAGGAAAAATGTTGTTTACAACACGTGTCGAAAAAGATTACGTGCACGTGCAGATTTCCGCACTCGCCAAGCCTCGCGCGTTGAACTCTGCACTTTCACGTAACGAGACTTTTTCGGCACTTAATATAAAAATAACTATTATTTCTGTTTGCATTGAAACCTTGTTGCCTAGCAATTTGAAAAGAAAAATTGTTTAATAAAATCACGACACCGTAGGGGGAGTGATTTTATTTTTAAACAATTTTTCTAGTCAAATTGCTGTCAGGTTGAGATGTAAAACAGAAATTTATCCGGAGGAAATAAAATGCTCGAGTGTAATTCAACGAGATAATTTAACAACTCCTTTGGTTCTTCTTCACAAATATTCCCAAAATCTTAACATTTCACTAACAAATATTAGAAATTTTAATCAAATTACATTTTAGTGTTTTGTTTGATTGCTAAGAAAAAGGTAAATAAGGTTTTATTACAAAAAGTTATCTTCCTTTTTATCCGCTATCAAAGTGATAAAATTGTATTTTGTTTATGTCTTACTTTACACAGGAGTGGAATTTTCACTTATAATATCACATGTCCATTAATTAATTCCGGATTTTTTTGATTGCTTTCCAATAACGTCTTCTGCGTGTTTGAATATTTTAGATTTTTATTTGTATATTTTAAATGGGCACCGGATTGTAAGTATACATTTATGTTTATAAGTCTAGATATGGCGGGAGGTTGTGTGCTGGCCACATCAGATTCTTATTGATCTGTTTAATAAATGTACTACTTATATCTTTTGCTTCTAAGTTTGTGGCGCCTGTGCTAATCTTTTTGTGAATCTAAAGATATACCTAGTTAAGTTTGAGGCAAGAAATACACATCAGGGTGAAAATTGGTGGTAGCAGATGTGGCACAAATTTAATATAAGATAATTTATTCCTTAATGTTTGCTCTGTACCATATAAAAACAGTTAGGCGTTTGCGAACTTAATTTGTGATTAATTTGAATATAATATTGAAGCTTTTTCATCATGCTTTTACCTTCAAGATCAAGAAACATAATAAGATCACAATGTATATCATTTATAATATCACATAAATACAATATTTGTAGTTATCTTTTACAAAATTTGGGTGTGACAGCCAACATACTATTATTATTATTAATAAATTTTAGTAGAAAGGATAGTTTGTGCAAATATACAATTATTATTACAACTCACTAATATAATTTCGAAAAAACTTGCTCGAAGGTTTATAAATTTTGATTATCATGAGTAAAATTCTTATCGTTAAACTCTCGTTAAATAGTAAATTTAATATATTATTTCAAAAATGGCCCGAAAATAATTTTTTCCTGAAAATTATATAAATTAAATGGCGTCAGACTTAGTTAATTCTTCAATACGCCGAATTATAGTTAGGGCGAAGCCCTGAGGGCCTCAAGTCTAGACTAAGAGGTAATCAGCCCCTTTTTGATGACCGCTACTGAAATTATAGACCACTATTTCCTGTTAAATATAGCAGACAGAAGATTAGAGTAGGTAAAATATTGTTTAACAAAATTTATTTATGAAAAATATGTATTCATACACATGTATATTTATACAAAATTTGACTTTAAAATGCCTGTTTATCTACGATAATTGTTTAGTAATAATCTTTTCGCCTCCAGAACACTATTAACAAAATTCCTCTAATGATAGCCGTGTTGCTATTAATCAGAATGGCGGCCATCTTCTCGACAATTATGTAATTTTATTAATTAGGGCGATTAAGCCAATTATAATTTGATTCGTAGCTAGATATGCCATTCCATAGGATGTGTTGTTTCGTTCTTTGTTACACTAAATCTATTGCTTGCTATTTTCTTAGCCAACGAAGTGCGAATAATGTATGTACATTAATAAGAACCTAGCAGTTTTTTACCCAGCAATTTTGACCCAATAATGAGCGCCATTGAGAATAATAACAGAAATAAGTTTTTAATTTCGCGTTTTTGTTAGATAATAAACTAAAATTATTGTTACTTTTGAAATGTAATTTTTATAATATACATACTTAAAATTTAAACAGTACAAACTGGACTTTTTTGTGTCATTCAACACATTGAAAAATATATCCGAGGAAAATGCGCTTTTGTTAAGTTTCTGGTAATCACTGGGAACCATTGAAATTTAAAAAAATAACCGCTGTTTTTAGTTTTTTATGTTCAACTTATCAATATTTACAAAAAAACCTGATGTGGACACCACATGACTTCTTGTACGCCTATTAAACAGTTCATACTTTCCTCAATAACTAAAATGTAGAATAATATAATAATATTATAATAACCATATTTGATTTATGCGGAAAATACCAAAAAATATCTAGAGTAAAGTGCTCTTTTGGCACGGACGATTGCAACCAAAAATATGAGGTGATCAACTAGATGCAACATGAGTCTCAAATACAAAATTTCAACTTTCCACGACATACTGTTTTTGATTAATGCGAAAAATACCAAAAAGTGTCCCTCTGGCACGGACGATCGCAACCAAAAATAGGAGGTGCACAACTAAATGTTATAACAGTCCTAAATACTAAATTTCAACTTTCTATGTCTAACCGTATTTGAGTTATGCGACACATATACGTCCGTACGTACAGACGTCGCGACGAAACTAGTCATAATGGATTCAAAAAAAGTCAAAAAGGAAATTTCCGTCAAAATCTGAGAACCGAAATTTTTCGCGATTACAATACTTCCTTTTTACTCCGTACAAGGCAGTAAAACATTTATTTGACGTTATAGAGCACAAAATTCTCTATGAAAAAATGCATGTCAGTTAACCTTTTTTCGAAAAAATTACAAAAATGCGTGTTAGAAATTTTCATTTAATTTACCTAAATCAAGTGGTAACATTTTCTTATAGCTCAGTAATGACTGCCATATTTTAACGGACAAAAATATCGATTTCCGGTTTGAAGCTATGATTTCTATAACATTTTTCTGTAAGATCCATTATTGTTATAATTTTTGTGGCTAGAAATTAGTCACAAATTGAACATTTTTATCTAGGAAATATAGATAGAATTAAGTAATTATATAGTGTTTATTCTGTTAATAAAATTAAAATATGGCTGCTTTGAGTATGGTAATTTATTAATTCTTTAACAGAATAAAAACAAATAAATATACAATACGTGAAATAAGAGATGGCCCGACAATATTAATCGAGCGGACATAGATTATTAGCAATTTTTTTGGTAGAAACCGTTTCGCTAGCTTGAAATAGTGTATAAAGAAGTCGTCCAGCTCGGTTTTTCTCTTGACTCAGTTGCGTTCAGGCGAGTAATAAGTTGGCGAGCTTGACTCAGCTCTGTGCAGAACAAGGCACATTTTTCTCTCCCTTGCTCCGGTCAATTCTGGCTGCACGGACATTACTATGAGTCACTTTCACTAAAGAAATAAAAGATGGCCGGTTTTAAATGATTGGTAAACAATATTAATCGAGCGGACTACCTTGAAATAGTGTATAAAGAAGTCGTCCAGCTCGGTTTTTCTCTTGACTCAATTGCGTTCAGGCGAGTAATAAGTTGACTCAGCTCTGTGCAGAACAAAGGCACATGTTTTCTCTCCTTTACCAATCCGGCCAAGTCTGGCTGCACGGACAGTACTGTGAGTCACTTTATTAATTACAATAAAAACTTGAATAAATAAATATATCGCAATCTACTTACATTCTGTAATAAAAGAACAAAGCAGCTAAGTATAGCGCAACTGTTGGCTGGAGCTCGTTTTTAATGCGTCCCAGCGGCCTTCAGACAATGCCCCACGTGTCCGTAACAACTGCTGCCCCCCGGCTGGGGCAGAGCGCCGAGCGCCACATCGGTGACATGTGTGACTCAGAGACCAGACCTCCCTTAGCGACACAAGTGCAGGATTTATACGAACCTATGCAGCGATAGATACTAGAAATTATTTATTGAAAGGGAGGAGTAGCCATCAGACTTGTAACAAACCCTATTTACACATGGATTCTTTCATGATTCTTTCATCTGAATCCTGGAAATCCTGAAATACACTGTTTTGAAGCTATTAATTAATTTCTCCTTTTCCAAGAAGATTTGAAGATAACCGAAAGATAACTTATCAAATGTAAGGAAGGAATAGAAAGATTGGGCCTATGTTCTAGGAATGTCGAATTTTTTTTTAAATCGATTATTGTTTTTTAAATCGCTTAACCGATGAAATCGATAAAAATCCATTTTTTTCAAATCGATTTTTAAAAAATAGTTTTTTAAACAAAAATAGTCAAATAGGAATAGTCAAATTATATTTAGACTAACAGTAACAAATAACACTATATACACAATATTTTAAATATTGGATTAGATACGTTGAACGAACCACCAAAACCAGAAATTAATACAATAGCAACTTTACTTCCTTGGAATTAGTAGGTACTTACCTATTAATTGATATTGTATCTAACTCCAAATTTTGCATCATTCGACTTGTGAAATCTTGGTACCTAACTGATAGATTCAAAGTAGCAGTTAATTTTGAATATAAGTAAAAATAATTTACTTAAAAAAATCTAAAAAAATCGAATCAAAAATAAAGATTTTCTATTTGAAAATCGATTAAAAATAATCGATTTAAAAAAATAATAGATTTTTATGGATTGGATTCCTCGCGCCGAATTACATGAATGTACAAATTTTCAGCTCAAAATTCCGACTGGTACATTTTTTATGACGGCTTTTCAAAAATCGACATTTTCTTATGAGATTTTACGATTTTTTCAGATTTTAAAAAGCCCGAATTTTGAGCTGAAAATTTGTATACCTCTGTAATTCGTCGCGTGGAAGTCCGCCTTTTTACTCATTTTCGTGATTTTGGGGATCTCAATTTTCTGAGGAACCCAAAAATAATCAAAATTTTGATATTTCTCATAATCGGTTATAAGTAAATTAAAGTGTAAGAAACACAATGCCGCAAACCGGAATTCGATATTTCGCTCAGTTTTAGAGCGAAAAATGAAAAATCATGATAACTGAAAAACTAAACGAGATATCAAAACGCGGTTTGCGGCATTTGATTCAGAAAAATTTTGCGTTGTTGAATTAAAATTTTCGTATACGCCTTATTTAAAATAAAAAAGCTAGAACCACAAAGGTGCTACGTATTTCAAGCACATGTAACACATATATTTCAGCTATAATTTCAAAAGATAAGTATCTGGTATGTCCACTACGTGACGCCAGAACTTGCCAGGAGAACTTTAAATTTAAAGCAAGTTTGGAACGTATGTACATGCAATGCAGAGCTACAAACTTTATAACAAAGTTTTGAAGTAGAAAGAAATGCATTAGAACTGAGCGAATTTCTGGAAACTAAACTCTAACTTGCGCATATAAGAGCAGCCGATATTGAATGTATATTTCAGTATTTTTACAGAAAATCCGCTTTGACAGCATCTTTAAATGTTTTTTATTAGAGAGTACGATCTCAATTAAATGTAAAAGCATACTTAGGATAAAGTGTTTTTAAAATTAAAACGTGGACTGTGCAGGTAATAATATTAAAACATTCATTTTTGCATATTAATAATTAAATATTTTGTACGATAATGTTTTCATAAAAAAGTAATTAAAATTGTTTACATGTGCCTGAAATATTTTAATATTTTTAATATGTGAAATATATATTACATATTAATCAAACATGCAGAGGGACATCAATCGTTTTTATTTTATTACATGGCAAACTAATTTGGTTTTAAAGTCTATGATCATATTTTTCAATGACATACCTACTTAAGGCGCTACACTTGTAAATCCAGAAGATTAACAATTTGAACGATTCTGGCTGTACTATAAAAAATATCAAATTGAAAAATGAAGAATCTTGACTCATTTGTGAATCAATAAATGCAAATTATTAATTGCTCTGACATCAATTAGCAAAACTTGGAGCTAATTTTTATCATTTAATAATCTATGTTATACGTTGATTAATGCACAAAAATAAAAATTTCTTTTGAAATTGATAATATACATTAGTCGGAAGACGGGTATAGAGAGATTTTTTTAAACAGTTAACCCATTGACTGTAATAATTTATGTAAAACTCGCATTTTAGTAGCTAATTTTTAGAAATTATTTAACAAAATACGGCAAGGTTTTTTGTAAATTTCATTCTATAGCCATGTAAGCACAACCTATAAGTACATCATTGTAAAATATGCTTTCGGCAAAAAAAAAACACTTGAAATTTGTTAAATTTTGCTAGTTTTCAAACCGTCATAACTCAGCGTGTTTTTGACCAATTTGGACGAGTTTTTGACGAAATGAAAGTTTCAAGTGTTAACTTTAAGGACATCTTAAATGTAACCCCTTTCAACCTCCTCAACCCTCTCTATGAAAAGAAAAATTTTTGGTAAAGAAATGTCCAAGTTTGGCGACATTAGTGTATTAACAAAGGATGTCTTAATGCTTCTATATATTTTTATTTTTGTCTGTGGCCTAGGAATTTGAAGTAAAAAAATTTTAAAATGTCGTTTTTTTGCGGTTTTTTGTCATTTGATATGATTTTTTCGGTCACTATAAATGGCAAGAAAAATTTAAAAAGCAAGCATACAGCTAAGATTCTTTTTTCGAATAATTTTTGTTATACTTAATTTATTTAAAAAATCTGCTGTGGCCAGTACACGACCTCTCGCATAATTCTGCTAATTAATCTCGAGACTAATCTAATAAATAGTTTTACTTACATTTTAATAGTTTCATGTTCATGTAAGATGTAAACGATAATGTAAACCAAGATGCAAGCAAAAGATGTCAACTGTACTGTCACTGTCATAATCATTCAAATTTTATGTAGAAACAAATTTCATATCATGGACAACAAGATAGAATATTAATTGTACCTACTTTATTTTATTATTAAATACTACCAGATTCAGCAAATTGTATTTATAATTAACTGTACCCATAGATAATTATATTTTCTTTTATTTTTAATTGCAAAAATTGTCATAAATAAATAATGTACCAATATATTTAAGAAAAACTATATCAAGCTTCAAAAAGTACTACTTCCGGTTTGCGAATTTCTATCAGGTGTTAAGATCCTTATAAAAACCTTAAATATGAAATTTGGTTATTAAAGGTTTGATACTTTTTAAGTTATCGTGGACGAAAAATCGTCACATAATTCATACATACATACGTCCATACGTCCATACATCCATACATACACACACACAGACATCATCGTGAAAATATTAAATTCGTATTCTAAAGACCCTGAAACGTGCTTATCCACCAAAAACTCATACTCGAAAATTTTGACCCATTACAATACCTCTCTTATAGAATATGAGGCGAGAGGTAAAAATACAGAAGTTATTATGGGAATACTGGAGCCTTGTTTACAGTACTTTTCAACTTCAAAATGACATTGCATAGCTAGGATGCGGGAAAGTACGAGTTTCGGGCTGGTTTCGGGCAGCCGTAGTAGTGGGGAAGAGAGTGAAATAAAAAAAAGTAATATCGAGAGTATTCTAGGAATTCGAAAAAAGGTAGACGAGCGCCTTAAATGATAAAATTAGCTGCTGATGATTCAGTGATTCAAATTTGAAATTTTGTAATAATACAAAGAACCGTTGAAATTGTAAGGCGTCTGGTTTTACTATTGCGCCTTTTAAATATTTAAAAAAATTCACAAATTATAAATAAATAACCGATACCTTATCAAAATTTCCAGTATTTAACTCATTCTGTTTACTTTGTTTGAAAGTAAACACGACACTCCACATATCAATATAAATACACATTTATCAATTTCAAGTTATTTAATAAATTCGGCGAACTTTATACAATTTAATCAGTTGAAATCAGCCTCAGATAATACCGTCACGATCAGATAAACAAACTAGCAACAATACATCTCACACCGATTTGCATTCTGGATGTTTTCGACTACAATGAGTCAACGAAGGCATCAATTTCTGATTGTGTGCGGGATTAATTTTAACTTCGTGTGATTTGCATATGCATGGGTTCGTAGGGGATGGTAAACCCATAAGGGATGCTGGGTTGGCTACCCTGTAGGGTAGTCGTGATGGATCGCTCCCTTCAGATGAGTTGTATATTTTAAATTAGCCGGGCATTTTAAACGAAATATACAGGGAACTCTAATGCAAAATTCACTAGTGCGTAATAATAAATAATAGTATATATATAATAGATATTTATAAACCAAGTGAGATACATGAATGTTTATTCAAGAGAAGAAAGTTTAGGCCCCGAGCCCGAAGGGCGAGTGCGATAATTTCTTCGAGTGAATAAACATTCGTATCTCATGTGGTTTATACAATATTTTATTCATAATTTTGACGAAATTATTTCAAATATATGAATTATAATTTTTTTTTGACATAACAAAAAAACTAATCAAAGTAGTCGTTAGTGGCAAGTTGTCATTGTTTTTATGCATTTTTGGCGTAATAATAACAGTTTAAAACATCAGAGTGATTTAAAAATGTGTTCAGTGATTTAAAAAAAATTAATTCACTTGAGAATAAACATTTATTTAAAGTTGTTGCTATGGAGTTAATAATAGCAGTTTAAAACGTCAAAATTGAATAAAATGTTTTATAAGACATGATTTTTTCGCACGCGTCCAAAGTTTACTAAAGGACAAGTATTTGGTGTCTAATATTAAAATTTAAATTAAACTGCCACAATATACACAAGTCGATTTAGGGAAATTTATGTCTGTATAACGTTTTAGTTGGTGACATAACCCATACAACACAGATACGTCGTTAAGACGTCTTTATAATGTCCATGTCTTTAAAACGTCTGATCCAAATGTAATCACAAAGACGTCACATACGTGTCTTATGGCCTCCATTCTGGATGTTTAAAACATGTTATTTTCTTCCATGCAAATGATGTCTATTTAATATCTTTTCGACAGTCAAATGATGTCCTTTTTAATAAAATTATGACCAATACGACTTAATTTTGATCAATATAGGATTCCTGTATGTCATAACCAAAATGAATTTTGAGACTAATACAGGACTCCTATATATTGTAAGCGGGAGATTTAAAACTGTACAACATAATGACGACTTAAAGACTACCGCATAAGACGTCTAAAATTCGACCAATACTAGTCTCCTTATGACGTCTATAAGACAGTAGCAAGATGCACGTCTTACAGACGTTAGTACGATCGATGTGCTGTATGGGTAAATATTGACATTTATTTAACTGTCACTGTAATAGTATATAATTAATAAACTATTCTGGGTGATAAGTGCAGACATTATAGAAAATATTGAACTTATATGTTTTCTATTACTAGATTCACTAATTATATTGAATTAAAAATTAAACAAATCGGACTAATGGCCAGTTTCACCGCATCCACTTAAATTTTAAGTATCACTTAAATGAAAAATATCGAATCGAATTAATGACAACAATGATATTTCTACATATTACAATTTTATTTTGATTCGATATTGTTCATTTAAAGAAAACTTAAAATTTAAGTGGAAGCGGTGAAACTGGCCATTAGAGGTTATACTGAAATTTGTCAGTTCTGAGGTTTGACGTTTAACAATTATATTTTAAGCCTAAAATAATGTTCAAAGTTTCTTTGTTCATTTTGTCCAGTTTTATGTAAAAATAAATTCAAAAAAATAAAAAACGCTAATAAAAAACTAGTCCATAAACTCAAGCACTTCACTCTACTATTTATCTAGCAGATAAGCATCTCCATCTTCACGGTTATAACTCAAAGAACAATATCTCTCCAAGTCTACCAACCTGTACAATATTTCCCTAGATTTCTACCAAAAACCACGGAAAGCTAGCGTGAAGTAAACCTTTTCAAAATCCACTCTGCGCTTGAAGTTTGTACGATAGTCATTTAGTTCTTGTCTCTTGGCAACCAGAAGAACAACAACATAAAACGCAAGATGGCGGCGGTCATTATTTTTGTTTATTAGCTTTAAAATTCCCGTGACCCGGGTCAAACTGACGTCTGACCACAATAAGAGAGTTCCGTGAATTTTAAAACTTTGTGTTACTATATTCAGTTTTGTTGAAATCTTCAACGGTATAGATATATAATTTAGTGTGTGCGGTTACCAGCCACCAACTCACTTGTCAGTCTGTATTACTGTCTGTGCAGTCAGAGTTGGCCGGAGCGGAAAGGGGGAAAAGATTGTATGTTCTACACATACTTGCATGACTTTTTTATTAAATATTATTAAAGAAGAGATTAAAACTTAGGACAGATAATTTTTTCATTCGACAAAAAAAAATCTGATGTGGCCAGAACAAAACCTCCCGTCATACCCTACTCTTTTTACTACTATACAAATATATAGGTATATTTTAGTCATTTAGTCAACTGTAGAACTGTAGAAGAATATATAAATGATCTATCACTATTGGCACTATCACTCTGACACTGTCATTATCTATTAAATTTACTAAAAATATATAAAAGTTTTAAATATAATTGTACCTATGTTCTACACACAGTGGAGTTAAGTTCGCCACCTTATTACTCGCCTGAACGCAACTGAGTCAAAAGAAAAACCGAGCTGGACGACTTCTTTATACGTATTTCAAGCTAGCTGATAATCCATGTCCGCTCGATTAATATTGTTTACCAATTTAAAATTCAAAGCTCGGCCATCTCTTATTTTGCGTACAGTAGTCAGGAGCTATCATCTGTATTTGAAGAGGCTCGTCTACATTTTTTCAAATTCCTAGAATAGGTACTCTCGATATAACTTTTTTTTCTATTTCACTCTCTTCCCCACTACTATACGGCTGCCCGAAACCAGCCCGAAACTCGTACTTTCCCGCATCCGAGCTATGCAATGTCATTTTAAAAATACTGTATGGCTTCAGATTCCCATAATAACTTCTGTATTTTTTTAAGAAATTAAGTAAAACAAAAATTATTCGAAAAAGGAAGCTTAGCTGCATGCTTCTTGCTTTTTAAATTTTTCTTGTCATTTATAGTGACCGAAAAAATAATATCAAATAATGAAAAAAACCGCAAAAAACGTCATTTAAATTTTTTACTTCAAATTCCTAGGCCAGACAAAAAATAAAAATATAGAAGCATTAAGACATCCTTTGTTAATACACTCATATGTAAAAGCATCATATATTTCAATTATAATTAAAGTAAACGTGGGAGGCGTACACCTCTGCAACGCTGTAAAATTTTAGGGTAGACGAACAACTTAAGAAAATAATTTTGGTAAGAATCGCCTGTCAAATAGCGTCGCCGCTAAATTGAATCTTCAATGATTCTTACAAACGAAGAATTTCTAATTCATTGACATGATTCAGAAGCATGAAATAATCCTTGTGTGAACAAGGCTTACTATCGTCACATAATAAATATGGCTATCCATCCCTATAAAAATATTCAAAATCGGTGAAGCCTCCAACTCAAAAATTTTAAAACTGTATGCATCCCATAATGGATTTACTGTTATTACAATGCAAAATTACTTTTGCATGCAAATCTTTTAGTGTCCAGTAATAAAAGGGTTTAAACAATGCCTCGCTACCCTACAGTAAACTACACCCCGTGTTATATATGTCCGTGTCGTACACACGACAAAATATGTGTTATGTGTCGTGCAAATCTGTCTGCATGTGATAGAGAATTTTATTTATGTTTGTAACTGTTTCATTGTCAAACACTTGTTTATTTACAATCGCACTTTTAACCATATTTGTCCACGCCGGCAAAACATTTAACCTCGTTGATAAAAAGCATTAAAAATAAAAATTCTAGATTAGTTAAATCCTTCTTTTAAGAGGCCCGTCTACCTCCTGTTTCGTGGCCAGTACAAGAATGCTTAAATTTTATTTCAACAAGGATTTAATAGATAAAGAATGGATCTACAGATGTGCCTTTTTATAATTTTAATTAAAAAATTGTACATGCTTATAAAATTCCGAAAAATTAAAATTATACAAATCCATTTTTAAAATTTAAATAAGGCACATCTGTAGATCCATTCTTTCTCTATTAAATTAGTCCAGTCAATGAATATATTGTAGAGTGCATGGAATATGCGATAATTTTTGACTTCAGGAATTTGTTAGGAGTAGTTAGTAGGTAAACATACTAAAAGTCCCCACCCATGGGAGGTGAGCTAAAGGAGGGAGGGAGGTTGAAAGGTTCCATTTTTTTGTTTTTCGCTTATATCTCGGAAACGGTGCATGTAGGAAAAAATGATACAAATAAAAATGAAAGCTAATTAAATTTCCTATAAAATTGTCCATATACATATTTGTCGAATTCCAAACGGTTTCCGAGATATACGTTATTGAAAATCGATAATTTTCGTAAAAATAATTTTTATCCACTTTTTTTGTCGAACATTTGCTTCTAGTGCCTCTCATGATCGTTTCTCAGAAAAATTGTCTGAAACTAAGTTATAGAACATTAAATTTCTTTCAATTTGATATTTTGACACTTTATCTTCAACCAATCAAAAGTTATAGAATAATAAATGTACGCTCAATTGACAGCCAACGAGCAAATAGTACAGTAATATTAGCTCCAAAGCCGGAAATTAAAAAAAAATAAAGGTTTGAATGCTCCAAATTGTTCATTAGCCTTGGCTCTAAATGTGGTAAAAAGTCTTCGAAACCATATTGTCGGGTTTAGCAGTGGCGGTGGGGAGAGAGGAAGGGGAAAGTGCCAGTACCGTATGTTTTCTCACAAAAACGAACGTAACTTTTTAGCAGATAAGAATATCGATTTCTGGTTTGAAGCATTCGATTCTGCAGACTTTTTTCTATTAAGAATATAATTTTATAAACTTGTGGAGGCCCTATTTAGCCACAATTTAAACAAAGAAAATAAATGAGTTTTAGTATTTTTTTCAAATTCTTGTATTTAATCTACTCTAATTTCTGAACGAATTAAGATATCGACTTCCGGTTTCCAGAATTGGATTCCTCGGACTTTTTTCTGTAAGAGTCATTATAACTCATACTTCTAATGAGCTTTGTTGAGCTGAAATTTGAAGAGAGAAAATGTTTGGCAAAAAGAATGGATAAAAATTATTTTTACGAAAATTATCGATTTTCAATAACGTATATCTCGGAAACCGTTAGGAATTCGACAAATATTTATATAGACAATTTTATAGGAAATTTAATTAGCTTTCATTTTTATTTGAAACATTTTTTCCTACATGCACCGTTTCCGAGATATAAGCGAAAAACCAAAAAATGGGACCTTTCAACCCCCCTCCCTCCTTTAGCTCACCTCCCATGGGTGGGGACTTTTAGTATGTTTACCTACTAACTACTCCTAACAAATTCCTGAAGTAAAAAATTATCGCATATTCCATGCACTCTACACCCCTCTTTTGAGCACTCATTGACTGGACTAAATGTTTAAAAAGCATTTTCTTGAAGTCAATAATAAACTGACAGTTTACTGGCAACGAAAACACTTTGACAGTATTTTTCAACTTCAAAATGACATTACGTAGCTAGGATACGGCAAAGTACGAGTTTCAGGCAGCCGTAGTAGTGGGGAAAAGAGAGGAATAGAAAAAAATAAAATCGAGAGTATTCTAGGAATTCGGAAAAATCGCAAACTGTGTTTCGATATATCACTCTGAGGGCGCATATCTCAAAATCTGAGCGAAATATCGAACTCCGGTTTACGGCATTGTGTTCCTCGCACTTTAATTGACTTATAACAAAATTTTAAATATTTTCAGGTTCCCCTGAATACTTATATAAGGTGTTCGTCTACCCTAAAATTTTACAGCTTTACAGAGGTGTACGCCTCCCACGTTTACTTTAGTTATAAATGAAATATATGATACTTTTACGTTTTACATAATGAGTGTATTAACAAAGGATGTCTTAATTTGAAGTAAAAATATTTAAAAATGACGTTTTTTGTCATTATTTGATACGATTTTTTTCGGTCATTATAAATGGAAAGAAATATTTAAAAAGCAAGAAACCTGCAACTAACCTTCCTATTTCGAATAATTTTTGTTTTACTAAATTTCTTTAAAAAATACAGAAGTTATTGTGGGAATACTGGAGCCATGTTTACAGTATTTTTCAACTTCAAAATGACATTTCATAGCTAGGATGCGGCAAAGTACGAGTAGGATAGGTCAAACGCGGTGTTGAGCTATGTGCAGGAATTGTTTCTGAAGATATAACAAATTTAAGTCCTCTAATTAGTAATAAGAAATAAGGAATTCGAAAAATAGGTAGACGAGCCCCTTAAGTTTCCAATTCTTCAGAAATGTAGTGAACAAATGCTTACAATGAAAAAATTACCTACTAAATAATCAGAAATGAAAAACATAGCTTACAATTTTCTTTCGTAACAACTAACAAAATCTTCCTGAAGCCTGGCCTGGCAGTTGGCACGCACAAATATTTAGATAGCACGTATTTGGGCTGCTATAAAATAAATTTTAAAAGTCCTGGAGCTTCGAAAACCAGTCTGAGTAGATGTAGAAACTCCAAGTATACCGTAGTGTGAACTGATTCTGTAAAAACACCTCTCACTAGGCGCTGGCGTCCACACACCCTGTATACATTCTCAAATGGGCTGTTGCAGATCCGTACTTGAAAATACAGGACGTACTATGATAATTTACCTTCATTTTCTTATTATTTGTTTAATATCAGCATTATATAGCTACCCCATAAATAATAATAATAATAAATTTCTTTATTGACAAAACTAGTCAAAGACGAGGTTCAGCCAAGGCTGATTATATTTTAGTGGGACAAATTCGATCATGGAACAAAATATAGCACATTGTGGAAAATTATAGAGATAGCACATGTTGGGGATAAATATATTATAACTGCATTCTGTTAAATCTGTGTTAGATCAATAAACATTATCCTCTTGTAGAGATTGTTACTTCTTCGCATTCAATTATTATTGTTGTTGCTGAATACAGCGGATAAAAAGGAAGGTAACTTTTTACAAGTGATAAAACCTTATTTACCTTTTTCTTAGCAACCAAACAAAACACTAAAATGTCATTTGCTTCATATTTCTAATATTTGTCAGTGAAATGATTAGATTTTGAGAATATTTGTGAAGAAGAACCAAAGGAGTTGTTAAATTATCTCGTTGGATTACACTCGAGCATTTTATTTCCTCCGAATGAATTTTTGTTTGACATCACAACCTTGTCACCTGTCAGCAATTTGACTCGAAAAATTGTTTTAAAATAAAATAAAATAAAAGGTTTCAATACAAACGGAAATTTTTTATCCGGCGAAATAAAAAGCTCTTGGTGTAATTACAGTTGACAGTTGGAGCATGAGCGAGTTTTTCAATGACAATAATAATAATTTTAAAAAATATATCTACAACAAAGTTAAGAAAAACAAATCAGGTAGGCTTGCTGTCAGATCTGAAACAATAACAATATCTAAAAACTGACAGATCAATTTTGTAGTTCTGCATTTATGATAAAAATCATATCATTTCATGCAGAATGTTGTTTATTTCGGACATTTTACGGCAATTGTGAATCTAAACTTTTGTCTCTGAAGCCAAAAAAATTCTGACAGCTTTGACCTTCCAATAACTGCACAATTTCTACTTCAGCAAAATTATTTATGTCTCAAATTCAGTGAAAATCGTCCATTTGAATACTTATTACACTGTCCACAAAATGAGTATGGAAATAAATAATGATTCAAATAATAATGTAATTTATTATTAAATTAGTAATAAAATAAAGGCAATTCCAATTTTGTCGCTTAAATTAACTGATTTGATAAAATGTAAACATAAAATAAAATATATTGGAATGTCATATTCTTAGCTTAGAGCATTTTGACTGTATATTTTATGGTACGTAAAGTCCTGTTCGCACGGCGATTTTTGGAGATTCTACGGAGAGTCATACTCCCGGCAAAGTCACGGCAAAAAAGAAGTTTTTTTCTTTCTAGTGATAATTACGTGGTTTTGAAGCAATCAATAAATTATAAATTCTTCTTTTCCAAGACTCATTGATAATTTAACAAATAATTCTCACTAAAAGAAAAAACTTCTTCTTTGCCGGGAGTTTGACTCTCCGTAGAATCTCCAAAGATCGCCGTGCGAACAGGGCTTAAAGTACTAGAGGGTATACTGATACTCGGAGGGTATACGGTATACGTATAGTGTTTTAGTCTTCCTGATCGTTTTGTGCAGTCCGCGTCTAAAAGATATTACGTTCTGGTTTCGCTTTGTGAAAAACTCAGTTGTCTGGCAAAGAGTGCGGTTACGTCTACCGGTTACGGTTTCGTTTACCGCTTCGATCGAACCGGGAACCGTGAACGAAGCGCGGTTCACTGCAAGAGAAATTGATTATAGATTAAACTGCTGCATTTAAGTCAAACGGAACGGTTGCCTCAAACGAACACAAATATTGCTAGCTTATTTCTTATTACTAATCAGAGAACTTTAATTTGTTATATCTTCAGAAACAATCCCTCCACATAGCCCAACACCGCGTTTGTCCTATTCGCTTAAAATACGTAAAAGCAGTCTAGCAATTTTTAAATGCTCGCGAAGTTTTAGAAATAAAACAAAATTTCATAAATTTATTTACAGACAAAGAATGGAGGTTTATGCCGAGTTACATTTTCTAATATATCATGTAAAAAATGCTTAAGTGGCCCGTCTACATTTTTCCGAATTCCTGAATACTCTCGATTTTACTTTTTTTCTATTTCACTCTTTTTCCCACTACTATGACTGTCGAAAACCAGCCCGAAACTCGTACTTTACCGCACACTAGCAATGCAATGTCATTTTGAAGTTGAAAAATACTGTAAAATTGTTTTTTTCGGCGATTGACATTAAAAGTTCTGTTTTTTGACAGCTGACAGTAAGCAAAGTGTCACTTTTACTGCCTACAGTAAAAAAACCTAGACAGCAAAAGTAATTGTTACTATGGTGAATCAACAAATTTGACAATTGTAAAATCCATCAACATACCTAACCTATTTTGTTTTTTCAGTAACTGTTAACATACGCATAGCAACATAATTTGATTGCGATACCTATCAATATATTTAAAATAGTTATTAAATTAATATTAATTAATAACAATCGCCGAAAAAATAATGTGTTTAACATGGCAAAAAATACAGATTTGCTGCCTAAGCTAGATTCATTGTCTTGGCTGCGCCTCGTCTATTAAACTCTAGCCGCGGAAACAAATCTAATATTTTTTTGCCTAGTTAAACAAATAACTATTATTGCGAGTAAACTGTTAATTTAATATTGACTTCAAGGTAATGTTTTATGTTTTTATAAACATTTCATAGAGAAAGAATGGATCTAAAGATGTACCTACCTTTTTAAAATTTCAAAAATAAATTTCTATCAGGAGATATAACCGTGTAGGAATTTTTAAGAAATTTTATAATCATGCAAGTACAATTTTTTTATTAAAATTTTAAAAAGGCACAACAGTTAATTGAATCTTAAGTATTATATAATCCTCGTTGGAATACAATTATTATTGTATTGGCCACAAAACACTCGCTACGTTAGTACATTTTGTGCTGATTTTTAGAAGGTAGACGGGCATTTTAAAACACTTTTGTCTCAAAATTATATTAATCCTATTAGGGTGTCCAATAATTGAATTTGTTGTGACCCCACCCTGTGTATAGTCCTCGCGATCGTTAATTTTGATTTCTAGAGCAATTGGTCCCGCTCCAAGTTTGAAAACTGAATGATATTTTGTGTTTTAAGTAAAACTTTGCAGTGGTAATATTTTAACTTTACGACTAAATAAATTGAGTAGAAAAATGTACCCGTTTCTTGCCGCAGTATATCAGCTGTTCCCAAGGCCAACTTTAATACTAATACACTTCAATATGTCCACGTGTTTGTGATTACGCTGAAAAATTATCTTAGCAATAATTGTACTATAAATACACAGATAGTTGTACCGCAACCTTCGATACGAGATGGATAGATACTAGATTGTCCATTCGGACGTCTCAGGTTCGAATCTTATTCCAGAATTATTTCATGCTTTTGAATCCTGGCAAAAAATGCACTGTTTTGAATCTGTCAATGAATTAGAAATTCTTCTTTTCCAAGGCTCATTGAAGATTCAATTTAGTGGCGCCGCTATTTGGCAAGCAATTCTAACCAGGATTCTTTTTTCAGAATTCAGAAGCATGAAAAAATCCTCAAATCCATGTGTGAGTCATCGGTTCACAGATATTATACTGTGTGTGCGGTTACCAGGCTTCAAATGCTTGTTAGTGGAGAGTCGAGGCAAAATAAGTGTCAGGATAAAAAAGTTTGACTCCTTTTAGATAAGTGGCCAAGACCATATTCTGTTTTTACCTCTCGCCTCATATTCTATGAGAGGTATTGTAATGGGACAAAATTTTCGAGTGTGAGTTTTTGGTGGATAAGCACGTTTCAGGTTCTCTACAATACGAATTTACTATTTTCACGATGATGTCTGTGTGTGTGTGCGTGCGCGCATATGAACGTATGGACGATTTTTCGTCCACGCAGTTATGTTCGTAACAAGATATCGTTCAAATGTCCACCACGGCTTTGTTGACACTGATCACAAGATCGCTCCAATTTGGCCGAATTTGGCTCATCCGCAACATTGGCCGCTACAGCTGTGATTTTCTCCTCACTTCGAACATTTCGTTGTCTTCTTGGTGGCTCATTGTCTTAGTAATGTTAACTCAAACTTTATCACAGTGCGTCTTATAGCCTGCGCAGAGTAACGGTGACGGCGACCCAATTCTGGGGTGAATAAATGTTGAGCACCCACAACTGAGCTCGAACTTTGGTAATATATTTTTATTATTTCCAACCGGTCTAGAGGCGCCAAACGCTGCATCATAAAACTGCACACTATACTAAATAATTTGATACCTAGAAGTAAATAAAATATATATCAGAAACCGAGAAATCTTTATTGAAAAAACTATCACTCCTATTAAAAGACTCTATATAAGGAGGTATTGCAATGGATCAAAGTTTTTGGTGGATAAGCACGTTTCAGGGTCTCTAGAATACGAATTTACTATTTTCGCGATGATGTCTGTGTGTGTTTGTGTACGTATGGATGTATGGACGTATCGTCCACGATAACTTAAAAAGTATCAAACCTTTAATAACCAAATTTCTTATTTAATGTTTCAATAAGGATCTTAACACCGGATACGATTTTGGCAAACCGAAAGTAGTACTTTTGCAGCTTGATATACCTATTGTTTTTCTTAAATAAATTGGTACATTATTTATTTTTCACAATTTTTGCAATTAAAAATATAAGAAAATATTTATCTATGGGTACAGTTAATTTTAAATACAATTTGATGAATCTGGTAATATTTAACAATAAAATAAAGTAGGTACAATTCATATTCTTCATTTTTGAAATTTTGAAATCTTGTTGTCAATCTTATACGAACAAATCTACTCACGGTTTGGTTTCAATGTTGTCTACGTCACACATGGCGCATTTCAATGCATGTTTCAAAAGATTTACATTTTCATTTCGATAAAAAGGTTATCAATCTATCAAAATTAACAAATATTATCACTCTCCTATAACTTTATGCTGAAAATTGATTCACAATAAGTATTTCTTTAAAAGCCGTAGGCTTTTACAATTGAACGACTTGAACCTTGGAACTCCGGGTTCATACGGCGTACATAACTCTATTATACTTATATTATTATTTACAATAACAATAACAATAATAAATTAGTTTGTCATTAATACAGATTAGAGATGCAACGAATAGTAAATGTGCCGCATACCGAATAACGTATATTATGCAGGACTGTCTGCCGAATAACCGAATATTCGGCGAATATTCTGCACCCTTTTGACGCCAAATGATAAACTTACAAGGATTGACGAAGCTGCTTTGAATGCAGAGAAACTTATTTATGTGTTCCATAATATGCCGCTTTTAATTTTTAACAATGAACAGTTTACCATTATTAATTTTATCAAAATTACAAAATAAAGTTTTTGCCATTATTTTTCTTTTTTTAGTAATAATAATTAATAAAAACTAAAAAATAAGTATATATTTTTTGTCTATCAGTGAAATATCAAAAAAATAAATAAGAGACCGTTAAAGGCAATCACAGTTCAAGTATTGTACATGTGACGTCAAACTATTCGGTATTCAGCCGAATAGTAAATTAACATCCGGTGTTCGGCCGAATAATAAAAAACCTGCCGAATAGACAGAATACCGAATAGTTGCCTAATATTCGTTGCAAATCTAATACCGATGGTTTGTTTGAGGCACGGTCCGCCTGACGGTGGTAGTGGTAGGTAGGTGTGTTGTGTCGGTTGTCGGATCAGTCAGTATCTGTTCGGCGTCGCGCCGCTTCTTCGCGTGGCACCGCGATGATGATTTATATATGCAGGAGTATGGATTCAGCGCAGACGGACGCATGCGCACAACGCAGAGAAGGCGCTAAATGCTAATCAGACCAAGAACTTCAAACTTGACATCAACTCATCTTGCTAGCTATTGCAGAAATAGGGATACTATTTTTTCGGCGATTGACATTAAAAATGCTGTTTTTTGAAAGCTGAAAGTCAGCAACGTGTCACTTTTGCTGCCTAGGCAGCAAAATATTTAAAAAAGCCTAGGCAGCAAAAGTAATAGTTACTATAGTGAATCAACAAATTCATCAACATACCTAACCTATTTTGTTTTTTTATAGCAACTGTCAACATACGCATAGCAACATAATTTGATTGCGATATCTATCAATATATTGAAATAATCACTAAATTAATATTAATTAATAACATTCGCCGAAAAAATTATGTGTTTAACATGGTAAAAAATAAGCTAACTCTAACCGCGGCAGCAAATCTAATATTTTTTTGCCTAGTTAAACAAATAACTATTTTAAGATGTAATATTGTTAAGGCATAACATTTCCTGTGTCACTATCAAAACTTTTACCCATCTTGAGTGTAGCAACCGCACATGCACATTGGTTGTTAGTGAATATCTTTACATAACTTTGAACGTGAATTTTCAGAACCACAATGCACTAGGCTATTTCCCGTCAAATTAACAACATGCTATGTATATTTCTTTTTCTCGTCCAGTTTAAGTTTACGTTTTTTCCGAATTTCTAGAATACTCTCGATTTTACTTTTTTTCTATTCCACTACTACGGCTGCCTGAAGCCAGCCCGAAACCCGTACTTTTCCACATCCTAGCTATGCAATATCATTTTGAAGTTGAAAAATACTGTAGGTAAAAGTGTTTTCGTTGCGAGTAAATTGTCAGATTATTCTTGACTTCAGGATAATGTTTTTGTAAACATTTAATAGAGAAAGAATGAATCTACAGATGCGCCTTTTTATTATTTAAAAAATTAATTTCTATCATGAGATATAACATATAACCGTGTAAAGTTTGCATAAATTGGATTTTTTTAAATTTATCGGAATTTTTATAATCAGGTACAATTTTTAATCAAAATTTTAAAAAGGTACATCTGTAGATCTATTCGTTCTCTATTAAATCCTTGCTTAAATAAAATTTTAGCATTCTTGTACTGGTCACAAAACACTCGCTACGTTAGTACATTTAGACGGGCCTCTTAATTGCACAAAAATCTCACTTGTACCGTACTCTTCACTAATAAATACAATATGGATGAGTTGAAATGCAGGAAACAAGTTTTTTTCTTGCTATAATATACATACATAATCACATAATATTGAATAACTTCACATGAATTTTTTTTCTCAATTGTCATTAGTTTACGAATTATCAGCTGGACATTGGAAACAAAACCACCCTGTATATATCCGAGTATGTATATATTCCGATCATAGTACCTATGTGAGACTGTCTTAGCAAAAGACGTGAAAAATATTCTTGTTTCAAGAATATTTTTTGTTAGCTAATTCAACTTTAAGTAGGTATGTTGGCATTATTTTTGGTAACATTTCGCCAGAAAATTATGCATACAGTATTAAAATGTAAATAATATACAACAGAATAGCAGAATTTAAAAATCTTATAATTAAAACATCTTATACATTATTTATAAATATAAAATTTTAATATTTTCTTTAAGTTTAAAAATTCAGACTTTGAGATGAGGGATGGACCAGCACTGCACTACTAGGGGTGAATGAACTATTTATTTAATTCTAGCCCTAAATAAAACAGGTTGGGGTGCGGATTGCACCCTTTACACACACATACACACATGCTCACATAATAATGCTGAATTGTCTGTCTATAATTACACATCAGTGGCGCAGAAATTTATATTTTTACGGGAACCACCCCCAAAAATAAAAAAAATAAAAAACATTTTTAGTTGTTTTCAAAAAATTTATAACTATTTTTACTTATGCCCCTTTTCTGGAAAATGTCTCGTACGTCTATGCCGGCACGCAGTGATCTTTCGACCCTTGGCAGGGTGACGAGATCACCCCCACCCTCGGCCCTTCGATCGTCCCTTTCAAGCGAAATTCAATTGTTTCGTTGTTCTTGTTTTATTTACTTTACATTAACAGTTGTTTATACTGACCATTGTTTAGGGTTCGATTTTTTTTTGTTTAAACATAGGAACATAGCAAGAGATGTAATCATAATCAATGTGGCTATGGACACCACAGAGTAAAATAGGCTTTAAAAAACAATAGACTTCTTCTTTAAGGCCCATCTCTTGCTATCAAATGCAAAGCAACAAATCTGACGTGGACACCACATGACTTCCTTGTACGCCTTGTTTGTTCATACTTTTCTTAATAACTAAAATGTAGAATAATATAAAAAATTCTTTTAACTTATTATACTAGTATACTCACAAATATATTTTAGTCATTATATTTAAACTGCAGAAGAAGATATAAAGCATATTTTACTATTGTCACTGTCATGTCATAATCATATAAATTTTACGTAGTAACAAATGTTAAACGATCATGGAGTACAAGATACCGAAATACTAAATTATAAGTATATACTTTAATTATTCTTAAATGATAGAAGATACAGAAAAATTTATAAAATACCGATTGTAGGTAATAATCACATAATCTTTCATTTAAAATAAAAAAATTTGTCTTAAATTAAATATTTATCGAAATTTTTTTAAAATTTACTACTTCCGGTTTGTAGATTGAAACCAAAAATAGGAGGTGCACAACTAGATGCTATAACAGTCCTAAATACAAAATTTCAACTTTCTACGTCTAACCGAATTTGAGTTATGCGACATACATACGTACGTACGTACAGACGTCACGACGAAACTAGTCATAATGGATTCAGAAAAGGTCAAAACGGATATTTCCATCAAAATCTGAAAACCGAAATTTTTCGCGATTACAATACTTTCTTATTACTCCGTACAAGGAAGTAAAAAGCATGGTACCTACAATAAATCATTTTGAGATGACTTTGGTTTTGATATCGATGACCTCATATTTTACAATGATGTACTTATAGGTTATGCTTACTGGCTATAGAATGAAATTTACAAAAAACCTTGCCGTGTTCAACTTCTGTCAGCTGTCAAGAAAAAATCTGACGTGGACACTACATGACTTCCTTGTGCGCCTATTAAACTGTTCATACTTTTCTTAAGGAGGTTCGATACCGTTTTTGAAAATATTACCATTCATCTGAAATTTTTACAAGTTGAAGATGGATGTATTTATCGTTCACTGTTAAAATTTCAGATCAATCGTCCACACCGTTTTTTAAAAATAAATTTTTAAAGTGCCCTTTTGGCACGGACGATCGCAACCAAAAATATTAAGTGATCAACTAGATGCAACATGAGTCTCAAATACAAAATTTCAACTTTCTACGACATACCGTTTTTGAATAATGCGAAAAATACCAAATAGTGCCCCTTTAGCAAGGACGATCGCAACCAAAAATAGGAGATGCACAACTAGATGTTATAACAGTCCTAAATACAAAATTTCAACTTTCTACGTCTCACCGTATTTGAGTTATGTGACATACATACGTCTGTCCGTACGTACAGACGTCACGACGAAACTAGTCATAATGGATTCAGAAAAGGTCATAACGGATATTTCCGTCAAAATCTGAGAACCGAAATTTTTCGCGATTACGATACTTCCTTTTTACTCCGTACAAGGAAGTAAAAAGCACTTTTAATTTCAATCGGCGAAAAAATAGTTGATTACAATACTCTCTCTTCTATCATTACTGGCTGTATGAGTGTTATTGATCAGAATTAGCATAAGAATAAAGCAGATTATTTATGTCGTATGCTGATTAAAGCATAGACGAAATGTATAAAATATGCACATAGGGGTGCGGCCCCAGTTTCCCCTTTAGTACCGGCGGCTCTGTGGAAAACAGACGTCCGATGAATGTTTTATCATTCCTACATTTGATAGCTTTTGTACAGCAGAGTTTACAAATGGCAGAGACACATTGATTGGTTAGGTGTTACAACCGAGGACTAAATTCAACCCTGTGGGGTAGCTACATCCTAAATATCGGAGAGTTGTAAAAGCGCATTTCTGGTCATCAAAACGTTTGAAAAGCGCAGAAATATAATCAGTAAATTTATGTCCAATAAGCGCATTTTTCGTAAATGAGATTTCTGACCATAACAAGTTAGTCCAGATCGTCTTCGAGTATGATGGGGTTAAGTTCAGAAAAATGTTAGGCAAGAATATTTTCTAGTTTTAAAAAATTCAAAAAATCTTGTTAAAAATACTCTTCAAGTATGATGGGGTTAAGTTCAGAAAAATGTTAGGCAAGAATATTTTCTAGTTTTAAAAAATTCAAAAAATATTGTAGAAAAACTGTCGTACAATCCCTAAAACCATTGTGCATTTCACATATGCAACTACAATTTATGCGCTTTTCAAATGTTATTTTATGCGCTTTTCGAACTTGATAAGCAAAAATTGATAAAGGCCAAATGCGCTTATTTAGCTCACCCCTAAATAGTACTGGATTCACTAAGATATACTATAAGTCATAAAAAATACAACAAACTTCCTGGAGACAAATTAAAAACATTGATATAAAATTGTCATTTATGTTATGAGAAGATTATTCGACGAGGCCAAGCCGAGTTTGATAACACAACTGTACCATAATGATTAGTTACGATCCGTATTGCATACAAAATTTTATCTGCTGTCGTAAATTAGACAAAAAAGATTTGGTAGTGTACAAAAAATGCTTTTTTTGAAACTTCCTTACTCGTTTCCTAACTAACGAATTGTTACCTACCTCTCGTCTCATATTCTATAAGAGAGGTATTGTAATGTGTCAAAATTTTCGAGTATGGGTTTCAGGGTCTCTACAATACGAATTTAATATTTTCACGATGATGTCTGTTCTGTGTGTGTGCGTATGGACGTATGTATAATATATGGACCTTTAATAATAAAATTCTTATATTTAAGGTTTTAATAAGGATCTTAACACCGGTTAAGATTTTGGTAGAAATCCGCAAACCGGAAGTAGTACTTCTTGAAGCTTGATATAGTTTTCCTTAAATATATTGGTACATTATTTATTTATGACAATTTTTATTTAAAAATAATACAAAATATAAGTATCTATGGGTACAGGTAATTTTAAGTACAATTTGCTGAATCTGGTAGTATTTAACAATATAATAAATTGCAACTAATATTCTACTTTTTGAAATTCCAGTAGGTATCTTGTTGTCCATGATATGAAATTAGTTTCTACACAAAATTTGAATGATAATGACAGTGACAGTACAGTAGACATTATTTATTTATTATTATTTTCAATGCGATGATTCATAGACAAAAGGCGTCAAGTATTCTATAAGCTACTCTGTTTCGTGAATCTCTTGTGAGGTCTCCGCGCTCTGCTCACATGGCCGGGGTACCTTATTGATCGGACGAACCCCTCCGGTTTAAATGAGGCGCGCTTTACGACTACCGAGAGCTTTAAGCTCCTGCGGACCAATCACAGCGCGGCGTCGTGCCCTGCAGCCAATTGAAGTTATTACCTTCTCCCCTAGCCCTTCACGCATGCGCACGACTAGAGACCAGTGCTTGCCAAACGGTAATACTGACAACACAGTCCTTTCAACACCAAAATATACAAATCTAAAATATTTAATACGCAGGAAAATGCAAATCTAGAACATTATCAGTAATAATATAACTGCATTAAAGATTGGTACACAGGAAAATCCAAATTTAGAAATTTTATTTTGGCATAAAAGCAAATACAGGAAGATTCAAATAATATAGCATACTTGTTCGTCTCTACGGAAACGGTTTCAACATCTGAAAATAAAATTCTAGAGGTTCCATTCACAGGAAAATTGCAGGCACAAAAAGATTTTATGGTGGAATTCTGTTCAAATCTGTAAGTTTTGCAAATTTGTATATCTTTAAATATTGAACAAAATCACATCAATATCTGTTGACAAATATAAAAATGTTCATATGCTTATAAATTTCATAGCGATTTTGTTTAATATTTACAGTTTTATAGATCTGTAGCAACTACAGATTTGAACAGAATCCCACAATTAAATTTAGAAAATATATGCTTAACAAAATGCCTAAATCAAAAGATTCATTTACAAGAAAATTTTAGATTCGGCATAAATGCAAACCTAGGAAGATGCAATCATAGAAAGATGCAAATCTGGCAATCTAGTTTGCGGGTAGCCATTAAATTCCAGAAAATAAAATTCTAGAATTTTACACAGGAAAATGCATGCATAGATTCAAATCTACAAAATTTATACGTAAAAATACCTGCATCAAAATATTCCTTTCCAGGAAAATTCAAATCTAGTATTTTAGATTCGGCATAAATGTAAACACAGGAAGATGCAAATAGACAAGTTATAATCAAAACTGAGTATGTGGGACTGAAGTATTGTTTTAGTTTTGTGTTGAAGTGAAGAGACAAACTAGTGTTCTGGATTTGCATCTTCCTGTGATTGCATTTATGCCGAATAAAAAATTCTAGATTTGAATTTTCCTGTAAATAAATCACTTGATATAGATATTTTATTGAATCTTCTTTTGCTTGCATTTTCTTGTGTATGATAATAAATTCTAGAATTTTTTTCTGTTGTTGAATGTCTACCAGTCTCTTCATCAGTACCATTCTTAAGTCCAACATACTCGGTTTTGACCAGAAAATAAAATTCTAGAATATTCATACACATATAATACATGCACAAAAAGATTCAGACGTAAAAAAAATTATACGTAATAAAATACCTGCATCAAAAGACTCATTCACAGGAAAATTCTAATCTAATATTTTAGATTTAGCATGCAAACACGGGAAGATGCAAATCTAGAAAAGTTATTAGTCCGAATATGTGGCACTCAAGAATGGTTGGTCATTTAGTTCAGTTAAGGGTATCGACTCCACGTAGCTCAACACCACGTTTGTCCTATGTTAATGCATAGAAACGCTCGCTAAAAATACGGAAAAGCAGTCTAGCAATTTCTACAAAGCTCACGAAGTTTTATAGATAAAGCTAAATTTCATAAATTTATTTACAGACGAAGAATGCAACTAGGATTATGCCGAGTTACATTTTCTAATAAATCTCTTAATAATGAGAAAAAGCATGTAAAAAATTGCTTAAAACACACTTTTTCATTAATTTTGTATATGAATTTCAAAGATTTTTTCAGAATTCTAACTGGGCATAATCCTAGATTAATTCTTTCATAAAATTCTAGTACCTGTTTTTCCTTCAAATTTTTAATATGCAATGAGTGAAGCAGAAACTGCTACACCTCTAAACACGCAATATTTTGTTACGGAGACGAGACCCTTAAACTTAATTTGTGTATCGCTCTTGTGTCAGAGAGTCAAACTAGTTTTCTAGATTTTGCATCTTTTTATGTGTGCATTAATGTCCAACCTAAAGTTCTAGATTTGCACTTTCCTGTGAATGAATCGTTTATGCAGGTATTTTATTACGTATATCTTGTACATGCATTTGCCTGTGAATGAATATTGTTCAATTTTATTTTCCCACTAATGGTTGTTGTTGTTAGTAAGAGTACTACATGAGATATTTTTTGTGAAGTTAAACTAAATACATAAGCGGAGATATAAATTTATTTTGTTGTAAGTAGTTAATGTACTGTGAATGAAAATAAAGGTAAAAGAAATGATTATAAAGAAATGGTGTCAACCTAAGTAAAAATGAAATTGCCGAAAACAGTTATGTTATGAGTGAAACAATTAAACACCAAACAAAAGAAAGTAATGTGTCTTTTGTTATTTCCAGAATTAATGTAAAACAAAAGTGAGAACAAGCATCAACAACAAATGTTTTGTTTGCCCGGTAAACATTTCTAATTTTTGAATTGAAATCGTTCAATTTCGGAATTTTCAATTCAAATGTATGGAAATCTATTTGTAAAATTTTAATTTAATGTAATGTTCAATTTTCAAAGCGAACATTTCTATGGGTTAAAATATGTAAATTGCTATTTTCATATTCATAGTTTTACAAATTTTCGATAATTTATACCGGACATATAATCACGCATTATTCATTGGGAGTATTCAACTAATTTTATCAGGAAGAATAAAAACTGCTGAAGAAATTTTCTAAAGTTATATTTGTTATGGAAATTTGTCACAAATTTATTTAAATTTAAAGCACTTTCCCGGAAACTAAATAATTAATTTATTTTATACAAATTTCTATTCTTAATTTTACCTGTACAATATTGTTTAGTATTTACGCTTTAAATATAAGAAACGTTACAGAACATTATCCTAAAAATTCAGAATATACAAAATATACTATTTAGTAGGTAGCTGGTCTAATATTCAATTTTCATTATTTTTTATTGGACTGGCTGGTTAACATTTTGCCAAATTAAAAATCTGATGTGGCCAACACATGACCTTCCGCCATACTCTACTATTTTACTAATATAAGTGTGTATGAAGGTTACTTACCCACAAATATACCATTGTAGAAGGGAATTCGGAAATTGTAGTTTTTATAAATAATATTATTAAAGTTTATCATGACCTTTTAAATAATAAATGACATTTCATATTTTTAATTTCAATTTGTCAAAAAGTCAAAAATGTATTTAACATTAACATTCAAATAGGTATTTTATTTTTTGTTCCTTTTCTTTTTTAACTTTCTTGTAATTGGAAAATGGTGCTAGATAGATACCTACATTGTTTTGAATATATAAATTATAGTAACACTTAGTATAGGTATAGGTACATTGTTTTTAAAAAATACCTATTAATCCACAAATTTTGGGGATATTTCAGTAAAACTCTTCAGATCTTCAAGAAACTACCACTTCCGGTTACACAATCAACACCAAAATCTAATCAAATCTAATCTAGGCTGTCAGAATATAATGTACAAAATTTCAAATTTTTTTATTCAGTGGTATTTGAGTTATCGTACCTCCAATATCCATCCACAGACATCATCGCGAAACTATCAAAATTCAAAATCATGTTCTAGGGACTTCAAAACGTGATTACATGATTACAATACCTCTCTTACAGTACTGAGTGGCGAGAGGTACAAATACGTGTCCTAAGTTCTCTTCTTTAAAAATATTTAATAAAAAATCTGCTGTGGCCAGCACACGACCTCACGCCTAAACCAAGATGCAAGCAAAAGATGTCAACTGCTGTCACTCGATTATAATTTTGTGTAGAAACAACATGTCATAAAACATGGCTCAGAAAATTCCTTAAAAAAATTTCTGTTATATTTAATGAAACATGTATTATCATAAATGCTTTATTTATCGAGATAATTTAAGAAAAATGCTTGAAAAGTTTTACTTCAGGTTTATGAATTGGTACCAAAATGCAATTGGTCTATTGAAAATCGTATTTAAACCTTAGATATAAAATTTAGTATTTAAATGTTTGATATTTTTGAAATTATCGTTTCCGAAAAAATTGTAACATACTAACGAACGCGCACACACACAGACATCACCTCAAAAATGTGTAATTCATATTGTAGAGACCCTAAAACGTGCTTATCTGCCAAAAACATTCGAAAATTTAGACCCGACACAATTAATACCTCTCTTATAGAATATGAGGCGAGAGGTAAAAATTAATGCAAGTAGCCATCTCTTACTTACAGTACAACGTTGACAGTTGATCAAAAACATCATCTTTAACTACATCAAAATTTCCATCACTTAATAAAATAGTTTGAATGTTTGAAAGTCCCAATTCTTATTGACTTCTTCCTATTCTTGTTTACTTTTCCCACACATCCGCGACCTTTAAAAGCTGAAATTGACCCAGACTTAACACTTTGGTTTATAATTAGACTTGATTAAAGGCGATAGACCGGTCGGCGGCGGGATGAAGCGTTGTCACCGGTTTGCTCGCTGCTGTGTAGCGGTCTATCGGCTTTAAACCACCCCCAATCCACGGATAATAGTCGTGTGGCACTCGGGACACGGCTCAGACCTGCACCCCTCAGTGGCGTGCGGGGGTTTTTCAAGGGGCACATGTGCGAGATTATCAAGTTGTGTTTATTTCAGAAAATTGGATTTATATGTCTCCGGTCGGCATCGCTAGTTTTCCATATCTCAAAATCCGCCAGAAACTCTTTCTTGCCAGCCTAGGCCGGCAAACAACCGGAAGTTATAGGTTGGCATCTTGACATTACTACAGTTGTCAAGCAGATGTCAATTTTATGCGTTGAATATTTTTTATACAAGAATTAACAAGATTTTGACAAATTTTAGACGTAAATCGTTAATAGAAACTGAAATAAATATATTTTAAGCTCAAATGCAAGTATTCAGTGCACAATTTTTTAGGTTATGTATAATTATTTTATATTTTTGTAATGAAATCGGCACATAAAATATTGACGTATGAGAAGTGGACCCACCCATACTAGCCCACCCTGTTAAAATCTATCGCAATCGTTAGTTTTACGTTAGTTGAGTTTAGTTTTGTAGAAAATTGCGTTAGTTTTGAATGTTTATACGTATTTTAAAAAAATAATATTTGGGTGGGCTAACTTCACAACAGCCCAACCCTTAATTCGAAAGTGCGAGGAAAACACATTAATACCTTTTAATTGATTAGTTGATGTTAGTTGTGCTACAGATTACGTTTGTTTTGTAATTCTAAGCTGTCAAATTTGAGCCGAGTGGGTGAGCCAAAATCACGGTTCCCCAGCCCATTGCAGAATTTTACGCGTAGATTTTACATACGTTGTCACCGTGGTTAGTTGAGAATAGTTTTGACAAAAAATACGTTAGTTGTGCCATAATTTGCTCGCCTTAATCAAAATAACCATTTTCGTTAACCGTACGCACTTGATGCTATTATATATCATTGTTTTCTGTAAAAATAGGAGGCCATTTAAGGATTGTTTATAATTATTATGGCAATTGTACAAAAAGTGAATCATTTTTTAAACAAATACGAGAAATGATTGTTGTTATGGTAAAAACAAATTGATATCTCTACAGTAATTGTTGCGTAATTATGAAGATATGTCAATTTGGGTGAGTTAAATAAGCGCATTTGGCCTTTATCAGTTTTCGTTATCACATTGGAAAAGTGCATAAAACAACATTGGGAAAGCGCATAAATTGTAGTTGCATAAGCGCAGAAGTGCACATTTGAAAAGCACAATGGTTTTAGGGATTGTACGACAGTTTTTCTACAATATTTTTTTGAATTTTTTAAAACGAAAATATTCTTGCCTAACATTTTTCTCATACTCATACTCGAAGAGTTTTTTAACAAGATTTTTTGAATTTTTTAAAACTAGAAAATATTCTTGCCTAACATTTTTCTGAACTTAACCCCATCATACTCGAAAACGATCTGGACTAACTTGTTATGATCAGAAATCTCATTTTCGAAAAATGCGCTTATTCAATGTTACGATCTGCGGTTATTCAATGTTTTGATCCGCGCTTATTCAATATAAATTTACTGATTATATTTCTGCGCTTTTCCAACGTCTTAGTGACTAAAAATGCGCTTTTACAACTCTCCGGTCAATTTACATAAAATGACATCTGATTTAGCGGTCCTGTTGAAAATTTCGTTAGTTTTGAAGGTTTATACGTATTTAAAAAAATATATATTTGGGTGGGCTAACTTCACAACAGCCCACCCTTTATTCGAAAGTGCGAGGAAAACACATTCATAATTTTTAATTGATTAGTTGATGTTAGTTGTGCTACATATTACGTTTGTTTTGTTATTCTAAGCTGTCAAATTTGAGTCGAGTGGGTGGGCCAAAATCACGGTTCTCCAGCCCATTGCAGAATTTCACGCGTAGATTTTACATACGTTGTCACCGTGGTTAGTTGAGAATAGTTTTGACGAAAAATACGTTAGTTGTGCCATAATTTGCCCGCCTTAACTAAATTTAAAAAAATCTGGTAAATGTCCAACACTGCTGTTGGTTGTTGCCGGTTGTTGCCTTCTATTTTATTTCCAATTTTATATTGTAAAATTACAGCAATCAATTGACATAATAGCATCAAGTCCGTACGGTTAGCGAAAATGGTAATTTTGGTTAAGGCGGGAAAATTATGGCACAACTAACGTATTTTTCATCAAAACTATTCTCAACTAACCACGGTGACAACGTATGTAAAATCTACGCGTGAAATTCTGCAATGGGCTGGGGAACCGTGATTTTGGCCAACCCACTCGGCTCAAATTTGACAGCTTAGAATAACAAAACAAACGTAATATGTAGCACAACTAACATCAACTAATCAATTAAAAGTTATTAATGTGTTTTCCTCGCAATTTCGAATAATGGGTTGGGCTGTTGTGAAGTTAGCCCACCCAAATATTATTTTTAAAAAATACGTATAAACATTCAAAACTAACGCAATTTTCTACAAAACTAAACTCAACTAACGTAAAACTAACGATTACGATAGATTTTAAGAGGGTGGGCTAATATGGGTGGGTCCACTTCTCATGCGTAAAATATTGTGTATTACACGTCCAGAAACTGTTATGCTAGTGCTCGTAATTTGCAAGCCTCGCCTGTGGCTCGGCGTGTCAAAAATACTCGCTCTTGCAAAAAGTCAGTTTCTGGCCTTGTGATACAAATAACTATTGGGATCGTGATAATGTTACTCTAATTTTACAGAATACGGAATAAGTTGCCGGTTACATCCTTTATAAACCAGCCTGTACTGAAGTTAGGTATAATAGTATAGTATGTAGTATTTTATGGTTTATAACTGAATACTGAATAACTGTTTTCAGTTCGCATAATAACGTTTTAAGCTAGATTCAGACCTACTCAATTATAAGTATAAGTGCTAAGTGAACCAACCAGTGCTTCCATAAAATTCCAATTTCAATTATAAGTGCGAACGTTGAGCGCTAGTTGGTTAAATTAGTCACTTACACTTATAATTAAGTAGGTCTGAATCTATCTTTAGGGAACCCAGTCCTTTAAAATAACGTAACTTAAGGCAATGAGGGTATCAGGACAATATCCCCCGGACAATATCCCCCTGGACATTATCCTCCTGGACAATATCCCCCCTAGGACAATTTCCACCTCGGACAATTTCCCCCTAGAAAATATCCCCCTGCCAACATAGTTTTTTTTAGAAGTAAAAACCTAAAACACTGTTGTTGTTTAAGTGTATTACACATTTTAATAACTATTAGTTTGAGTTCTGTTGGACTCAAAAAGGGTTTTGTTGGCATAGATAAATTTATGTCAAAAAACGGAGTTCTGTTGGACTCAAGAAGGGTTTTGTTAGCATAGATTAGTTTATGTCAAAAAAACGGAGTTCTGTTGGACTCAAGAAGGGTTTTGTTAGCATAGATTAGTTTATGTCAAAAAAACGGAGTTCTGTTGGACTCAAAAAGGGTTTTGTTAGCATAGATTAGTTTATTATAATTAAAACACATTTTGGGTAGGGGGATGTTGGCAGGGGGATATTTTTTTTGGGGGAAATTGTCCTAGAATCGACAATGAGCTGCGTTATTTCCATTTTATAAGATTATTTTCACTGATTTTCATTGTTTCATCGCCTACGTTTTTCAAAATTTCATTTTAAAGTTATATTCTGGAATAATTTTAAATAGTTACTAAACAAATATGGAGAGTGCATAATACTAAGAAATTTTGTATATAACACATACACAAACTGATGAGGACGTTTACGCCTCGTCCGTAAATAAATTCGTCTTCTAAAACTCTATTTTGCGTACTTGTTACATAAATAACTATTAGGAGATCCAGTCCTTTAAAATAACTTAACCTAAGGCAATGAGCTGTTATTTACATTTTATAGGATTATTCTCATTATTTCATTGCCTATGTTTTTCAAAATTTTAAAGTCATATTTCAGAATAATTTCGAATAGTTACTAAACAAATGTGGAGAGCATATACCAATTTTTTTTGTATGTAACACGTACACAAACTGAGTTAGAGGACTCATTTAATTTAAAGACTCGGCTAGCGCCTCGTCCGTAAATAGATTCGTCCACTAAAACTCTATTTTGCGTACTTGTTACATAAATAACTATTATATTAGAGCCAACGGAAAATGGTAAAATAGAACTACTTCTATTTACTAAGATTTCTAGAAACACTTGATATCAAAAATACAAGAAATAAGTATAAGAAATAGTATATTATAACAGGACGAATTTACAAGAGATGGTTATAATAATTTCCTATTGGTAGCAGGAATAATCCTGCTGAGATTTTTTGAATGCGTTTTCCGATTGACTGTACTTCTGACACTTATTTAACGATTTTATCTACAATTCGATAGGATTTTTGGATCTCAATTTGTATAGAATTATAATATAATATAAAACAATTAAACCAAAAGGCAATTCAATGAAACAGTGACAAACAGTGACTGGTTCTATATTCTCAGCCCCTCCTGTGACGCGCGCCCATGCGTCACCCCCCCTCACTGCTGTTCTTGGTTGTTCGGTGTTCACTCTCTGTTTCATAAGTCAGCGGCTCGTAAAGTCCCCCCTCTGCCCCGTGGTTCCCCTCCGGTCCCACCCCCCAGCGCTTGGATCTTCCTTCCTCGTCATTGTGTTGTGCGGCTTCCTGAGTAACCCCCCCTCACCTCCCCGCCAGGCAGGAGATGCCGGCCAAAGGCGACTTGATCCGGACATTGTTGCACTGGTGCGATAGGAGAAGGGAGGGGTAATTGTTGCAGGGGGTTCTGGCATTTGTTTATTGTGGGAGGAGAATCATAATTGAATTATATTGTTGTGTTGTATTTGTTTAATATAAGACATTAAGTATACCTACTACATGGTGTTTCTATAAATTTGCACGAAACTTTAATAGATTATATAATTTGATATACTGATTATAGATAAAAAATATTTTTTTCAAAATTCGCAAAAATAAGGGTAGTGAAAATATTAGTTCTATTTATTTCAACGTCTGTTTAACTGTTTATTTATTATGTTATTTATAAAATAAAATTATAAATACTATAAGACTATCTACAAATAGTCCCTTGTTATGTAATAATTAATAAATATACGTTTAATGGTCTTTCAAACAAGAGACAGTAAAATATTCACTGCCCTTATTTTTGCGATTTTTGAAAAAAATCTCTTATCTATAATAAATTAGTATATCAAATTATATATTCTATTGAAGTTTCCTGCAGAGGTATAGAAACACCCTGTATAAGTAAAATATTTTTTTAATACCTAGCTATTTGTGTAATAAATATCTGAATGATTAATCTTTGATATTGTTTCTTTCTAGAAATGTAAATTAGTTTTAAAATAATAGTAAGAAATTTTAAATGGGTTTCAGAATGTTTCTATGTCTATTATAAGAATGTGTAAATTTGTATAAATATATACAAAAAATATATGTAGTATTTTTATTATATACGAAACCTCATACAACGAGACTAAAAATTTATTCGATTATGCTTTATGCATAAAATATTATAATGCAAATTTGATGAACACATATTATAAACATAATTCGTAATACATTATTTATTTATCTGAATAATTAACTATTATATTTTTGCATTATTATTCGCAATATAACTTGTTTTTCATATATTTCGCATTAAATATTAATAACAAATTAATTGTTTACATACATATCTGACTAGCCTCACAAAGTACAGACGTGTTTACTACGAGCTTCAAAAAGTAACACAATCACAACAGTGAATACCAACCAATTCACAAGTGAAGTGAAGTGATGCGCACCTAAGTGCAAACGGTGAAGTGCAAAGCGAAAGTGAAGTGCGCTGCACAAGAAAAGTGCAGTGAACAGGAAAGTGAAGCGAAAGAAAGATCACCAAATCAAAGAAGCGTACCTTGCGTAGTCTGTAAAATTAGGCTTTTGTAAAAAGCTTATAAAATATAATGTCACATCATTTTATTTCACCCAAAAAGGGTATTAGATTATTTCTTTAGTTAGTGGGACTCACGAATGGTATTGGGTTGTTTATTTAGTTCAGTGCAGTCACAGTTTGCAGCAAAACGAGTTTTTAAGATTTTATGGTAATGTTTCTAACCCGATAATAGCCCAAATCATATTATAGGTCCAATTTGATTAAAACATGTTTTTGTCTGTAACTACTAGTGCCACGTCTGCGACACTTTAAAACTTTTACATGGCTCATTTTGACATGCTTTCTGCATAAATTTCGGATAAACGATGTAACCTACAATAAAAATTATGTTACACAATAAAAATATACATTCTTAATTGCCTTATTCTAAAAATGATGTCTGTAATAATAGTTCATTTTGCATAAAATTCATTTCTACTGCAAATTATATTTATTTTCAGGTTTTCTTATTTTGCATAAGGCAATCTAGAAACTCTAATGATTCTACTGATATATTATTTATGCCTATTGCTTGTTCCTATTTGCAGAAATTTATACAGAAGGTAGAAAATCCGTCGGTCATAAGCGTGCGTGATTTCGGTGTGAGGTGAGGCCGAAGCAGTCAAATAATCAGAAATAAATCATTAATCGTAGATTTAGATGTAAATTACAAATCATAGGTATCCAATTAAATAAAAAATATAATTGAAATTTAAGTTTACACTGAAATGCAGTAGTAGTACGTCAAAAACATAATTTTTCTTGAGACTGGAACCTTTTGCATGCGATTTCTCAACCATTATTGCGGTGACTCATATTTTTTATTTTTCTAATAAATACCTCAAATATCAAAGAATAACATATTCGTTTTCCAAATATGTGTTGGGTTGTTATGATATAAAATTTTCTAATCGTTTAGTAAATCTACTGGTAACCTCCATAAACGCAATGCATTTTAGCGCGTTTTTGTGTCAACTTTAAATTCAATTATCTTCGTTATTTCAACGGTTACCTATAAATTTTAATTTTTATTCAAATTCTACGACTTGTAATGAATGCTGTATATTAATTTAAGTCATATTTTGAGTTGTCACTACCCATGGATTTACTACCTTAAACCGTGATTTAAATCAAATTATTTAAATAATTTGATTTAAATCAACCTTGTTTAGTTTCTACCAGAATCCTCGGTACATTTGTATAATAAAACGACAGTCATTTATAGCAATAAACTGAAATTCAAACCTGAGTTGTCAGAGCCTCAGTCGGCACATACCCACCCTAATTATAACTGGTTAATCTTGGAGTTATAATAATAATAAGATTTATCTCATGTGTGGGTGCCCTGGCTATCTGCTATGCTATTCTCCACCCTGTGTAAGATTTGAACCCGTACAAGTTGCGTACGGTTCCCACGATTTAACGGCCCGGCTACGGCTGCAGTGCGCGCGGTTTCCGAAGCCTACAATTATCTAAACGTGAAAGAATTGACCTCAGTCGATTACTCTTGAACTAGAATTAGAATATAGCGTGAGAAATTCTTTATTATGTAATTAGAGAAAGGAAAATTTGTTGTTATAAGTTCAAGTTGGGGTTTATATGATTGATTCGGGATTATTATTTCATTTTTATTTTATCTACGCCACTGATGGTTCGTTGATATTAGTCGTCAGTATAGAAGGCAGAAAATAATACTTTGTAGACTAATAACTAAATAAATGATAGAAAATAATAATAAATAAAATTACATAAATTGTTATCTACCACTAGTGGGTAACTTAAGTAAGATTAATCCCTTCATAAGACACATTATGGTATTATGAATTCATAATTCAACACTATTGTATTATGAGACCATTATTCAACACAGCTGCTATCTGTCAGAATACCAAGGGGAGAGTTTTGGTTAATATTTTAATGAATAAAAATGGTTTATTTAAAATATCGTAGAAAAACGTTGTATTGAACTCGCACATAATGGCTATAATTCACTCGGATGATTATACACTCGCTTTCAACTTGAGTATAAATAAATTACTTATTAGTACTTTAAATTAATTCGTGAATTTTGGTTTTTGTCAGTGGAAACTTCCTTGTATGACAATAACAAAAATAGTAGTGTTTATCGGTAAAACGTGCAAAAGAAAAAATTGCAATCGTTACCAAACAGCTGTCGGTTGAAATTTACCTTAAGCGGTTTTTCCGATTTCCTACAACAGTCCCTATTTTACTTTTTTTTCTATTCCACTTTTTCCCCACTACTACCTACTACTACATAAAACCAGCCCGTAACTCGTACGTTACCGCATCCTAGCAATGCAATGTCATTTTGAAGTTGAAAAATACTGTAAAAGTGTTTTCGTTGCAAGTAAACTGTTATTATTGACTTCAAGGTTATGTTTTTATAAACATTTAATAGAGAAATGAATCTACAGATGTGCCTTTTTAAAATTTTAAAAACAAATTTCTATCAGGAGATAATAGTCGAGTAAAGTTTTTTGTAAGTTTTTATAATTATGTTATGTAGAATTTTTTTTATTATAATTTCAAAAAGTCACAACTGTTAATTGATGCTTTAAGTATATAATTCTGTTTGAAATACAATTTTAGCATTCTTGTACTTTCCACAAAACACTCGCTACGTTAGTACATTTTGTGCTAGATTTTAGGAGGTAGAAGAGCCTCTTAAAATAAATGTATGAATATTTAAGTCGTTTTTTTTCGAGGTTAGTTTCAGTATAAACGATAAATTGTATAAAAAATTAGGGTACCTACTTGGGGATGCTCCACAAATGGTTATGTGAGGATATAAAAAATTAATTAACAACTGAAACATCTACAATGACTATACCTACCTTTGCTTAAATTACTAATAAAGATATTAAAAATTAAAAATATCAAACAGTAAAATTATAAATGTACGTAAAGCGTAACAAAGAAAGGAAAAGCGGAAGTAGTGTTTACGTGTAGATTTCGACTTCCCCGTGTTGTGTACATTGTTTGCTAATTTATTTCTGGCACAATTACAATATTCAAAGCAGAACACAATAGACTAATAACGTTATAAACGCTGTCCTAACCAGGACCGCAGTTTCAGTTTTACATTATGTAGAGCGCTGTTCGAATACTTTTACTGTGGACTTTCGTTTTTAAAAGCGAATGTTTATAAACATAAACACTTTGCCACCTGCATATGGTGTACAATTACACCCTGGAACGCTGTAGCCCATAGCTAATTTACTATTTATGTATGTAGAGTTTTTATAAGGGCATGCGGGAACAAGCAGACGGAAATGTACGTTATTACACGATAGTTCGTTGGTTAATTACTCCAGTATGGTAAATTCACATTAAAACACAAGTGCGGTTTGCAAATACATCACAACCGTTACAAAATAGCTAGCATCAAGTTCTATTTGCCTCATTTACGTAAGCATTTAGTTTAGTTTACAATTATGTTTACATTTAAGAAACTTTAAATTCATGTACCCTAATACAAGCATACACACGTCCTACTTTCAAGCGCTGTGAATGCTCGTATTTAGTTAGATGTATTCAAACGTAAACCTTAAAACGTATGCTTATGTGAATGAGGCTTTATTAGTTAAAAAGCCAAAGGTGTTCGGGAAAATATTTAAAAGTATGACATGACGTATTGAGCACAGAATACAAAGAATTTTTGAAAAATTTATAAAAATAAGGGTAAACTTATAGAAATTTTTGCCAATTAACCTTTTCAATCATCAAAAAATATCACTTCTGGTGAAGATATTTGTACCAAAATCTAATGAGCTCTTCCAATTTTTATACAAATGTTAAATACCAAAAATCAAATTTTTTGAGTAATACGTATTTGAGTTATCCGATCTCCACTCCGGCTTTGACCACAATCATACACACACACACAGACATTCTCGTGAAACTATCAAAAATGAGTTGTAAGGATCCTTAAAACTCACTATCCGATTTTTAGCATGATTCCAATACCTACCTTCCTTACAGGTAAGCGGGAGGAAAAAATTGTTGCCATCCATTAAAAATTAAGTTAATGTAGGATTTTTTTGTATATTTCTATTAAATTTTTGTTTTAAAATAAAAATATTTATTTTTTATTTATTTTTGCTGGTAAACATTATACAGGATTAACTCCCAATTACAGAATAGTAGGTAGATGTTATTATAGTGGAATCCAACCACTCTGACCCAGTAGTATTATTATTTTTTTTTTTTTTGAAGACAATATTTATTTTGTGGCAATGTTTTAGTTTCGAGGATTCTCGATTTCTCGAGAATTATTTATCGTCTCATAGTTTTGAATTTTCGTCTGAGACGAGAAATTTATTGTCTCTCGTTTCGTAATTTCGAGACGAAACTAGAATGAGACGAGAAATTTTTCGTATCGGCGGCATCACTACTAATTATTGGTAACCCTTAATTTAGCGAATTTTTCAAAAATTATTTGTTTCACGTTCAGCACGTCAATACCCTAAACAAATTTCTGGAGTATAGTATAGTATAGTATAGTAACCTGTATAATCAAGTTAATGCAGAAAACGATTTATTTAATATATGAAACCTCCAGGTTAAACTATTACTATAAAATAACATGTGTTGTGTACGAGAATCACTAATACTTTTCAAATGTTATCTCATACGTATTGATGTGTGTGTGTGTGCGGTTAGGGTGTATGAATGTGTGCGTCCTGAAGTCTCTTGATCATTCATAAATGCCGATGACGTCACGGATCAATAGCGAATACGAGAGCCGGCGCGCATGTCCGTACGTACACATGTGTGCATGATACGCACGGACTCCTGGGGGGTACCACACCCAAACATGGATGTGCACACCCTAAACAGCACTTTACATTGCAGTGTAGGGTATAGTTTGTATTTATTTATTTGGTGGAGGCGCCGAAATGGAGAAAACTTTAATTATTATTAAGGAAGTAAATAAGCAGTCTAGTTGTGACTTTAACTACTAGATAAAATTTTCGTGTTATTTGAAATAAGTAGATAGTACAGCAAGAATTAGTTTAAATGTTTTTAAGAAGGCAATATAATAAAAAACATAGCTACATAATTTTGTTTTATGGAAGAATAATGTGAAGCAACATAAATAAATAGGTTTTTAACTTAAAAAAGTATCAAAATCTTTTTGTATAATTTTCAATAATTTCAGGAATGTTTAAAACAATACTATATTGTATATACCCAATTTAAAATATGATATTTCCATATAAAGTGAGTCCCAGGAGTATAGATATTTGGTCGTATGTGCGGTTACCAGCCCTCAACTCACGGGTACTTATAGTTGTTAGTGGAGAGCATATTTTTTGTGCAGTTAATCTACTGTTTAAACCAGAAATTACCTAGGTATGACTGCTTCACATACTGTGAGATACTTTATTGTTTGTGCGGTTACCAGTCTTCATCTTACTCATGGATGTATGGTAGTTGTGAATACACAATACACCACGTTTACTTTTTTTCCAAATTCCTAGAATACACTCGATTTTACTTTTGTTGTTTTGTTTTCTATTCCACTCTTTTCCCCACTACTACGACTGCCTAAAACCAGCCGGAAACTCGTACTTTACTTCTTCCTAGCAATGCAATGTCATTTTGAAGATGAAACATACTGTAAAAGTGTTTTCGTTGCGAGTAAACTGTTAGTTTATTATTGACTTGAAGATAATGTTTTTATAAACTTATAATAGAGAAAGAATGGATCTACAGATGTGCCTTTTTAAAATTGTTAACATAAATTTCTATCATGAGATATAACCGTGTAAAGTTTGCATAAACTGGAACTTTTTTGAATTTTTTGAAATTTTTATATCATGTACAATTTATTAATTAAAATTTTTAAAAGGCACATCTGTAGATCCATTCTTTCTTTATTAAATCCTTGTTGAAATAAAATTTTACCATTCTTGTACTGGCGACAAAACACTCGCTACGTTAGTGCATTTTATGCTGGATTTTAGGAGGTAGACGGGCTTCTTAACTGAAATGTGTGTCTTGTATCCGACTGGATTGAAACAATTTATTGCATATATTCCACCCTTCTTACTGGCAACTAATATTGAGACGGAGTTCAATGTCTTGTGGGTCCGTTGTTAACAACTTCACCGCCACCTGTCCAGCACCTGTCTCTGTACACACCACGTGCTCATAATTAACTCACAGTATTTGTAATCCGTAATTACTGTCACAAAGACCAGTAACCGTTGAAAAACTGCCAACATTACTATTTGTTTATTTTATACCAACTCCAACGCTTTGTGTTGTGTGTGTATTTTAGCGAGTGACCGAGTAGCGAGTACTGACAGACAAATTGACATTTGCGGTGCAATTATTACTTTGAACAACAAATTATCTTGTAGAATATAGATGATGTATACAGGGTTTCCCACAAGTCCCGAAACGAGTCAAGAAAAACATAAAAGTCATAAAACTATATTCGTAGATAGTTTAGAACTTTTAGAGTTAATTAACAATTTTAAATAGCAACCCCTGTCGAGTTTCATCTTATTTTAAAGGTAATGAAAAAAGAAACACATTCCCATAAACCAAAACCCGATATCTTAATTTTTTCAACAATTTAATTTTAATTTATTACGATTTTTATAACAAATGTTCAAATTGTCGACCTTCTTCGGTCTCGCAATGACCCAAACGCTTTAGTGAGATCCAAATTTTCAATTCTTTTCTTCACTCGTTCAAAACTCTTGGGAAAATGAGTTTTATTGATTGTATTGAAATGAATCCAGATTTTTCACTTTTTCAGTTTCAAACTTTGAGGCTCCATATTTCAAAAACTAAGCCCGATATCGAACTGCAGTTTGCGGCATTGTATTCCTCGCACTTTAATTGACCTATACCTAAATAAATTTTGAGAATTTTTAAAATTTTGAAATTTTTCAGGTTTTCCATAAATTTGGACCGATTTGGACTCTCGATACGTCGAAAATGGTGAGAGTCACGGACTTGATTCATGTATGATTGGATTCCTCACGATTTTTCAGATTTTAAAAATCCGTTATAAAAAATGTACCAGCCGGAATCTTGAGCTGAAAATTTGTATACCCATGTAATTCGGCGCGAGGAATCCAATCATTCATAAATCAAGTCCGTATCTCTTACCATTTTCGAGATATCTGGAGTCCAAATTTTTGGGGAACCTGAAAATATCCAAAATTTTGAATATTCTCAAAATCTGGTTATAACTTATAAGTCAATTAAAGTGCGAGGAACACAATGCCGCAAACCGCAGTTCGATGCCGAGCTTAGTTTTTTTTAAATATGGCCCTTTAAAGGAAAAATCGGGATAACTCAAAAATTAAACGATATATCCAAACGCGGTTTGCGGCGTTAATAATTAATCTAGTTCCACATTAGTATTGCGTTTTTAAACCTTCAACATAAAATTCAAACAAATTTTTTAAAGTCACATATTTTTGCAATAATCCAATTATAGTAATTAAGAAACAAAAATTGCTCATACTTTATAACGTATATCGGCATACCGTATCCAGAGCCGGGCATTACTTAATTATTTAGGTATTTAAATATAAATTTTTAATAACTAGTACTTAAGTATAAATATTTTTTTTGGTATTTATTACTTTAAAATTTTAAGTACCAAAATATAAACTTGTAGGTACTTAAAGACTTATTTGCAGTAATATAATATAATACTGAAGTACTTTTTGAATAGGTACCTACCTACTTAAGTTTTTCAATAATACTAAAATAATGTAAAAGTACTTAAGTTTTTTCAGTAGTAGCGACAGAATACGACATTTTTACTGTGAATTCCTCGATAAAAAGGTAATAATCGAAGGTAATAATGTTACAGAAATGTTACAACCATGAAAAATACTTATTTTTAAGTAGTTTTGACAAGAAAACTTATACTTTACTTAAGTACCGTGAAGCTTTGCTTGAAAATGTACTTGGTAACAAGTACGGTACCAATACTTAAGTATTTTGATTTCAATACTGGCCCAGCTGTGACCATATCTTGTACCCAGTTTGTAGAAACTCGTTATAACCGAGGTTGGTCTTCAACGCGACATGAAATGCAGCGAGTTGTGATATCCTGCTGAAATTAAAGCTGATGTTCTCTTCACGGTCGCCGCGTTCGCAGCGGCTTTAACTTTAATTATGACATATTCTCTTTAACCGTTTAATAGCCGCCTTTTGTCATTTCCTTACTGTTTATCCTATTGGGTTACCGATCAACTCACAAATTATTTGTTGAATTATAATCAGCATTTTTACAAAAACAACCCGTTTAAATGAAAGAAGCGAAGCGTGAATTTTTAATTATTGCAGATAATGCAATTGTATTTAGGTAATTAACATTCGAGCCTGATTGTCATGAGTATTTATTTGTGTATTATTTATTTCAGCTTATGCGATCACGTATTTTTTTGTCGTTTATATTAAATGAGTTTTTGAAATAACGATTTTTTACAAATACCTACCCTTTAAATAAAAATATTATTAAAATGTTCAACCACTAAATTGTTGATACCTGATTAACTATGAATTGAATAATTTTAATTAATTTTGCAATGTCAGGAAAAGTAAATTTATGAATCAAAACTGTTTGATTAAAAAACCAGGAAACTAAAATTGCGAATTTTGGAAAAATTCTTTCAATTCCGTGATAAATAAGTTGAGCACTATATGCCATTCAAATACAGGGTGTACCCCAATCTGTGTAACAAAATTTAAGGGTGTAAAGTATTGGACGAACTGATCATAAACCAAAAAGAATTTTGTTGAAATGGGTCCAAGCAAATGAGACATTCTGTACCTACAAAATATTTTTTTCCTGTTTCTAAATTATTATTACATTAATGTAATTACGCTAATAAATACTGCATGACTATTTTTAAACTTTTTTTATTTTTAAATGTGACAACCTGTAGTACCCAAAATGATATTATTTTGTAAACTACTGTTAATTTTACGAATTTCAACAAAATCCTTTTTACCTTCCGCTTACCTGTAAAGGAAGGTATTGGAATCATGCAAAAAATCGGGTGGTGAATTTTTAGTGGATGAGCACGAATTAGGGCCCTTACAACTCATTTTTGATAGTTTCACGATGATGTCTGTGTGTATGTGTGTGTGTGTATGTGTGTGTGTGTGTGTGTGTGTGTGTGTGTGTGTGTGTGTGTGTGTGTGTGGTCAAGGCCGGGTGTTAGTCGCATAACTCAAATACGAATTACCCGAAAATTTTGATATTTGGTATTTGACATTTGTATATAAATTTGAAGAGCTCCTTAGATTTTGGTACAAATATCTTCATCGGAAGTGATATTTTTTGAAGATTGAAAAGGTTAATATTGTCAAAATTGTATATAAATTTGGAAAAATATAGTATTTATTTGTAATAAGAATAAGAGGAAAAGTTATTTGCAACTTACGTGATAAAAATTTTTTCTTTATCTGGTAGCATTAAAGAACTGCAGTAAAATTTAACAAATAAATTTATCAAATAAAACGTTGATATCTTGTAATCCATGATCGGTTGATTTTTGTTTCTGCGTAAAAAATATTGACAGGTGAGACGTGTGAACAGTTGGCATACTAGCGCTATATAAGTCCTAAGTAAGATATTAAATGTAGTAATTGAACGGAGGATGGCTTCAACACAGCAGAGTTTTCCTGTGAATGAATCTTTTGATTCAGGTGATGCAAATTTCTGTGTTTGAATATTTTCGATTTTTATTTGTATATTTTAAATAGGCACCGGATTGTACGTATACATTTCTGTTTAAAGTCTAGGTATGGCGGAAGGTTGTGTGATGGCCACGTCAGATTTTTAATTCATGATCGCCGTCCAATACTATTATACACTCTTAAATTTTATTACACAGGTTGGGTCACACCCTGTATTATGCATATAAAATATAAGTCCAGAAACTTCTAAAAATATACTTGATACCGGAAATACGAAAAATGTGTGACATCATTTATTATAAAGAATTTATAGATCGGTTATAATTTGGAGCAGGAATAATCCTGCTGGGAATTTTTTAATGACGTATTATGAGATTGACTGTGGTTCAGGCGAGTTAGATTCGAACCCAGTACACAGTTTAACTGCACAGGCATCTCTCATGTATTGTACAGTACGCGAAATAAGCGCTGGCCGAACTTAGGAATTTTAAATTGGTAAACAGTATTAATTTGGCAGAAACCGCTTCGCTACGTTTTTTCGAATTCCTAGAATACTCTCTATTTTACTTTTTTTCTATTCCACTTTTTTGTCTGATACTAGCCCGAAACTCGTGCTTTACCGCATCTTAGCAATGCAGTCATTTTGAACTTGAAAAATACTGTAACAGTGTTTTCGTTCCGAGTAAACTGTTACCTAGTTTATTATTGACTTCAAGGTATGTTTTGATAAACATTTAATAAAAAAAGAATGGATCTACAGATGTACCCTTTTAATATAAAAATCAGGAGATATAACCGTGTAAATGTTACATAACGTCGTTGTTCGGAAAAAACCTCCCATGTGAAACATTAAGTGTGGCAGTAGACAAAAAAACTATTTTTTCGAAGCTTTGTACTGTTTAAAAACACATAGAAGATTTTAAAATATATATTTTGAAATCTTACGATTCAGAAATAGTACATAGGAGTATTTACCAAGTGATAGAGCATACTATCTTTAATATTATTATACATAAAGTCGAGTTTGGCATAAAATGTCACATAGGAGGTTTTTTCCGAACAACGACGATAAATTGGAATTTTTTTATGTATTTACAATTTTTGTAGTAAAATTTTAAAATGTCACAACTGTTAATTGATCCTTTAAGTATAGTCCTTGTTAACCATTCTTGTACTGGCCACAAAACACTCGCTACGTTAGTACATTTTGTGCAGGATTTTAGGTTGTTAACGATCCTCTTAAAATAGTGTATAAAGAAGTTGTCGGTTTTTCTCTTGACTCAGTTGCGTTGAGGCGAGTAATAAGTTATCAAACTTTGACTCAGCTCTGTGTAGAATATAGGCACCGGTCAACTCTGGCTGCACGGACAGTATACATAACTGCACAATAATCTCTCCTATGGTGTGCTCTCCACAATCAACCATGAATCTAGGATGCGTTTTGGAGCGAAGTCCAGAAAGACATTCGTCTTTAATAAAGCAACACTTCCCCTTTATCCTCCGCCAAAAATCGCTTGATTTAACCTCGACCTCAGGGTCTGTACAGCACAGCGCCTACACGATCTAGAAACGCCAGCTAAATTAAAGGGGAAGTCCACGGCGGTGCGCGCCACGCCCAGGCGTCGCGACGCAAGCTACAGACCGACGCCGGAACACGGAACCCAGAAACTTACAATCCCTACAGTCTATACCCATACACCCAGTTTAGGTGGAAAACAAGCTCCTACCTACGTTGTAATTAACCTTCTACCCAATAAATAAATACTGTGAAGGCTGGTTTATAATGGATGCAACTGCTAACTGGTAACTTATTATGTGTTCTGTAAAGTTGAACAATACTATTCGTCTATACCCATGCTCCCAGAATTAGGTGGAAAACCAGCTCCTATACGTTGTAATTAGTTCTGTAAAATTGAACAATAGTATTTTTATTGGAATGGATTTAACATTAGAAAATAAAATACACAGATTCAAATCTATAGAAATTACCTGCATCAAAAGATTCATTTACAGGAAAATTCAAATCTACAATAATTTTAAATTTGGCATGCAACACAGGAAGATACAAATCTAGAAAATTTATAATCAAAACCGAGTTGTGGGACTCAAAAATGATATTGGGTTGTTTTTAAGGGTTCTGCTTTAGTCATTACATATTCAAAATTTGAAGGAAAAGCAGGTACTATAGATGTTTGTAAAAGAATGAATCGAGGTTTATGCCCAGTTAGAATTCTGTAAAAATCTTTGAAATTAATGAAAAGTGTATTTTAAGCAATTTTTACATTCTTTATCTTATGATTAAGATATTTATTAGAAAATGTAACTCGATATAAACCTAGTTCCATTTATCGTCAGTAAACAAATTTAGCTTTATCTATAAAACTTCGTGAGCATTTTAAAAATTGTTAGACTGCTTTTTAGACGAATTGACTCTAATTTTGGTCCGATTTATTTGTTCTTTTTTTAATTTAAAGATAAAAGATGTCTCTAGGTCTGTCTAGTGCCATTTTTTTAAATTTTAAATTTGTACAGGTTTGTTTAAGCCTCGGTTTAAGCTCCAAAGTTAGTAAAATTTGATGAAATTTGAAGATAAAATATTTAAAAACTAAAGTGAAAATTAAATAAGTGACACTAAGCGGACATAGACTGAACTTTAATCTTTCATATAATATATAAAAAATAGTTTTAAAATATTTCAAATTAGTGCCAATTTCATGTTCCCAACGAAACCCCTTTTGTAGTAGAAACTAGAAAGTGGTTAAATATGGTTCATTCAGCGAATCAACCGATGTCGTCACAATTGGTATCAATTGATTCGTTAAATGTACTTTCAAAATCAGTGGGTATTCCTCTTAAGGTGTTCGTCTACCCTAAAATTTTCCAACGTTACAGAGGTGTACGCCTCCCACGTTTACTTTAATCATAATTGAAATATATGATGCTTTTACATATGAGTGTATTAACAAAGGATGTCTTAATGCTTCTATATTTTTATTTTTTGTCTTTGGCCTAGGAATTTGAAGAAATTTTTTTTAAATGACGTTTTTGCGGTCACTATAAATAATGGCAAGTAAAATTTTAAAAACAAGCATGCTGCTAAGCTTCCTTTTTCGAATAATTGTTTTACTTAATTTCTTTAAAAATACAGAAGTTATTATGGGAATCTGGAGCCATGTTTACAGTATTTTTCAACTTCAAAATGACAGTGCATAGCTAGGATGCGGGAAAGTACGAGTTTCGAGCAGCCGTAGTAGTGGGGAAGAGAGTGAAATAAAAAAAAAGTTATATCGAGAGTATTCTACGAATTTGAAAAAAAGGTAGACGAACCTCTTAACAAAGTAACCTGTGGTTAGCCGTTTTAGCTTCACTAGTTGAATCGTAGCTATGGCTTACGACCATTCATGGTTCTGGGTTAGTCTACGTCACAAAATATTCAATTTTAATTTTTTTGTCAAAATAAAAATACGTGTTCCAAGTTTTATCATCAGGTAGCCCACTCCCCATATAATACCAGTACTAGTACTAGTACCAGTAAAGCAAAAGTATTTGCCGTCATACATGAGCTATTTAAACGTGACAATTACACAGATTTATATAAACAAATATAACCTTGAAGCAGTCGCTCACCCAGCCACACACACACACACACACAGACATCCATGCATACAACACACTCACACACACACATGTAGGTGCAGATCGCAGGCGGCCGGTGTACGGTGTTTTGTCTGGTGGTGGGGGGCGGCTACAGGTTGCGGAGGGGGCAGAGAGAGGGGGGCCCCGGTAGCAGGAGGACAGAGCCTACTTCAGGCCGGAAATACAATAAATGTGTGACGTATGATGTCATGTGCATGGGAAGGTTGGCTATTGGCAGCAGGAATGGTCCTGCTTAACTAATTTTTATTTGATAATTCTTTGAGAATTCTTTCATGCTGAATCCTTTTTACCTCTCGCCTCATATTCTATAAGAGAGGTATTGTAATGGGTCAAAATTTTCGAGTATGAGTTTTTGGTGGATAAGCACGTTTCAGGGTCTCTAGAATACGAATTTACTATTTTCACGATGATGTCTGTGTGTGTGTGTTTGTGTGTTCGTGTGTTTGTGTGTTTGTATGAACCGAGGATTTTTCGTCCACGATAACTTAAAAAGTATCAAACCGTTTATAACCAAATTTCTTATTTAAGGTTTTGATAAGTATCTTAACACCGGATAACATTTTGGTAGAAATCTGCAAACCGGAAGTAGTACTTTTAGAAGTTTGGAAAAGTTTTCCTTAAATATATTGGTATATTATTTATTTATGACAATTTTTGCAATTAAAAATAAAAGAAATTGTGATTATCTATGTGTACAGTTAATTATAAATACAAATTGCTGAATCTGGAAGTATTTAACAATAAAATAAAGTACAATTAATATTCTATCTTGTTGTCCATGATATGAAATTTGTTTCTACATAAAATTTGAATTATTATGACAGTGACAGTACAGTTGACATCTTTTGCTTGCATATTGGTTTACATTATCGTTTACATATTACATGAAGATGAAACTATTAAAATGTAAGTAAAACTATTTATTAGATTAGTAGAATAAGCAGAATTAGGCGAGAGGTCGTGTGGTGGCCACAGCAGATTTTTTGAAGCTATTAATGAATTATTAATTCTTTTCCAAGACTCATTGAAGATTCAATTTAACGGCACCGCTATTTGACAAGCAATTCGGACCAGGATTAATTTTTCAGTATTCGGAATCATAAAAGAATCCTTGTGTGAACAAGGCTTTATGGCGACTTTTCTGTAGTTATGTCTAAATTGGTAGCAGTAGTAATCCTGCTGATTTTTTTATTTGATTAATATTTGGATGGTTGAGTGTTAGTTGTATGTGAACCCAGACACAAAAATCTCTCCTGTGGTGTACTCCAGGCCTCGCCGAACAATCATAGCCCGAATAAGTACTCGTGAATTGCCTGTAATAGAATAAATATTAGTTAGAAAAATAAAATAAAAATGTTCAATATAGGTTAAAAAATTAATCGGTTATCAACAAATAAAATAGGAAAATTCGTAGCAGTAGTGTATAAATTAAAACAACTAAGCCGTAAATGTGGCTGGCGTCAAGAACAGAAATATCTACACCGAAAAAACGGTTGAAAACACATTATCATATTATGGCCGTTTTAAACAACGCTAAATATTGCGGACAAGAAATTGCGCTACAAATTGAACACTATTTTGAGCAATAAATTGCTTTGTTTTTAATTGTTTTATACTGAGACAATTTTATATACCTACGTACAGTATTTAGTTTGTGATTCTGCGCAGTTCGCATATTATAATAATTTGACAGCCGCGCTTATCTATTTTTTCAGATAATTTACGAAACAATACAATATTTCACACAATTTGCTGTATAATGCTACACAATTTAGCTGGTTTCAAAAATTGAACAAAATATTATTCAAAATTTAGTGTAATGTAAAACGGGCTCTAGTCATGAAAATGAAAATTTACTATACAACTAACCACTAGCCATATTCAAATACTGTTTTACGAAATTTTATATTGAATGCTTAATTAATTTTATCTACGACTACTATGAAAAGTTCATATTTATGCTTTCAATTGTCAACGTAAAGTTGATTGTTACTGAGGACCAAGCAAAAAAATATGTCTCCTATGGCAACGCGCAATAAAGGACTTTTTGATTACATAAAATAAAAGAAAATGACAGAATCAAACAATTTTTTAAAATTATTTATTTCGATATTAGGGTATCGTCATGGTTACGAATAAAAGATAAATTGATTGAACGCAGATTGAACTAACGAAATACTATTATTATTATAAAACAAATAATTTTAGTCGTAGATAAAATTATGTGTGTATTACGAGCGTAAAGTGTATTTGTTCCTCTTGCACTATTGCAACTCTCGCCTTCGGCTCGCGCTGCAATCATCATGCGTGAGTAACAAAGAGTCACTTTACGCTCTTAATATAACTATTATGATATATATTTCAAATGCGAGCTGTCTAGTTCCAATATTGTCCTGAATTCTTATTTTATTTATAAGATTTTTGTACTTTACTTTATTTATTATATGGTACAAAACCATAATACACGAAATTGTATTGTTCGAAATACAAGTTAAATATTTTTTTAAATGTACTAATTATGATGGTTCAAAATTTTTTGTGAGCCTTCCATTATACTATGGTCCAAAAAAATTACAAAAAGATATTATATTGCTATTGTAGGTAAGGTACATAATAAAAAATTGTCCGAAATATTTTATACAAAAGGTTATATTGTCCTTAGGGATGTTATTAAAAAAATATCATCCTCGGATAGATTTTCCTCAAAATGTAGCCCAAAATAAAGTTTGATTTTTGTACGTATGTAGTATTTGCAAACGCGCATCCGGGCTAGAAACAAAACCGGAGAAAGTACGTGGGTGGTTCAACCTTGCACCTCGAATACAATACATTAAAACACAACATCCCTTATATCCTTCAACCCTTAGACAGCGACTAGCGAACTAACACTGTTCAGTGTTGTGTTAGTTCTTCTCGCCGTGTCTTCGATGTCTTCTGCTCTCGGCTTGTTTTGGTCATCCTCGGTGACTGGCTGACCTTGGACGACCCCTCGCCCTTCTGTCGCGGCCCCCGACCGTTATTTCTTCTTCTTGCCTGGCCCCGTTTGAGTTCTCTACCTGAGGTGGACGATTTGGACCTCTGCTGAATTCTTTCAAGATGCAAAAAGAAACGAAAATCTTACCAGTGCATGTACGACACTAGGGATGGGAAATATCGATATATCGGTATTGAACATCAGTCGATATTTCTTTTCGTTTGGTATCGATGTATCGATTACTCGATATTATCGATATTTTCTAATAATTATCGACATATATCAACAAATATCGATACATCGATACCAAAAGATCGATATTAATCTATACTATATCGATATTTTTCCCATCCCTACTCTTCACTAACAATAACAACCATCAGACAGTACAGATCTGGGTTTATTAGTTATACAATATACATTCATGTTTTTTACTGAAAAAACGAAGTTTTACAGATGAATCAGAATTTCAAAAATTTATTTACAGGCGAAGAATGGAACTAGGTTTATGCCGAGTTACATTTTCTAATAAATCTCTTAAAAGCATTTAAAACTCACTTTTTCATTAATTTTTTAGATGGATTCCAAAGATTTTTTCAGAATTCTAACTGGGCACAAACCTACATTAATTCTTTCACAAACATCTAGTACCTGTTTATCCTACAAATTGTGAGTTTAGCTCGGTTTAGCTGCACAAAAATCTTCCCTGTGGTGTTCTCTTCTATAACCAACAACCAATGAGTTGACTCGCACACAAATGAAGCTTTATAGAAACTTCTTAAGTTAAGAGTATCGACTCCACGTAGCTCAACACCGCGTTTGTCCTGTGGTAACGCATGGAAACATTCGCACAAAATACGTAAAAGCAGTAAAATGCTCACGAAGTTTTACAGATGAATCAAAATTTCAAAAATTTATTTACAGGCGAAGAATGGAACTAGGTTTATACCGAGTTACATTTTCTAATAAATCTCTTAAAAGCATTTAAAACTCACTTTTTCATTAATTTTTTAGATGGATTCCAAAGATTTTTACAGAATTCTAACTGGGCACAAACCTAGATTAATTCTTTCACAAACATCTAGTACCTGTTTATCCTACAAATTTTTAATATGCAATGAGTAAATCAGAAACTGTTACACTTCTAAACACGCTATATTTTCTTATACGGATACAGAACCTTTAATAGAAGGATGTAGATTGTAGAATCTATTCATATTTTGTTAAGAATTCGATACATTTTTTTAATTTGTAAAATAAACTTAAATTTGTAGTTAAAACAAACAAAACAAAATTCCATTTAGCATTTAATTACGATAAGTTATTATTTCTTTAAGCGAACAGTAAAATTTAATATTTTTTGGTACTATTTGGCCATAAAGGTTGTATTTAAATTTTAAAGAAACAGTAAATTATTTAATATAAGCACTAAAATTAAACACTGTTTCGCAGAAAATTAGCTGATTTTTTAATGTACCTACGTACCATGGATCGATAAAGCACATCATTTCAAAATATAATTTATAATTAGATGTAAAACCTTCGAGCATATACTGACTAGAGAAGTAATTCCCTATACCAATGCATAGCTTGTTGTGATCGGAAGATATGCAGGAGGAGGGACTTGCGGGGCTGGAAGTCATGGTGTATTGCGGGCAGCGTTTTGCTGTTATTCTTTGTTACTTCTTATCACACATGTCATTTTACTATAACCCTAAGTTCTGCGTTTACTTTGTGACAAGTTTTATGAGGATTTGTGAGTATTATTTTACTTTGTGGAATAATACTAAGAAATTACGCATTCCTCAATACATCACGGCTTCCGACCCCGCAAATCTCCCCTACCGCATATCTTCCGATCACAACAAACGCCGTAAGGCGGCCTCTAGTCAGTATATGCTCGAAGTGTAAAACAATTTACTTTCATTTTTTTAGGGATATATCATAATAAATAAACATTGCTATAAAAATGCAATGTTTCATTATTTTTTCACTTCAGAATTTTGAAAAAAATAATCGTGTCAATGAGTTCTAGAGAAGGAGATTTTCAAATTCATTGATAGTTTCAAAACAACGGTTTATTTTTCAAGATTCAGAAGCATGAAATAATCCACAAAGAATTCCTGTTAGTACGACGATTCTTTGAAGATTGTACCAAAATTCTGAATCCTGGTAAAAAAAGTTTCAATATTCTGAATCTTGAAAAAAAAATCATGGCTTTGAAGCAATCAATAAATTATAAATCCTTCTTTTCCAAGACTCATTCAAGATTCAATTTAGCGGCACCGCAAATTAACAGGTAATTCTCACTAGAAAGAAGAAAACTTCTTCTTTTCCAGGATTCAGAATCTTGGTAGAATTTTCAACAGGATTAACAAATTAGTCTACAACAAATGTTTTAATCTTGATTCTTGGTACACTTCTTTTGTCTCGTCCACATACATTATCAAATAATTATTTCTGTATATTGATATACCAATAAATAACTGTTGTATTATATTTCTATCCACAGTTTTGTAATAATAAATTCTCTGTTAAACATGGAAAATTTATGTGAATTGCAAGAATTCCATTCATATCTCGTAGTTGAAATGGTAATAGTGTGATATACTAACATCTCCGTTATTTTAAATGCCTGTTAGCAGTGATAAAGTCATATAACGGAATACTTCTAATAATCAAAATAAAAATTCCTGAAGTCGGATTTGAAATTAATTAGAGTTTTGTCGCAGGGTTCCATTTGAGCGGCGAGGTGACAGCATGCAGGAGTCCACTTCCGGTTTCCGGGTCCTCTTCCGGGGGCTCCGGGGGATCCAGTCTTCCCTGCGTACCGGAAACACCCCACCAGAAATTCAAGGTTTCCGTCAGTTTTGACAGGTGAGACAAAACGCCATTGCTGGCATTTGTTTGTTACTTTTACAAACATATTTTCAATAGTAATATATCAAGGGACCATCATTTTGCTGGAAAAATTTAATTCGAGACAAATGACATGATCAAAATCCCGAGCTGAAGGCGAGGGATTTTATCATTCAATTTGTCGAGGAATGTTACCTATAAGCAACAATCTTAAGAAATAATTTTACATACAAAATAATGAGACCCGACATATATTTTTTGTTAGACTATTTCCCAAATAAACAGACATAAAATATAAACTAATAAATTTACGTTGGACTGTCCTAATATTTTTATTATTAAATGTTTTCTAATTCCGGAGTAAGCAAAATTTGACACTGCTGCAGACCGATTAGAATAATTATTCGTGGTTTTTCGTGTTTTTAAATCAAGACTAATTTTTTTGTGCCGAAACGGTTGCTTATTTTGATATTTAATTTTTTTACCAACCTTTGAGTGTCAAAATTTTAAATTTTAGTTTCTTTCGTTTCACAAGTTCATTAATAATTGGTTCCAAACTAAGGTTTTTGGCGAAATTGTATTTTTTGGCGTTATATTTGATATATTTTTTTTTCATCGTAAGAAGTTGTCACAAAAAGGTTCATTTGACACTTTTAATTTCAATTAAAAACAACACAAAATCAATAAAATTGTCATACATGGTAGTCATAGCAATGTAACATGTAACGGGTAAATTGTCACTTGAACAATCCCTAGGGCATTTTTACAATTTTTGCAGATATATTTTGTACGTCATTGGTTAGAATATAAAAAATTGAAGCAAATGATTGGTTTACTTAATATGGGGGAAATAGTCAATACTGTTTGTTGCTGTTTTTAATAATGTTTCTAGTGATAATATTTTCGTTTCAGATGTAAAATTACTTCAGTAACGTGTAGCTGTGAAACTAAGGACATTTTTTGGTGCCAACATGTTGTAGCGTTGTCGTTGTATCGAATACGAAATGCTGAGAGCGTTCGGCTTAGGGTTCCAATATCAGGTGAGAATTATTCAATCTTAAAATATTATTTTTATAGGTGTACTACTAAATAACTAGACTATTAGGGCCTTACATGTTGCTATTCAGAACTCAATATTTTAATTTTTTAATCCATTCGAAATCTACGGCTATCTAAACTCAAAGTTAAACTCAAAGTATATGAATAAATTTCTGTTCAACATAGACCTTTTAAATATTTGAAATAATGCATCTAAAAGAAAAAAGTTCAGCAAATCGAATGCTGAAAACCGGAAGTCGGTATTATTATCCGTTTAGAAATGACAGATGACAAAACACAAAATGACTAATAAAATATGCAAAATTCATTTTCTCGATTTTCTAGCAAGCAGTGCCATTTACAAAAAAATCTTTATAAATCTATCTTGTAAAGAATTTTGTGCTCTACATTTCAGTTTAGCAGTTTTTTTCGTAATGTAGACCATTTGCAGGATAATGACAATTTTTGCAATTAAAAATAAAAGATAATATAATTATTTATGGGTACAGTTAATTTTAAATACAATTTGCTGGATCTGGTAGTATTTAACAATAAAATAAAGTGCAACTAATATTCTACTTTTTTGAAATTCTAGTATCTTGTTGTCCATGATATAAAAATTTTTTCTACAGAAAATTTGAATGATTATGACAGTGACAGTACAGTTGACATCTTTTGCTTGCATCTTGGTTTACATATTACATGAACATGAAACTATTAAAATGTAAGTAAAACTATTTATTAGATTAGTAGAATAAGCAGAATTAGGCGAGAGGTTGTGTGCTGGCCACATCAGATTTTTTTATTATAGAACCAAAGTTGTGATAATTCAATAATATTTTGTCTATAAAAATGGAGAATACATCAAAGTCTTCCTAGAAAAATTATGTAACTCGCTTTCTCTGTTTTGGTTAAAAAATTCGTGAAATCGTTTTGCGGCTTCGGTTTTACGTTTTACGGAAAAATTTCCAGGTTTTTATGTTTTTATGTTAGTAACGTAGCTTTCTTTTAAACTGATATCCTTTAAAATACGCGAAAAATAAAATGTATGAGTGTCTCAAGACGCATAAACCGGAAATCTGGGTATCGAGGCATGACAGTAGATTTTGGAAGCGGATGCACTTAAAACAGGCACGTGGTAAAGTTATTGACCTTACACCTTTACATTGGAGACACACATATTCCTCAATGTCACTAATACGCCATTTTCTCATTTTGTATCAACAGAAACAAGAATGTTAGAGTCTTATATTATACAAGATCATTATTACACATTCAAGTTTAGCTGCACGAAATATTCCTTGTGGTATACTCTCCACAATAATGGTTCAACCAGGGTTGGTCTGATTTAAATCAAAGTGATTTTTTTCAAAAAAATCATTGATTTAAATCATTTTTCGATTTTTTTAAAATTTTTGTATTAATTTAATTATATTTCTAGTACAGAACAAAACAAGAGGATCTTAATTCAATTTCAATATTTATTTAATAAATGAAATAATATTAAACAAGAAACAAAATCCATTCAATCAAAGTCGAGCGTATAGTTTAAGAAATGTGCAATAATAATCTAAACTACATATTTTTTAAAGGAATTTTTCATATAAATGGTTAAATAATAATTACTTTAACTATATTTAGTGCTATAATGAAAGTAAATTTAAAATAATCATGATTAATTCAAAAAAATCAATTATTTCTTTTTAAATCATGATTTTTGTCAACCCTGGTATAGAAGGCTGCCACACCCAAGTTGGGTAAAAGTCGTGATAGATATTATGCTCTCGTTGAGTAATTTATTATTATTGAGTAATGTATGAAAAACTAGAAGTATTTAATTAAATGCTGTCATCACATAACGTACTAAATTAATGTTTTGCTTACTATCACAATTTTTTGCTCTACATTTTTACAGATACTTTAAATACTGTATCAAGCTAAAATATAAAGTAAATAAATTATGACCTAATTTTTAAATAACAAATTGAACAGTATTTAAAGTTACTGAATTTTTAAATTACAATTGACAGTTAGTTCAACTTATTATTTACTTTAAAAATTAACAAATAAATCATTAATCAACTAACAAATTAATATACAGGGTGAGTCACAACTTCGTACATATATTTTAATGGCAAAGCACTGAACTGATCATGGCACAAAAATAATTTTTTGAAGTCGTAAATTTAAGGGCACATTTTTGAAACCACTGGATTGTTGACTAAATTAAGGGCACATTTTTGAAACCACTGGATTGTTGACTGTATAATGCAGACCAGATTTACTATCAATTGAATAAAATAAAATTTTAATTAATTGTGCAATGACAAGAATAGTACATTTATGAAATTTCATTTGAATTTTGAAGACAGTGTTAAAAAAACCACATGACTTCCTTGTACGCTTATTAAACTGTTCATACTTTTCTTAATAACTAAAATGTAGAATAATATAAAAATATAATAACCGTATTTGATTTATGCGGAAAATACCAAAAAATACCTAATGTAAAGTGCCCTTTTGGCACGGGTGATCGCAACCAAAAATATGAGGTGATCAACTAGATGCAACATGAGTCTCAAATACAAAATTTCACCTTTCTACGACATACCGTTTTTGAATAATGCGAAAAAAACAAATTTTGCCCCTTTGGCAACCTTTGGCAACCAAAAATAGGAGGTGCACAACTAGATGCTAACAGTCTAACCGTATTTGTGTTATGCGACATACATACGTCCGTACGTCCGTCCGTACGTACAGACGTCACGACGAAACTAGTCATAATGGATTCAGAAAAGGTCAAAACGGATATTTCCGTCAAAATCTGAGAATCGAAATTTTTCGCGATTACAATACTTCCTTTTTACTCCGTACAAGGAAGTAGAAAAAATGAGGGATATTATTTATTATGTTTGCGTTGTTCCAAAAATATTTCGTTCAAAAAAATAGCCAATTGACAAAAAATATACAAATGACTCACAATATGTGAGACTGCCACACCCAAATTGGGTAAAGGCACTGTAAATAATTATGTATGTATTAACATTAAAATACAAAGTGTAATAAAATACGACAAACAATTTTAAAAGCATCTTCAAATGATTTTGAATTGTCTTGTTGATATCATCGACTATCAAAAATCGCGAGTGTTCCTCTTCGTCTGCATTTGTCCGTCCCCCCTCCCTTACAGAGCTCCCCTATTCAGTAACGATTTTATATTAGCAAAGGCCAGAATAAAAAACTATAAACTTTGCTATAAAATTGTAATATAACACTAGGAACTTGCAATAGGGTTTCTATTGATCCTGTTCGGTTAAAGTCGGATATATTCGGCTGGGATCGGGCCAGGATATCAGGATATCTTCTTTAAAACAAATTCTGTTTCCGATATTTATTTAGAGGTGTTTGGAGGGGGGATCTCCCCCTAGAAATTGAATTAGACAGTTTGTTATTATTCTTATTTCATATTATAGGGGATTTTTGTAATTACTTATTAAACTAATTATTTTATTTAATAGATAACAAACTATCTATAAATTAAAATTAAACAATATATATTTTATTAAATCTACTCATAATAAATTCTGTAATACAACATACAACAATATTCTGCATAAACTTAAACTATTTCGGAACTGTTAATTTCCTGTAAATATAATTTATTGTTCTGTGTTTTATCTATACATAATTTATAAATACTTAACTTCATTTGTACGATACAATTGTTCGGTTTCAAAAGCATTACCTGTTAAATTAAAGAGGATGTACTGATCCATCTCAACTAAAGCAAAGCTGAAAGATTTCAAACAAGTCTATCTGCTTCATAAATACGACAATTAATTTCAGACAACTGTGGGAATAATAGAACTTAAAGAGTTGTACTAACCGATTTGTCTGCATTTATATTTGCGCCTTTTACCCAACTTGGGTGTGACAACCGCACATACACTGACCCCTCGGTATATAATGTTGTGTGCGGTTATGAGCCGTCAACTCACGGGTTCTCGTGGTTGTATTTTTTACGTAAACGGCTATTAATTAAAAATAACGTATTTGTTGCCTTGGCAAAATTTATTGCCTCAGTTTTGACATAAATCTTTTATACCTAGTCAAACATAAATTTATTTAAATAATTATTTGAGTAACAATTTAAAATACAATTAATTAGTGAGTATTGACATTTACAATGAAACTGATCATATAAGTAGACAAATATTTATTTTATTTTGATTTCGAACTAGCTCAGAAATTTGATTAGACTGTTTAATAAGCTTTAATTCATTTATAGGTACATATTTTATTTCATAATATAACATTGAGAAAGCTTAATATACTCGTAAGCTATATGTTCAGTCAAAAATTAATAAAAACTAATATAGGTATATTTATTTAATAATTTTTAATGAAACTGATACACTAATATACGAGTACAAACAAGGAGATACTAGATTATTAAAACCTTTTATAAAATTTCTGTAACAATATTTTGCAAATTAAAGTAAAATGTAGAAATTTCTACATACATACCTACATAATATTCGTTGAATTCATGTTTCTGAATCCTGAAAAAAAATTACTGTTTTCAAGCTAGGTATCAATGATAGAGAAATACTAGAAATAGTAGGTATTTCATAAACACAGGATATAGAAATTCTTCTTTTTCAAAATTAATTAAAGATTGAATTTAGAGGCGCCGCTATTTGGCAGGCAATTCTCACCAGAATTATTTTTCTCAGGAGTCAGTACATGAAAGAATCCTCAAAGAATCCTTGTGTGGACAGGGCATAACATCCTTAAAGCATTTTTAATAATTACATAAAACATGTATAGGTACATACTCGTAGTATTGTAAACCTTTATTATTGGAAGATTTTGGGATGTAGGCTTAGTAAATATAAAATATAATATTAAAATCTTAATATTTTAATGACTGAAGCACATTGATTGTGGCCATTATCAAGTTTAGTTATAAATGTTTAAAACTTTGAGCTAATAGTATATTACCGAGCACATAATATAGGTTATAATTCAATATGATGAAAGTTTATGCACGAGCTGAAGACGACTGTATAATCATCTGAGTGAATTATAGCTATTATGTGCGAGTCAAATACGACGTTTTATCTACGACTTTTGAAATAAACAAATTTTATTCACTAAATAATATTAACCCAACTTCACATTTTGGTGTGATGATAGATGACAGTTGGGTTGAATAATACAATAGTGTTGAATTATGTTTTAAATGTAACAATAAATATGGGGATTACTGTTTTTGAGTTAAACTAGTGGCTTAAAAACTTAAACTCAGTAAAGCCTCATTCACATAGACATTTAGTTTGAAGGTTCACATTTATGTTTACGTTTAAGAAAGTTTAAATTCATGTAACTATACCTACTAGTATCCGCATTTTTCACTTTCTAGCTCTAAAGTTTGAGTCCTCCAAACTTGAAGTTTATGTTTGCCACTTACTAAATATATTTTGAGTTCATTATGTGAATGCTGTGTAAATCGGTAATTTTTACTCAAAAACAAATTTATTTACGGATTCGGGTTCGCAATGAAATAGCATTTGTGACAATTAAGTGTGGAAAATCTCATCAGTCATGTGGTGACCGTTTTTGACGATGCATTCCTGGAGGCGTTCTTAGAAGTTAGCGTAGACTCTCTTCAACATCGCTTCCTCAACATGGGCGACTTCCACGCGAATTGACTCCTTCAACTCGTCCAGGGTTCGGGGCTTGTTGACGACGGATATAGAGAGATTTTGTTAAACAGTTAACCCATTGACTGATAATTTATGTAAAACTCGCATTTTTAGTAATTTTTAGAAATTATTTAACAAAATACGGCAAGTAAATTTCATTCATTAGCCATGTAAGCACAACCTATAAGTACATCATTATAAAATATGAGGTCATCGATTTCAAAACCAAAGTCACAAAATGATTTATTGTAACAGGCTTTTTTGGTTTGCATTTGATATTGAACTTTTAGAGATGAATAACATGTGCACAAGCACAACTAAAACAAGACCCGAACTATGGACGAGTTGAAGGAGGCAATTCGCGTGGAAGTCGCCCAAGTTGAGGAAGAGTCTACGCTAACTTCCAAGAACGCCTCCAGCAATGCATCGTCAAAAACGGTCACCACATAACTGATGTGATTTTTCACACTTAATTGTCACAAATGCTATTTCATTGCGAACCCGAATCCGTAAATAAATTAGTTTTTGAGTAAAAATTACCGATTTTATGATTTTTTAAAAACCATCCGTCCTTGCCGCACCCTGTATAAATGTAAACGCCTATGTGAACATTGATGTTTATAAAATACGTGTGATTCCACCTTCTGAACAAATCTTCCTGTTATAGAAACGCTTCTGCAGATGGACCGACAGCAGCTGCAGAAGTTCGTCCAGTACCTGATCTCGGAGCACCACACGGAGGTGCTGCCCACGGCGCAGAAGCTGGCGGACGAGATCCTGCAGCAGCGCTCGGAGATCAACCAGATACCCGGGGCGCCGGACCCCACGGCCGGGGCCTCCGCGGACGACGACCACTCGTGGCACCTCGACGAGGAGCAGGTTTGCGAGCAGGTCAAGTCCTACCTGTCGCAGAACACCTACTACAACGCCAACAAGCAGCTCAATTCGCTCTTCTCTAAAGTGAGTCCATTGGGGAACGACCTCTGCACTAGATTATAGAATGTTCATTAGAAGAAATGGACTCATCAACCAATTCTTTTTTAATTTTTTTATGAAACTTCATAACAATATATATATATCGATCAGTGTAAATCCGCTTTGAAAATTCTCATTATTAAGGCAGATATGATTTAAAAGTAATTTGTGACGTCATCTGTATTAAATAGTGGCACTCAACCAGTTTATTTTAATGCGTATTGTATTTACTCCATTTTATATTTTTTAAAGTGTAAATATACCTACCTATATTAAATCTTACAGTTATTCAATAAATCTTAAACATGAAAATAAAAAATAATTTTAAATCCTACATATTCAAACATTTTGAGATTTCTGATGGCGCTGCTGAGCTTGTGATTTTGTATTAATATCATCAGTTTGAAACTTTGTTCTGCATGATTAGGAAGTTTTTAATAAATTTTCATAAAATGATATAATATACCGTGAGTTTATTTTAACGTGAAACATGGGATTTTTCATATCCATGGTTATGAATTTGACAGCAATGTATTAGAGTGTTCTTTTTAAAATCGAACATAGGGAATCAATAAATTTAACTGTATTATTCTTGACCAATATAACATATTTGGGCAGCTGTAATAGTTCCAAGAGACGCTTTCAACATAAACTTTTAATTGTTTAAACTATACCTACATCGTATTTCCAGGTAGCATCAGTTTGACTCCAATTAACAAATTTAAATGTTGCTACCTGAAAATACGATGTAGGTATAGTTTAAACAATTAAAAGTTTATGTTGAAGGCGTCTCTTGGAACTATTACAGCTGCCCAAATATGTTATATTAGTCAAGAATAACACAGTTAAATTGATTCCCTATGTTCGATTTTAAAAAGAACGCTCTAATACATTGCTGTCAAATTCGTAACCATGGATATGAAAAGTCCTATGTTTCATGTTTCATGTTAAAATAAATTCACGGTATAGTATTATAGGTATTATATTTACAAACGAAAACATAACTCCAACCTACAAAACTGACAGTTTTAAATAAATTTGTATCCATTAAGTTGCCTTCCTGATTGAATGTCGGACAGCAGGAAAACAATGTTTAGCCAATGAAAAGCTTATACAGATGACGTCATGAATTTTATAAACCTTGTATCTCTGAGCTAAATATACTTTTAACAATTTTTCATTTACTAATCATAATTATTTAGTATGTAATTACTATAATTTGATTATGGATGATGAGCCCATTTATACAAATCGGCAAGTTAGATTTCTTGAAAATCTCAATTATATTGTTTTACTTATGCAGTAATTTAACAAATTGCAATCAGAAATGTTATATGCCGAATCAAAATTCTAAATTTGAATCTTTTGAAGCAGGTATTTTTAATTTACACATTTTTTTGTATTGCATATTTCTGTGTATAAATATTCTAGATGTTTATGAAATAGGAGAGATGTTTAATGATTGTTTGTTGCAGGTACGGGAAATGTTAAGGGCACAAGATTCCAACGGCGCAAGAATGTTAACACTAATCACAGAACAGTTTTTATCTGATCCACGGTTACAAATGTGGAGGAATCAAGGAACACCAATGACAGATAAATGCAGACAACTTTGGGATCAATTAGGTAAATTATCAAACATTTTTTTCAGCTTTCTTTTGAAATTTGTTAACGGCATAAACATAGATTCTTTTTGTCCATGAAATACATTTCTTAAGTGGGTGTTGTTGTTTCTAGGCGCATTATGGGTGTGTATAGTTTTAAATCCGCAATGCACCAACAATGAAAAGCAGCAATGGAAAACATTATTAGAAAAATGGACAAAAATCGACGTTTGTCCTTTAGAAGACCCAGATTTTAGGCCGCAACAACATTCAACACAACGAGACTCAGTAAGTTTACCATTTATTATACAACATCTTAAATTATTTATTAAGATTGTTATCGAATTGAATTTAATCGATTTTGACTGTACCTATTGTCGTAAATATAACACGATAAATAAATAAATTTATACAATACATTTATGCAAGAACAGTTCCAGAAAATTTTAAAGAATCACCATCATTCGTTTATTAATGCATAAAATAAAATTTCTATCTACGAGTAGTTCGGGTATATTTAAATAATATCATATTGTGGCATCTTAGAGACAATCTTTACACACTTGTAAATAAAATATAAGCATTAAGTTTACATTTAATAAAGTTTAAATTCATATAACTAAATATGAGCATTCACACTTCCAACTTTCAAGCACTGTAAATGTTCGTATTTAGTTACATGAATGTAAACTCTCTTAAATGTAAACCTTAAAACTAAATGCTTCTGTGAATGAGGCTTAACACCATCTACTTATCTTCCAGTACTACAACCGCGAGCGGGACCGCGACAGAGACCGCTACTACGACCGGGACCGAGACCGGGACCACCGCTACCGGGACCGGGACTACCGGGATCGAGACCACCGGGACCGACACTTAGACCGACACCAAGATCGACATCAGGACCGACACCAGGACAGAGAGCGCGACCGAGATCGGGACCGCGACTTCAGGGATCGGGACAGAAGAAACGAACGGGAGCGGGATCGGGAGAGATATGACACGTCGGATTCTTCAGACGATGATGAAGATAGCAACAGCTACAGCAGTCATAGGAGCAAGAGGATGAGGCTGTCGAGGTGTCAGTACAAGAGCGGGGCACCCGTTTTGCCCAGGACTGTCTTTCATAGGTAAGTGAAAACTAAAATGTTGCTAGAAAACATTTCTACCTGGTTTATATTTTATCTCAAATGGTATGATAACATGACTATTTTTCAAATAACGGTTTGAGTCATTATCAACAGGATTTGTATTTCTAAACGGAAATCGTTTTAAATTTCATTAGTTGAATTCATTTACACTATATTTATCAAATAATTAGTAACTGATAGTCAAATATAAGTTATAACTATTAAATAAAATATTTATTTGTGATTGTTTTCAGTAATTAAGCTTTTTGACAAATAATGTTTCTTGTATTATAGTTACTGACTAATAGATCTTTTTTATTATGACTTATTTTGACTGAACAGTTTTTTAATAAGTGACGTACACGAATCTTAAAAATAAAATAGGTATTTGTTACAATCTACGTAATCATAACCAGATAACTGTCGTTTCAAATTTATCTTATAAAATCAATTGATTATTCAACACAGTCGCAGATATGGCATTCACTTCAAAATAAAATTCTAATAATCGTATATGATAAAAGCATATTATATAAAATGTTGTAAATTAATAAATAAAAAACAGAAAACCCCACATATAAATTACAGTGCTATGAGATAAAATATACATTGAAAGGCAGTATTAAAATAGAAAAGTTAAGCCCTGTTCGCACGAAGATTCTTTGAAGATTCTACCAAGATACTGAATCCTGGAAAAGAAGAAGTTTTTTTTCTTTCTACTGAGAATTACCTGTTAAATTGCGGTGCCGCTAAATTGAATCTTCAATGAGTCTAGGAAAAGAAGAATTTATAATGTATTGATTGCTTCAAAACCATGAATTTTTTTTAAGATTCAGTATCATGCAACTTCTTCTTTTCCAGGATTCAGAATCTTCAAAGAATCCTCGTGTGAACAGGGCTTTAACCAACCAGCACTGAACGTTCGCACTTATAATTGAAATTTGAATTTTGTGAAAGCACTGGTTGGTTAATTTAGCACTTATACTTATAATTGGGTATTCCGAATTCCTAGAATACTCTCGATTTTACTTTATTTTCTATTCCGCTTTTTTCCCACTACTACGGCTGCCTGTACCCAGCCCGATACTTAGAATCCTAGCTATGCAATGTCATTTTGAAATTGAAAAATATTGCAGTGTTTTCGCTGCGTGTAAACTGTCAAATTATTATTGACTTCAGGGTTCAGGATAATGTTTTTAACATTTAATTGAGAAATAATGGATTTTCTATCATGGGATATAACCGTGTAAAGTTTGCATGCATCGGAAACTTTTTTGAATTTTTCTGAATTTTTATAATCATGTACAATTTTTTAATCAAAATTTTAAAAAGGCACATCTGTAGATCCATTCTTTCTCTAATAAATTTTACCATTCTTGTACTGGCCACAAAACACTCGCTACGTTCGTACATTTTATGCTGGATTTTAGGAGGTAGACAGGCCTCTTAATATATTAATTTAAAATTATAATTATCTCAATTTAAAAATTAGTTGTCTATCTACGAGTAGATAGAATAATCTATAAAAACACTAATAATAATTGTTTTCAGGGCTTTGGACGCAGTAGAAATGTCATGGGACAACATGCACCTGAAGCACATCCTGTCGAGCGACGCGTACTGCTCGCACATCCCAGACAGCTCTAGCTCGGGCAGCTTCAACTCGCAGGGCCAGCCGCTGTGGCACGAGTCGCTGCCTCTGTGCGCGGCGCGCGTGGACTCGCTGCGCTCGCACGGACACACGGAGGCAGCGCTGCGGCTCGCCGTGGCCGTCGTGAGAACCATGAAGCAGCAGCAGCTCAACGCGCAGCGGAGGTGGCATGAGAGTCAGCAGGGCAACACTGCGTGCACGAGCAGGTAGGACTAATTCCACAAACACTAGGCGGTCTCAGAATAGATTATCAGCAAATTGTTTGGCAGAAACCGCTTCGCTACCTTGAAATAGTGTATAAAGAAGTCGTCCAGTTCGGTTTTTCTCTTGATCAGTTGCGTTGAGGCGAGTAATAAGTTGGCGAACTTTGACTCAGGTCTGTGTAGGGCATAGGGACATTCTTTCTGTTCCTTACCGCTCCGGCCAACTCTGGCTGGACGGACAGTATGATTTTGGAAGACTGAAAACACGCAGTTCAGTGAACAAGCAAGGGGCCAGATTAGATCCCTGTGACACACCTGATTTATCGTAAAATCTTTCAGAATTATGACCACGCAAATGTACATAATTTTCATAATACCAAGGACTCTAACCGAACCGGAACGAACCGCAAATATTTCAGCTAACTGTGAACCAAACCGAACCTTTGAAAATTAAATTGGCAAACTCATAACCGGAGCTGTACCGATGGTTGTAAACCAGTTCAGAATGGTTTAATTGAGATTTAACGGTTTCTATTTTTTTAAAATAAATTTATTATATTTCAATTCAGAACTAGAACGATTTTTTTTTAAATTATTTGCTTGTTATTTCGTAAATTATTAGAACTTGAACCGTTGTTTTGAAAACCGGTAACCGGTTTATGTCAGGCAGAAATATGAAAACCGGAACAAAACCGAACCCTATAAAGCACAGTGAACCTAACTTAAACCGTAATTTTGTGCGGAGTCCCTGCATAATATAATGCAGAATAAAGATATATTTTATTAATTTGTAGTATTTACAATAATATTTGACACGTACACTGACAGTAAGATTGCGCGCGCGTCATTATTGGCATTGGTATTAACTTCTATATTTCCAGATGCAGCGGAACGAGTCACTCGCACCACGGCGGTTCCTCCACCTCTTCATCTTCAGGGAGCGGTGCAGGTAACAGTAGCAACAGCAGCAGCAGCGCGCAGCAGTGTTCAGCTTGTGCTAGAAGCGCGCAGCAAAGCAGTAGCAGCACGAGCAGCTCCAGTAGCAGCTCTACCACTGACGGCTGGGTGGGGCACCCGTTGGACCCCATTGGCACGTTGTTTGACACCCTGGCTGACGCGAGTATTGTTCCTGATGATGCTAGGCCCAGAACGCCTACGTATTTCGGTGAGTTATTAAACTGTACTTTAATTGAAAGAATAAAAGTAGAGGATCTTTTTGATCCAATTCCGCAAAACGCATTTCTGGTTCATTTTTCAAGTTGGAACTTAGAGAGACAATGTCTCAAAAATTAAGGCATATATCGAACTCAGATTTGCAACAAAGTGTTTCTGGCACTTTATTTGACTTATAACCAAATTTTGGGAATTTCGAAAAATTTTGAATTCCTCAATAATTTTGATCCTCGATTTTTTGAAATTGGTAAGAGATGCGGATTTGATTTAAGGATGATTGGATTCCTCGCGCTGAATTACATGGGTATACAAATTTTCAGCAAAAAATTCCGGCTGGTACATTTTTTGACAGATTTTCAAAAATCGACTTTTTCAGATTTTAAAAATCCGTCATAAAAATTTAACAGTCGGAATATTTTGCTGAAAATTTGTATACCCATGTAATTCGACACGAGGAATCCAATAATCTATAAATTAAGTCTGGATCTCTTACCATTTTCTAGTTATCGAGTGTTCAATATTTTGGGAAACCTAAAATATATCAAAATTTTAAAAAATTGAAAATTTGATTATAGTGCTAAAACACAATGCCGCACACCGGAATTTTATATGTTGCTTAGTTTTTGAGAAATAGAACCTCAAAGTTGGAAAATGGAAAAAGTAAATAATCTGAATAACTCGTAATCAAAACGAGATATCGAAAAACGGTTTACGGCTTGAAATTCCTAGAACCATATCATTAAATTTTTTATTTTTGTGTCCTTTTTCATATGCGATGACCTTAAATTAACTATTTTCACTAATTAAATACCAGCTAATGTTAACATTATTTTTGGCACTCTAAAAACAATCTTTAACTACTTACGTATAAAATAAGCTAGGTACAGAATATTGAACATTGTTTCATGTTTCAGATCTAATAGACCCGCACCCACCGCTACCCCGGCCCAGGTACACTCACATTCCAGTCATAGCCTCGCGAGACCGGAGTGAAACCTACCTGACGCTAGCCTTCGAGGTGGCTCTGATCGGCCTGGGCCAGCAGAGGCTGATGCCCCCAGGTCTGTACGCCCAGGAGAAGGCCTGCAAGCAAGAAGACCGCCTCATCGCCAAACTACAAGAGATCGACCTCGACAACAGTCTAGTCGCTGTGTTGCGAAGACAATCAATCGTGCTACTAGAAGGCGGACCTAGCAGCGGACTCGGAGTGGGGATACACCCGGAGAGCATCCCCATGCACACGTTCGCCAGGTTTCTGTTCCTCTCATTGTTGAATTACTACCCCGATCTAGCTTACGAGGTCGGGTTGCGAGCCATGCGTCTTCCGATACTTGAGGACCACGATGATATTGACAGCACAACTCAACCGTCATCTTTAATCATCAGTCGATATCCTCGGTGGTTTACTTTAGGTCACATCGAAACGCAACAATGCGCGTTGTCTTCGACGATGTTAAGTGCCGCGAAAGGCGAAGTGATGCGGCTAAGAACTGTTTTAGAAAGCTCTCAAAGACATATTCACAGCAGTAGTCATCTATTCAAACTCGCACAAGACGCATTTAGGTTTGCTACGCCAGAAAACGGACCCAGGCATCCGACTTTACTCAGCGTAGCGTTCGAACTTGGGCTGCAAGTCATGCGCATGACATTATCGTCGCTGAATTGGCGACGGCGCGAGATGGTCCGATGGTTGGTGACGTGTTCGACGGAAGTAGGGTTAGATGCGTTGCTGTCGCTGATGCAGAACTGGTATCAGTTCTTCACGCCGACGGAGGCCTGCGGGCCGGTGGCCACGACCATCATGTCGCACTCGACGATCATGCGACTGAACCTGAGCTTCACGCAGCAGGAAGAGCTGAGCTCGTGCGCGCGGACTCTAGCGTTACAGTGTGCGACGAAAGACCCGCCGAACTGTGCCTTAAACGCACTGACGTTGTGTGAGAACGAAGCGCTAGCCTTTGAGACGGCGTACCAGATCGTGATAGACGCCGCGTCGCACATCATGACGAGCTCGCAGTTGTTCACCATCGCCAGGTATATGGAGCACCGCGGGTACCCCACCAGAGCGTACAAGCTGGCGATGTTAGCGATGAAGAATGTACATTTGGCGTATAATCAAGATACGCATCCTGCTATTAATGATATTCATTGGGCTTGCGCTCTTAGTCACTCGTTAGGGAAAACTGAATTGTCTAATATGATTCCTTTGTTAGTTAAGAATGTGCAGTGCGCGACTGTACTGTCGGATATACTCAGGAGGTGTTCAATGACAGCGCCTGGGTTGTCTTGTCCGCATCCTTTGGATTCGAAGCATTCGCATCCTCATAGAAATCGCAATTGCAATACACCAATTAAACCTTTGTCTTACGATAGACCTCCGTTACGTCAGCTGCTTGAAGCGGCTGTAGCAGCTTATATAAATACTACGCATTCTCGTTTGACGCATATAAGTCCTCGGCATTACACGGATTTTATAGATTTTCTAACAAAAGCAAGAGATACTTTTGTTCTTGCGCACGATGGCCACGCACAATTTACGCAGTTGATTGAGAACATGAAGGTTGCGTATAAAGGTAAAAAGAAATTAATGTTTCTGGTGAAGGAACGGTTCGGCTGATATTTTTTCTGCGTTTTAGTGCTAACTGAAACGTAAGTAACCAGCCTGCATCTTTATTGGCAAGTGTTGAACAGTATTTTTCATTACATTCTTAGAAATCATCATTGTTTTATTAGAATCCTGTCATTTAATTGTTATGCTTCGTATTTATTTATTTATCGAATCATTCTAGAGTAAAAGACTTGCAGTAAAGATGCAGGAACAAATAAACGAACAAGTATTTGTTTATTCTGAGGTAAATGTACCTACAAATGTGCCAGCATATTTATTAAACCGGTATTATTATTTAATTTATGTTAATTTTGTACATAGTATTTGATCTCAGCCGAGAGGGCCGTTAGATAGGTATTATTTTTAATAATCACGACGTATAGTAAAATAACTTAGCCAATTTTTCATTTGATTTGTACGTATTTTAGTTTTCGGTGTCGCATTTATTTAACCAAAGATTATTGTAAAGTTGTACATAAATTAGATGAGAAATCAAGTTCAGAAAAAGTTCGAAGGCTCACATTTTGGTAGAATTTTACAGTAAATAAATAACAATATATAATAATACTAGTTAAATTATATATATAAATACATTAATCAAAAATTGTTACAAATATATTACATACACATATAACTACACATGAGAATCATGTACAGATATATTTAATAAATTTTTCTGAACTTAGATTATCATAAAAACCTAACAAAGGTAAAATGCTTCCTCTGTATAAATAACAGTTAAGTACAAACAGACTCCAGTCGACCAAACTAGGCATTTGTCAGCATTCATTCCATTCAGAATCTGCAATTGCAGAATTGTATGTACGCAGACGAAAATTGTAGAGAGATTCGGTACTTTCGACAACCTTTAACAGCATTCATTACTCAAAAAGCAAATTGATTTATGGTTGTCGCTAAAAAGCATTTCCATTGCAATTCTGAACCATACATAAGCTACCTCTAAAAGGCTAAAATAGTGACACTGACTTAGGATTCGACTGATTATAATTACTTATGTAAAAAGTATTAATATTCCTTAAAATACCCATATTTGTTCGCGTCATTAATTCATTTCATACAATTTCAAGATGTAAATTCAATTATTGAAATTTGAGCTGGGCTAAAAAAGCAATGAATAATATTTTTTATTGTTATTATTTTTTGTGTAACGTTGATTTCGACTAAGAATTTACAAAACCCAGTGCAACAAGTCGATGAAACGTATTATTTGCTATTTTGTTGATTGAATTATGATTATAATCATCATTTTCATTTTGTTTAGACTTTTCATTATGTTGTATGACTTTTTAAGACTGTTATGGTAATATTTTACATGTAAATTTATTTATATTTTATAATCTGTGATTTACAGTTTACCATGTTGTATTTTTACGTGTATACTGTTATTCAGTGAATGTTTCATTCAGTTTTTATTTTTATTTTTGATTGTGTAAATGTGTTAACGTTTTTATATTCAAAATGTAAATATTATCAAGTAATTTAGCTAAATTGGTAGCTAATTCCATTCCACATGATAATTTTGTATTTTTTGTTGTGTGCTACGTGTAAATGAATAGAATGATGTATATATAAATAACAAATAACTTAGAATAATTTTGTTATTCGCATTTCTTTGATCTGTATGTGTACGAATTATTTGTGATTATTTTTATGATAATAAATACAGTATTTCAATTTTGTTTGTATTATATCCAATCCAATATTATATTTTATTTACTTTTTGTAGGTTTATCATATTCTAGATCATCAGCAGCATCATCTTTAGTTGTTTAGAATTTCCGAAGTTTTCAGATGATTTTTAGCTATCATCAGGTAATAAAATTTAATTAATTAACAATAAATAATTACATAAATATAAATGTTTATTTATATTGTAGTGTATAAAGACTGAAGAAACAAAGAATAAAGCTAAATGCTTACGTGAATGACGTTTTATTTAGTACATTTCGCAATAATTCAAAATAGGGGAATCGAAAATCGAATAGGTACTTCCGAACTTTGAAGGTAAGAAAGTTGTCTTCTTTAACTTTTTCAAATTTGAATTTGACAATGACAGTTTGAAGCCTGAAGCAGTGTTTTTACGTATTTTTACAGCAGTACAGTTTTAATTATGTTTTAATCGTTTTAATAATGAATATGTTTTATTTATAAAGAAAAATGTTTAATAAATCAGTTCAACAGTTTATTAATGAGCAAAGAAATAAAATTGAGCAAGAAAAAATTAAACTAGCCGGATTATATTCTGAAAGAGAGGTATATTTATAAAGTAGGGTTATTTTAAAAGTTACATGACAATAGTTTTAATTATTTATATTGAGACTATAATTTATTAGTCTTATACAATTTCTCATCTCTAACTATACAATTTTTGTTTTAATAATTTAATATTTGATGAGTCGTGCTACTTATAAAGTAGTTCCACTTTAACCTTGTTAAAAGTCGTTTACCGCTCTATTACATAAATAATACGTATTAATTTCCGTCAAATCGATATGGGTAATGTTCGTTTTAACACTTTAAAGCGTCTGTCTACCCTTGTCTTGTCCTATTGATTTTCTATTTTCTCCCAACCTAAAATGTGATGACACCGTAAAGGCATTCTATAACACTCCATACAATGTGCTGAATCTGTTCTGTGTAGAATTGCCAAAAAAATGATCCAGAGATACCCAACCGTGAATTCGACTTCGTTTTTGAGGAAAAGGAAAATATACCCGCGAAGGAAACATATTCACGGGTAAGTACCGTTTAAAATGGGAAATAATAAAACGCTGATCTGCGAAGAAATGCACAGATGCACGTAAAATCAATCCAAACCGATTATGTGAGACTCAAGAAGGGTATAAGGTTTCTTTATGTACTTCAGTTTAATCAGAGTTTCTACCAAAACTGATGATCAGCGTTTAATTCTTACCCCAGTTAAATTGTTTGTAACTTTTGAGATGTAATGTTGCATATTGTAGGAAGATGTTGAGAAAATGTTAAAATACGGGGAATTCAGTCCCAACAATCCGAAAATGAGAGTTGCCACGCAACCGTACCTAGGATTAGGAGAATATGAGCAAAGAAAACATTTTTTATCGCAACAACGGAAGGCTGAATATCAACAATATTCTAACCAAGTAATATATTATAACTAGAGATCCGTAATATAAAATCGTGCCTGATTTTACCATTTGCCAGAAATGACTTTCTGTGTTAATGCCAGTCTTACCTTCAAGAAAATGTAAATATAAAAATTGCATCCGGGGTATTTCTAACAGGGCGCTATTTTAAAGAAGTGTTTTAAACTGTACTAAGTGACATTTTGTTAATTCTGTTACTTGATGTACATAATAAGGAGCATTCAAAGAAATTTACCGGTGGTACATGCTTCAAAGTGCGCAAATCGAAGGACGTCATGGTGACATGTGTCACATAAATTAAACATCACATGACGTCTCCCGATATTATACGAACTTCTACAACAGAGGTAATAAAATATGTCACAGTACATGTTAAACACTTCTATAAAATTGCGCCCTGATTGAAATACCCCGGATGTAACATTTTTTTGAAGGCAATACTTGAATTAACACAAAAGTCATTTCTGGCAAATGTTAAAATTTTATATTACGGTTCTCTAGCTAATAATAACATTTATTTTAGATGCGGAGGGCATCAGATCAGGATAATGCGTTTATAAAAAATAATTTAAAAGCCAGTCGTCCAGTGTCGAGCCGAGACAAAGCTGTACAGACTGATATACAAAATGTTCATACACAATTGGTAATTATTTCATGAAATCTGTATTTGATTAGATAATAGTGCATGCATTTTAGATTCAATGCGACATACCTGGCCAAAAAATAAAAGAAAGAAGCCCGCGTAGTAGAGGCGTCAAAATAGATAAAGTCCAAATAGAAACACAAAATAATATTATCATTCCTGGACATAATAAATATCAAACGAATATAAAACCTAATAGAGATAGCCCTAGAGCTAAACTGATGGCAGATCTACAAAGCTCATATTTTCCTACTGCAATGGGATATGTCACTTCAAATGCAACTGACGATGCTGTAAGTATTTACCTATTCTTATAAAAGCCTCATTTCGAGTCTAATCTAATATTTTTTGTTAGGACAAACTGGAAAAAGTACGCAGGCAAGAAAAATATTTAGCAGAGCTACGCCAGCAAATTGAAGAAAAGCATCAATTGTTGCAAAAGCATAAACAGCAAGAAAGACACGAGCAAGAATTAGCCTCCCAGAGATTAAATTCACTAACACTGGACGATCCGTATATTGTAGGGAAAAGTTATTCACTAGGTACACCTCTCACCGACAGAGTCAGTTTAAAAAACACCCGCAACACCGAAAACATCACTTCTAAATACAACGTTTCAAACTCTCCGCCTTTAAATCGAAGAAACAATCCACCGTATTCGTTTAACATTCCAACAAATTCAGTTTTCGCCAAACGGAACTCAAACAACGTTCAAGTTCATAACAATTCGTTGACAACGAAGCGAGTTCCTCGAGTCTCCAAGGCAACGGACACACTTCCTATTCCTGTTTTGAAGGCGCCAAGTCCAGTTGCCAAGGAATTAGTCAATTCTGTACCAGTTGCTGTTTCCACTTCCTCTGACGCGATGAAAAACCTGGAAGCCAAATGGCAAATTCCAGCGATGCAGAAGAACGTTGAGGACAAAAACGAAGGGATTTTGACACAGTTAGGTGCGATTCGGCTACAGTTACAGCAAGAGCAACTCAGATTGGATGAGACTTTGAAAACTAGAGGAATGGTACAAACTGTGGCGGATGTTCATCAATATTAGCGTGATAGGTGATATACCTCATATTTAATACATTGTTATCATATTTATGTAGAGATTTAAATAAAATTTCGACTAGGAAACGGTTGAAATAACTTGTTTTTCAGTAAGTTTTTATTCCATTTATTTAATTATTTTACAATAAAATTTTAATTATGTTGATTAAAAGCCTCATTCACATAAGCATTCACACGTCCCACTTTCAAGCACTGTGAATGCTCGTATTTAGTTAAATCAATTTAAACTTTCTGAAACTACTCAAAATTCGAGCTGTGAATAGTCAAATTAATTTCTTCAAATTTCAGTGATACGAATTACACCAAATTTCGTGAATGCGGCTTAAAGCAGTACACAGCTCGAAATTTAAGTCAGCACAATCAAGACAAAAAATATTCAAACACTTCTCAGAACAAATCAGCTGCTTATTTTACTGTATTTACTTTTTGCCTTCACAAATTTCAGATTGTGAATGCGGCTTAAGAAGTATGAAAGAATTCTCGTGCGATTCTTTCAAGATTCTGAATCCTGGAAAAAAAGAAATTTTGTTTGGAAGATATCAATGAATTAGAAATTCTTCTTTTCCAAGATTCTATTTAGCGGCACCGCTATTTGATAGGCAATTAGTTTTCTCAAAATTTAGAAGCATGTAAGAATCTTCAAAGATTCCATGTGTGAACAGGGCTTAATATAAGAAGTTGTGTCAGAACTATTTCATAATTATTTAATTATTTGGTATTTTATAAAAATATCTAAATATTATTGATTTCTGCAGGGTGATTTTTTTAAATAAAAATTGCTGGAATTGCGTCCTTGGCACCTGTCTGCATTATTATTATTTAATTATTGCGTTAATTAAATATTGAATTATAAATAATGACTACGTAACAAACGTCAAAAAAGTAATTGATATTTCGTCCAGTAGTTGGCAGCACTTCATCACGTGAATGCTCGTGATGTTGAGAAGGAGTGGTTGAGCATTTACTTCAAATTAGTAGGAATATCGACCACAAATATAAATAATTATCCAAGAAAACATTCCAAACAAGTAGGTAAGTGATATTTTAACTTAAAAATCAACCTTGCATCGTTTTACTGTAGCAAACAAAAGAGTAGTACACCTCTTGTCAAATCCCAACCCTTCAGCTGTCAAACGGGCTGTTTTTGTAACATAATGTGTAATGCACAGAGTCAACCAGTTCCGAGACCAGTTCCGACACCAGTTCGAGCCTTAAAAATGACTGAATACTGGCTCATATCCGCCCCTGGGGACAAGACCTGTCAGCAGACATGGGAGACCCTCAACAACTCCACCAGCAAGCAGAACAGTCTGTCTGTCAACTACAAGTTCCACATCCCTGACCTGAAGGTAAGAGTAGATACTGTATCTCGCATACTGTTTGTAGATCCCGGGCGTCATTCTGTCTGTACAGCCAAAGTCCTCGTTCAATCAATCAAACCAGGTAATCAGCTGATAACTGCAGCATCAAACCACGAGAAGTAATTTACTGCTTTAACTGGTTGACGATGTCCTTAGCTGTACAGGCAGACTGATGTGGCCCTTACGTATACATTACGTTCAACGGGGGATGGGTTCAACACCAGAAGATGCAAATCTAGTGTCCACTCTTGTCAAATATTATACTTCGTGGGTAGTATTCTAGTTGATGATTTGGTGGTCTTTTGTAGGTTGGTACTCTGGATCAGCTGGTCGGCTTGAGCGATGATCTCGGGAAACTCGACGCCTTCGTCGAGCAGGTCACGAGGAAAGTCGCGTGTTACCTGGGCGAAGTTCTTGAAGATCAACGCGATAAACTTCACGAGAACTTGATGGCCAATAATAGTAAGTGTTTGTGTGTGTGCGCAGCGGTGCTGTTTGTTAGAGCAAAGATAGCTGTGATAAGAACGAATTTAAAGTCGTTTAACTTATATAAGAAACAATCAAAATTCGTTAGTAAATGTGATTCTTCTGAGTAATGTTCAAATTAAATGAAAAATAGGTCAAAATGCAAAATTAATTTATGGATTATTGTTTTCCTCGCGCTGAATTACATGGGTATACAAGTTTTCAGCAGAAAATTTCGGCTAGTACTTTTATGATGGATTTAAAACATGAAAAATCTCTGATTTTTAAAATCCTCCATAAAAAAGTACCAGCAAGAATTTTTCGCTGAAAATTTGTGTACCTATGTAATTCGGTGCAGGGAATCCTATAATCAACTCGAACATTTTAAAAATACTGCTAGAAACACACTAGGTACCAAAAACCGGGATAACTAGAAAAATAAACAATATGGCTTGAATTACCTAGAACTACACTATATTATACTATAATATTTATTTATACACAAGATGATTCACAACTTTGTGCATATATTTTAATGGCAAATTTAGTTTCTAGTTTTTTTAATCAAACAGTTTTGGGTCACAGTGTTTATATGGAATTCCATAAATTTATTATTCTTGCCGTTGTATAATTAATTAAAATTTAATTCGATGCCATTCATAATCAGATATTATAGAACCACCAATCCAGTGGTTTCAAAGATGTGCTTATTGCGAAAACTGCCCGTAAATTAACGAATTTTAAAAAATATATTTTTGTTCCATAATAAATTAGTTGAGTACTATTAATGCCATTAAAAAATATTGTGAATCAGCCTGTGTATTTTGAGGTTTTGTTTTTATGGTGGCTTTGTTTGCTCTGGTAGAATAGCACTGTAGTTGAGCCTGGATGTGGTATGTGGTGGTACTGAACTGTGCTGTGATTTGTCGTGAAGATAAAGACGAGATAGAGACGCCGTGGGGCCAGGGGCAGCGCGCCAGGCCTCCGGAGAAGGGAGCGGCGCCTCTCGAGCTAGGTTGTGTGTTTTCTGTGCTTCAACTGCACGTTGTGTTTGTTGTTCACCATAAGAAACGTAGCGCACAAAATTAAGCGAAAAAGAAATAACTACCTCATTTAATTCAATCTATATTCGCTTCATTTTCAAGCTGCGTAGTACACGATGTGCCACATATCATATTCAGATTTAGTCACTAGTTGGTGAACTCTCTACTACCGCTGTACTAACTTTATGTTCTATTAGGTGATTTACCGAGTTATATCACGCGTTTCCAATGGGACATAGCTAAGTATCCAATCAAACAAAGTTTAAGAAATATTGCGGACATAATCAGCAAGCAAGTTGGTCAGATTGATGCTGATTTAAAAACCAAATCTACGGCCTACAACAACTTGAAGGGCAGCCTCCAAAACCTGGAGAAGAAGCAGACGTAAGTTATTATTGGCAACTTCTTCAACACTAGAATATTTATAACTAGAAACTTCAAACTTAAGAAAACTCATACACAAAAATAAACATTGACACAGTAAACGCATGTACAGGATTATTCAAATCTAGAAAAGTTGCGAGTTTGCTGTTAAACAAAAATTATTTCACAATCACTGGAAGATTTCCAACACTTTTTTCTAGATTTGAATAATCCTTTACATACGTTTTCTGCATTCGTCGGATTCTAAATTTGAATTTCCAGTTTATGTATTTTTTGTCTCTCAATTTTCAATTCATACATTAGACTGATTTGACCCAAGTGATGTTTTATTTTGAAATTAATTATCTGTTTCTGTTTGCAGTGGCAGCTTACTAACGCGCAATTTGGCGGACTTAGTAAAAAAGGAACATTTTATTTTGGACTCCGAATATCTAACAACTTTACTCGTCATTGTACCAAGGTAAAATTCCCTCCAACAATCGATGTTTTTCTAATTAAATGAATTTAGGGCTTTATCGAACGACTGGATGGCAAACTACGAGAAAATAACCGACATGATCGTGCCTCGTTCAACAATTTTAATCTCACAAGACCAAGAGTACTCTCTGTACTCAATATCTTTATTCAAGAAGGTCGTCGAGGAGTTCAAACACCACTCAAGAGACAAGAAGTTCATTGTGAGAGACTTCACGTACAATGAGGAGGAGTTAGCGGCCGGGAAGAATGAGATTACTAAACTAGTGACGGACAAGAAGAAGCAGTTTGGTCCTCTGGTTCGGTGGTTGAAGGTCAACTTCAGCGAATGCTTCTGCGCGTGGATCCACGTCAAAGCGCTGAGAGTCTTCGTCGAGTCTGTGCTGAGGTAAGAAGGATTTTTTTTCAATATTTTATTGCTAAATTCAAAGCAAAAGAGTTACAGTACGCGAAATAGGAGATAATAGAAATTGGTATAGATTATCAGCAAATTTTGCTTCGCTAGCTTGAAATAGTGTATAAAGAAGTCGTTCGGCTCGGTATTCCTCTTGACTCAGTTGCGTTTAGGCGAGTAATAAGTTGGCGATTTTGACTCAGCTTTGTGTAGAACATAGGCACATTCTTTCGGCCAACTCTGGCTGCACGCCGCTAAATTTTTATATAACCACGGTTACTTTTATTGTAATCAATTCTTCCATTGGCTGTTCTTTGTTTCATGCGATTTTCACTTATTATAGTCTCACATGTGCATTTAAGCCGCATTCACAGCCCGAAATTTGTGAAGTATGTTATATGGCAACAAATTTCAGTGATTAGAACGGAAGTACACATTGCCATTTGACAGACTGCACAAATTTCGTCAAATTTGTACAGTTTCAGGCTGTGAATGCGGAAATTTTTTGCTTATTGTTTTTAATTTAAAATTTAGTGAGCAAAAATAAATTCCTCAACTGGGTTTTTAATTGATACAACTTCTGTAGCTGTAGCTTCAAAAAAGTGGAATCAAATACTTCTGAACTTTGAGGATGTGAAAGTTATCTTCTTTAGCTTTTTCAAATATGAATTTTACAATGACAGTTTGAACATATTGCCCATATGATGACAGACTTCACCAATTTCGTCAAATTTCACCAAATTTCAGGCTGTGAATGCGGCTTACCCAACAGCAAATTAAATAATTGATGAAGTATAGTATTCGACTTATTCTAACTCGCTTCGCTTGTGGCATTGTGTGAATTAGAATTATTATGAGTAATTCCTGTTGATATTTGTTCTGCCAGATACGGTCTTCCGGTAAATTTCCAAGCCGTTCTCCTGCACCCAAATAAAAAGAGCACAAAACGTCTTCGCGACGTACTAAACCAACTTTATGGCCACCTCGATGGTTCCGCCCTGCAAACAGGCCCTGGGACCGACAATGTCGACATTCCCGGCCTTGGTTTTGGTCAGAGTGACTACTACCCGTATGTATATTATAAACTAAACATCGATATGATCGATGGAAAAGTCTAAATGTAACAAACGTTAGTTATATTGGGAAAGGTGCATCAAGCGTGCAGTATTTTATTCATTGTTATCTTACTATGTAAAATGTAAATAGTTTAGAAACATGTTGTTGATGTTATATTCACTTTTTGCTTTTTGATGTAATTTTGCTGGAGAGGAAACTCTCCAGGCATTTTAGTTTCAAATCTCGTTTAGTATTCAATATATTAACTCATGAAGCTATGGATTGTTGGCCAGTAAATGATATTAGCACAAAAAATGTTAAAAGTGTTCTATAAACAAGAAAATATTTAAAAGATTTTACGTTGCAATAATTGAGTTCATTATGTATATAAACATTCACAGTTTGCAGTTATATATTTATCGTGTGGCTTAAAATCATTAAATGTTCTGTAATATCAGATCAGTGTAACATAATGTACATAACGCATCTGTTCTTAGCTGTGTTTATTTCTTGTTCAAGAACTATCTAAATTAAACTGTTGTTTTATCGAACTAAATGTATAATTACATTCCACCAGGTAAAACTAGATTAGACAATAAATATAGTGGAAAATTTTTAAAGAGTTTTCATTCCTCCTTCTTAATATTAATCATAACTTTTTATTTAAATTAGTATTGCTGTAATCATGTCTGCGTACATGAACAAAATCATTTATATTATATCAACACATACTGCAGAAATAATACAAATCAACTAAGATGATCTGAAGGTAAGTGATTTTTTTAATATAATTACTAACTTAATTTGCTGCTGAGTCAACAATATAATAATTATTTTAATATTTTTAATTGAGCGTGGTACAATTTGATTCTTCTTTACTGGTGACCACATTTTAGAAATATTGGCCCCGGAGTTTATTCAGATATAATTATTTTGTTACAAGGAACTTAAAATTACTAGTAAAGTACTCTTAGGGCTTCACTGATGGTACTGTTATTTTAACAGGATGTAAATTATATTCTTCAGATATTAATTTTCAATATTGTAGGACGCCTGATGTAGCTAAAATTAAGATTACAATTTTCATTTTTAAGCGACTGTTGAGCGCGTCAATTTACCATTGTTTTTGGCTGTTCTTCAAATACCTACGCTTTTCAGCCAATGAACGTACGGTGCTGTGAGTCATTGCGAACCAATCAGAACGGTCGTGTGTTAGACAAGGATTAGAAAGAGACAAAACTGCATGTTCTTTGCTCGAATTTTTTGTCCGAAACAATTATTTCTCGTAAACAGTAATTGCAAATTCAAATTTGTTTGCAGATTATCAATAAACGTAGTTTTACCCAATAAACGGCATATTTCTTTTTGTGGAAAAGTTCAAGTGAATTTTCCCGAAATTCTAGTGAGTGACTTGGTCCATCGATTTCACTAATTTGTTTGGTATTTGCTGTGACGCCATTTTAATGAGGAAGCAACTGGTTGTAAAAGTGGCAAATACGTGTAAGTGTTTTTAAAAGGGATTATGGACAATCATAATGCAAATCCATTTTAAATCAATTGATTTGTATTTGACATACTTTTTAAAAGGTAACTTTTAGTGAAATTGTCTTTCAATGTTATATATCAGTAATTTATTTACAGGTACAACGGTACATCATGCCCTTATGTAACATCGAAACGAAACAAATGGATAATTTCTATCTATTACAGTTTATAATTGATTACTAGAACACTAACTAATGGATATATTTTTTTAAACGATTATTTGTAAGAAAACTTCATATTATGTGTGTAGTATAAGTGGCTCAATGCGGAATTTTTTTCAGACTTGTTTGCTTTCTGAATGATGGTTCACCTTGCTGTACGCTGTTCCTGGCTTAGAGGCATCTATTGCCGACTGTGGGGCCCCTCAACCTTCTGATTCTGGAGACGAGACTCTGACTCAATAATTGTAAGTGTTTTTTAAATAGTATTATAATTAACATTTAGCGGCAAGTAAATTAGTTTTTTATATAAAGTTATTTAATTGATAATGATTCTGATTAACCAAACGGTGCATACTGTAACTCATCGGTATGGATTATGTGTGGTTATTCATTCATTGGTTGTTAGTGGAGGGTGAATTGGATAAACAGCGTATTTTGTTACATAATCATTTGTATGATACAGTTTCGTATATTTTATCATTTTCATTTTAACTTGAAATTTCATATTAAATATTATTTATTCCATGTTATTGAACTTATGTAATTCTACAAACCAGTTAGGAATTTAATTATTGTGTTTACAGTTTTAATTTAACAAGGTTGAATCAATAAGAAAAATAAAATATAAATAATTATAAGGTGTCTCTACTGATAGGTTCCATATCGCGCTGCTGTGGGTAATATATATGAGGCATTTCATTGTTATATATTTATTTTATTATTTATTGTAGTAATTTCGCGAAAATGTGGTTCTTGGCGTAAAATTGTCTGAGGAAATGAATTTTGCTATTAAAAATTATCTTATATACTAAAAGGCTTGAGATCATTTTCAGCAGCTTAGCAACCGTTTTTCGACTCGCCTACTGCCTAAACGAGTGAACCGATTTTTATGAACTTTTTTTTATTTGATAGAGGATCATGTGAAGTAGTGCCTTTTGGGTATATGAATATTGTAGATGGCGTGGTAGTCGCAGGGGAGTTGAAAAACAGTGATTTTTTTGACTCCTTGGATACGGGCATTATACGTTATTCGATTGTTTTTTTCATTTGACATATAGGTAGAGGATGAATTTGACTATATTTCTATGCATGTTTCAACCCAATATTGGGTATATTAAGAAAGTTATTAAGAAAAAACTGAAAAATGCACGGAACGCAAATGGGAGCATGCCATGGAAGTTTTGTTTTCTTTTTGATAAAAATGATTTTTTTGTCTACTGTCAGATTTGACGTTTCCAATTTGAAATTTTATTTGGATTTATCTTTTATATTTGATAAGGTAGAAGTATTTTGAAAATTTTATTGAGTATTTAAAGATGGAGCACGCATTATGTTTAGATACTTTTGTATAAATTTGTAATATATTTTTTGAAATTTTTTATTCAACTTAACAATGCACTGTGAAGTTGAATCATATTGTTATTTATTACTGTAGTATTTATAGTAATATATTTTGACCCAAGTGTAAATGTTCAATTAAAATTAGGTATCTATATATCCAATATCCGTGGATAATACTATTTCTCAGTATTTTACTGAAAGTTTTAAATGTCAAATTAATATACAAATTTAACAATGGAGTCCGATAATTGGGATTTTTATCTATTGTACTTGAGTTTTGGTTGAGTTTGAGTTTGTCCTGCCCAAGCCGCCCTTGCGATCTTTATCCTGAATACGCCCATTAACTAACAACTGGACAAGCACGAGACACGACGCGGACTAGAGATGATCTAGATTGTTATTGCACTTGTATCAAGTATCAACTCTGTTTTTACAAAAGTATGTATGGTATTATAATAAGCACCAAGGGGTACAAAATATGGCTTCTATGATCGGCATTTGTTTTTCAATAAAAATTTAATATAATCATGATTGGTATTAAACATTATCGTCTAATGTTGCCCAAAATTATGGCTGTTTACTAAGTATAAATTGCACTCGGTGAGCGGAATTTGTTTTTTCTGAATATGTTTTAAATTATATCGCGATTGATTTCAAATTAAAGGTCATAATAAGGACACAAAATGTACAGTATGGAATAAACTGACTTTCGACAATTTGACTTTTGTTTTTAGTCGGACAAAAAGCATTTTTTCAGTTTTCACAATTTTTTTTTATTTGTTTTTAAAACACTAATGACTACCTACTTGGTATATTCCAATAATCACATCAAAAGACGTCAGAAAATTTAGTACCTACTTATATTACAGTCAGTGAAAATTATAAACATTTTATATTAGCATTTTCCTGTTTTATAGTTTCCTCGGAATTTATCACAAATCCATCGAGTTATATATATTTTTTTAAACTAAAGGGCTAGATGATAACTAATTTTTGTCGCGCGCAGCGGTAGAGTCTAAATGTTAAAATCGTTATAGGTAATTGAGGCACGAAATGCCAAATTGTCCCACATTCAGGGTCCGCGGAGCTTAAGCCCGCGAAGCGGGCAAATCCCCCTTGTCGCGCGCAGCGGTAGAGTCTGAATGTTAAAATCGTTATAATTGAGGCACGAAGTTCCAAATTATCCCACATTCAGAGTCCGCGGAGCTTAAGCCCGCGAAGCGGGCAAATCCCCCTTGTCGCGCGCAGCGGTAGAGTCTGAATGTTAAAATCGTTATAATTGAGGCACGAAGTGCCAAATTGTCCCATATTCAGGATCCGCGGAGCTTAAGCCCGCGAAGCGGGCGAATCCCCCTTGTCGCGCGCAGCGGTAGAGTCTGAATGTTAAAATCGTTATAATTGAGACACGAAGTGCCAAATTGTCCCACATTCAGGGTCCGCGGAGCTTAAGCCCGCGAAGCGGGCGAATTCCCCTTGTCGCGCGCAGTGGTAGAATCTGAATGTTAAAATCGTTATATTTGAGGCACGAAGTGCCAAATTGTCCCACATTCAGAGTCCGCGGAGCTTAAGCCCGCGAAGCGGTCGAATCCCCCTTGTCGCGCGCAGCGGTAGAGTCTGAATGTTAAAATCGTTATAATTGAGGCACGAAGTGCCAAATTGTCCCACATTCAGGATCCGCAGAGCTTAAGCCCGCGAAGCGAGCGAATCACCCTTGTCACGCGCAGCGGTAGAGTCTGACTGTTAAAATCGTTATAATTGAGGCACGAAGTGCCAAATTGTCCCAAATTCAGGGTCCGCGGAGCTTAAGCCTGCGAAGCGGGCGGATCCCCCTTGTCGCGCACAGCGGTAGAGTCTGAATGTTAAAATCGTTAAAATTGAGGCACGAAGTGCCAAATTGTCCCACATTCAGGGTCCGCGGAGCTTAAGCCCGCGAAGCGGGCGAATCCTCCTTGTCGCGCGCAGCGGTAGAGTCTGAATGTTAAAATCGTTATAATTGAGGCACGAAGTGCCGAATTGTCCCACATTCAGAGCCCGCGAACAAGGCGAATCCTCCTTGTCACGCGGCAGCGGTTGAGTCTGAATGTTAAAATCGTTATAATTGAGGCACGAAGTGCCAAATTGTCCCACATTCAGGATCCGCGGAGCTTAAGCCCGCGATGCGGGCAAATTTCCCTTGTCGCGCGCAGCGGTAGAGTCTGAATGTTAAAATCGTTATAATTGAGGCACGAAGTGTGGGTGTGTGTGGGTGTGTGTCCCACATTCAGGGTCCACGGAGCTTAAGCCCGCGAAGCGGGCGGATCCCCCTTGTCGCGCACAGTGGTAGAGTCTGAATGTTAAATTCGTTAAAATTGAGGCACGAAGTGCCAAATTGTCCCACATTCAGGGTCCGCGGAGCTTAAGCCCGCGAAGTGGGCGAATCCTCCTTGTCGCGCGCAGCGGTAGAGTCTGAATGTTAAAATCGTTATAATTGAGGCACGAAGTGCCGAATTGTCTCACATTCAGAGTCCGCGGAGCTTAAGCCCGCGAAGCGGGCGAATTCCCCTTGTCGCGCGGCAGCGGTAGAGTCTAAATTATGTTAAAATCGTTATAATTGAGGCACGAAGTGCCGAATTGTCCCACATTCAGAGCCCGCGAAGCAGGCGAATCCTCCTTGTCGCGCGCAGCTGTAGAGTCTGAATGTTAAAATCGTTATAATTGAGGCACGAAGTGCCAAATTGTCCCACATTCAGGGTCCGCGGAGCTTAAGCCCGCGATGCGGGCGAATTTCCCTTGTCGCGCGCAGCGGTAGAGTCTGAATGTTAAAATCGTTATAATTGAGGCACGAAGTGCCGAATTGTCTCACATTCAGAGTCCGCGGAGCTTAAGCCCGCGAAGCGGGCGAAGTCCCCTTGTCGCGCGGCAGCGGTAGAGTCTAAATTATGTTAAAATCGTTATAATTGAGGCACGAAGTGCCGAGTAGTCCCACATTCAGAGCCCGCGAAGTAGGCGAATCCCCCTTGTCGCGCGGCAGCGCGACCTAGCCGAAGGCCCGCGTAGCGGGGCCTGACGCTAGTTTATCTCTAATGATGAGTCCCCTTTTTAAAGATCTTTTCTCAAGAATTGCAAACATTAGTCATTTTGTATTTATTTTTGTAATTCATTATTTAAATGCATTACATATCTATTACGCCATTGTATCCATCTTGGATGTGGAAGCAACACTTACTGTGCCTGTGTATCATTAGTATAGATATCCGTAGTACCATGTGTGTGCGGTTCTCGGCCATCTACTCATGGTTTGTTATTTTTAATCTTAGAAAATTCGCGAAAATTTCGTTACCGGGATAAAATTATTCAAGGAAGTTGATTCAGCTATTGAAAAAATTATTTAAATGCATAAATATCTATCATGACTTCGGATGCGGCAGCCTCACATATTATGTGAGTCATCGGTATTGTGTGTGCGGGTATCAACCAACAACTTTACTCATAAATGTTTGTTATTGTTACAGATTATTCTGGACTTCATGTACAAAGTTTGAAATTCTACAGTTGCAGTCTACAGTCTCTAGGAGAGGGAACATCATCTCCTGGTGCTGCTGAATCTTCTTCAGCTGGTAAACTTCTACTAAAATGACTAGTTCACCAGTTTAACACGTAAGTTTTTTTATTTTTACTTTGTGTTCCATTTAAAATTATGTTTTATATTATGTCATAATAGTCTAAGCTCCCATGACACAAATCACAACACCTCTTTTTTAGAAAATTTACAATATCGAATCAAAATCTTGTCAAACATAAAAATAACATTGCTCTCATGAGTTCGATTCGATATTTTTCATTTAAGTTACACTTAAAATTTAAGTGGTAGCGGTGCAAATGGCCATTATAATCTTAAAATAATGTTAATTTGTTCTTTAATGACCATTTGCACCGCCTCCACTTAAATTTTAAGTGTCACTTAAATGGAAAATATCGAATCGAATTAATGACAGCAATGTTATTTCTACGTTTGATAATTTGATTTTGATTCGATATTATTCATTTAAGAAAAACTTAATAACGTCAAAAATACATAAATTAACACTTTATTGTTTATAAATATTGATTTCACAATAATTTGCGAAAAATACTAGTAAATTCGCGCGAATCAATTTCAAAAATTGATGTACAGTCTTCAAATTTTCGTTTTTGTGTTTGGAATATTTATTTGTATAAAACATGAAGCATCCGCAATATCTTAAAACTGCACTAAACGAGTTTCTTTCTACGAAAAGTTAAACAACAATTAAAACTAACTTGAAATATGAATGAAATTAGTAAAGTAGATAAAAAATATAATTCGACGTTTTATCATTAAGTCTTCCGGTCTCCTGCATGACTCTATTATCTATCTCAAGAATATTCTGGATTTATTTAGGCCTGTAAAACTGTCTCTTTAATAGCTGTTATTAAAACCCTCGCTCGCTTCATCTTCGAGAATAATAGCCTCCATTATAGCGTCGTTGTATAATGTACTATTAATTAATTTTCATGTCATAATGTTTATGAATCTTCTCTAAATAAATTAAATTAATAGTGGAATTCTGTGATAATTTGTGGTCGCTACAGATCTATAAAATTGTAAATATTAAACAAAATCGCAATAAAATTTATAATCATGTGAATATTTTTATATTTGTCAACAAACATTGATGTGTTTTTGTTCAATATTTAAAGATTTACAAATTTGTAAAACTTGTATAGATTTGCACAGTTATATTGTGTGTGCGGTTATCAGCTATTAGTGAAGAGTGGAGATTTTTCATTGTAAATTAAATTATTTGTTGTTTAGTGCAGTTTTTATGAATCTAAATATTTCTTTGTTATTGTTACAGATTATTTTGGACTTCATGTACAAAGTTTGAAGATTCTTTGGCTTGAGAATGTCATGGGATAAATTGTACAGTTGGACATCGTCTACAGCAGTCTCTAGAAGAAAAAATGTCATCTCCTTGTGCTGTTGAATCATCTTCAGACTATGTTATACTGAATTCACCAGTTCATCATGTAAGTTTATGATTTTTTCTTTTTGTATTCCATTTGAACTCAACTTAAGTGTGCCAGCCTCACAGATCTCTGTATACATAAAAAAGTCAAAGTAACTCAATGTTTTGGTACAACTGCAGAGTACCAACCTCACAGATGTCTGTGAACGTCGATATATAATATACCACAGTTCAAAAAGTAACTTAATGTTCGCACTCACTTTAGTGTGGCAGCCTCACAGGTTACTGTGACTTCAGTAATGAAACTACAGAACAGAAATTAAAAGTAACTCAATGTATTGGCACAACTTTAGTGTGGCAGCCTCACAGATCACTGTGAACATCAGTATAGATACCACAGTTCAAAAAGTAACTCAATAATGCTTTTACTCAATTTAAGTGTGGCAGCCTCACTTATGTGAGTCATCGGTTTAGGTATGTTTAACCGTGTGTGCGGTTCTAGTCTCACTCACTCATGACTGTGGAGAGAAAACTACAGAGAAAATTTTTGTGCAGTGAACTGAAATGTTTACCTGCCTGGATTTGGCCCAGATGTAAAAAGAAATAGTTTTTGTTGTTCAAAAGATTAGATAAAAATAAAGATACAAATATAATGTACTGTATCTTATATTTATTGAAATCTGCAATACACCTTCCATAATCTCAAATAAAACCAACAATCGAAACTTTATGGAACCGAATAAACATAAACAATCGAAACATCGTCCTATGCAAGAACAATTATTAAGGAATTGTGACACAGAGTATTTTAAATATATTTTAAGTAAATTAAACTTTAAATATAACTTAGATATTAAAGTATACAGCTGGCAATTATTTTTATTGTTTCCTCTAATTACTATAAACGACTTTACCCCTGTGTAACTCCACCTTTATTCAATTCGTTTGGCATAGTATCTACAAGTTACAATAGTCCAAGATCCCAGGACCGCCAGACGTTACTTATTTTCTCAGTAACCAAATGTATGGGATTAAGTAGTGTAAGTATGTACTATGAGTGTATGCGTACCTGCAAGCTTGGGCCGACGGCCAATTAATAGATATCCGGTGCTAAAGGTAAGTCAAAATAGTATTCACATTTCTTCAAGTTTCAGTGCTGATTTTTACGTATGTTTTAGAGAATATAGTTAAAAATTAATAATCAATACTGCCAGACACTTATTTCCATCGGCGGTAACTTTTACCAGACACTTTAAAGCACATGTTTGACATAATAGAATAACTGACATAATTGACTTAGCTTGTTTTCAAGCAACTATGATTATTGAAATATATGTCTGCCAGTTATTCTATTATGTCAAACGTGTGCTTTAAAGTGTCTGGTAAAAGTTACCGCCGATGGAAAGTGTCTGGCAGTATTGATTATTAATTTTTAACTATATTCTCTAAAACATACGTAAAAATCAGCACTGAAACTTGAAGAAATGTGAATACTATTTTGACTTACCTTTAGCACCGGATATCTATTAATTGGCCGTCGGCCCAAGCTTGCAGGTACGCATACACTCATAGTACATACTTACACTACTTAATCCCATACATTTGGTTACTGAGAAAATAAGTAACGTCTGGCGGTCCTGGGATCTTGCTCTACAAGTCCTAAACATACTTTTCTGGAGAAAAATCCCAAATATTCTACAGAGTCTGTGTCACAATTCTTTTTTTATTCGGTTCCATAGTTTCGACTGTTGATTTGATTTGAGATTGTGAAAATGTATTGCAGTGTTCAATAAATAGATACAGTACATTACTTGTATTTTGATTTTTATTTAAACTTTTGTACAACAAAAAACGATTTATTTTTTACGTCTGGGCCAATGAGACGGGGCTCGTATATATTAATTTATTTTACAAGTCACTTAAATAAGAGAATTATTGGCAATTACTTTGTGAAATAGATGTTTAACTTATGTACTTATGGTTCTTATTTAATATGGGTAACAGCATGAACTGTGCGATAAATGTTACTAATATATTTGTGTTTTCTAGATATTCGAGGATCTCATGTGAATATAGACTTTTACAAGTGCCGTGTTATCTTCTAAGGAAGCAGGAGCAGTTGTAGCGGCCTTCAAAAGACATGGGATAATATTTTTTCGGTAAGTTTCTTTACTCTTTTTTTTATAATACATATATATTTGTCGTGCCTTTTACTCAATTTGATGGATATTATGTTTTACCGTGTGTGTAGTTACCAGCAGTTAACTCACTCATGACTGTTTGTGGAGAGTACACTACAGGGCAGTAAATTGAAATTGGATCTGAAACTGAACAGTCAGAACCACAGTCGGTCATTAGCACATTCAGCTATACATCCAATTTAAACTATTTTACTTGAATTTCAATATTGAATCTTATAACATTACATTTATTTATTATTATTGGTATTCAATAGGTTTAGATCTCAATTACAGAATAATATTACAACATTGCAAATATACATTGACTAAATATAGTAAGCAAAATAGAAAAAAATTTGAATACAAATACAGATAATAAACCAAATTAGAGATTAAATCGAGGAAACAAAGTCAAACAAATATAATAATATTAATTACATACATAATCTATCACGCCTTTCACCCAATTAGGGTGCGGCAGTTATCGGTATAGATATATATATTTTTTTTTATCGTGTGTGTGGTTATCAGCCGTCAACTGATGAATACTTTTGTTTACCTGGACAAAAGATGTTTGTTTTGAAAAAGACAGTTGATATTGATTGTTGTACCGCTCGACATAATAATAAATTTATTAAATTTAAAAAGCTCGTTATTTAATGATTTTTAACAGTTTTACATACTTCCTGTATAAATATTTTCAGGATAAGCAAATTAATAGTGTTTATAAAATGTAAATAAATTATTTGTGTTTCCTAGGTATTCGAGCATATCATTATGTAAGAAAGAATGTGAAGAAGCCAAGCAGTCTTCGGAGGACATGGAAGAATTTTCTGCACATGACATCAACTACGAGAGTCGTCCAGGGATTACACTGAACAACTTCAACATCCATCGTGGGACTTTCTGCAGGCGACATCAACTCCAGCAGCTTTCCAGGGCTTAATGATAAGTTAATTATCAAAGATAGTTTTGCCAGTCTTTTCCCTTTGCGTTCTTTAACTCGAAATAATATTTTACATAAATAATAAAGACTTGAATAGTTGCAAGGAGTAAACCACATCGTTTTTACTTTACTAGTACTTTAATAGTACAGATTAAGGGATCAACGGAATTTTGATGAAACTAGTGACATTATTATTTATTTTAAAATAATTTTAATTGGGGGTGATAGCTTTGCCTTTGGTTGTTTTGTTTGTCATGTTCTTGGGTTTCAAGTTAAAATCAATTGCGGTCAATATTAAACTTAAATAGGAAATGTCACTAGTGAAAATAAATGTGGTTTACTCCTTGTTTAATTTTTATTTTTCTACGAACATAATAAATAAAGAGATGCATTTGAAACTGCAAATAAAATTGAATATGTTAATGTGACAATACAATAAATAAAGAACAAGAAGTGATGAATAAATTCGTTGTTGCCAGATACTTAACATTAAGTTGCGAACATAATGATGACAATTTGAGCAGAATTAATTTTTTATAAGTTGAATGTTGTAGACTTTTGAATAATAACAAATAAATTGAATTGAAGTAACTGGCAGCTTCGAAACAGCAGACAGCATGCATCTCTTTCTTTAATGAATTATGTACAGGACCATTTAGAATTAGGAAATTTTGGTAGGTGAAATAACTTACAGTGACATTTCGGTTCGCGAATTATTCTTTTGCAATTAGGTGTGGCATTGATTTGAATTGAATTTGAAATTTAAATTGGGATAAGTATAGTTAGGGGAACCTACGTACCTATTATCTCCGGTTCTAAGGGCCGTATCGATAAAATCTACATTGTATTCGATAGGGGATGAAAAACTGAGCATCTTTTACATTTGACTTTTTCCTCTACGACCCTTAGTTTAAGGGTTAATGAATATGTTTAGACGACTTTTTCACCACTTTGATTGTTCATAACCCTTACACTAAGGGTCGTAGAGGAAAAAGTTAAATGCGAAAGATGCTCAGTTTTTCATCCCCTATCGAATGCAATGTAGATTTTTTCGATACGACCCTTAGAACCGAAGATACAAATAAGGGTTGAATATCTCCGGTGCTAATTAACTTTTAGGGGTGGCAATATGCATACTGGTGTATTTCAACGCGTAGAGTACGAATATGACCCGTAAATCACTCCCCAACCCTTAGTTTTTACGTAATCGCGTTTTTAAATTTTCACCCTCACTCGACTTTAGTTTTGAATCTAACAAAAATCACCAAGTTTGTATTAGGAGAACATGAATGGTGGGAGATCGAAAAACTAAAAAATCTGCTGTGGCCACCACACGACCTCTCGCCTAATTCTGCTTATTCTACTAATCTAATAAATAGTTTTACTTACATTTTAATAGTTTCATGTTCATGTAATATGTAAACGATAATGTATACCAATATGCAAGTAAAAGATGTCAACTGTACTGTCACTGTCATAATAATTCAAATTTTATGTAGAAACAAATTTTATATCATGGACAACAAGATACTAGAATTTCAAAAAAATAGAATATTAATTGTACTTTATTTTATTGTTAAATACTTCCAGATTCAGCAATTTGTATTTATAATTAACTGTACACATAGATAATTACAATTTCTTTTATTTTTAATTGCAAAAATTGTCATAAATAAATAATGTACCAATATATTTAAGGAAAACTTTTCCAAACTTCTAAAAGTACTACTTCCGGTTTGCGGATTTCTACCAAAATCTTATCCGGTGTTAAGATACTTATTAAAACCTTAAATATGAAATTTGGTTATAAACGGTTTGATACTTTTTAAGTTATCGTGGACGAAAAATCGTCGGTTCATACAAACGCACACACACACACACACACACAGACATCATCGTGAAAATAGTAAATTCGTATTCTAGAGACCCTGAAACGTGCTTATCCACCAAAAACTCATACTCGAAAATTTTGACCCATTACAATACCTCTCTTAGAATATGAGGCGAGAGGTAATAAAAATCGACCAAAACGGCCGTATCTATAGACAGGCAGATAGAGAATGAAAAGCTACGCAGTCTTTGTATTTAACTTTTTGCCCTTAGCCCTTTAGTTTACGAGATAATAATTGTTTAAAGTCAGCAAAATTTCACAAAAATCGATGAAAATTACGTTGATTTCAAGGGTGGTTTGTATCATATTCACCTAATTAGGACCCGATGAATCAAAATATGCCCTCCAATTTGAGGTAGGTATAGACATAATACTGTTTTTGACCACCTAACATTACATTACAAATGTTTACGAGGGTCGTGTTACTAATATTTCGTTTATATTCAATTACTCTACTAATAATAGTACCAGCATAGTAAAAATTTGTATCCAAGGGTAAAATAATCTGAGGAATCCAATGGTGCCAAGATCAGCCCTGTATCTTGTACCGTTCAGAAGTTACAAACAAAGTTTTCGTGGTTATGTCACATTTGACAAGTCTAATATTATTAATTATATAAATAACATAATTTAAGCTGAAAATTAGTAAACATATGTAAAAAATTACGCTGAATCGATTGCTGTAGTTCTTTTTGCCGAAAGATAAACAGTTTAGCCGTAAATAATTAATTTCCAATACGACACTAGCGCCAATCCGCAAAACTGAGCACTGTGTAAGTCTGGTGAACTACTCTTCCGTCTAAATAATAGTTACCTGTTTTACTGACTTGAAAACAGTTAAGCGTTTTACCGACTAAGTAGTTCACCAGAATCACGATGCTAAAAAATTTGCGGATTGGCGCTCGTGTTCCATTATAAATTAATTATTTATGGCTAAATTGTTGGTTTTTGATCAAAACCGATTACAGCAATCGAGTCAGCGTAATTTTTTACATATGTTTACTAATTTTCAGCTTTAATTATGTTATTTAAATAATTCATAATATTTGACTTGTCAAATGTGACCTAACCACAAAAACAAACTTGGAAGATTTGGTTCTTAGCGCATTATAATAACTGTTTCAGTAAATTCTAAGTCTAGTAGCTCGCTAGTAAGTTTCTTTTGTGCATATTATAATGTTTTAGTGTCCATACAGTTAGAGTTATTGTTGTTTACGTTAGAAGTTTCATGTACAATAACATTTTGGTTTGTTTTAGGCTACAAAATGATTTTGAGGCATTGTCTGCAGTTCGTCAAGCATTTAGAGTCTTTGACGACCTTCTGGTGAACTTCTGAGGCTGAATTAAGAATCCATAGCCTCAGAAATATTAATATGTAAGTACATTTTATTTATTTAGTGTTGAACCATTTCTTTGTATTCTGTAGAGTTACTGGCGATTAAAATAAGTTAAGAACGAATTCATTTGTATCTTTAGATAATACCGGGTTTAAAATAAGTAGAGGAATCTATTAACTCTTGTTTTTAGTAAATTCTAAGTCTAGTAGATCGCTAGTAAGTTCTTTTGTGCATATTATAATGTGTTTGTGTCAAAACAATTAGAATTATTGTTGTTTACGTTAGAAGTTCCATGTACAATAACATTGTGGTTTGTTTTAGGCTACAAAATGATTTTGGGGCATTGTCTGCAGTTCTTCAAACATTTAGAGTCTTTGAAGACCTTCTGGTGAACCTCTGAGGTCCATGTAAGGGTTAAATAAGAATCTAAAGTTCAGAAACAGTAATATGTAAGTAAATTTTATTGATTTAGTCTTGAACCATTTCTTTGTGTACTGTACAGTGACAGGCGATTGAAATAAGACAGAAAGAACTAACTGATTTGTGTTTTTCGATACTAGATGGTTTAGAAGACGTGGAGAAATCTATTAACTTTTGTTTGTGTGTTTCTAGGCAAGAAATACTTCTTCAAAGACCAAGACTCAACGATCTTCACAGCCGCGTAGAGAACAAGCACCGAACTCTCTCTGGATGGGTCACCCGCCAGCCCTCACACCCGTGGACAATACTGTGAGACGTCAACTCATTTGGCGTCAGGATTAAGATTATATTAAGGCCGTTATACTTAAAATAAAATATCCCATGTTATGTTTTTAATTTAAGAATAACTCTAAAACGGTTAGAGATACCGCAATGATCGTTGAAAATATGGAAATTAGAGTGAATTTTACGTAAGGAAATGTTAAGTTTATAAGAATTAAGATTATATTAAGGCCGTTATATTTAAAATAAAATATCTCATGTTATTCAAATGGAGATTTTTAATTTAAGAATAACTCTAAAACGGTTAGAGATAGCGCAATGATCGTTGAAAATATGGAAATTAGAGCGAATTTTACGTAAGGAAATGTTAAGTTTATAAGAATTAAGATTATATTAAGGCCGTTATATTTAAAATAAAATATCTCATGTTATTCAAATGGAGATTTTTAATTTAAGAATAACTCGGAAACGGTTAGAGATAGCGCAATGATCGTTGAAAATATGGAAATTAGAGCGAATTTTACGTAAGGAAATGTTAAGTTTATAAGAATTAAGATTATATTAAGGCCGTTATATTTAAAATAAAATATCTCATGTTATTCAAATGGAGATTTTTAATTTAAGAATAACTCGGAAACGGTTAGAGATAGCGCAATGATCGTTGAAAATATGGAAATTAGAGCGAATTTTACGTAAGGAAATGTTAAGTTTATAAGAATTAAGATTATATTAAGGCCGTTATATTTAAAATAAAATATCTCATGTTATTCAAATGGAGATTTTTAATTTAAGAATAACTCGGAAACGGTTAGAGATAGCGCAATGATCGTTGAAAATATGGAAATTAGAGCGAATTTTACGTAAGGAAATGTTAAGTTTATAAGAATTAAGATTATATTAAGGCCGTTATATTTAAAATAAAATATCTCATGTTATTCAAATGGAGATTTTTAATTTAAGAATAACTCGGAAACGGTTAGAGATAGCGCAATGAGCGTGACATTTTTGGATTCCTCGCACATTTTTGAGTTAGGAACCACATTTTTAAAATTTTAGAGCCACTGCTTTAGCCGTAATTTAATTATTAATGTAAACACATCACTTTTTAAATGGGATTTTTTTACTTCTAAGGGCTCTATTTCATAAACGGTTATAGTTAGCGGTCTGAGCATGACATTTTTGAATTCCTCGTACTTTTTTATGTTAGGAACCACATTTTCAATGTTTCAGAGTCACTGCTTTAGCCGTAATTTAATTATTAATGTAAACATCACTTTTTAAATGTGATTTTTTGACTTCTAATTATGAAACTGAGGGGTAGTTACACCCAAATATACCTATATTAATATTGTATTGTATTTTAACTTATCTTATGTGTTATTATTTTATTAGAATATGTAAGTATGATTAGAATTATGAAGCTGTGGGGTAGTTATACCCAAACATACCTATGTTGATATTGTATATTATTTATCTTAAGTGGTTTTATTTTATTCACAATATGTGAGTCAGTCACACCAAAGGATTAGAATTATGAAACTGTGGGATAGTTACACCCAAAGATATGTATTATAATATGTACACTTTTTAAATAAATAAATAATGTTGTTAAAATAATAAATTTGCTTTAAATAATAATAATATACCAACCTATTGTCCCACCTACGCCCCGTTACAAAAATATGATTTCTTCGGCTGGTTAAAATTTTCAACTCAAAATCTCAATATTTGTATCAGGAGAACTTGTTGGAGATCAAAACTACCAATTAAAATTTGTTGCCAAACTGCGAAAAATTCGACGAAAAACAGCAAAATTTTCATCAATTTTTTGATTAATTTTTTGATCTCCCACCATTCATGTTCTCCTGATACCAAATTGGCGATTTTTGTTAGACTCAAATCTGAAGTCGAGTGAGGGTGAAAATTTAAAAACGCGATTACGTAAAAACTAAGGGTTGGGGAGTGATTTACGGGTCATATTCGTACTCTACGCGTTGAAATACACCAGTATGCATATTGCCACCCCTAAAAGTTAATTAGCACCGGAGATATTCAACCCTTATTTGTATCTCCGGTGCTAAGGGTCGTATCGAAAAAATGTACTTTGCAGTCGATAGGGGATGAAAAACTGAGCATCTTTTACATTTAACTTTTTACTCTACGACCCTTAGTTTAAGGGTTAATGACTATTTTTAGACGACTTTTTCACCACTTTGATTGTTCATAACCCTTAAACTAAGGGTCGTAGAGGAAAAAGTTAAATGTAAAAGATGCTCAGTTTTTCATCCCCTATCGAATGCAATGTAGATTTTTTCGATACGACCCTTAGAACAGGAGATACAAATAAGGGTTGAATATCTCCGGTGCTAATTAACTTTTAGGGGTGGCAATATGCATACTGGTGTATTTCAACGCGTAGAGTACGAATATGACCTCTAAATCACTCCCCAACCCTTAGTTTTTACGTGATCACGTTTTTAAATTTTCACCCTCACTCGACTTGAATTTTGAATCGAACAAAAATCACCAAGTTTGTATCAGGATAACATGAATGGTGGGAGATCGAAAAAATAATTAAATATCGGCCAAAAAGGCCGTATCTATAGACAGGCAGATAGAGAATGAAAAGTTACGCAACCTTTGTATTTAACTTTTGGCCCTTAGCCCTTTAGTTTACGAGATAATAATAATTTAATATCAGCAAAATTTCACCAGAAACTACCAAAATTACGTTTATTTCAAGGGTGGTTTGTATCATATACACCAAATTAGGACCCGCTGAATCCAAATATGCACCCCATTTGGCCGTGCAACCCTTAGTTTCCGAGTTATAAGCAATTTAAAATTTTCCTAGCGTAGTGTCAATTTTTTTGACGATTTTGCTAGTAAAATTACAACTACGCTAGGAAAATTTGGAAATGCTTATAACTCGTAAACTAAAGGTAGCAGGATAAAGAGGGGTAGTCTAACCCCTCAATTAGGACCCACTGAATCCAAATATGCACCCCATTTTGTCGTGCAACCCTTAGTTTCCGAGTTATAAGCAATTTAAAATTTTCCTAGCGTAGTGTCAATTTTTTCGACGATTTTGCTAGTAAAATTACAACTACGCTAGGAAAATTTTAAAATACTTATAACTCGTAAAGTAAGGGTAGTAGGCTAAAGAGAGGTAGTCTAACCCCTCAATTAGGACCCGCTGAATCCAAATATGCGCTCCATTTTTCTGTGCAATCCTTAGTTTTCGAGTTATTTGCAGTTTAATATTTTCCTAGAGTAGTTGCAACTTTGCTTCATTTGCTGGACCACTCGACAAAAAGTTTGGACCGATTTTGGACTGATTTTACCCCTAATATGTTTTAATGCTAAATAAACATTTCAAGGGGGTAATTTATACTCTACCCCCTAATTCGAACCCGCTGAATCCAAATATGTACCCCATTTAGTCATTCAACCCTTAGTTTAAGATATATTGTACATTTAAATAACTGCCACCAACAGATGGCAGCACCTATCTCGTTTGGAGCTTATATAAACCTAAATAAGGGTGTTTATGTTAAAAATGTTTAATTAAGTTCATTTATTTATAAGATTGTGTATTGTATTGAAGTATTTTATTAAATAAATCATAAAATTTATACTTACTGTTTATTATTTCGTATCCTAGGTTTAAGGTCGTGTACTCTCACCGTAGAAGTCCTGTAAGGGTTTAGGAAGTGTACAAAGGGTTGTTTAAGAAATAAAATTAGTGCAATGATGTAAGTATTACTTATTTGTTTTTATTAATAATATATACAGCTATTTCATCTCGATTATTTAATTTTTATGATACAAAATCAATAAATACAATAAATAGCAGACATTTCTTCATTGGAGGCCAGTGGTCAATTGGAGAATGGTAAGTAGGGTCTCCTCCTAAGAAGATAACCGCCTCCACGGGTCGAAAACCTGGACATACAAATAAATAATTAATATATGTCGCAAACCCCGCTTTGATAAGTAAATTACGAGGAATCCAATGCCGCAAACCGCGCTTTGATAAGTCTTTTAGTTTTAGAGATATGAGCTCTCAAAGTTTAGATCCAAAATCGAAAAAAAAAACAAAGGTTAACCACTTAGTTCTTTTTTGGTCAAAATTGAAATTTCTCTTAAAAGTAGCGGATTATACTAAGTAAATTACGAGGAATCCAATGCCGCAAACCGCGCTTTGATATAAACGAAATATTAGTAACACGAGTACTTTACTCTCGTAAACCGAATATAGACCGAATTGAATTTTCTCTAAAAACGGATTATACTAAGTAAAGTACGAGGAATCCAATGCCGCAAACCGCGCTTTGATAAGTCTTTTAGTTTTAGAGATATGAGCTCTCAAAGTTTAGATCCAAAATCGAAAAAAACAAAGGTTAACCACTCTAATTTCTCTAAAAAGTCGCGGATTATACTAAGTAAATTATGAAGAATCCATGCAGCAAACCGCGCTTTGAAATCTCTTTTAGTTTCCGAGGAATGACATAAATATTTCTTATTATTTTCAATTTTTATTAGTACATAGATTTGCAAAAATTTGTTTTCAATCTCTATAAAAATATATAACAGTAGAAAAATACAATTATTAATAACAACAACAGGATCCATAAGTGCCTAAGAGTTATTTTTACGCATTAATTCGTTGATTTTACTCCTCAGAAAGTCATTTTCTTGTTGCAGTTGTTGGTTTTGTTGTTGTAGATTAGAATTTGGTGCAGATCCGTAGTAGTAATCAAACAGCCGCTCCATGTTGCTCTCTTGGCTCACGAACTGCTTGCTAAAGCACAGCTGCAGGTTTAGGAAGTATCTGCTGAGCGCGTCAGTTAAGTCAGAGATTTGTTCGTTCACGACTTCTTTCACAATACTGTTGATCATTTTGTGCAGTTCTTCGGGGGAAATTGTTGGCGCCGGCATAACAATCGGAGAAATATTTGAAGAACCCAGTTCTTCAGTTTTTAAAAACGATAATTTTGCTGCGCTGTGCTGTCTAGGAGTAGAAGACGACAGTTTTACGGTCGGAACATCGGATATTCTGCCGTTACTTTCCACGCTAGGTGAAGATTGTAGTTCTAAATGATGCTTCTTTTGATCCAACCATTTTTTCACGCTATCCGAAAGCCCTAAATTGGACAATTCTGATTTTCGTTCTATAAAACTACCGGTAGTTCTTTTTGGTTCAAAGTTATCGATTCCATTGAAGAAAGAATCGCCCGCAGCTGAATTATTTTTAGATTTAGTTTCATCGGCTTGTAATATTTCTTCATTATTTGTAGAAATCTCGTTGACAATGCCTAATATGTTGGAAAAAGAATCTACAGAAGCGGTTGAGGATTGCGGATCTAGATTAGATTCAACGGGCTTTTCTTCAGCTATCTGAATAGAGTCTGTGGTTGAATCTAACGCAAACGGTTGATACATAATGCGTTTGATTTCTCCGGAATGCGCTGCTATGGTTTTGAGCGGGCTTTCATGGTTCCTGAGATCATAAATATAAATAGTTCCTCGACTGGAAGCAACAGCAATTGTGATTCCATCCGGCGCCATATCTATCGCAGACAGCGGATGGTCAGTCATCACCGGTAAAGCGATGGACGCTCCGCCTATATCGTAACAAATAAAAGTACGATCCAAACCAACAGAAACCAACAATTTGCTGTTCTGCGCCGAAAAAACGCAGTCTGTAACTGGAGCTTTATGAGATTTAAGGCACATTAACTCTCTATTATTGTTGATATCCCAAACTGCGACGACTCCCTCGTCGCTAGCCGTGCCCAACATGTGTCTTTGTGTTGAGTGGAAACGAACAACAGACACAGATTTCGAGTCAGGAATCCTCATGACGCTAGTTCTTTGATTTGTAGTGTTGCTATACAAAGTGACATTGCCATCCGTGCTACCGGTAACTAAATGCGTATCTTTTAAACTCCAGTCTATCATTGTCACTGACGAACCAGTGTTGACGAATCGTTTTTTGATGCTTTTGGCTTTGATGTCATAGAGTAAAACGCTGCCGCTGACAGTACTCATGGCTACGTTACGTTTAGTGGTTCTTTGGAACACTGCAGCAGTAGGCTGAGCGACCCCCAGGATGGTTTGAAGTAAACGAACATCTTCTTTAGTTCGGATGATCTCTGCGTTTCCTCTGTTAGGAACCAGTGCCAGCCACGAGCCATCTTTACACCAGGAAACATTGCGAATTTGTCCGGTGGAATCAGCTGGACGGTATACCTGAACGAGGTCGTACGTTGGGCTGTTATGTAGTTTTAAGTCGGTCCCACAAGAAACCAGCAACATTTTGTATTATTTCCTGGTAAAATAAACCTTAATTTAAATGTTTGTACCAGTAAATGTAAAGGTTTTATGTTTACATAGTATTTTTCTTCCAAATAAAAAGTGTAACCACTAAATTTCAAAAATTTAAACTGTTTGACATTTGTCACCAGTAACCCAGTCGGTAAAGAGGGTACACTGTTATCAGACTCAGTGTTGCCACTAGTATTTTACAAAAATCTGTTTCTTTATCAGAAAAATCAGTAAACTTATTGATCAAAGCATTATTTTTTCGTGAAAATAAGAATAAAGTTGAGGTTTTGCATTTATCTGTAGAAACATAATTTTATATCTGTACATTGTTCAAATTATTTGTAGATCTACAGACAATTCTGTAATCTGTATATAGTATTGGCAACCCTGATCATATTGCTACGTTGAATATTTTAGAAGACCGGTGTGCAACAAAATTACATATTTTAGCTCACAATTTCTAAAGAAATCAATAAATAAACAGGTAAACTACTATTTTTTAACTATACGATAAATTAGTTCAAGTATTACATGACTTGTTTTGTTATGCTTTAAAAATAGTGTACAATAACTAGAATTCATTATCATTTGACTATCAACTAATTTATGGTGTATATTAAATAATCACGATAAATAATATTGATTTTATTGTTAAGTAACTTTCGTTTGACATGTATTAAAATTTTGAGAAAATTGCTGTCGATTTAAAAGGTATAAATAATTTTGATAATACTTACACTTTGATTTTAATATATCAGTAATAAACCTTTATTATTACTACAAAATAACGTATTTATAGTAATTTAATTCAAATCAATGAGTCTTTCATGTTTTGACAACTAACTGTAAATAATTGTTACCGACTGGGTATTTTGTTTGATGGCGCCGAATTAAATACTGTTTGTTATTGGTGCATACATGATGAAAGGTATTAATAATACTGGTGATACTTACACTTTGATTTTAATATATCAGTAACAAACCTTTATTATTACTACATAATAACTTATTTATAGAAATTTAATTCATAGCAATGTTTCTTTCATATTTGACAACTAACTGTAAATAATTGTTACCGACTGGAAATTTTGAGTGATGGCGCCAATTTAAATTGTTGCAGACATGATCACCGACGTCCAGCTGGCTTTATTTGCCAATTTCCTGGGAATTGGATTATTTCTTCTGGTTATTGTCTACCACTACATAACAGCCAACGCCTCAAAGTGAATGCGGCAGATTAAACTCAATTGTATAAGATTTGTACACACCTACTCTAAAATGTTTCTGTAATAAAAGTTTTAAACGTTTATTGGATTGTTTGACCTGCGTCCTTCTTAGAATACGAGGAGTTTTCGCATAATTATGCAAATAAAAACGTTACGCACTGTTTTAATGTTTTACATATTCAAGGTGAAAATTATCATTAATGCTGAATATTTCCTGTAGTCTATTTTTATTTCGAATGTCCCTAATTCTAATAAAAAATTAAATTGGATTCTTTATCATATAAATGTATTGTACAGTACATTAAACTTCCTTATTTTACAATTAAATTGTTTTCATTTCCTTAATAGAAATATATTTTAATTCTTTAATGTATTTTTTATCATTTTATTGTATTCAATAGTAATTACTTTAACTGAACATATGTACAAAACATTTATGGAAAATTTACTAATCAATTATTATACTGTTACTTTATAATAGGTAGTCTCAAAGATAATAACATACTAAGTACTATATTATTTTTATTATCTTTGGTAGTTTGTTATTCTTTTATAAAAACATAAGATTAAATTTTATTTTATTATAAGAATAATAATTTATGTTTTAGCGATTTTCTACATTGTTTATTATGTCTTATGTCACAGAATTCTATTTAAGATAAATCAATCAGGAAGTCAAAATTACAAAGTTACAATTAACCAAATTTATTGTTTTTCTAATTAATTACCAGAAAACTGGAAGGTACTCGAAGAATATTGTCTTATGGCACTCTAAGGAATCTAAAAATATGAGTACAATACAGCACTGCATATGTATAAGTAATCAAATTTTGTCTCAAATATATCAGCAAAAAATTTGGGAAAGATTGTCGCACATATTTCGCATTATTTCCCTGTTTATAAACTGCCAACTATAAAGCCTCACTCACATATAGTTTTGGTTTATAATTGAATCTTCTATAGCCTCATTCTCATAAGCATTTAGTTTTAAGGTTTACATTTTTTTAAGAAAGTATAAGTTCATTTAACTAAATACGAACCTCCACACTTGCCACTTTGAAGCACTGTGAATGCTCATTATTTAGTTAGATGTATACAAACTTTCTTAAATGTAAACCTTAAAACTTAATGCATATGTGAATGTAGTTTAAAGCTAGATTCAGACCTATCCAATTATAAGTATAAGTGCTAAGGTAACTAACCAGCGTTTCCACAAAATACCAATTTCAATAATTATAAGTGCGAACTTTGAGCGCTGGTTGGTTAAATTAGCCACGTATACTTTAAGCCCTGTTCAAACAAAGATTCTTTGAGGATTCTTTCATGCTTCTATATCCTAAGAAAAAGAATTGAAATTGAATCTTCAATGAGCCTTGAAAAAGATGAATTTTTAATTAATAGTTCCGAAACAGCGAATTTCTTTTTTCCACGATTCAGAGCATTAAAGAATCCACGTGTGAACAGGGCTTTAACAAGGATTCTTTGCGGATTCTTTCATGTTTCTGAATCCTGAGAATTTCCTGTGAAATAAGGGCGCCGCTAAATGAGTCTTGAAAAAGATGAATTTATTCGTAACAGTGCATATATTTTCCAGGATTCAGAGCACGAAAGAATCTTCAAAGAATCAACGTGTGAACAGGGCTTTAAGAGTTCAGTGTGCAGAACAAGCAACAGGTAGGAATAGTGCGCAACCTCGCAAATCTGAATTCCGGCGATTGGAATTTCGCGTTTCAGTATTTTCTGTTTTCAGTCGGGTGCGCGCAGCAGAGTTGTCACCACACATTCGCTGATTGTTCGCGCCAACAATATGAATACGAACTTTATCTTATCTCAGTGAGATGTACGGACAATAATTTAAACTGACTTTAAGTGTGCACTAACTTATTGACTATGAATTGTGCGTGGAGTTTTGTGTGTTTGTTTGTGATTGTTTGTGCTAAAGAACAATTTGATGTGAATAGTATTTGTCACAGTAATTGCATCGTGAACTTTAACCAGGTAGGTTTTAAATGATTTTACCAAAGCGTACAAGAGAAGAGTGTTCAATTATTCTATTTTGTAAATGCTGCTTGTTTTCTCTAGTGTACTACTATTTTTTGCACATAAAAACGTTTTATATGTTTCGCTAAAAACGATAATATTTTTGATATTTAAGCTTATGAAAATGTATTCATATTATTTTTGAGTGATTTAATTTATTCTAGTTTAGTAATTTAGTTAAATTCAAATTTAACATTTAGTATTGGGTGTGGGCCATCGGTATATATTTGAACAGCCGTCAATTCACGGATATCTATGGTTGTTAGGTATATTTTTTTACGGTTGTTTGTGTGTAAAGATTGTTATATTGCTACACCTAATTACTGATTGAGTAGGTAATTTTGAACTATGAATCGATTGTTGGGTATCAAAGTTTTTATGTATTTACGTCGGCAATTTTTCTGTAATTACTTGTTTAGATTAAAATGCAGTTTGAAATTAAATAAGCAAGGTCGGGTTTATCATTTAGTGTTTTTTAAATATACACTAGTCAATTTTACTATTGACATAAGTATATTATTTATTAAAAATATAATTTTTTTTCATAGCTGATATGTTAAAGTTAAATTCGAGTAGATAAAGAACTACTTTAAAGTCTCGTTCGCAATTTGAAATTAGTAATAGTCAGTAACGTTAGTAATTTGACATATGCATTTCACTTGTAGCGTTCAGAACGAAATTAGCTCCACGTTGCGCTGTGCTAATTGCAATTAGCGCAGGGATTTGCAAACTTCAAACCTGAACCTGTGGTTAGTAGTTAATGATTTTCTGTACGAACAACCAATCTGAATCTGGAACGATAATTAATTTTGACGTTTTGACATAAATAATCGGGATCACCTTTATCATAGAGACATTTACAATATTTATAAATGCTTCTTCAGTCATACAGTACATTACATTAAAGAAATACAAAGTGAAACAAGGAAAATAATAATATTATAGGTACATACAATTTTGAATGACTGAGTAAAGATCACAATATTGGTTCGAACCCAAGTCTAATTGCACAAAAGTCTTCCCTGTGGCGTACTATCCACTGATTACCATGAGTGATCTGAAGGCTGGTAACCGCACACACGATAAAATATACATTAACATCGAGGTCTCACGGTATGTGAGGCTGTCATACTCAAGTTGATAAAAAAATAAATCTATTTCTGTGAAATTGAAGTTGTTACCGTTTAAAAAAGGTTCAATTGAATTCAATTTTCTGCCTTCACGATTTTGATAATTGAATATTATAAAAAATAAATACAAACATGGCATGGAACAGCATTCAATAATGTATTTCATACTTTTAAATAATTTTTTAACTGAATGTAGCACTGAAATTAGTAATCCTAAATAATCCTAAATAAATTATTTTGTTGCAGAAAGTACAATAGCTCCAAATTAACCAGCGATATAATTAAATTACTATATAAAATTTTTAGTGAGTTGCATACAAATGCTCAAATATTTACTAATAATAAAAGTTTTCAAATTCCGCTAAGTGTCATTAGAGGTGCCTAATTACTACGTAAACTTTCTGACAATTGGATTTGTTCTAAAAATAAACTTTCAAATTCTAGTTGAAGGTACAGTTATAAAAATATTTCGATTTTGTAGCTAATTTTCAAAATCATTTTAAATTGCGAAACAAGGAATTTAGATTGTATACTGAAATAAATTTCTCAAGACATTTCCGCTAAAAATAAGAATTTTTCGAACATTTCGCACAGTATTGGTATTTGAATAGAGATTCCGTCGGTATTTTGTATTCTGATGTTGAAATTTATTGAATTTTAACGAACGCGTATTTTTATTTACTTCAAATGTTCAAATCAGTCCCAGAAAGTAGAATTATTCAAATGAGCCGCCAATAACTTAGTTTATTACAAATTGAATCTAATGTCGAAAACCGTATCTACTTCTCGAGAGTTGCATATTTATTGTTTATGTCCAAAAATGGGTCGCGTTCTTCAAGTTAAAGATGCAAAAAATGTACAGCCCAAAATATGAATAGTACCTAATCTAATAGTGTAATTTAGAGTGCGAAATGGATTTCTCGTAATTTTAAAGAAGTAAAATTTAATTTTTTTGAAGTGGACCTACTTAGAACTGGGTGTGAAGATGGGTTTCTCGAAGATTTGTATATGAGTGTAGAAATTTTCAGGATCCTACTGCGCCTGAAAATAAAAATAAATTAATATTTTCAGTACGTCTACCCAAAACTGGATGGTGGCATTATAAATTTAGGCGATTTTTCGAGAGAGTAGTTAATAATTGTAGTTTTATTTGGTTAACTATGGTTTGTCATTTACGCGACGAAATTGATGACGTCATACGTTAAAGAAAAGTTAGCCAAACCACTTAACCATCCTCAGGAAGTAGGTAAAGGAGCGTTAATGTTTCTATCTCTCTCTAAATTCTGAGGACTTTGTTTCTGCTTTCTGCACATTCGAAAATTAAAATTGTATTCTAAATATTTTGAAATCCATCTTTCATAAAAATAAAACTCAGATATTCTAAACTCTGAAGAGGTTCTCATAATTTGCAAGCTGTTATTTTTTTACAAATCAGTTTATTATCAAATTAATTGTTGAGTTTAAGAAAGTATTATCCTATTCATTTTATGAAAAATGAAATAGAAAATTTTAAAATTTTTGCTTATATTCATGTTTCCAACAAAACTTTTTGTTAAACTTAACTACATCAAACCAACCAAATTATCTTGCAAAAGTTAACTATTACAAGTTTATGACGTCATCGTCACAAACCTCGCAAAATCGCCTTTTGTGTATACATTGCAGGTTGATCAAATTTTCAGAATTTTTCGATTTTACTTTTTTTTCTATTCCACTCTTTTCCCCACTACTAGGGCTGCCTGAAACCAGCCCGAAACTCGTACTTTGCCGCACCCTAGCTATGCAATGTCATTTTGAAATTGAAAAATATTGTAAAAGTGTTTTCGTTGCGAGTAAACTGTCAGATTATTATTAACTTCAAGATAATGTTTTTATAAACATTTAATAGAGAAAGAATGGATCTACAGATGTGTTTTAAAAATTAATTTCTATCGGGAGATATAATCGTGTAAAGTTTGCATAAATTGGATTTTTTTAAAAATTATTCGGAATGTACAATTATTTTTAAAAGACACATCTGTAGAGTGTAGATCCATTCTTTCTCTATTAAATCCTTGTTGAAATAAAATTTTAGCATTATTGTACTGGCCACAAAACACTCGCTACGTTAATACATTTCATGCTGGATTTTACGTTGGAAAAATGGAACTTTTGACATTTTGAGAAAAAGTTACGTACAAATTTTGTTGACATGTAACATCAAAGAAAACTTTGAAATTAATTAACTTTATTAATTAAATTAATGTTATTTGTGCGAGTGCAGAAAATATCTTTATTGACCTAAAGTCTGGAGCCGGTAAAATAGAAATTCACAAAACTTTTTTTATTGCCTAAGTACCTACCTATATATTTTGACAATTAAAATAATTCATTGTTCTATTTTCATTATTTCAGAAAAATATTTAAATTTAATGTCTCCAATTTGCATCTTAAAAAAACTTGTTACATGCAAATGATAAATAACAAAATTATCCTCTTTCACTCTAATTGCATTTTATTTTTTATGTATTTCGCGCCGAACGTAAAAATATGGTTTTCTTTTTAAAGCAAACATCCTGAACAAAAATTTTCATGAAAAGATTAAATCAAGTTAAAAAGTCTTTGAACATTCTAAAATCCTAGTTATGAGTGGTACATTAAAAGAGAATTAAAACGTTAACAAGAAGCATCTTTATGTCTTATACTTTAAAATAAAAGCAGAAAATTTTATAAGTATACAAAGAAATTATACTTCAAAGTATAAAGTACATATTTTTACAAATAAAATGCCTAAAAACAACTCATATAATAATGTAAAATTTTGCTAAAAAGTAAATTATGCGACAGGTACATAATTACTAAGAATTAATGAATAAATGAATATAATATTAGTAATCTTATATATCTTAGAATTCAATACATATTTTATGAAGTTATATGTCCAAATCGTTATATCAAAAATACTATTTATAGTCAATTGTCGCTGACAACTTAGATTCGAATCTACTAACAACCTCTGAGTTGAGTTGACGGCTGGTAACCGCACACACACTCATGATTCATACGTATGGCTGCCACACTCAAGCTAGATAAAAAGTGTATTCCGTCAAATCAAATTTTTCACCCGTAAAACTGAAACATTCTATACCAGCATATTATATCCAATATCCAATGACACGTGAAAAAGTAAACACTCCGCAGCTAGAAATTTTATGAACAATCAAAAGGATATGTATGCATAAGCTTCAAAGAGACCCGTCAAAATTAAACTTTTAGTTTACAAACTAATTATTATAAAACGTAGTCCTTTTATTTTCTGAAAATCGCATGACAAAAATAATAATTTAGTAACCGGTTAAATAAAAATTTAGCGGAAATATTTTACTAGTAGCTTGAGGAACTGTAATTAATAAACGAAAACTTTATCGTCATTATGTCAGTTTGATATGAAATTAAAAATTGGTTAAATTTCATTTTGAGTGTAAATAGGCAATTAATAAGGTATAAATAATACATTAATGTTAATACAAATTTGGTTAATACAGAACGTTCCACAACTTAGGACAAAAATTAAAGGGTATACTGTACGACGTGCTGAACATGAAACAAAATTTTTTTTTATAAAATTCGCAAAGTTAACGGTAGTTTACTTGACGTGGGTACATTTTAAGTAGGTATCACTGTTTTGATGGTATATTTGATAATTTGACATTTATTAGTATTAGATATTATGTAAACAATTACTTTCATTGTAGAAGATTTGCAAAAAATTATTAAAAATAACTACCGACCAGTGGCAAAAAAATGTTTGCTTGAAATACGATGCAATTTTTTGCGAATTTAAAAAAAATATTTCATGATCAGCGAAGTTGTGGAACATTCTGTATATATTTTAAGTTTCTATTGCAAAACGAATTCAAAAATAGAGCGGTGGTGGTGGTGTCATTTCGATTTTCTATCGAATTTGCACTCGTGCATTAATTCTTGTCCAGGAAATTTTGTATCGTGCATTCCAACAACGTATAATTAGCCCTCGTGTACCACTCGAGCTAATTAGGACGTAAAAAGTTAAATTTCCGTTATGTAACTGTATATAATTAAATTAATTTTTGATTATAAGGCCTTTGATTTACGTAACAGGGGTAGTAAATCGATTAATTAAGTACAATGATTGTACAATCCAATTTGTGCTACAAATCTTAAATTCTGTTAGGTAATCGGCGATATACAGGTTGGTGGAGGTGAAATGCGAACATAGGGAAATATATGACAATTGAGTTATCATGCTAGGCATCCTGATATACGTGGAATACTGTCAATGTCAAAGTAGCTGTCATATTATTGAAATTATTTTTTACCCGCGGAATAATTCCTTGGCCAGATAGGTCTCCGGACTTAGCTCCCCAAGATTTTTCTTGTGGTGTTATATTAAATCTAAAATTTATAGTTGTCAAGAAGAAAGAGCGACAACCCTGGATGAACTGCTAAGTTTAGATGCATTTGCAACAATTACGCCACAAATGTTAAATAATGTTAGAACTGGATTTTACAATCGTTTAGGCTACTGTTTGGAAGAGGGAGGAAATTTGTTTGAATATTTATTGTAAATTCTAGCTTTATAATTTATTTAACAAATAAAATAAAAATGTTCCAGCTTTCTTTTCTTAATAATTACTTTTACTATACTAACATTCAATATGCACTTTTATTATTTTTTCTGTTACCTATTCATGACTGTTTTTATCAGACAAATTCACATGACTTCGTTTTATGACACTACTACAAAATATATCAAGATACCTGGCAAGAAAGTTCGATTGTCATGTATGTTCCCTATGTTCACATTTCACCTCCACCAACCTGTAGATATGTCGGGGTTAGCAATCATGTTGATTGTAATAATAATTAATGATGGGAGTGCAAGTGTGCTAATGAAGTTATGATCGTGTTTGGTGTGTTCGATTACGTTAGTACACTTGAAGATGCTCTGTTACGAGTAGCACGTGCCCGGGAATTGCCACCTTTCCTTATCATCACAGTTTGTAGATCACGTTTAACTGGTCCATGACATGAGTGGTGAATGTGTGATTTATTTGGTGCTTCGATTAGTTAACTATTCCAATCATTGCGCCTTTTAGTAGTTTTGTTGATCACGTAACTGATCATCTATGGTCCGCTCCGCTCGTACTCCAACAAATATATATTTAATCGCGTGTGCGGTTACTAGTCGCGTTAACTCATTCGTGGTTGATGGTGGAGAGTTTTTTAAAATTAAAATAAATGTAAACATATTAAACATAAGTTACCAAAATTATTTCGTCTGTAAAATTAAATAAAATTTCTAAACGTAGAGTAAATATTTATGTTTTCTTGCTATAAAAGTTTTAAATTTTTGCAGTATATCAACAAAAGTGTTGTAGCTACTAAAACGAGGTTATATTTCTGAGTGACATTATCTAATGGACCTAATACAATTAAGTTACTTTGTAGTTGAACCTTTCTGTGGCATTAAATGTCAAGCCTTATTTTTTAAAACAAATGTTTTACATTTGATGTACAAGTTAGCAAATTTGCAAAACGTTTAATTGCTTTATTTTTAATTAAACTGGATTATCAAAATTTTATTTCGGATTTTCGTTTACCATCTGTCAATTTATCTGTACGTTTAATACAAACAATCTACAATAAGGTAAACACTAAAATAAAATTATTAGTGTTAATCTTTACCCTAATCCAACAAAAAAATACCAACAAATAATTTCAAGAGTCTTTGTCGTATTTTTAAATTTGAGTATAAATTAAAATTGAACGCGTGTACTTCTTGACTGATGATTGTTTACCAAGGAATAATTTCTAATAATGTGACTTGAACATTATCATTATGATATAAACAAGAAAAAAACTATTGTAGTAGGACTCTAACCAAGGTTAAAACGCACAGAACATGATAAAGGTACTCGTATTCTAACTTTTAACTAGGTCGATGACAATACATTTTCGCATTTAGAAACATATTTTGCGATATTTTGTTACTGACAAATAGATAGAGAAACTAGCATAAGGCGGGATAACTTCTGGATAATACAAAAATAATTCTTATTCGTTTTATTTCGAAATGGCGGTCATTTTAATATATTTTTAGTAGTTTATTGATGTAAGTTATTAACATTTCATTTTAAGTCAAATAATAATTCAACTGCCACATAAATTTAATAAAATATAGTAACGTCATTTTGCATAAACAAAGGCACTTTTTTTTTCAAAAATTCATAACTTCGCGCCAAATCATCGTAGGTCCTTGAAATTTTGCGGACCTTGAAGGAAAAAGTCTGATCTTTAATACCCTGTTGGCCAATAAGGTCCACGATTTTTTTGGCACTGCGTATGAGCTGCCAAAGTTGGACCTTTTTGGACATTAGGTACAGTGGTTTTTCTTAGGGGGTGGGAGGTGGTGGAGTGCTTTTTTGTCACATTGGCTATCATCACATTAAAGATAAGACTTCAACGTTTTCAGAACTTGAAGATTCATCCAATTTCGTCGAAATGCAGCCGAGATATCGCACTTTGAAATTGTGTCATTTTTGGTGCATTTTCAAGTGGTATTTCGATAAATAATTAATTTAAGACAATTTTTACTTCCTTGTACGAAGTAAGGAAGTATTGTAATCGCGAAAAATTTCGGTTCTCAGATTTTGACGGAAATATCCGTTTTGACCTTTTCTGAATCCATTATGACTAGTTTCGACGTGACGTCTGTACGTACGTACGTACGTACGTACGTACGGACGGACGGACGTACGGACGGACGGACGTATGTGTGTCGCATAACTCAAATACGGTTAGACGTAGAAAGTTGAAATTTTGTATTTAGGACTGTTATAGCATCTAGTTGTGCACCTCCTATTTTTAGTTTCAGTCTACAAACCGGAAGTAGTACTTTTTAAAAATATTTCGATAAATATTTAATTTTAGACAATTTTTTTTATTTTAAATAAAAGATTATGTGATTATTACCTACAATCGGTATTTTATAAATATTTTTGTATCTGCTATCATTTAAAAATAATTAAAGTATATATTTATAATTTATAGTATTTCGGTATCTTGTAGTCCATGATCGATTAACATTTGTTACTACGTAAAATTTAAATGATTATGACATGACAGTGACAATAGTAAAATATGCTTTATATCTTCTTCTGCAGTTTAAATAAAATGACTAAAATATATTTGTGAGTATACTAGTATAATAAGTTAAAAGAATTTTTAATATTATTTTACATTTTAGTTATTAAGAAAAGTATGAACACACAAGGCGTACAAGGAAGTCATGTGGTGTCCACGTCAGATTTTTTTATTTTAAATGAAAGATTATGTGATTATTACCTACCTACAATCGGTATTTTATAAATTTTTCTGTATCTGGTATCATTTAAGAATAATAATTAAAGTATATACTTATAATGTAGTATTTCGTTATCTTGTAGTAGTTCATAATCGTTTAACATTTTTTTGTTACTACGTAAAATTTAATTGAGGATAAACATGATAGTGACAGTGGCAATAGTAAAATATCGTTTATATCTTCTGCAGTTTAAATAAAATGACGGACTAAAATATATTTTATATGCCTCCGGTCGGCATCGCTAGTTTTCCATATCTCAAAATCCGCCAGAAACTCTTTGTTGCTAGCCTAGGCCGGCAAACAACCGGAAGTTATAGGTTGGCATCTTGACATTACTACAGTTGTCAAGCAGATGTCAATTTTATGCGTTGAATATTTTTTATACAAGAATTTACAAGATTTTGACAAATTTTAGACGAAAATCGTTAATAGAAACTGAAATAAATATATTTTAAGCTCAAATGCAAGTATTCAGTGCACAATTTTTTAAGTTATGTATACTTATTTTATATTTTTGTAATGAAATCGGCACATAAAATATTGTGTATTACACGTCCAGAAACTGTTATGCTAGTGCTCGTAATTTGCAAGCCTCGCCTGTGGCTCGGCGTGTCAAAAATACTCGCTCTTGCAAAAGGTCAGTTTCTGGCCTTGTGATACAAATAACTATGTGAGTAGTAGTAGTAGTAGTAGTAGAACCTATATAATAATATATTTGTATAATACGTAAAAAGAATAAAGTAAGTAGGTATGGCGGGAGGTCTTGCGCTGGTCAGATTAGTATTGTTTTAAAAAAATGCCGACTAAAGAGAAAAATACTACTTTTACATGTTGAATTTAGGACATTTTAAATACAAAATCTATTAAAATTCATGCGTCGCACTGTAGCTAACATATAACAGTATATAAATAATGCGTTTGATTATTTCTTTTGTTTTGTCTTATAAATACAATATAATATAATACAAATACGTTGCTACTTTTAAAGAATAAGATATTATTAAACATCCCATGGACGATTCCCGTCACGTGGGTAATTTGTTTGAGATTTACATTATTAATTTACTTCAAGTGCCTCTTTAGCAAAACATCAAAGTAGTAGCAAATGTCTAAAACCGTTGAAAACTTATTCGAGCACGACAAATACATAATTCAGATTTTATAATAATTAGATGAATATTTATGAGACTAGCAACAGCAACCATGCAGAAGCGTATTATGCTCGAAATATATGAGATATTTAGCATTTCAGTGGTTTACGATAAATTCCATTCTCCACAGATGCCAGACAAATCTTAAACTTTCAGCTGATCTCAAACCCTCCTGTTTACATTGAAAACAAAGATCTGAATATACAGTAAATAAATAAAATTACAGATAAACATTTCTCAAATATCTCTACAAATACTTCTCCGGGATTCTCTAAATTAAACTGCACAAATTCTTGTAAAACTTAATAAGTCTCTTAAACAAAAACATTTTTCGCCTGCGGCGCTATTTTCTAGTACCGATTGCTAAGTCCGGTAAAATTTAAGTTCCAGCCATAGTGAAAGTAAGTAGGTACTGTCCGGTACGCCGTACCAGCCGTCAAGAAAATTTCACAAAAAAATTATTTTTATTAATAGAGACCCGTATTTTTATTTTCACACAATTTTTATCAACCAGTCCAAAAATTATTAAAGAAAATTGAATAATACGTTATGTGACGAATGCTGCCATATCTCCTGTACATAATAATGAAATAAAATTTCTTTCTCAATTTACTAAAAAATCTGACGTGGCCATCACACAACCTTCCGCCATATCTAGACTTTAAACAGAAATGTATACGTACAATCCGGTGCCCATTTAAAATATACAAATAAAAATCTAAAATATTCAAACACAGAAATTTGCATCACCTGAATAAAAAGATTCATTCACAGGAAAACTCTGCTGTGTTGAAGCCATCCTCCGTTCAATTACTACATTTAATATCTTACTTAGGACTTATATAGCGCTAGTATGCCAACTTGTCACCCGTCTCACCTGTCAATATTTTTTACGCAGAAACAAAAATCAACCGATCATGGATTACAAGATATCAACGTTTTATTTGATAAATTTATTTTTTAAATTTTACTGCAGTTCTTTAATGCTACCAGATAAAGACAATTTTTTTATAATGTAAGTTGCAAATAACTTTTCCTCTTATTCTTATTACAAATAAATACTATATTTTTCCAAATTTATATACAATTTTGACAATTAACCTTTTCAATCTTCAAAAAATATCACTTCCGATGAAGATATTTGTACCAAAATCTAAGGAACTCTTCCAATTTATATACACATTCGATACACATGTTAAATAACAAATATCAAAATTTTCGGGTAATTCGTATTTGAGTTATGCGACTAACACCCGGCCTTGACCACACACACACACACACACATACACACAGACATCATCGTGAAACTATCAAAAATGAGTTGTAAGGACCCTAATTCGTGCTCATCCTTTAAAAATTCACTACCCGATTTTTTGCATGATTCCAATACCTTCCTTTACAGGTAAGCGGAAGGTAAAAACAATATTTTTAAAATAAAATTTGTATTTTTGCCAACGTTTTAAAGGTATGTTCATAGTGATAAAATCTCATTTTTAGTACCCTGCAAGTAGCTCATTATTATGATTTTCAAAATAAAAAAACCGGTTTCAAAATATGAAATAGGTAGATTTACCATTTACCCAACCACGAGTATAAGTAAACATTTCTCATCAATGAGCTTTTTTTCGGATTTTCACATTTTTGGAGACACTAGGCAAAAAACGTCATTAAAATAAATTGTGTACCGGTAAAAAATAAATCTACTTTCGCCCCTGTTCAACAGACGGATAATTAATTAAATGATTGAAGTTTCCAAACTTCAAAGATTTTGTTTGTTACACAAAATCTTATTTAGAAAATTAAGTACTTTTCACCTTCAATCTTTTAAGCAAGAAAATATAAAGTAACATTTTTTTATGAAAGACATTTTAGAACTTTTAAAATATTTAACTTTGTTGAAAATTTACACCGTTTACCTTTTAAAATGTTTTTATTCTGTATTACCAAAATACTTATAAAAAGACACCACGAGACAAATTTAATTATCATCAAGTACCTTCTAAAACATGTATACGAGCAAATGGTCCACTATTATAAAAGGTTATATCATTAAAAACGAGAACTACTTTAATATTAATTCAATTTTACAATAAATACTCTTTTTCTTAACGAATTTCAATATAAATAATTAGTAAACAAGTACTAAAATATATAAAAATGCACAGAAATATATGTGCAACAATTTGCAGAAATCAAAGTAGCCATATGCGATAAACAAACGACGTACCTACGTTAAATCCGCCATCTTATTCAATGTGTCCTTGATCAAGTTGCACTCAAAAATTATTAACAAATTCTCCACATTATTTTTAGGTTTCACCCATGGTTTATACACCAAAATGATCACAAAAACATAACGAATCGAATGATGTATAGCTTTCTTATGTACCTGAGATGTTTACCCGAAATATTAGTAAATAATTGAGAGACGTCACAACTTTTACAAAAGCTAGTTATTAACTAAACAATTGAGAATCGACGCTAGGGGGTGTTGAAATATTGTTAAATAGAAATAATATTAAAGTGTGATTTTATTTTAACGTAAAACTAATTTGATTGCAATGTATCCGAGCATTTTTTACCTCTCGCCACTCATATCTGTAAGAGAGGTATTGTAATCATGCTAAAATTTCGATAGTGAGTTTTCAATGGATAAGCACGTACAGAGGTCCCTAGAACACGATTTTGATAATTTCGCGATGATGTCTGTGTGTGTGTGTGTGGATGGATGTTGGAGGTACGATAACTCAAATACCACTGAATAAAAAAATTAGAAATTTTGTATATAATATTCTGACATCCTAGATTAGATCTGATTAGATTTTGGTGTTGATCGTGCAACCGGAAGTGGTAGTTTGTTGAAGATCTGAAGAGTTTTTCTGTAATATCCTCCAAATTTATGAATTAATAGGAATTTTTTTAATAACATTGTATACTAAATGTTACTGTCTACAATATGTATTGAAAACGTTGTTTCTATCTAGTACCATTTTCCAATTACAAGAAGTTAAAATTTTTACAAATTTGTTACAATTTTGATTTATCTGCCTACCTATGGCAACAAAAAATAAAATATTTGAGTGTTAATGTCATATGAATTTTTGACTTTTTGGCAAATTGAAATGGAAAATATAAAATGTCATATAAGGTCATAATAAACTTAAATAATATTATAAAAATTACAATTCTCGAATACCCTTCTACAATGGTATATTTGTGAGTAAGTACCTTCATACACACTTAGTAAAATAGTAGAGTATATGGCGAGAGGTTATGTGTTGGCCACATCGGATTTTTTAAAATGATACCATGTTTCACGATAAAATGAATTCACTGTAGCACTGTAGGTGTACCTATATAGGTACATATAGATGGATATGTTTTGAGATATTATTTTAGATAAATATTTATTTATAGGTATTATTATATTACATCTTTGGTACATGCTCATTAAAATCGTTACTTTGCAAACTGCGTTTTGAGTTCGCAAAATAATATGTTTTCCTTTAAAAATACATTATATAGGACTATTTTCTCTGATTTTCATTGTTTCATCGCCTACGTTTGTCAAAATTTTATTTAAAGTTACATTTTAGAATAATTTCAAATACTTACTAAACAAATTTGGAGATACTACAAAATTCTGTACGTAACACGTACACAAACTGAGTTTTAGGAGACTCACCTTGCGCCTCGTCCGTAAATAGATTCGTCCTCTAAAACTCTATTTTGCGTACTTGCTACATAAATAACTATTATAATATTACAAACTTATTTATGATTTACAAAGTTTTTTATTGCGGTTGTCGCATTTAAAAATAATTTAAGAAGGATTTTATCTTTTATTACTTGTTAAAATTTAATGGCACAAAAATATGTCTAGATAGTTAGTTTATTTCCTTTTTGAATATATTACACGCTCTAAAAATAATATATAATCACAATCTAATATAGGTACCTAATATGTCTGTCTGTCTTGTATCTACAACTAGACCGTTTGTCCGATCCTCATGAAATTTAGCATGCAGGTCTCTTTTCACCAGGGGCAAATTTTAAGAGGCGCGTTCGGAAAATACCGAACTTCTGAACTGCAGTCGTCATTTTCAAAGTGACGTCAAGCCCTTCTTTTTGCAGTCAATCGAACAAAAAATGTAGGTAAAGAAAACTGAGCATAGAATGTGTTGGAGAATCTGCAATTTCAACAGCGAAAACATAGCATCGTTGTCCCATCATATATCATTTAATTTATAACACAGACGAATGAAAAAAAACTTCTTGTTAACAAAGGTTCAATTTATGTCCCTCTGTTTGAGAAATTTAATATATTTTTTTGTTTACCAGAAAATAATTCTTAAAAATCAAGAAAAATGGCTGATTTCAAAGTCATGTTTTTCCAAAATCATAAGTTAAAGAAGAAAATGAAAACAGAGAGACATTTTTGGTGACATGTTCATATGTTGTAAATAAAGGAAAAACCTCTAAATACCAAATGTTCATGGGACGCACACACCTCTGTTAAAAAAAATTAACTACCAGACGGACCCCTTAAGGTATGTTTGACTTTGATCTAACCACTAGAAATGGGGGTAAAAATTAAAAATCGCTCTGACAGATGCAATTTTTGTTTCTTTTGTAACGAAACTCGGTATATACCTTGAAATGCAATAAGAAAGATAGTTTTTTTTTAAATCGGGTCATACATTTATGCATAAATTTGTTTGGACTATAAGATCAAGGTTCGATCATGAAATTTTGTTTCTTAGCTCGAGGTAAAAATTTGGGCCAGTTTGACAAAGTTTTGTAAATTTAGGACTTGGAATTATATAACAAGATATAATTTAAAATACAAGTTATTGTACCGTTAGAAAGAAAAATGTAATTCAAAAGAAACATGCATCATATCTGAGTATAAATTAGAAAAATGAATAAAATATGAAATATAGGTTATATAAATTTTATGAAAACATATTAATATTCTCTTCCAGAAAGGATGTAAAAAGAACTAAAAATAAATTCTTTTCAAAGCGCATACAATTTTAATATTAAAATCTTGAAAAAAGTTGCATATGTTCTGTTAGTAGTTACTGTATGTATGTATTTTATATTTGAGATTGCAGATTAGTTGTTTATTTGCATCAGCGTGCTGAAAGGGAGAAATATTTGTATCTGAATTATTCTGACAGTCTGCAGATTAAATTTAATACGCTGCTAAACCCCCGTAGTAAACTATACAATAATCAATAGTCGAGTAGTTCTGTTAGGGACTGACTAATCCACTAATGAACAACCATGATTGAGTAGACCGCTGGTGAACCGCACACACAGCGAAAAAATATATACCAAGTTGTCGCATAACTCAAATACGGTTAGACGTAGAAAGTTGAAATGTTGTATTTAGGACTGTTATAGCATCTAGTTGTGCACCTCCTATATTTGGTTTCAATCTACAAACCGGAAGTAGTACTTTTTTCAAATATTTCGATAAATATTTAATTTAAGACAAATTTTTTTATTTTAAATGAAAGATTATGTGATTATTACCTACAATCGGTATTTTATAAATATTTTTGTATCTGGTATCATTTAAGAATAATTAAAGTATATATTTATAATTTAGTATTTCGGTATCTTGTAGTCCATGATCGATTAACATTTGTTACTACGTAAAATTTAAATGATTATGACATGACAGTGACAATAGTAAAATATGATTTATATCTTCTTCTGCAGTTTAAATAAAATGACTAAAATATATTTGTGAGTATAGTAGCAGTAGTAGCATCAGTACTCCAACGTACTGATCACGGAACAAAAATAATTTTTTCAAAATTCTAAAATTTAATGTTGCGGCTTTTGAAACAATGTTTTATGTTGCATAATTCGTTAATTTGTTTTACGAATATTTCGTTTTTTCTTTATCATTATAAAAGAAACGAGCAAATCCAATGGTACTTAAAATGACTCTTTGAGAAAACTACTCTTAATTTCGCGAATTTTGGAAAAATTCTTTTTGTTCCTTGATCAGTACGTTGAGTTCTATAGCGTTAAAATTTGTCCCTGAAGTTATGAATCACCCTGTATATCACGTCTGAATCCTGAAGCGATCCTCTACTATAATAATCACTTGTTTTTCATCCATAGATTACTGCACATTAATATTAAAAGTTAAAAATTATTTAAATTTCAATTGAATTTTTCTCAATATTTTTATTATGTAAGGATATAAAACGAATACATGGTTGAATTCAGAAAAAAATACTCTACCGAATAGGCCTAAAAAAAGGTATATTCCCATTTGAAAAAATATAACTTTGTGTCGTAACTTGAGAACCATTGGTTTAAAAAATTATTTTATTCTTTATTCAGATGTCCCCCTTGGTCAGCTACAACTTTGCTATTTAACATTTTTTTGTAACTATAATAATAAAGAAAATATAGGCGTTGGTTGGTTTCGCTGTTACACCCCCTTTTTCTCGACGAAATCGTAGACAGCTACATTCCGGCCTTAATGAATTAGATATTGAATATTCAATGTAATATTTGACAAGCAGGATTATTTTTCTCTAAATTTAGATGCGTGATAGAATCCTCAAAGAATCCTTGTGTGAGATTTTTTGTATTAAACTAGAATGTGAATATACACAGTCGTGTTTTGTATGAGCCATTTAAAAATGAATGAATAGTGTGAATTTCAAATTCAATTCAGATTTAGTTCAAGTTCAAAATTAGTATTGATAAACATTCCAAGATAAAATATCTCTCCTCCAAATTGAATATACAAATAAACCATTTACGCAACGAATGTGTTAATAGTCAAATTTTTTGATAAGGTCCATTTACACTCGTAGAAAAAATTCTAAGAAATGCCTAAGGTCAAAACATCGCAGTAAATATCATTTTGTTTTCATGTATGCACTTTTTTATATTCATACTGAATTATGTATTAGGAACAGTCGGCATTTGATTTGAAACTTTTCAGTTGATATTCTTCATTTAAATATCAAATGAGGGCATCATGACAAATCAAGATGATTTTGTAGAAAAAGAACTTGTTTTCAGCAAACTGATAGCAAGATAAACTAATTTTGCGTAGGTAAATTTTTTCGCAAAGGAATGCCTCTCAAAAGAATATTTTGTAAAATAATATAATTGAAATGTTTTCAACGTCAGACATTTGTAGAAGTTGTTGTAAAGAATGACTTGTACTCTAGTGGTACTAAAAATGTTCACTTTCTTAAGGGTCCCGTCTCCGTAACAAAATATTGCGTGTTCAGAGGTGTAGCAGTTTCTGCTTTATTGATTGCATATTCAAAATTTGAGGAAATACAGGTACTAGATGTTTGTGAAAGAATTAGGTTTATGCCCAGTTAGAATTTTGAATTTTTTTTTGGAATCCATATAAAAATCTGATGTAGCCAGCACACGACCTCTCGCCTAATTCTGCTTATTCTACTAATCTAATAAATAGTTTTACTTACATTTTAATAGTTTCATGTTCATGTAATATGTAAACCAAGATGCAAGCAAAAGATGTCAACTGTACTGTCACTGTCATAATCATTCAAATTTTGTGAAGAAACAAATTTCATATTATGGACAACAAGATACTGGAATTTCAGAAAGTAGAATATTAGTTGTACTTTATTTTATTATTAAATACTCAGATTTAGCAAATTGTATTTAAAATTAACTGTACCCATAGATAATTATATTATATTTTATTTTTAATTGCAAAAATTGTCATAAATAAATAATGTACCAATTTATTTGAGGAAAACTATATCAAGCTTCAAAAAGTACTACTTCCGGTTTGCGGATTTCTACCAAAATCTTATCCGGTGTTAAGGTCCTTATTAAAACCTTAACGGTTTGATATGTCCATACGTCCATACGCACACGACATCATCGAGAAAATATTAAATTCGTATTGTAGAGACCCTGAAACGTGCTTATCCACCAAAAACTCATACTCGAAAATTTTGACCCATTACAATACCTCTCTTATAGAATATGAGGCGAGAGGTAATTAATGAAAAAGTGTGTATATGCACGAAGATTTGAATCAGCCTGTATATTACACCGTTAAAAATTTTTCCGAATTGTAAATACCCTGTATACCTATTAATTGCTTTATTTTCTGTTACATTTATTTCTGTGCGTCAGTGCAGTTAAATTTTTAAAGCATTTCTAGAGTAAAAATCGATAAAATAAAATAGATCTTGGATTGTATAAACCTAATAAGAATATCCTGAATTACGCATAAGTAAGTGTCATTGAACTGTAAGTTCATTTATTCTTTTACGTATATATTTGATTAAAATTATCATGTTTTAACACTAGCTGTCACCTTTGCATGACCTGGACCAACAAAAAACCAAAAACTTACATATTCATTCAACTCGAATTTCCTTTACACTTATATAAACACAATTATCAAAGCTTGTTTCATTGTCTATGCTAATTAACCGAAAAGTAAATGTTGAAAATTTAATTAATTTCAGCTAAAATGTGGGTACATTGAATTTCAGCAAAATTATACTGTATCATTATAGAGTATCATTATAAATGAACATTTTGGGCAATTAAACAAAAATTCGATACCTACTGAACAAAAAATATTTCAATTTTAATTCTATCTACACATTAATCAATTATTACTGTACCAATTGACAAGTTATTTGATGTGTTTCAAAACAGACCAATGAAATATTGTTAATAATGTAGCAATATGATTTATGTAGAGTGATTAAATGGCCAATCCAGGATTGATTGATGATAATAGTGAACAACTTATTGGTTGTAACTATTTATTATAATTACATATGGACGTTTCGACCCATAATGTGGTCATCACCAGCAAATAAAATATATGATCTACAATTGAATCAATGTTACAAAACATATTGACAACTTACACAAAATCCGATGTGGCCAACACATGACCTCTCGCCATACTCTACTAAGAAGTGTGTATGAAGGTACTTACTCACAAATATACCATTGTAGAAGGGAATTCGGGAATTGTAGTTTTTATAATATTATTAAAGTTTATTATGACCTTATAAATTATAAATGACATTTCATATTTTCCATTTCAATTTATTAAAAAGTCTAAAATTTATGTCATTAACACTCAAATATTTTATTTTTTGTTTTCATAGGTAGGCAGATAAATCAAAATTGTAACAAATTTGTAGAATTTTTAACTTCTTGTAATTGGAAAATGGTGCTAGATAGAAACAAAGTTTTGAATACATATTGTAGACAGTAACATTTAGTATACAATGTTATTAAAAAAATTCCTATTAATTCATAAATTTTGAGGATATCCCAGAAAAACTCTTCAGATCTTCAAGAAACTACCACTTCCGGTTGCACGATCAACACCAAAATCTAATCAGATCTAATCTAGGGTGTCAGAATATTATATACAAAATTTCTAATTTTTTTATTCAGTGGTATTTGAGTTATCGTACCTCCAACATCCATCCATCCATTCACACATCCACACATACACACTGACACACACACACACACAGACATCATCGCGAAATTATCAAAATCGTGTTCTAGGGACCTCAAAACGTGCTTATCCATTGGAAACTCACTATCGAAATTTTAGCATGATTACAATACCTCTCTTACAGATATGAGTGGCGAGAGGTAAAAAACAATTATATTTTATTGTTTTGTGGTAGGTACATGTCAAAAATTTAATTAGGTTCTAGATTTTTTGTCGGTTTCATAAAAAGTAAAATTTTCTGAAATGTATTGTTGCTGATCTGAAAACCAATAAGCTCCTGCGGTTTTTATGATAAATGTCTTTACAAATCCTAATTCTGTCATTGTTACTTTGTTTTGATTGGCGTTTCTCGCTATTTGATGTTTTTATTCGTCTGTGCTTGTGTCAACAACAACAATACTTGTTCCGAGACAGCTATTATGTCTTCTCAATTTACTGATGACGATAATATTATTGTCACATCATTCCAGACGTAAGTAGATATTACAGAAACATGGAATTAAAATCACTACATGCGAAAAGTATTCCAGTATTCTAAAAATGTTTTTAAATTGAAAATAAGGATTATGAGAAATAATAAGTATTTTAAATTGCATTCTCCATTTTGTTTTGATAAGAATATGAATAAAAAACTGCACAAAAATCTCCCCTGTAGTGTTCTCTTTGCTTTATTCAAGAATATATTATAAAAATACTATTTTAAAATAAATGAACATAATATGGAATATTATGATTCTGAACAGTAGAAAATTTGTATTCTACGCTTGTACGGCGGTCAAAAGGAAATAATAAAACGCTGATCGTTAAAAAAGAATCAAATCAATCCAAACCGAGTATGAGGGACTCAAGAAAGGTATGATTTCTTTATTTAGTTGAGTTCAATTCGAGTTTTTACCAAAACCGAGTGTGTGGGACTCAAGAATTAGAGTATTAGGTTTCTTTAAGTACAGTTCAATCAGAGTTTCTACAAAAACTATAATAATTTGGGACTTAAGAAGTCTAGGTTTCTTATTTAGTTTATTTAAGAGGCCTTGTAAAATCCAGCACAAAACGTTCTACCGTAACAAGTGTTTTGTGGCCAGTACAAGAATGCTCAAATTATATTTCACCAAGGATTAGAACAAAAAATTAAAGTGTATAAGTGTAAACAATTTTTTTTAAATTCGCAAAGTTAAGGGTAGGTAGTTTACTTGACGAGTGTACATTTTAAGTATCACTGTTTTGATGGTATATTTGATAATTTGACATTTATTAGTATTAGATATTATGTAAACAATTACTTTCATTGTAGAAGATTTTAAAAAAATTATTAAAAATAACTACCGACCAGTGGCAAATAAATAATTACTTGAAATACGATGCAGTTTTTTTGCCAATTTTAAAAAAATTCTTTTTGTTTCATGATCAGCACGTCGTACAATACGCTTTAATTTTTTACCCTAAGTTGTAGAACAACCTGTATACTTAAAGGATGAATTAACAGTTGTGCCTTTTTAAAATTTAAATTAAAAAATTGTACATGATTATAAAAATTTATGCAAACTTTACAAGCGCGTTCAAATATAGGCTAAATTGTTAGGCCCTGTATTAAAGTTATACTAATTAAAGTCAACACTTTATTAATACTTCAAAATCAAATCAAAAAACTTACTTTGAAGGCTGGGAATTTGCGACTTTCTCCCAAATGAAAATAGCTCGAATGACAAGGGTTTCTAGAGGGAAACTTGGAAATTTTCAGATTCTTTGTAGGCTTCTGGTAATCTCGGAGTTAATCATTGAATCCTCTGTTACGTGGGACGAACTTCAGTGTCTGAAATCAAAGAAGAGTTCATTATATAACAAGGGAAGATTGCTGTATTAAAGTTGTTGTCCACCAAAATCTATGACGACAAATAAATAAAAAATTATAGGACATTTATCTGATAATAATACAATTTAAAATAAATTATTAGGACAATCGGTATTGTAATGGGTCAAAATTTCGGGTATGAGTTTTTGGTGGATAAGCACGTTTCAGGGTCTCTACAATACGAATTTAATATTTTCACGATGATGTCGGTGTGTGTGCGTACGATTTTTCCTTCACGATAACATAAAAATATCAAACTCTTTATAACCAAATTTCATATTTAAGGTTTTAATAAGGATTTTAACACCGGATATGATTTTGGTAGAAATCCGCAAACCGGAAGTAGTACTTTTTGAAACTTCATATAGTTTTCCTTAAATAAATTGGTACATTATTTCTTTATCATAAAAATAATAGAAAATATAATTATCTATGGGTACAGTTAATTTTAAATACAATTTGATGAATCTGGTAGTATTTAACAAATAAAGTACAATATTCCTTTTTTTTTAAATTCCAGTATCTTTACACAAAATTTGAATGATTATGACAGTGACAGTACAGTAGACATCTTTTGCTTACATCGTGGTTACATTATCGTTTACATATTACATGAACATGAAACTATTAAAATGTAAGTAAAACTATTTATTAGATTAGTAGCATAAGCAGAATTAGGCGGGAGGTCGTGTGCTGGCCACAGCAGATTTTTTACCTTCCGCTTACCTGTAAAGGAAGGTATTGGAATCATGCAAAAAATCGGGTAGTGAGTCTGTGTGTATGTGTGTGTGTGTGGTCAAGGGGTGTTAGTCGCATAACTCAAATACGAATTACCCGAAAATTTTGATATTTGGTATTTAACATGTGTATATAAATTGGCCCCCCTTACACCGAAAGGTATAAAAAGGGGTTACTGACTATATATATATATATATAAATTGGAAGAGCTCCTTAGATTTTGGTACAAATATCTTCATCGGAAGTGATATTTTTTGAAGATTGAAAAGGTTAATTGTCAAAATTGTATACAAATTTGGAAAAATATAGTATTTATTTGTAATAAGAATAAGAGGAAAAGTTATTTGCAACTTACGTTATAAAAAAATTGTATTTATCTGGTAGCATTAAAGAACTGCAGTAAAATTTAAAAAATAAATTTATCAAATAAAACGTTGAAATCTTGTAATCCATGATCGGTTGATTTTTGTTTCTGCATAAAAAATATTGACAGATGAGACGGGTGACAAGTTGGCATACTAGCGCTATATAAGTCCTAAGTAAGATATTAAATGTAGTAATTAAACGGAGGATGGCTTCAACACAGCAGAGTTTTCCTGTGAATGAATCTTTTTATTCAGGTGATGCAAATTTCTGTTTTTGAATATTTTAGATTTTTATTTGTATATTTTAAATGGGCACCGGATTGTACGTATACATTTCTGTTTAAAGTCTAGATATGGCGGAAGGTTGTGTGATGGCCACGTCAGATTTTTTTTAATATGAGAAGTAAATTAGTAAATTATATAAATGAAACGGGCCAATACGCCCATTAAAATGGAAAGTAAGCGATCTTATAATGTCTCACTTAATTAAATTAAATTGTATTTAATTTTCTATCTAATTAAACTTATTCATTAAAACAACGTACGGTTACGAATCGGTAATTCTATAGGAGTAACATAAAACGTTATTCCAATTTGGAAGACCTATATATTTAGCTACAAAACATTTAGACCGATGATTAATAGAATTGGGCATTATTCCACCCTAACGAATCTCAAGGGTGGTTTTAATTTTCCTCAGGTATCTTGTATTTGTGTTTGAATTGTATCAATATTTATTTGCCTCGGTATTTTCGTCTGGAAATTATTCAAAGCACCGATTTCTCCAACATATTAAATTTCAGTTCAGTAGGTAACTTAAGATGTTTTCTTGTATATTTGTTAACAAATTTACACAGAATATTTAATAGAAAAAAATTTATTGTACGAAAATTGCCAATTTGCAAAAATTTCAAATATCAAATAATATCAATCGATTGTGAATTATAATAATTCATGTACTTATACAATATTTATACAGGTTTAGCTATAAGTTTTGAACGAGTGAAAAAAAAATAATTAAAATTTGGGGAGTCATAAAAACTACATTCTTAGATAGTTTAGAACTTCCATGCAACGTGGAGTTTTTTAAACATTTTGAAATAGCAACCCCTGTCGAGTTTGCCCTTATTTTAAAGGTAATGAAAAAGGAAACACATCCCCATAAACCAAAACCCGATATATTAATTCTTTCAACAATTTAATTTGAATTAATTTGAATGTTTTTTGCACGATTATTACGATTTTTATAACAAATGTTCAAATTGTCGACCTTCTTCGGTCTCGCAATGACACAAATTTTAAACTTTTTTTCTTCACTCGTTCAAAACTTACAGCTCCGTCCCGGAACTTTTGAGAAACCGTGTATAAAAAATCTGATGTGGCCAGCACACGACCTCTCGCCTAATTCTGCTTATTCTACTAATCTAATAAATAGTTTTACTTACATTTTAATAGTTTCATGTTCATATATAAACCAAGATGCAAGCAAAAGATATCATCAACTGTACTGTCACTGTCATAATCATTCAAATTTTATGTAGAAACAAATTTCATTATGATCATGGACAACAAGATACTGGAATTTCAAAAAAATAGAATATTAATTGTACTTTATTTTATTGTTAAATACCACCAGATTCAGCAAATTGTATTTAAAATTAATTGTACCCATAGATAATTATATTTTCTTTTATTTTTAATTGCAAAATTTGTTATAAATAAATAATGTACCAATATATTTAAAAAAAACTATATAAAGTTTCAAAAAGTTCTACGTTTACCAATATATTTATGGAAAACTATATCAAGCTTTAAAAAATACTACTTCCGGTTTGCGGATTTTTACCAAAATCTTATCTGGTGTTAAAATTCGAATTAAAACCTTAAATATGAAACTTGGTTATTAAAGGTTTGATACTTTTTAAGTTATCGTGGACGAAAAATCGTCAATCCATACAAACACACAAACACAAACATCATCGTGAAAATATTAAATTCGTATTATAGAGACCCTGAAACGTGCTTATCCACCAAAAACTCAGACTCGAAAATTTTGACCCATTACAATACCTCTCTTATAGAATATAATAGTCCGGGAGGTGGCGTCAAATTTGACCGGACCATTTCAACAAAGCTGATTTTTATAATATAATTAGTTCTATAATAACTAATTAAGAATTGCAGTGTTAGCTGGTCCGAAAGCGGGGCTCTAGATTTTAAGAGGCTGCGGAACTTGCAAAAAATACAAGATTTTTAAGTGAACCAGCAAAGCTAAAATTTTGTATAATGATAAATTTACCAATTATATTTAACAAAAAAATATGTTAGCTGGACAGGGCAGGTGGAAAACCTTGTTAGCTGTGCAGGTGAACATTGATAGTGACAGTGTCAAAATAGTGACACATTGTTTATATCTTCTTCTACTGTTTACATAAAATGAAAACGATGTGTCATTATTTTGACATTGTCACTGTCACTGTCACTGTTCACCTGCACAGCTAACAAGGTTTTCCACTTGCCCTGTCCAGCTAACATATTTTTTTGTTAAATATAATTGGTAAAGTATCATTATACAAAATTTTAGCTTTGCTGGTTTCACTTGAAAATCTGATATTTTTTGAAAGTTTCGCAGGCCCTTAAATCTGCAGGCCACACGGTCGTGCCAGCTAACACTGCAATTCTTAATTAGTTATTATAGAACTAATTGTATTACAAAAATCAGCTTTGCTGCAATCACCCATGAAAATTTGACGCCAGCTCCCGGACTATAAGGAGAGAGGTAAAAAATGGAATAATATATTTTTGTATCTAATATCCGTAATATTTTATGTTTCAGACTGAATTCTACGACGAAATATGCAGACAAAAATGTAGCCACCAATCACCAGAATCAGCCGAAGGCAAGTTAATTATTTGTGTAACATTTAAACAAAATTTTGTGACAATATTTGCATGAAACGTCGAAAACTAATTGAACAGTGAACACTGGAACATAACTTCACAAAGTCAATAACTAGCGTTGAATATTGAATATCGTTGGGACGGTTTATAGAATTTCATTTGTATAGTGGCTATATTGAAGGAAAATAAACATTGGAATTATTGTATTGTAGGAACAGGAACTATAACAATTATTAGCGAAAACGCGGTTTATTTTAGGTCCCGAAATATTAATTACAAACTTCTCCAATTAATATTTATTGTATCACGCCTTTAAAGTGATCGGTAGTTATTTATACAATATGGGTGGTACAGGTGTTAATTGAAATATCATGTAGAATATTCCTCTCTCATGTTTTCGTGTTAGGGGGCTAAATCTTCAATATCAATTTAGCGAACAGAAATATTGATCCTCATTTTATAATTGCTAAAAGTTATCTATATGAGCTTACAGCTTAAGCTCACATATATATATCAAAGTTCTAAAGGGGGTTTTTTTTATCTTGAATAACAGGATAAAGTACTTTATAATAGCATTTATCATTTATATTAAGGACATCAAAAACTAATAGCAAACTATACAACGATAGCTACTGGGCGACTTATTTGCATTTATTAATTAAAGGATTAAAGCAGAATTATTATACCTAATTTATAAAGTTGCGTATTTTTTATATATTATGTAAATAATTATGAGCCATAATAACGTAGATATAATGCTGTGTAAATTGCTTAATTTGATTACTGAACTGGCCAACTGAAATATTATAATTTTTAACTTTTTAGGAGGATCCTTCAAAATTAAATTTTGTATCTTGGTAAAAACATAATATTCTATATTCGGATTTTTATACAAAGAGGATTCCAAAGCTATGAATGAATGTTTGTAGTACATTGGAATCCTCTTTTTATAAAAACCGAGTATACTTGAAAATGTATTATATTATGGCCACCTATATCTTTCATTGGGCTACTACTTGCATGGTGCTAAAAATTAGATTTTTCTCATTATGTATGAACTTATAATGTTAGGTGGAAAACATAGGTAATAGTTTTTTAGTAAATTGACAAATACATTCTGTGACGTCATTATTTAGTATTGACAGATTTCCACGTCACAGCAGAAATATTATTCAATTTTCATTAATAATTTTTGGATTTGTTAAAATTTGTAAAAATAAAAAATTCGAGTCCAAAGTTTTTATCTCATGTTCCGAAACATTTAATTTAAAAAATCATGCAAGTAGCCCATTATAGAAAATTCGTATTCTACTTGTTCAAATATAAATCAATACGAGTATAATGGACCACCTGGTTCTCCATTATTCTCTATTTATACAGGGTGTTTCACAACTTCATGCATATTTTCATGCTCAATTCACAATTCACGGAACTAAGGAATATTCTAAAATCTGCAATTTCAGTTCTCAAGTTTTTAAATCAAACAGTTTTGGATCGCTGTTTTCAAATGGAATTTCATAAATTTACTATTCTTGCCATTGCCATCATTAACAGTTAATCAAATATCCAGTATACAATCAAGAATAAAGTAGTTTAAAATGTGCTTCTTGCGAAAACTGCCCTAATTTGACGAATTTAAAAAAATTCTGTTTGTTCCATAGTCAGTAAATTGAATATTATAAGCCAAAAACCAGATATTAAATTATGAGCATGAACCCATTTCTTGTAACATCCCCATAACTTTATAATCCATCTTATTACCAACCACAAACTTAGTCTACAGATTGTAACTAATTAAATAGTCGCCGACGTGTCTTTGAAGTTCGGTTTGAATTCTCGCAGGTCAGGGGAGCAGTGAAGCAACACTTGATATCCTTACAAGTCCTTCTTTGCACTGTGTGACAACACAAGCGTTCAGCGTTGCCTGGCAACCGTGGAGCGCGTCGCAGCAAGTCACCTATCTGCTGGAGCTCCGGAATCGAACCCAGGACCTCGTCGCCGTCAACACGGTAAGATGAATTCAACCTTTGTTGTTTATTGTTTTCTTTTGACAACATCTTTTTTAAAACCTACACGTTTATAAGGGTTGATACATTATTCCTGAAAATTTGCCTGAAGGGATTTATTATATCAAATCAGGAGACTTGAGTCTTGGAAAAGAAGAGTTTCCTATTCAATGAATTTCTTTTTTCAGTATTTAGATGCATGAAAGAGTCCTATAATGTGACAGCCTCACACAAAAATATCTTACAGACTTAGTTCATCTCAGCATTTTAATAATGCATGGAAGCGTACGCTAAAATATGTAAAAGCAGTCTAGCAATTTTTGAAATGCTCACGAAATTTTATGAATTAAATTTTTTTAAATGTATTTCCTGACGAAGAATCATGGCCAAAATTGCTACAAATGCACTTTTAGATTAATTTTTGTGTATGGATTACAAAGATTTTTCAGAATTCTAATTCGACATAATAGTCTAGTCTTAAAAAAAAACAACACAAATTTTGCTTAATTCACTATTTTATAAATAATTGAATAATGCAAAAAAATTGTTTCCCAATAAATTTTCATTCATTGATGGATTAAAATAATTTTTAATATAAATCATGCGTAATATAGCGGAGCGCGGGATCGCCGCATCTATGCCGTTCTGAATGTTATTTTCAAAGTTAAATACTATCACCAATAAATATTGTAGATAGACTTCCGAGACTTGTTTTAGCAAATTTTCTGCTCTTTCAGATACTTTTTACGATTTTACGATATCTCTTATAGTTGTCGAGATAGTAGCAAAAAATCAAACTCCTTTTTTAAATTTTTACTCTATTGTTTATAACTTTTGAAATAATTGTTATGCCATTTTGCAATTTTGACAATTTTTTATAGACCTCATTCCAAATCGAATGACACCAAGCTCATAATTTTAGCACCCCTTTAACTGGAATTCTCTATTTCAAACATGTATAAACCTAGATTAATTCTTTCACAAACATCTTCTAATTTTTCTCTAAATTTATAATAATATGCAATGAATAAAGCAGAAACTTCTGCACCTTCAAATACAACAAGGATTAAAATTCTAAAAACCTACCATGTTTTGTCATCTGTTTCGATGTTTTCCAAATATTTACAAAGTAGAAAGTACTTTATATTAACACAATGTAAACAACCTGACACGAATTTAAATAACACAATTTTAAATATTATTTGTTTAAATAACAAAAAACATGAAAAAACACACTGTCACATTTACAATTTTTAAAATTTATAAGTTAACCAAACATATAAAAAATAGTCAACAGTATAAAATACGTAACTTCTTAATTAACAAGAACATCCCTGCAAAACTTGCGATCTAAACTAAAAACTCATACTGTTGTCTCTCTTCAATGTACACTGAGCATTAGTTCCAAAAATGTGCACGGAGGGAGGCAGTAGCCAGGCAAATCACAACTAATTATGAGGTGCTAATGAATTTAGATTCGTCCGTCAGGTTTTGTACGGAAATACGTAACCCCGCTGGCGTGCTGTCGGATGCCCGGCATCTGAGGCTTCGCTCGCGGGCATTCGAAACGCACAAAGTCGGGCTTTTGCTGATATTTCGACTCAGTTAGTTTTGCCCGAAAAAATATAAATTTTAATTTGGAATTAAAATGAACATTGTATTATTTTACGAGTGTTTAACGATGAAGGTTTGTATGTAGATGTCTGTTTGTTTTGTATCTATATGTAAACCGATTGTCCGATCCTCATGAAATTTTGTATGCAAATTTTAAGGTATGTTTGACTTCGATCGGACTATTAGGGGTGGGTCTAAAAATTAAAAATCGCTCTGACGGACGCAATTTTTGTTTCTTTTGTAACGAAGCGGTATATACCAATGAAATGAATTAAATTAAATCTGGTCATACACTTGTGTATAAATTCGTTTGAACTATAAGATATAGGTACACATAGTTTTGTTCGATCTTCATGAAATTTTTCATACAGGTCTTTTTACTCATTTGTTGAGGAAAAAATTTTGGGCCAGTTTGACCAAGTTTTGTGAATTTAGGAATTATAACAAGAAATAATTTAAAACACAAATGAGAAAGAAAAAATGTAGGTAATTCAAAAGCAACATGCATCATATTATCTGAGTATAAATTACAAAACTGAATAAATTTTGAAATATGTGTGTATGAAATTTTGCATATATAGGTAGATCTTTTTTGACCAGAGTCGAATTTTAAGCTTTAAGGTATAGGATAATTAGGAGTAGAGGTTAAAATGTAGAATTTAAACCATGTGTCCGATCAGGTCTAAGGTATATTTTGACCAGTCTCAGCTACTTAAGGCTCGGGTATAGCTACTATAAAAGTGTCGTTCGTACTTTACTAATAACTTAATTTAGGTGCCCTTTAGAGAAAAAATTTATTTACAAAAATGTCTATAATTTTATGCTTAACATCGGATTGATTCAAAAATTTCAAAATTCTCAAAAAAACAAATTTCAAAATTTGATATTTTTTTTTAATTAGAAATTGGGAATAGTTTTTGAAAAAATATTGACAATCCGATGTTAAGATACTAATGTAGATTATGTGTAATTTTTTTGAAAAAGATATTTCAATCGTAGCATGAGTTATTAGTAAAGTACGATTTTTGATGTTTTTCTAGACTTTCCATTATTCAAAACAAGTGTGAAAGACAATACATATATTTAGTATACTGTAACCAAAATTTGGTTCATAAAGCACTCGAAATGCACGAGTAATTAATTTAATAAGGAACTACTAACGCTAACTATACTAGCACCTTAAACATAAAACTGAAAATCCAGAACTATAATTGCAACAAACCTCATGTTTACTTCCAGACATCATCAAGCAACTTCACCTACACAGACCTGGAGCCGGAAACCGACTACCAGGTACAGATCTGGGGCGTGGAGCAACCGGACACCGGTGCCGGGAGCAGCGGGAAGATCGTAGGGCCCCGTTTGTCGCCCTGGGTGTCTACTTTCCACCCGCACTTCGTTCCGCCCCCCGTCACCAACATCTCAGTCGACGCCATTCAATTCAACGACGGGAAAATCGAGGCCACCGTGAAATGGACCCCGGACAAATGTGAGAGATTCTAACAAATTAATTTGTCATAGGTTTAGATTTCTAGTTCGATTTGCATCCGAGATTCGGTCGAGTTTCATACTGAACTATTCATATTCATTCGGAAATCTTTTTTTTTTCTGAGTAAAAACTTTTATAGGTTGGTTAAACTGACTGCACACTGAACTGAGCTTGCGTAGACAAATCTCTAGAAAAATAGAGCCAGGCGTATGTTTCTATACTAGAAAAAATCTGATGTGGCCAGCAGACAACCTTCCACCATATCTAGACTTATAAACATAAATGTATACGTACAATCCGGTGCCCATTTAAAATATACAAATAAAAATCTAAAATATTCAAACACAGAAATTTGCATCACCTGAAAAGCCATCCTCCATTCAATTACTATATTTAATATCTTACTTATGACTTATATGCCAACTTGTCACCCGTCTCACCTGTCAATATTTTTTACGCAGAAACAAAAATCAACCGAACAAGATTTCAACGTTTTATCTGATAAATTTATTTTTTAAATTTTACTGCACTTCTTTAATGCTACCAGATAAAGACAATTTTTTATAACGTAAGTTGCAAATAACTTTTCCTCTTATTCTTATTACAAATAAATACTATATTTATCCAAATTTATATAAATTTTTGACAATTAACCTTTTGAATCTTCAAAAAATATCACTTCCGGTGAAGATATTTGTACCAAAATTTAATGAGCTCTTCCTACAAATATGAAATACCAAATATCAAAATTTTTGGGTAATTCGTATTTGAGTTATCCGACTTACACCCGGCCTTGACCACAAAAGCTCAACACCCGATTTTTAGCATGATTCCAATACCTTCCTTTCTTTCTGATTTACATTATGCCCTGTTCACACTAGAAAAGTTTTCACTATAAAGTTTCTTGGAAGTACAACATGTCATATACGGGTGTGTATTGAAAAGTGAAACATGGTAAATCAGTTTTTCCGTTCGCATTGCTTCCCTAATTATTTTAGACAAAAATGTTTCAAATAAATGTTGTTGAGCATAAAATTCTACATCCGGATCAGTAAACAAAATTTATTTTGGTTGCTTTATAACTGCAGAAATCAAATTTGAAAATACACGGAATAGGGAATTAATAGTAACAGCCATGGAATTAAAAACAGGAGATGAACAAATGCGTAATGCCGTTCATAATTATTTTAATTTTAATATATTTTAAAGAAATAATTAGTTTCTTCCACGGTTTCTCCGTATTGACAGATTATATGACAGCTCCTAGCACTTGTTTTACTTTCAAGGAACTTTTTAGTGAGAACTTTCCTCTTGTGAACAGGGCATTACACTAAAAATAGTTAGGAACATCTGGGATGAATTTTGAACTAGAATCTAAACGAAAAATTATAATGTAGAGTATAGTAGTTTCATTAATTATCATTAATTTATTTACAGACGGAAGCATATGTGTTTCTCTTTGTTTATTATTTTAAGAGAAGCTTCTCTAGCTTAGAGATGAGTGCTGAATTCGGTTCAGTATTTATGTAGGTATAGGTATCATATTTTTCCATTTTTTGCATTTGTTTTGAATAATGGAAAATCTACTCTTCTGTCGATTGAAATTTAAAAAATTTATATTTATACAATAATTATTTTTTTCAAAAATCATCTCCGATTTCAAATTAATATTACATTTTTTTCTTAAAAGATATTCCACCATAACAGCAAATTAGAAATCCAGTCAAATTGAAAAGAGACCTAAAAAATTAATATTACTTTGAGAAGATTTTCATCCACATCACAAAAAATTATAAAATTAATTACAGCTCAAAATAATAAACTCAATACAATACAACTAATTTTCTTTCAAATAATATCAAGTTTCATTAAAAAAATGGTGGAGGTTCCTTTTGTACCTAAATCCAGTTATTTTATTAGGAAATTATATTTATAGGCTTTTAATCATAATTATTACAACTGTCTACAGTAATAATTATTTGAAATAAATCATTTTTAGACTACCCGTCGTGTTCGTACTATTTGGTGATTTTCTACGGCATCGGCTACAAGGAATATGAATACAGAGAGGTGGGTGTTATATTTTATATATTTTTTATTTCTTATTACTGTGTATTGTATCTGATATTTTTCATTTTATTCTACGTCAGCAACTACACGATTCTAAATCCAATTGTAAAGTTTTTTATAAAGAAACCTATATACTACACTTGAAACAAGAGATGTAGCAGACTGTAAAAATTCTAGGAATGCAATAACATTAAATCTTTTGTTTTCGAGAATTTCTGCTATCTTGAAGCGGCTTGAAGCTATTTTGATAAAAAATTTATTTATTGGTACTAATTTTGAGTATACTATAGAGGGTAATTCACAATTTCCTGCATATATTTTAATTCTAATGGCATTCAGTAGGTACTCAACTAACTGATCATGGACCAAATATTTTTTTAATTTGTAAATTTTATGGCACTTTTCACAAGAAGCACATTTTTGATTATATAATGGATCTGATAACTATGAACATATGAAGATAAAATTTAAATTAATTGTGCAATAATAATAAAATGAAATTTCATTTTAAACAGTGACCCAAAACTGTTTGATCAAGACAACTAATTTAGAAATAGTTATTTACGAACCAAATGCGGGAAGATTTGTATCCTATGAGCGGTTTTTTGAAACACGAGCGAAGCGAGGGTTTGATTTACGCGAATGCTGGGATGGTGTCTTCCCGCAAGAGGATTGTACAATGTTTTTTGTAACGAATAAAACTATAATCAAATACATTCAAGTTGTAGTTAGTCTGGAGGTTGATTCTATAACTTTACAAGACTGTTGTACGAACGCAGCTATTGTAAATAATGACGTCATACTGTCTAGTAATTTTTAACCATCGTGTTGGCAAGACCCCGTTACTTACTAGATTTATGTTGGCTATACTACTAGCATGCACATCTGACAGCCAATTTAAATTTAAATTTTAAATGATGTATATACAAACAAATATTATTGTATGAAGATAAAAATTCATTACACTTAACACAAGAAAACGTTTTGATATTTAAATAATAATACAAAAACACGAAGAGGTTAATTCTCAAAAATCTGACGTGGACACCACATGACTTCCTTGTACGCCTTGTGTGTTCATACTTTTCTTAATAACTAAAATGTAAAATAATATTAAAAATTCTTTTAACTTATTATACTAGTATACTCACAAATATATTTTAGTCATTTTATTTAAACTGCAGAAGAAGATATAAAGCATATTTTACTATTGTCACTGTCATGTCATAATCATTTAAATTTTACGTAGTAACAAATGTTAATCGATCATGGACTACAAGATATCGAAATACTATAAATTATAAATATATACTTTAATTATTTTTAAATGATAGCAGATACAAAAATATTTATAAAATACCGATTGTAGGTAATAATCACATAATCTTTCATTTAAAATAAAAAAAATTGTCTAAAATTAAATATTTATCGAAATATTTTTAAAAAGTACTACTTCCGGTTTGTAGACTGAAACCAAAAATAGGAGGTGCACAACTAGATGCTATAACAGTCCTAAATACAAAATTTCAACTTTCTACGTCTAACCGTATTTGAGTTATGCGACACACATACGTCCGTCCGTCCGTACGTACGTACGTACGTACAGACGTCACGTCGAAACTAGTCATAATGGATTCAGAAAAGGTCAAAACGGATATTTCCGTCAAAATCTGAGAACCGAAATTTTTCGCGATTACAATACTTCCTTACGTCGTACAAGGAAGTAACAAACAATGACAGACAAACTTTCAAAGAGAGAGACAGATATCTTGCAGCGTACGTACAACACCTACCGAGCTGTTGTAACTTATTTACAAGATATCGCAAGTCATGACGTCATTATATAGGTTCTACGAAAATCCGCTAGGCGCTCCAGCATCGCCGGTCTTGTAAATATGACAGTTATGGTCTTATAAAGTTATAGAATCAACTCCCTGGTTAGTAGTAAGTCATTTCAAAAAAAAATTTAGTAGCTAATCTCTGAAATTGAGGCAGCAAAATAATATTTTTTCAAAATTTTATTATTTGGAGAGCATAACTAAAAATGTTGTAACACGTAACACGTACCTACTCAAACTAATTTAAAGACTGGGTTTGCGTCTCATCCATAAACAGATTCGTCCTCTAAAACTCTATTTTACGTACGAGTTACACAACTACAATGTAGCATGGTTTCCATTGGCGGTTATTTGTGTCATGTTTACGTTGTGGAGCGAAACTTTCTTCAAAGAACTCTGCCAATTTAATTTCCACTGCCTTCCAGTTATCTCGGCCATTTGAGATGCAGCTCGACGATCTGGTCTTTGAGAAGGACGTCACAATCACAATCCACGCCAGGAACGGCGACGAAGAAAGCGTCAAGACCGAGTGGTTCTCTCCGGCATGCTTGGAGGTTATTGGGAACTTGTCGTTCTGTGGTGAGTGAGAACACAAACGTGCTCTTTCATTTATGAAGCTCGTTTCCTTGCCCTCGATTTACGAGGAAATTATTTGTTCTTCTAATCTGTTTGAGCCCTATTAATATTTATATTGCGTGCCACAGCGTTTGCAATATTTTGCATGAATGATTTGTTTGGGTTTAGTTCTGTTTATTTTGTTTCAAATGCGACGTTTCGGAAATGAAATTAAAAATAAACGCAGAACTGAATTCAAATAAACAATTTATTATGTATGAGTTATGGTTATGAATTATTAAAATAAATCTTTTTGTTTTGCATTATTATTACGCTTAGAGGGTGCCTACCCAAATCTTAGAAAATTCTTGCGTAAATTATAAAACACCCGAAAATTCAGAAACAGAAAATGCATACCTAGAAAATTTAAATCTAGAATCCGATGGATGCACAAAACGCATGTAAAGGAGTATTCAAATCTTTAAAAACAATCGAGCAGAACACGTGAGATTTTTCTAGATTTGAATATTCCTTATGGCCCTTTTACACTACGCTAAATATTGAACAAGAAATTGCGCAACAAATTGAACAATATTTTGAGGAATAAATTGCTTTCTTTTTAAAAAATATTCGAGCAGAACACGTGAGATTTTTCTAGATTTGAATATTCCTACATTAATTTTGTGTCCACTGATATAAATTTTCTTTTTATGTTTCTTTTGTGTACGAGTTTTCTTAGGCATGAAGATTTATGATTGTACAGTTCAAAGTGCCCTAAGAATGACATATTAATAATGTTTCCAAATGTATAAATGTTATAAATGTTTGATGTAGCTGTCGATACCTTTGTCGTTTGTGAAATCTTTATTCAGACGAACCATGTTTACATTCGTACGATGGTACGATTTTCAGTAGTGCGATTATTTCGTAAATAATGTCAAAATAATACCAAATTTATTTTTTCACGGCATGTAATTATTATTACCTAATATTAAATTAGTAATAAACTAAATCCAATAGACGATTTCCATTATGACGTCACTAGATTGCAGCGCTGTGGCAGATTTGAAAATTATTCTGACAATAATTACAATAGCTTTGTTTTGGTTATGGTTCTTTGTTGTAATTGTAATCTATAATTATGGATAAAAAAATATTACATTTAAGTGAAGATGATGTGCCCGGGGCTAAAATAAAATACAATACGATAAATCAACATTCAGTAGCTAAATTCAAACGATAAATATTTACAATAAAATTCATGTATTAATTTATTGTTATCTAATGCAAACCTTCTACACCATCAAAATACTAATCAAAACTAAATACTACTGTTAGAATAGTTCCACCAGGAACCGCTGGCGCCACTATTGATTTCTAAATCTATCTATCTATCCCACTTTTGACATTTAAATTAATTTCCCTGAAGATTTGATTGATCCGAAAATATTGTTAATGTAGAGTGATTAAATGGCCAATCCAGGATCGTTTGAAGATATTAATAAACAACTTATTGGTTGTATCTCTTTATTTAATACATATGGACCACATGGTAGGTCGAAACGTCCATATGTATTAAATAAATAGTTACAACCAATAAGTTGTTTACTATAGTAGTAGATTTCTTAACTAAACGGAGCAATCTGAAGTTGTCTCGCTGAGCCGTATTTACCCTGTAAATACGAGAAAAATATCACTAGAATCAGTGGGAAAACTCGATACAGTCACTGACAACAGCTAACGAGATAAGATAAAGAACATTCGTTTGTTTACATTACAAAGTTTGTGTGGTGTAAAACTGGTGTTACATCAGCCAATCAAAAACGATCAGATTCAGCATTCCAACTTCAGATTGCTCCGTATAGTTTAGAAATCAAGTACAGTAGGTACACAAGTGAATAAATCTATATTTAAAATTAATGTTTGTGTTAAAAATAATAGTTTCAATCGGTAATATTGAATAAAGAAATTCATGGTTCTAACTTAACTATGTGGCCCCCTTACCCCTCCAAGTTAGTTACTCACGGAGTCAAAAAGTGTGACATAGTCAACAATCGAGTGTCATCTCCTGTCTTTATTATATTTCGTGGTAAAAATAAAAAATACGCGTCCCAAGTTTTTATCTCATGTTCCAAAATATTTAATTAAAAAAATAATGCAAGTAGCCCATTATAGAGAATAATTATTAAAATTCGTATTCTACTTATAAGCTCTGTTACTGTTCAAATATAAATTAATATAATGGACCACCTGGTTCTCCAATATAATGGACCACCTGGTTCTCCATTATTCTCAATCAAAAACGATCAGTTTTAGCATTCCAACTTCAGATTGCTCCGTTTAGTTCAGAAATCAACATTAATATCTTCAAACGATCCTGGATTGGCCATTTAATCAATCGACATTAATTTAAATTAGCTTGATATTATTTTTAAAATACAAAGTAAAACTTTTCTCTCCATTGTTCATAGAATTTTCTAATTTATAAAAGTTACACAACAGGGGAGATTTTTGTGTAGCTGATTCAAACGGAGTCAAACTCGTCATGAAAATGATTTAGGAAGTTTGTTGTTTGTTTGCACGTTTTGCGATTGATGTGAACAGTGTTTATTGTTCGTTTGAAGCTCCTGGGATGCCACAGGGCCTGAGCGCGACGGAAGTGGTCGTTCAAGTGATTCCGGTGAAACAGCAGACCTACTATGACGTCACAGTGCGGTGGGATCGCCCGGACCACGTGCCGGATTATTACCGGATCGTTTTGTCTTCATCGCTCATCAACACGTTGTATATCAATGTCACCGTGCCGGGGGTAAGCCGACTTACAGATTATAATTAATATTACAAATACTTCATATTCATACAACTATCAACCAATTCTAGTTATGATATATAGTTGGTCCGCGATGTGGTGATCGGTACGTCATTAGTTGCTAAACTTATAATAAACAGGCATTATGTATATCTCTCTTTATCGCATGCATGCTTGTTCATTCGTTGGTTAATGTTACGTCTGTCTAATATGTTTATCCCTTTTCCACTAGTATACTTAAGAAGAGAACGATACATTTACGTCAAAAGAAATGTCAAACACTGCTTATCATTTCAGGTTATTTTTTGTAGGAAATTTAAGAATATTCGCAATGTTGTATATGGAACAGAAACTACAAATAATAATAATATAACTATACTCACAGCAGAAAGCATAACACAGCCGTAAACTACTAAATACTAATAACCTCAAATTGAAAATTGCTAATATCAAAACATACCAGTGAATCTAAAACAAGGGTTCTCGTTACTAAATACGAAACAAACCCATTGCCATCAGAATTCAATTTTTAGATAATTTATAATGATAATAGCATGAAAGATTATTACTATTTAATTTTTATATTACATAATTCTTAATTTAAATTTGATATTTACTTATAGTTCTTGTTCATCATGATTGACTGGTTGAGAACCTCTATGACTGACGTCATACCTAAAAAATTTAACCCAGACGAATATGTTTGATGACGTAGCGATCACCACATCGCGGACCAACTATAATTCATTGATAATTCCACTCCTGTATAAAGTAAGCCATAAACAAAACACAATTTTATCGCTTTGGCAGCGGATGAAAAGGAAAGTAACTTTTTCTTGCAACCAAACAATAAGCAAAACACTAAAATGTCATTTGCTTCATATTTCTAATATATTTGTCAGTGAAATCATTAGATTTAGATTTTGGGAATATTTGTGAAGAAGAACCAAAGGAGTCGTTAAATTATCTCGTTGAATTACACTCGAGCATTTTATTTCCTCCGAATTTTCTGTTTGACATCTCAACCTTGTCACCTGACAGCAATTTGACTCGAAAAATTGTTTTTTCTTTTCAAATTGCTAAGCAACAAGGTTTCAATACAAACGGAAATTTATTCACTTATAATATCACATGTACATTAATTATTTCCGGAATTTTTTTGAGTGATTTCCAACAACGTCTTAATTAGCTCGAGTGGTACACGAGAGCTAATTACGAGTACGTTGGGTATTTGTATACCCATGTAATTCGGCGCGAGGAATCCAATCAACTATAAATCAAGAGTCTGCAACTCTAACCATTTTCGAGAAATCGAAAGTCCTATTTTTTGAGGAACCAGAAAAATTTTGAATTTAAAATTAACTGTACCCATAGATAATTATATTATCTTTTATTTTTATTTGCAAAAATTGTCATAAATAAATAATGTACCAATTTATTTAAGAAAAACTATATCAAGTTCCAAAAAGTACTACTTCCGGTTTACGGATTTCTACCAAAATCTTATCCGGTGTTAAGATCCTTATTAAAACCTTAAATATGAAATTTGGTTATTAAAGGTTTGATACTTTTTCAGTTATCGTGGAATTTTTATTTCTATATTATATTTTATTTGAATTCGACTCGCATAGATATTAGTGGAGAGTCACCACAAGAGAGATTTTTGTGTATAAATATTATTTAAATGCTTTATTAAAATCATCATTGAAAACCTCATCTAAATATCTGATATAGTTTTTGAAATATCTACAACACCCTAAAATGGGTGAACGTATCTATATTTTAAAAATAAATATAATTCTTTAGGTACTAGGGTACTACATGAATTTATAGCTTTTCTCTATATCCAATATTTAAAAAATAAATGTTACACCCAAAATGGGTGTAGTAAACTCAGTTTAAGGTTCAAAAATGGGTTTCTCATATTTTAAAACATAAGTATACAAATTTACAGCTTATTTCTATGCGTAGTAATAAAGAAATATATTTTGCACCCAAAATGGTTGTCCCGATTTTAAATTTGGGTTTATAACTGGATTTTTCAGATTTTTTTACATCATTATACTAATTTTCAGAATTTTCCGATTCCTAGAATCAAAGTTATTGTTAAATTAATTAAATGTTCGCTATAAACGAGGTCGTATAACGAATGTTCGTTATAGCCGTGCTAGTCCAAATGAAGCCTATTTCATGCTTGATCCACTGCTGAAAACTGCGCATCGATATCTGGTCCCGTTTACGAGAAATTAATTTTTTTAATAAAAGTCGTCATTGTTTTCATCCCTTAGTTCTGTAATTAAAATTTTGGAACGGAGTGTACATTGGCTTTTTGAAATTATATAATAAAAATTGGCCTAACCCAACCAATAACCTCACAAAAAATTTCAAAATGCAATAACTTTATTAATAAAATGCTTTTCGTGGTCTGTTTGGGGTTGAAAATCTCTTTACCGTCCTCAAGTTTGTATCCCCCCCCTGTTTCCAGTTGGAGCCAGTCTAATAAGCCCGGAAAAAATTCTCAAAATTTGAATTATTTTAAATTATAAGAAAATAAGCCGTCCAACAGTATAATTTTGACATTTATAAATTTTGAAAATTGCTATACTTCATTCCATTAAAATCCAAATTTTGGAATGTGAATTTCTCGGTTATAAAATATTTTAAAATTATTTTCTCTGTTATTAATCGTAGAAAACCGGCGAAAATTTGTACCCGGGGGTAAAATTGTCCGAGGAAGCCGATTCTGGCCTCTAAAATTACCTGTCTCTATTGGGGGGCCCCATTTTTAAGGGTATTTGAATATTTATTACAGAGAATACAACAAATAAAGTGTTTTAGATATGAAAAATGTACTTTTTCAAAAATTCGCACTCAATACAATCAGTGTGGAAATTATTTTCACCACTCAATATTTCAAAAGCCTACTTTAACCACAAATTTTAATATCTAAAAACAGGAATTCTCACTTTCGTAGAAAAACATTTTTACAATATTTTTCAACTACAAAATGACATTGCATTGCTAGGATGCGTCAAAGTACAAGTTGTACTTTGTACTGGTTTCAGTAAATTGCTTGTATTCCAATTCATTTAGCTAATGAAAACAACGTGGGAAGTAATCTACTACGACTTGCGGTTTCAGAACTCGACAAAGTACGTTTTCAAGCACGTGGAGGTGGGGCTGACGTACATGGTGGCTCTGAAGGCATTTTCCGAGGGCGGAGAGAGCAAAACCGCCGTGATCCATCGCCACAGCACCCACTCAACGGTGGCCCAGTCGTCCAAGTTCGTCTCCGTCATCACCGTCGTTGGAATCACGGCAGTCTCGATTCTTGTTCTATTCGGATTTGGGATTTGTATGTTCCACCGAAGGGCCAAGCGCAAGAGATACGAACGCAGGTGCAAGTATTTTGAGGTATGGTCATTTTTTTTTCGTCCAGTCAATTCAAAATATAAATTTGCCTACCTTATTTATTTGTAGTGCTCGTATTACAGTCCAAAGTTGTGGAATTCTGTAACAAAAAAAAATTATTAATTTAAAATAAAAATGTTTGTCTTATATTATTATATCAAGTTTTATAAACCAACGTCATTTTAGTCACGTTTTTTAGGAACGAGCGCAGCGAGTGTATAAAAAACGAGCATCTACAGAGTTTATAAACGAATCACATACTATACTTTTTCTACGACCACAAATAACATAAATATGTAAAATTTCATTTAAATAATACCAAAGGTATGTGTATTTATTTCAACTTTAGACAGATATACTTGACAATTTTGAAAAGAATAAGTAGATACTTCTAAAACTGTATAAATCAGTTATTAACTTCAAGGATATATACAAAAAAATGCTGCTTCATACATAAAATAATGAATTTCTTTTCTTTGTCTTGTACTTTGTTGTTAAGTCCTTTAGATGGTACGTTTAGAAAAAAAAGCTTTTAAAAACAATTTGTCAGAATAAAAACAGATTTAGATGTAAAATAACAAAGGAATTGTTATCAGTTTTTGTGGAAAGTCCAATTGAAAAATAAATAAAAGTTTTTCAATAATTGCTGAAAATGGGAAATTGGTGTTTTTACAATATTTTCTGTATTATATTAATGAACTGAAATATAAATACAGAACATTCTGATAATTTAATTATTAAAATTTAATTGAAATTTCAATACATAATTCCATAGCAGAATAATGTTATAATACCACCCGTATACACTAAGGTAATTAAAATCCATGAATAAATAATAAATACAATTATAATTTTTCCATTTTACTGGGAACAAAATTTTCACGGGAAAAAATAAAACACTGATCTGCGAAGAAATGCACAGACAATGCACGTAAAAAAGAATACAATCAATTCAATTAGAGTTTTTATAGCAAAACCGTGTATATGGGACTCAAGAAGGGTACAAATTTTTTATTTACTTCAGTTGTTCAGTTCAATCATAGTTTCTACCAAAACTGATAATATGCGGCTCTAGAAAAAGCTGTTACCTATCTTATTTAGTTTAGTTAAAATGCAACATAAAATGTACTAACGTAGCGAGTGTTTTGTGGCCAGTACAAGAATGCTCAAATTTTATTTCAACAAGGATTATATACTTAAAAGATCAATTAACAGTTGTGGCTTTTTAAAATTTTAAGAGGCCCGTCTACTACCTAAAATCCAGCATAAAATGTACTAACGTAGCGAGTGTTTTGTGGCCAGTACAAGAATGCTCAAATTTTATTTCAACAAGGATTTAATAGAGAAAGAATGGATCTACAGATGTGCCTTTTTTTGATTACAAAATTGCACATGAATATAAAAATTCCGAAAAATACAAAAAAAATTATTATTTTATGCAAACTTTACACGGTTATATCTCATGATACAAATTAATTTTTAAAAAGGCACATCTGTAGATCCATTCTTTCTCTATTAAATGTCTATAAAAACATTATCCTGAAGTCAAAAATAAACTAACAGTTTACTCGCGACGAAAACACTTTTACAGTATTTTCAACTTCAAAATGACATTGCATAGTTAGGATGCGGCAAAGTACGAGTTTCGGGCTGGTTTCAGGCAGCCGTAGTAGTGGAAAAAAGAGTGGAATGGGAAAAAAAGTAAAATGGAGAATATTCTAGGAATTCGGCAAAAACGTAGAGAAAAATTCATAAAAATTTCCAATTTATGCAAACTTTACACGGTTATATCTTCTGATTTTAAAAAGGCATTTCTGTAGATTATTTCTCTATTAAATGTTTGCAAAAACATTATCCTGAAGTCAATAATAATGTGACAGTTTACTCGCAACGAAACCACTTTGACAGTATTTTCAACTTGAAAATGACATTGCATTACTAGAATACGGCAAAGTACAAATTTCAGGCTGGTTTCAGGCAGCCATAGAGTGTAATATTTAAAAAGTAAAATCGAGAGTATTACTCCAGTCAAAATACGGGTTTGGTTGTATTATTACTGGCAAATACCCGATTTGGTCTAGTATAGGTTTTTTGGGTCGCTGAACACGAATTTCGGGGTTATTTTGTAAAGAAATATGCGGAACACCCTTAAATTTGCAAAAACTACCCCCAAAATGGTTTTTTTTATATACAATCGCACTTTGAGTGCCCAGATTTCGCACAAAGGGGTTTTTTGGTCGCTGATCAAGAATTTCGGGGATTTTTTTTAATAAAAATTAATATTTCACCCTTAAATTAGCACAAAGTGCGAAAATAACAAAGACACCCTTTTTTGGGGGTACTTTTAGGTAATTTAAATTAGTTAAAACTAACCCCAAAAAGGGTATTTTTGCTATTTTCGCACTTTAAGCGTCCAGATTTAGTCCGTATAGGTTTTTTGGATCGCTGATCAAGAATTTCGGGTTTTTTTTATAAAAATTATTATTTCACCCTTAAATTACCTAAAAGTACCTCCAAAAAAGGGTGTCTTTGTTATTTTCGCACTTTGTGCTAATTTAAGGGTGAAATATTAATTTTTATTAAAAAAAATCCCCGAAATTCTTGATCAGCGACCCAAAAAACCTCTATGTGCCAAATCTGGGCTCTCAAAGTGCGAATATATAAAAAATACCCAATTTTGGGGGTAATTTTAGCAAATTTAAGGGTGTTCCGCACATTTCTTTACAAAATGACCCCGAAATTCGTAATCAGCGACCCAAAAAACCTATACTAGACCAAATCTGGTAGTTGCCAGTAATAATACAACCCTCCCCCGTATTTTGACTGGAGTATATTGAATGAAACATCAAGCATCGTCGCACGATGGCTAATGAACACAATGTTGTCCCTAGGAACTGGACGGTAAGTCCCCCTCGAGCATGGACATCATCAGCAGCGGCACGGGGCTGATCCACGAGCAGGAGGCGGACGGCTGGGACATCCCCGCGGACCGCCTGGTGCTGCAGAGTGTCCTAGGCGAAGGCGCCTTCGGCCTGGTGCGCCGAGCGTGGCTCCGAGACGAACAGGCCAACAAGAGCACCGAGGTCGCCGTCAAGATGCTCAAAGGTAAACGCTAATTCACTAGTTATAGTCAGTTGGTATAGTTTGTATTTATAGTTAATCAATTACTTCTGACTACTTGTTGTAGTTATAGCTAGAGAGCCGCGGGTCCTGAGACGCGACGAGAAGAAATACGTCTTCCGTTTGGTGAGATGAAAGTCTATCCCTTGAAAACCCCCAAATTACAAATATTTTTGAAATCGGAAGGGGCCCACTCGAGAACGAAGGGAAAATGCATATCGACTTTTTTGCAGATTTAAATACGTCTTCCGTTATGATAACTTTGTTTAAAAATCTGACGTGGCCATCACACAACCTTCCGCCATATCTAGATTTTAAACAGAAATGTATACGTGCAATCCGGTGCCCATTTAAAATATACAAATAAAAATCTCAAATATTCAAACACAGAAATTTGCATCACCTGAATAAAAAGATTCATTCACAGGAAAACTCTGCTGTATTGAAGCCATCCTCCGTTCAATTACTACATTTAATATCTTACTTAGGACTTATATAGCGCTAGTATGCCAACTTGTCACCCGTCTCACCTGTCAATATTTTTTACGCAGAAACAAAAATCAACCGATCATGGATTACAAGATATCAACGTTTTATTTGATAAATTTATTTTTTAAATTTTACTGCAGTTCTTTAATGCTACCAGATAAAGACAATTTTTTTATAACGTAAGTTGCAAATAACTTTTCCTCTTATTCTCATTACAAATAAATACTATATTTTTCCAAATTTATATACAATTTTGACAATTAACCTTTTCAATCTTCAAAAAATATCACTTCCGATGAAGATATTTGTACCAAAATCTAGGGAGCTCTTCCAATTTATATACAAATGTTAAATACCAAATATCAAAATTTTCGGGTAATTCGTATTTGAGTTATGCGACTAACAACCCTTGACCACACACACACACACACACACACACACACACACACACACACACACACACACACACACACACATACACACAGACATCATCGTGAAACTATCAAAAATGAGTTGTAAGGACCCTAATTCGTGCTCATCCACTAAAAATTCACCACCCGATTTTTTGCATGATTCCAATACCTTCCTTTACAGGTAAGCGGAAGGTAAAAAGTGACTAGTAATCATTTGACAAAGCGGAAGACGAATTGGGCAAGGCGCACTAGTCGAAACCAATGTTTGAAAATTTTGACCTCCAAAATCGCTCATCTAGAAAATTCGACGTCTTCAATATACAGGTTGATGGAGGTGATATGCGAACATAGGGAACAAACATGACAATCGAACTTTCATACCAGGTATCTTGATATATTTTGTAGTAGTGTCACAAAACGAAGTCATGTGAATTTGTGTGGCAAAAAGAGTAATCAATTACAGAAATAATAATAAAATCTAAAAGTGCATGTAAACTTTCTCGTTCTTCTTGTACACATACATTATTATGCAAAGAAAATATTTTAATGAAAATAACAATTTGAATAATATGACAGGTACTTTGACATTGACAGTACTTATTCCACGTATATCAAGATGCCTAGCATGATAACTCCATTGTCATATATTTCCCTATGTTCGCATTTCACCTCCACCAACCTGTATATATATTTTCCCTTCGTTCTCGAGTGGGCCCCTTCCGATTTCAAAAATATTTGGAATTTGGGGTTTTCAAGGGATCTCACTAAACGGAAGACGTATTTCTTCTCGTCGCGGTTTTAGGCCCGCGGCTCTCTAGCTACTAGCCTACAAACTAGTTTTAAAATTAGCGTCAGAAGTCAGAAATGTCAGTTTTTTCGCTTATAAGAACCTATATTTTATGTTTGGTTTACTTAAAGTTGCCTTTCATAATAATCCTTTTATATAAATGGCTAAAGAAGCATTTATAAATGATACAAAATTGTAAATGTCTCTAGGACAAAGGTACTCTCAAATATTAATGTCATCTGAGAGGTCAAACGTCAAAATAAATTAGCGTTCTAGATTCTGATTGGTTGTTTGTACAGAAAATCATTAACTACTAACTACACAGGTTTGGAGTTTGCAAATTCCTGCGCTAACTATAATTACGTGGAGCTAATTTCGTTATTGTGAACGCCACAAAAGAAATGCATACAGGTTGGTGGAGGTGAAATGCTAACATAGGGAAATATATGACAATGGAGTTATCTGCTAGGCATCTTAATATACGTGGAATAAGTACTGTCAATGTCAAAGTACCTGTCATATTATTGAAATTTTTATTTTCTTTAAAATATTTTCTTTGCATAATAATGTATGTGTACGAGCAGAACAAAAAAGTTTACATGCACTTTTAGATTTTATTATTATTTCTGTTATTGATTACTCTTTTTGCCACACAAATTCATATTACTTCGTTTTGTGACACTACTACAAAATATATCAAGATACCTAGCATGAAAGTTCGATTGTCATGTATGTTCGCATTTCACCTCCACCAACCTGTATTATGTCAAATCACTAACGTCTACTAATTTCGTATTAAGAATGATGCTTAACAGTTCAATTAGAAAAGTTTATAGCGACACGAAATGTTAGAAAGTTTCAGGATGGTGATTTGGTTCTTATAATCCTTTATTCAGAATTAGATTTCAAAATATCTAATTTCAAATTTAACGTACAAATGTGAATACTTTAGCATTATTTTTGGATTATTTTTTACAAAGTTATTCAACTTTAAACCCAACTGACTATAAATCTGAATCCGATAGTAGTACCCGTTTTTCCTTCAAATTTTGAATATGCAATGAGTAAAGCAGAAACTGCTACACCTCTAAACACGCCATATTTTGTTACGGGAACGGGACCCTTAAAGGTCCGTTTATTATCCTTTATCAAGGATACCATAAAATCGTAGACTATGTAAACCCTTTATATTCGTTTTATAAATATAAAAATTGTACATATAACCATTTAAGTGCAGTTTTAAAACCTAACCTATCACAAAACCTAATTTTTAAATGTTTCATTTACAATTATAATATTTCAGGTAAAATTTACATCACGTCTTTTACCCAACTTGAGTGTGTCAGTCTCCCATATTATAAATCATCAGTGTTTTAAAAACCATGAAACATATTAAAATATAACCAAACATTTAAATACCTTGTCAAAAATAAACACACGTAACTTCTTAATTGCTTCAACAAGAACATCCCTGCGCAACTTGCGATCTCAGACTAAAAATTCAGACTGTTGTCTCTCTTCAATGTACACTGGACATTAGTTTCAAAAATGTGCACGGAGGGAGGCAGTAGCCAGACAAATCACAACTAATTATGAGGTGCTAATGAATTTAGATTCGTACCGTCAGGTTTTGTACGGAAATACGTAACCCCGCTGGCGTGCTATCGGATGCCCGGCATCTGAGGCTTCGCTCGCCGGCATCCGAAACGCACAAACTCGGGCTTTTGCTGATGTTTCGACTCGGTTGGTTTTGTCCGAAAAATATTATTTTAATTTGTAACGTAAATGAACTTGATGATGAAAATTCAACATAAAAATGAAACGTCGGCTATTTGATTTAATAAAAAACTGCAATCTTGAACAAATTCTATACCTTTTCAACTTCAAATTGGGAATAAACAATTTCAAATGCCCTTCATTAGTGATTGCCGTATACTTGCAGGGTACTCCACAACTTAGGACAAAAAATTAAAGTGTATATACTGTATATAATTTTTTTCAAATCTTCTACAATGAAAGTAATTTTTTAATAATATCTAATACTAATAAATGTCAAATTATCAAATATACCATCAAAACAGTGATACTTAAAATGTACACACGTCATTTAAACTACCCTTAACTTTACGAATTTTTTAAAAAAATTGTTTCATGATCAGCACGTCGTACAGTATAAAGCCTTTAATTTTTTGTCCTAAGTTGTGAAATACCAGTATAATTCAAGTAATATACTAAACTATATCTATGATACATTTCCCGTGTGTGCGGTTATCAGCCGTCAATTAAATTCATGGTTGTAATGTAACTGTTTTTTTTTTGTTAATATTTTATTTTCAGTTGAACATGTTCCGTTTTATCGCAAACTACAGGGTGAGTCAGCTAACTATTCCCTATTTGGATTTTTTATAACTTAGGCAATTTTTATCAGAAAGTGACGAAATTTTTGCAAAATATGAACTATCTAAAGGAATTTTTACTGCCGAAATTTCAAATCGATCAGACAAAAACTTCACGAGTGGTTCACTTTAATGTGAAAATTGGACTAATTAATCCAAAATCTCCAATTGCAGCCCAAACAGTCGTTCTAGGAGAGTGCAAGGATTGTTCAGCAATCCAGTGGGGATATTCATCTGACCAATACCGATGATTGTGTCTATTAAATCCACCATCAAGATGAAAATGTGCCTCATCAGAAAACATGATGTTATTCAGATGTTTGCTTTATCCTCTTCAGAAATTGCCTGCAGAATTTGAATCTTATAAGGATGCCACTTAAGGTCCTTTAAAATCCTACAAATAGTCGTTTGTCTAATCATTAATGCATTCGAAGCACGACGAGTGGACGAATGATGATTTTCCATTGACAACTTCTGAATTTTCCAAAGTGTTAGCTGAATGGCTCCGTTTTCGCTTAACATCTTGCACAGATCCAGTTTCCATTAAACTCGTGTGCCATTTGTGAATGCTATGTTTCGATGGTGGATCACGATTAAATTCCGTTCGAAACTTTCTCTGCACCATAACAATGCTTTTCGTCCATTCAAACCAGGAAGCAACTTTGGCACGTTCCATAATTGAGTACGACATACTATTTCAGTCACCAATTAGGAAGCAATAGAGCAATAATGATAAAACTTTGCGAACAAAAACTCAAGTGGCTACTGTATTTACAGCAAAAATTTGGCGGACTTTACACAAAAACTTGAGACTTTACAAACAAATGAAATAGGGAACACTTAGCTGACTCACCCTTAGATTAAGAAATTTAATTTTCTGTCAGACAATTCGATTTATTTTCATCGAATTATTGAACGTCGCATTGAACTCTTAAAGAAGTAGTACGATCAAGTAGCGGAAACGATTAATATAGAAGCCAGTAATGGAATAATCGTAGAAGGATTCCATTAATGATTAAATTTCAACTGGCCGCATTTGAACCAGAATCCAATCAAACATTTTATGAACTATTTACTTTATAATACGCTTATTTGAATTTCGATTTGAAACCTAAAAAATATATTCCCAGAGGTAATGGGAATTTTATTGACATGGATTAAAGTAATCAGAATCATTTTAAAAATATTGAAATTAGTCTGCATACACAAACCAAAATTTATAATTAATTACTCGGGAGTCGTGAAATATTACAAATAGAGATTTTTGTCAAAAAGTTCGAATCAGTCATATTTTTACTATTTTCACGAGGATGTCTCTGTGTCTCTTGAAGCACTATTACATTTTTTGTTAAAATCTTAAAAAATAGTGCGATAGTTATAATTTGTCATACAACTTACAATCTTTTTTCTATTTTTTATCTATAAATAAATACAATTTTTAAGTTTTATTTGGAAATCAGAATATGGCAAATGAATTTTAAATATAATGTGCTGTTCATATAAAATGATTATTTGATTATTCTGTCATGCTTATGAATTCTGGAAAATAGAAAATTAATTGTTTTGAAGCTATGAAAGTCCTTTTCAAAGACTAAATGAAGATTCAATTTAGTTGCGCTGTTATCTGACAGGTAATTCTCACCAGGATTATTTTCTCACTCATAGAATCTTTGTTAGAAAAGCTCATTAAATACTGTCAATGAGACACAGAGACAGACTTTGAAATTTAAGTGGCAATTCTATTTTATTATAAGTCAAGGCAGTAGCTGCGCGGGTTAAGTGATGGCGTACGAACCCGGAGTTTCGTGGTTCAAGTCTGGTGAATGGTGAATTACCATATGGTAATTCACTAGTTACCAATTATTATCTTGTTTAAATAAACACATTTTGTTTCACAAAGCATAGTCTTCGATAAATCAGACATGAAAGAATGGAATGGCAATCGCGAATTTTTTATTATTATGTTTGTTTGTTGTTAAATAAATCACAAACTTGTGCGAAGCATGTTTTGGTCATTTAGGTAAACGACACTCTTAAACCTCAACATGTAAACCTTCACAGTTAAAGCCCTGTTCGCACGGAATTTCTTTGAAGATTCTACTGAGATTCAGAATCCTGGAAAAGTAGAAGTTTTCTTTTTTCTAGTGATAATTACGTGGTTTTGAAGCATTCAATAAATAATAATTGAAGATTCAATTTAGCGATACCGCTAACAGATAATTATCACTAGAAAGAAGAAAACTGTTTCTTTTCCAGGATTCAGACTCTTGGTAGAATTTAACATCAACATAAATCATAGTCCGGGAGCTGGCGTCAAATTTGACCGGACCATTTCAACAAAGCTGATTTTTATAATATAATTAGTTCTATAATAACTAATTAAGAATTGTAGTGTTAGCTGGTCCGAAAGCGTGTGGCTCAAGATTTTAAGAGGCTGTGGAACTTGCAAAAAATACAAGATTTTTAAGTGAACCAGCAAAGCTAAAATTTTGTATAATGATAATTTACCAATTATATTTAACAAAAAAATATGTTAGCTGGACAGAGCAGGTGGAAAACCTTGTTAGCTGTGCAGGTGAACAGTGACAGTGATAGTGACACATCGTTTTCATTTTATGTAAACAGTAGAAGAAGATATAAACGATGTGTCACTATTTTGACACTGTCACTGTCACGATTCACCTGCACAGCTAACAAGGATATCCACTTGCCCTGTCCAGCTAACATATTTTTTTGTTAAATATAATTGGCAAAGTATCATTATACAAAATTTTAGCTTTGCTAGTTTCACTTGAAAATCTGATATTTTTTAAAGTTTCGCAGGCCCTTAAATCTGCAGGCCACACGGTCGTGCCAGCTAACACATGTTTAAGTGGTTAAACCAACAAAATATACCACCTACATATAAGACAAGTTTTGCTGCCATCACCCATGAAAATTTGACGCCAGCTCCCGGACTATCAGTCTAGCATCTAGATTAATAAACGAAACCATTCTCCATTTACAGACGAGCCCACCTCAGACCAAATCCGTCAATTCCTCCACGAGATAGAGATAATGAAGACGGTTGGTTCGCACTCTCACCTGGTGTCGCTGATCGGGTGTTCGCGGCCCGGGCCAGGCCGGCCGGGCAGCCTGATGCTGGTGGTGGAGTTCTGCGCGCTAGGAGACCTGCAGAACTTCCTCCGCAGCGCCTGGGAACGCATGACGTCGCCGCAGGAACCACCTCAGCAGCTGCACTACGCCGACCTCGTCTCCAGCAACAGCGAGGGCTCCACCAATCTCATCATCAATAAGTTGTACGATATTGAAGCGCACAGTGAGTTGAGTCTCAAGGCCTGTGATTTGTTGAGCTTCGCGCGGCAGATCGCTGTCGGAATGGTAAGAAATATTTATAACTCGTTATTTATCATATTTATTTACAGGTTGGTGGTGAAATGCGAACATAGGGAACATACATGACAATCAAACTTTTTGCCAGGTATCTTGATATATTTTGTAGTGGTGTCACAAAACGAAGTCATGTGAATTTGTCTGACAAAAAATAATAAAATCTAAAAGTGTGTTGAATGTTTATATAGTAAAAGAAAGCAGGAACATATTTATTTTAATTGTTAAATAAATTATAAAGCTAGAATTTACAATAAATATTCAAACAAGTTTCTGCCAAACAGTAGCCTAAACGATTGTAAGAGTTCTAACATTATTTAACATTTGTGACGTATTGTTGCAAATGCATCTAAAATTAGCAGTTCATCCAGGGTTGTCGCTTTTTCTTCTTGACAACTATAAATTTTAGATTTAATATAATACCACAAGAAAAAATATTGGGGAGCTAAGTGCGCAGACCTATCTGGCCAAGAAATTATTCCGCGGGTAAAATAAAAGTTTCAATAATATGACAGCTACTTTGACATAGAAAGTATTCCATGTATATCAAGATGCCTAGCATGATAACTCAACCCTCATTATATTTCCCTATATATTCGAATTTCACCTCCGCCAACCTGTATATTGGAAATAATCACTCACACAAAAATTCTTTGAGGAGTTTTGTGAAAAATAATTGTCAAAACATTAATTTTTAGTAATTTTGACACTTTTTATAAAGTTTCACACATTCTTTGAGGATTATTTTAGTTCACACAAGGATTCTATGAAGATTCTTTCAAGAATCTGAATTAATTCACGGTTTTGAAGCAATCAATAATTAAATTATTCTTTTCCAAGGCTCATTGAAGATTCAATTTAGCGGCACCGCAATTTAACAAATAATGGGGGTTTCCAAGCCTACGGCTTTTAAAGAAATACTTATTGGATATCAATTTTTAGCATACGAGTATATTATGTTATAGGAAAGTGATAATAATTGTTAATTTTGATAGATTTATTACCTTTTTATCGAAATTAAAATGTAACTCTTTTGAAACGTGCATTGAAATGCGCCATGTGTGACGTAGACAACATTGAAACCAAACCGTGAGTAGATTTGTTCGTGAAAGATCGTTTTTTGTCGTTTTGACTACGGAATGGACGACGGACCTGTGTTGAAATAATATCGTATTCGGTCCTTGTCAGCGCGGTGAACGTATGTTCTCAAGACCGGTGACGTCACACCGTCACACACAGCATCGTTTTTCGCGGCACCTATTTTTTTTTTAATTTTATGAATTTTTGTCTGGCTTATTATCATTTTTGGCAAAAAGAAAAAACACAGGTCTCATATTTTAATGTATAGATTAACATAATTATGAAAAATCAAAAAAATCGTGGAAACCCCCAGTCTCACTAGAATAATTTTATCAAGATTCAGAATCTGTATAGAACCCTCGTGTGAACAGGGCCTTAAACGTAAACATAAATATAAACCATAAAACTAAATGCATCTTTGAATGAGACGTAAGTTATGAAATGTTTTGTATTACCTTTGTGGGATTCCAAGTAAACATGCATGGAAAATATAAGGTGACGTTGATATTTGTTCGTCTAATTTGTGCCACTGTAGTGAAAATAATTGTAATCTTCATAGAATCCTCGTGTGAACAGGACCTTCTGTTTAATAATCCTGAAATATGAAGATATCACTGGATTGTAAATCAATATTTTCCAAAACTCACTGAAGATTCAATTCAGCGGAACCGATATAACAGCAGACAATTATTTTTCTTTTCAAAATGAATCATAAGACACAAAATTTCAAGTTAATCCATTATAAAGAATAGATGCAGCCCTGAAATTTTAACTATTTGTATTTGTTGCAGGAATTCTTGGCAGGTATGAAAGTCCTCCACCGAGATTTGGCAGCGCGAAATGTATTAGTCTGCGTGGACAAAACAGTGAAAATAGCCGATTTCGGTCTTAGTCGAGACGTTTACAAAGAGAACATGTACCGAAAATCCAGCAACGGTAAACTTCCCATCCGCTGGATGGCCATAGAATCTCTCACACATCAGATCTACACATCACAAAGCGACGTGTAAGTGCAAAATCATAAATACTTAGTGATTTGAATGATTCAATACTTCTGGATGTTGTAGGTGGTCTTTCGGTATTCTCCTCTGGGAAATTGTAACTCTAGGAGGGAATCCGTACCCGAGTATCCCCACCAATGCATTATTGAAGTATTTGAAATCCGGGTACCGGATGGAACGACCTACAAACTGCGGACCAGAATTGTAAGTACACGCGCTTTTATCCAACTTAGTTGTGACAACCTCACATATTGTGAAGCAGTTACCACCCGTCAACTCACGGGTATTCATGGTTGTACAAGTACAACACACTTTTCAATTAAATTAAATAAACTAATAACCTTCTTGTGTCTGAAATAGGTATTTGGTTTTGGTGCAAACTCTGATTGAACTAAACATTAGGTTTGCCAACATGATGTTTTCTAGCGTTCAAATGGTGTAATAGATCTAGATGTCTCTAGCTGTATCAGGTCATATTATATAAGACACTGATTTAAATGTAATAATACACTTTAATACTATAAATAGTATCTCAAATTGTAATTTAGATATATCTAAGCGGCTATGTTCCATAATTTACCTTTAGATCGAAAGTATTATGACAAAACGTATTTGAAAATCCTCCATTTTTTGCGAGAGAGATCGTCGTTATAAATAAATAATTTCACAATATATGAACACAGTCTCGTAGTGCATCTATTCATCTTCATTATTCAGTTTATAAAACATTTCGATTTTTACTCAGTTCTCCTAAAATTAAAATAACCTATATGACAATTTTTCTGAAACACTTCATATTTTCACAACAATATTTACCTGTTATTTTTATAATGTAATAATAAGCTTACGTGTTCTTTATATTGTACATATATATCTATATCACTAAATAACGCACAAATTATTACATTTGCAAAATACTATTCAGTGATAACAAGTGGCAGAATGAATTTGAACAACTAGTCAGTCAAGCAACTAGTGACCAGCAGAGACACCTAGACACACCGACACACCTATGAATTAATTGCAACTTCTGACCGCGGTTGTCAATGAAAAACGTGACCAGTCGGTAAACTTAATAATTCTTTAACCGTGAACCCAATACCCTTCGTGAGTCCCACATACTCAATTGGGGTTGATTGAACTGAACTAAATCTTTTATCTAATTTAGATATGGCAGGCTCACATAAACCCAGCTTATTATTTTTTAAATCAGTACTACATTTTTCATCCCTAAATTAATGTTTTGATTAAAGCAAAAGCATTGTTTTGAATGTAATATAAAAATGTCTTGCAGGTACAGTGTAATGCTATCCTGCTGGAAGTTGCGTCCAAAAGATCGACCGACCTTTACAGAGCTCCGAAAATCTATAGACGGACTTCTGGAGAGCATAACAACGTCAAAATATCTGGACTTGGATGTGTTAACATCGTCAGAGTTTGCGTCGTTCCGAGTGCCATTTAAAGATACTTCAAGTTTATCAGGGTAAGAATCATTGGAACTATTTCATCTCACAAACTTGCTTATTGTTTATTTCCAGAAAAAGTAAAAGCAAAGGTTCTGATGTATTGTCCTCTGATAGATACGTCCACCCGATTCTGTTAAACAATGTCAAGAACTCGTCCGGAAACACAGACTTGCCGATAATAATAAAATAATGTATCTAGAAGTGATATTTTCTCGAAATGTTTGCCCCCATGTTGCTCGATGTATTCCAATCGTCCAAAGCTGTAAAAGACCTTACCATTTGTGATAAAATATTCCTACTGTTATTTATAGGGTTGTATCAACGACGGTACAACGAATGTTGTAAATGTTCTGTGATTTATCATGTAAATCATTAAATAAGTATGTTTCATTATTTTTATAAATGTTGAGACCATTAATGTAGTTTTTGTATGTATTTTTGTAAGACAAATAGTCAATAAACGACCACAAATAATTTAAATAAATGTTATACACCTAATAAACAATTTCATTCATCATTAATACCAATTTATTTATTCACACAAGGTTTCTTTCGTGCCTGTTTACCTAATTTAGATATGACAGTCTCACATATTGTGAACTATTATGGTTGTTAGTTTATTGTCTTCATACATGGATTCTTCTATTGTTCTATTCTTTTAAATTTTGTGAAAAATAATGGTGAGAATTGCTTGTCAAATAGTGGCGGCGCCAAATTTAATCTTCAATGAGTCTTGAAAAGAAATTCTAATTTATAGACTGTTTCAAATCAAAACAGTAATTTCAGAAACATGATAGAATCCATGTGTGAACAGGGCTTTACGCCTTTTTATACAGAGTGATTCACAACTTCGTGTAGTACTCAACTTACTGACCATAAATAGATTTTTTTATAAGTAGGTACTCGTAAATTTAGGAGCAGTTAATTATAATACATAATGAATATCTGACTAACTTTGAATGGAATAAAATTAAATTTTAATTAATCATTCAATGGCAAGAATTACTTCTTGTTTATTTAAAAATTAAGTAAAATTATTAAATTAAATTTTGTAAAACTTGTTCCAGTTTCGTGATTAATAAATTTGAGTGCTATATGTTATTAAAATATACGCACGAAGTTTAAATCAGCCTGTATTTGTTACCAGCAATGTAACACCAAAATAAAAAGACTGCAAAGAACAGTGTAATATGTAAATACATTTATTATAATTGTTACATATAAATAAAGAAAATAAAATGATAAACAAGTATTTATTACACATTAACTCATAAAATGGTTATTTATACTACAGATGTGCAATTCTTACAATAAATTCATATAAAAAGATGTAATTTCATCTTGTATTTACATAAGTACAATAACAACAACGGGCCTTCATCCTACGTTACTGTTTATTGACAAGACGTCGCTTATATCACAATATTCACTGCTCTTGATTCAGTTTTATAACACCTGCCGTTTTGTTCACATTCATACAGGAACTCAGAGAAATTTGTATGGAAATAGTACGGTATACAAACGATCTTCGACGTTTTAAATTCACAAACTGCCATTCTAACTGCAAAAGAAAATCATGTATCACCCTGTTAAACACTATACGTACACAGTGGGCATAAAACGATCAATTTTTAACTGCCCGGTCTATAGAAAATATTTAACTACCTCTACTTGATGTATTTATGTTAATAGAAGTATGTTATAGAAGTATCAAAATTAACGATACCCGAATAAATATTTGTTATTTAAAATCAAATAATGCGTCCGATGATCGAATAAATTACCCTGTAGTAATACAAAAATTACAAATATGGTTCTATTTTATAATTTAAGCAGCGCTGTTCCAGTTAATGTTGATAAACCAAGTTGAAGCGATGGTATTAAGGCTCTCACAGACAGTTGTTGATACTGTGTTGTTTTCTGGCCGCAGCCGCAAGCCGCCACCGCGGATATCTGTTGTTTTCTGACCGCACCTGTCTGTGAGAGCCTTTATAGTTGTGTAACATGCTTCTATTAATTAAGTAAAAGCCTATTGAACTGACTATAAAGTGGCAGTAAGATATTTTCCATAGACCAGCCAGTTAAAAATAGATGTTTTTTGGTCCATTGTGTGATTTCTTCCCTGTAGAGTAACCACCATTAGCAGATTTGTTCTTTAAAACATCTTGACCTAAAGTAAAGTAAACTAAAGCTAAATTAAAGCCAAGTGTCTGACTGATGGGTAGCACAGCTCTTGTATTTGTTAGAGAGAGGGTTGGAATGTCGTTGTCACACACACGCACACACATTTACGTGGCCGTGTGGACTGGTAACAGCTGAGGTCAAAGTACGTCGGGACGCATGAGAGGGTCGTCGCGGTCTACAGGCGGCGGCGCCGTCGTCACGGTGGTTGTAGCCCCCTGGGTTAGGTAGCCTGCTACTGTTGGCGCTCCTCCTAAAAAGTGATAAAGATTTATTTTTTTCTGGTTTATATTTTACTAGCTGAGGTGGGACCCGGATAAAAAAAACATACCTTAAAATCTGACTTGTCAAAAGAGACCTTCATTTTTAACTTCTGTCTCATCGAATTAAAACATACCTTAAAATTTGACCTGTATGCGAAATTTCAGATCGGACAAACGGTGTAGATCTTGATGTTTAACCTCCACCTCTTATAGTACAAACGAATTTAAACATAATTTATGACCCGAATTAAAAAAAACTATTTCTTATTTCATTTCAATGGTATATACCGAGTTTCATTACAAAAGAAACAAAAATTGCGTCCGTCAGAGCGATTTTTAATCTTTACCCCCAAATATTAGGAGTAGAAATAGAAAATAAAGCTGCAAAAATATTGAGAACATACACTTAAAAGTGTAATTTGACATTAATATTTTGCCAGTAAACAACAAACAAAAATATTTTGAAATAAATCAACAAATAAAATACCAGAACGATGCTATGTTTCTATAGAATATGGATCCATTTTATGTTTTTAATATTATAGCTAGAGAGCGTAATATAAAATCATGCTTGATTTTCACACTTGCCAGAAATAACTTTTTGTGTTAATTCAAGTCTTGCCTTTTTACCTTCCGCTTACCTGTAAAGGAAGGTATTGGAATCATGCAAAAAATCGGGTGGTGAATTTTTAGTGGATGAGCACGAATTAGGGTCCTTACAACTCATTTTTGATAGTTTCACGATGATGTCTGTGTGTATGTGTGTGTGTATGTGTGTGTGTGTGTGTGTGGTCAAGGGTTGTTAGTCGCATAACTCAAATACGAATTTTGATATTTGGTATTTAACATTTGTATATAAATTGGAAGAGCTCCCTAGATTTTGGTACAAATATCTTCATCGGAAGTGATATTATTTGAAGATTGAAAGGGTTAATTGTCAAAATTGTATATAAATTTGGAAAAATATAGTATTTATTTGTAATGAGAATAAGAGGAAAAGTTATTTGCAACTTACGTTATAAAAAAATTGTCTTTATCTGGTAGCATTAAAGAACTGCAGTAAAATTTAAAAAATAAATTTATCAAATAAAACGTTGATATCTTGTAATCCATGATCGGTTGATTTTTGTTTCTGCGTAAAAAATATTGACAGGTGAGACGGGTGACAAGTTGGCATACTAGCGCTATATAAGTCCTAAGTAAGATATTAAATGTAGTAATTGAACGGAGGATGGCTTCAACACAGCAGAGTTTTCCTGTGAATGAATCTTTTTATTCAGGTGATGCAAATTTCTGTGTTTGAATATTTGAGATTTTTATTTGTATATTTTAAATGGGCACCGGATTGTACGTATACATTTCTGTTTAAAGTCTAGATATGGCGGAAGGTTGTGTGATGGACACGTCAGATTTTTTATCTGGCTTTGAGCTTAATAATGTATTTGAATTCTCCTTATTATGTACATCAAGTACCAGAAATAGTAAAGTCACTTGTTTAAAACAGCGCCCTGTTTGAAATATCCCGGATGCAACATTTTCTTGAAGGCAAAGCTTGAATCAACACAAAAAATCATTTCAGACACGATTTATATTACGGCTCTCTAGCTCTACAGTTTCTTGTGGTTAAAAATGATTATAATATGATCTCACCAGTAAGATACCCAGCCACGGGCGCACTGGAGATGAACAAATCATGTTTCTGGTCCCTGTAATCAGCCCACACGGCGCTCTTCTCCAGCAGCGCGGCGACTTTGTCCCCGTACATCAAGCTCCGGGTCATGCTCTTCAGAGCTTTCACGATCTGAGCTTTGGTCATGGACGGGTTGTCCAGAAGCTCAAGTCGGCCTTCAAGCAGCTTCAGCAGGTACGTCACCAAGTCAGCGTCCAGTGCTTGTTTCACTAGTGGTTCTTGGTTTGTAGAAAACAGTCTGTTGAGGGTCTCGCAAGCTACAGCGATCATGTCTCGGCGGAGCTGCATGGCTTGTTTCAGCGGGTGCATGCAGTCTGTTTGAGCTATAGCGGCCACGCATACCTTCAAACAAAAATAATAATAATAATAATATAAGAACTTCGGCTAACTACAGTTGATGCTATTTATGTTTTGTCTCTTACCTCGCTTAAAGCAAGTTGATGTAAAATCATAATAGCAGCTTTATGTACAACATTATGGTCATTTCGGGCCCCCATTTGTTTACAAAGTCTCGGTATATGCCCCAGAGATGGTACAGTATCAGACAGTGCTGGTTGTGCTTGCAAAAGTGCGCACAGGGCATTCGTACACATTTCTAATCTATCCTCCTGTAGAAAAGTTAAATAATAAATCATTTGAAAAGAAAGCTCGAATATTGTACTTACATTTGGCTTATCGCGCGACATTAAATTCAAGCAAGTCTCCATCAGCTCCGACATAAACTCTTTAGGTTTTCTAAGCGTCCATCCAGGGTTAGCAATAAACAACCTCAGATAAACACCACCGACAACGACTTCGGTCGGATCGGTGACATTCCCTATTCCGTTATTCTCAGGTATCCTCCATTGCACTTGCGGGTTTTGGCTTTGGGACATTTGGTGCCTGAAATCGAAAAGTTACTCAACATTCTCACACATTTGACGTCATCTTACTCTTTGCGCATGTTGGCTACGGCTAGACACACTCGGTCTTTGACGTCCTGGTTCCAGATCAACTCTGGATGTTCGTGAGTTGTCTCGAACATGTGCACGCAAGCTTGAGGGCTGTCTCGCATTGCGTCAGCGAACACTGAAGGAAGAAATCTGCCCAAAACTAAACGAACTTTAGGGCCGATTAGTTTGTCCGCCCCCATTCGGGCTAATAATTCCGCGCAGTTCTCTCGGACTTGTGCTGAATTTGAGTTGCAGAATAAGTCCAGTAGGTATATCACAGCTCCTACAATATTTACACAAATAAGTAAATGATTGCGCAGCAGGTGTTTGAAATAACGAAAGAATTTTGACAAACAGATTCTTGTGATTCTATTGGTTGCTACGTGCCGTTGTCAAGAACGATTTACACAAATACAATTCAAATATGTCAATAATTGTCAATTATTATACTGAATTTATCCTTCATAAGTGCTGTTCGTTTCATTATTTGTTGCTGTTTTTAAATACCTGGCTATTTTTATGTATTATTATTATTATTATTATTCTTAAAGTTTTGTGAACTATTTTGGAGCTTATTTTCAAACATCGAAAATGTTTTGGAGTAAACCAAACTTCTAAAGCCCTGTTCGCACGATAATCTTTGGAGATTCTGAATCCTGGAAAATAATGTTTTTCTTTCTAGTGATAATTACGTGGTTTTGAAGCAATCAATAAATTATAAATTCTTCTTTTCCAAGACTCATTGAAGATTCAATTTAGCGACACCGCAATTTAACAGATAATTCTCACTAGTAAGAAAAAAAACTTCTTTTCCAGGATTCTGAATCTCCGTAGAATCTCGAAAGATCCCCGTGCGAATAGGGCTTAAACCACGCTCCAATGAACTGTCAAAATTCTTTCGTTATTTCAAAATCTACCATTCTATAATTGGGAGTAAATCCTGTTGAATGGAATGGTTACCGACAAAATAAAATTAAAACAAAAATAAACCAGAAGTGATATGCTAAGTTTACGCATATAAATTTCAATTAAACATCTTAATAAATACAAATTAATAGGAGTGTTCCGTTTTTTATGAAAACCCGGCATATAGAGACTAAAATAAAAGTAAAGATTTATCGATTTCTTACCTTTAGTGAGAGCTTCCTTGACGATTTTCGTGGTAGACATCAGCGCATACAAAACTTCCAAAACCTGAAGCTGCTGTTCGCTAATCGTGTACATTACAAGTAATAAATGGCCCAACACCTCGCAAGCGGCGATATCATTCACACATTCGTGGTTTCTTGTCACTGTTGAAACCACATCCAGTGCGCCTTTTTGTATTTCTTTATGCGCAACTGACAGAAGACCAAAAATCAGAGGAAAATGACCGATACATTGGATTTCTACTCCTGTATTATTTTTTATAACGTTGAATAAAGCTTGGAGCGCCATTTTGGAGTGTTTTAATCGTTCTTCTATTGATACTGAAAACGCTATGTTTTCCAGAGTACGCAAAGTCTCAAATTGTTGGGATAGAAAATCCAATAAGTCGATTGTGAAACCTTTGGCGTTCTGTAAAAAATAGTTAATTGATTTTCAAAGCAAAGTGAGCAAAAAAATATATGAATACCTCGATTGGGAATGTAGGCTGCTCATTATAAATACGAATAAAAATTCCGCTGATTCTTAACTCTCCAGTATGAGCCGAGAAAATAAAATCAGTGCCGTATTGTATGTCAGAGCCTTCATCGTGTCTCGCCTGTCTTTGGTTTTCTAAAAAGTCTATTAATTCGGCTCGTGTTCCATTATCCCATATTAAATACGGTGTCTCGCAGTTACTGTTCAGTACTTTTAATACCTACAAACATAAACAATCATTAGGTGATGTTGTATTTAAATGACTTTCCACTTGACAAAATAAAATCCCCAGAAACATCACGCTTGTTACTGCTATAATTGCCTATTAATATCCCAATGTTAATAATTTATTAATAACATCCCAATTATGTGTCCCATGTAATTATCTGAGATGTTTGTAATATCACTAAAGGTACAAGAATAATTATAAATATAAATGTCCTTACTTTTTCTGGTTCATCATCGCTCAACTGCTTGGCTAAATAGTTGGTCAGCAATCTATCCAGCACTTCGACAGTTACAGGATTATGTGGGGTCTGCAGGTCTCCCACTAAGTACCCTCCTAGTCTAGCAGAGGCTCTGACAGCTAACTTAGCCAGCTGGTTGCTGACTTCTTGCTGATTGGCTTCTTCAGATCGCTCAACACCGCCTTCGTCCAAAGTGAAGTCGTAGTGGAACATGTATAAGAGTAAATGCCACAAGGCCCCTGATTGTAAAAGCTGCATTTGTAAAGCTGGGTCTTCTGATAAGGCGCTCACGCATTCTGTGGCCACTGAACATAGTTTTGTTAGGTGCTGGAAGAAAAAATACTTGTACAGGTATATTCCACACAATGCATATATTTTAATGGCATATAGTGCTCAACTCACTTATCACGGAACTGAAAGAAATTTTTTTAAATTCGCAATTTTAGTTTCCAGGTTTTTTACTCAAACAGTTTTGGGTCACTGTTTTCAAATGGATTTTTATTAATTTACTATTCTTGCCCTTTGCACAATTAATCAAAATTTTATTTTATTCCATTCACAATTAATCAGATCCATTATACAATTAATAATTCAGTGGTTTTAAAAGTGTGCTTCTTGCAAAAACTGTCCTTAATATTATTTATAAATTACAATACTTCTCTTTATTACATAGGTCGGAGAAGTAAAAAAAAACTGCCTTGTGGTGTACTTTCTACTTATAACCGTGAAGTGTAGATGGCTGATAACCGCACACACGATTAAATACATATTTATACTGATTATTCACAGTATATGAGGCTACTGTATCCAAATTAAGTAAATTCTGTAATAGATTATGTTTCATTTAAAAAATTTCTTTGTTTACTCTTTACTACAACCATGAATAAATTAACGGCTGTTAAACGCACGCACAGCCAAATAAATGAATATACTATACCTACCGATTCTGACATTTTAAAAAATAAACTTTTTATTGGATCATGCAAAAAATCGGGTAGTTCGTTTTAAGTGGATTAGCACGAATTAGGATTTTTGATAGTTTTGCGATGATGTCTGTCTGAGTGTGTGTGGTACTGATAGCATTAAAGAATTGTAGTAAAATTTAATAATTAAATTATTAGATCTTTGATCGGATGATATGTTTCTGCGTAAAAAATATTGACAGGTGACCAGATAACGACATAATCAAATATTTAATATTTGAATGATTGTTTTCTGGATACAGCGAAAGGTTGTGTTAAGGCGGGTTTACATTGGAGGAGTAACTGAGACAGTTACTGGTACAAGTAGCGGACTATACTAGTATACTCAACTAAGCGCTAGGATAGTAGGTGTTTACACCAGAAATACAATTTAGACGACTAGTACCAGTACAAGTTGTTCTGTAGGTGACAAAATGAATTCTTTTCGTGGTTGTATATCATCTCGTACAAAATCTATTATTAAACGAAATAAAGTAAAGATATCAAAATGTATCGACATCCCACAAACACTCATGATCACGACATAGTTCTACAAATTTTATTGTCTCCGTTTAAAGACCACTTTTTCATTTTAATAAAGTAAAAATACCGAATTTAACTATAAAACAATTATCTTTAAAATGAAACGTCAAAACACACTAGTATATCCCTAATCCCCAGTGACTGACGACCAATGTAAACCCGCCTTTACTCACTTTAAAATAAAGAATCCTGCAGAGATCCTTGACAAGCTGCGGCAGCTCAACAATGCGTTCCCTACAGCTGGAGAACTGCGCCGCGACGCTGTAACACCTGGTGATGTGCTGGCAGACCTGGACACAGACCTCGGAGCTCTTCGCGGAGTTGTTCAACACCGACACGCACCTGGAGTAGGCGTCCAGCAACACCTCCAACCCCTTCTCCCTCCGGAGTTCCTCAGCGTTGAGCGCCGAGCAGTGCACGGTGTGGTAGGCGAGCTCGCTAGCGGCGCTCAACAGCGGCGCGGACTTGCTGAAGAGTTGTTCGTCGGCTGTCTCCAAGCGGATGGTCTTGATTAGCTGAGGGTAGCCCGCGTACTTGTACGGCTGGAGTTCGCATGTGTAGCGGTCGAACAGGATTGATTGCGTTCGGAGGATTAGGACTATGTTGTCTGGGTTTGGACCGTTTGCGGACCACACGCTGCGGCTGCAGAGGAACTCGTATGATTGGTTCACTTGCTCGAAGCGGTCCTACAATCGAAAAAACATTATTTTTTAACTGTAATTGCTTTAAAATACTTGAATCTTGTTGCTGATATTCAATGTAATCGAACATATAATAGCCTACTTGCATGGTACTGATTTATTTAAAAAAAATTAGAACGAAATTTTGCTGTGACATCATTATTTTGTATAGAAAAGATGAAAGCATTCAACATATTAAATATTCAATTTTCACTAATTAGTTTTCGGTTTGATACTTTTTTTGTTAAAATAAAAAATACGGGTTCCAAATTTTGATCTATTCTTCACAAATATGTCATTTAAAAATTCTTGCAAGTAGCCCATTCAGTTTAATGTGAAAATTGCTTATTGCGCTAACAAAGGTTCAAATCCGGCACAAAAATGTACTGTCTACTGGCAACTAAAAGTAAATTGACGGCTGGTAACCGCACACACGGTAAAATATCTATACCGATGACTCACAAATATGACATTTAAAAATTCTTGCAAGTAGCCCTTTCAGTTTAATGTGAAAATTGCTTATTGCGTTAACAAAGATTCAAATCCGGCACACAAATGTACTGTCTTCTGACAACTAAAAGTAAATTGACGGCTGGTAACCGCACACACGGTAAAATATCTATATCGATGACTCACTGTAATAAAGCTCTGTTTACACAAGGATTCTTTGAGGATTCTCCATGCTACTAAATTGTGAAAAAAATACTAGTGAGAATTGCATGTCAAATAGCAGCGCCGCTAAATTGAATCTTCAATGAGTCTTAGAAAAGAAGAATTTATAATTATTCTGAATAGCTTCAAAACAATATTTTTTTCCAGGATTCAAAAGTATGAAAGAATCCAAATGTGAACAGGCTTAAGCTATTGTATTAAAAAATTAATGACAGCTATTATTTAGACTTAAAACCGAGGCGCAGGCGAATACAAAATATCAAAATATACAAAATATCAAATATAAGCTGTCATAATTATATATTTAATTGTCTTACTGATCCGAGATATATTAACTTGTATTTATTGTTATATTTTACTGAGCTTAGGTGTGGTAGCCTTATCTACTGTAAATCATCGACATAGACATTTATTTTAACATATGTGCGGTTATCAGCCATCAACTAATTCATGGTTGTCAGTCGAAAGTATAGTTTTTGTTTAATTAATTGTCAGAACCATATAAATAAATTTAAGTAACCAAACGGTAAACTGTTTAAAGCAAGAGTAAAAAAATATTACCCGTCCTTCGGGATTTTTGTCAGGATGGAACATCTGCGCCAGCTTATAATACGCTTTTCTAACAGTAGCCTCTTCATGTTGCGTCCCATTCAACCCTAGACTCCTATAGGCCTCTTCAACCGTCATGGCCGGCGGTTTCTTTTCAACTTCCTTCCTCCAAGCATCAAGAACATCTTTCAGCAAACCAACCTGCAACATTAACAATAAAGCACGAGAAGACAACAATGTTTAATGACATGCTTACTGGATTCGGTATCGGCCAGTCCGGGAACTTGATCTTGTCGCACAGATGCTTGAGGTAGAATATGTTGCAGAATAGTTCCTTCTCGAGCTGGGGATACATCACAGCCGGGATCGCTATGTACTGGTAGCGCGCCATCGTGTGGCTACGCAAACGCGGGGAAAAGTCTGCTATGTGCGCCGCCACTTTTTCTATCAACATTCGCCTGAAAAAGTCATTCACAATCATGTTTTATCTACGATTAGTGAATAATACATTTATGTAGAGTAAAATTCAAATAGCTAGAACCCTGCGCGAAGTACGAATTCTCGTCTTAGAGAGAGAAGCATAGATGATAAACTACGCTACTGTCTGTTCTACTAAACATCAGCTTCAATATCTGTTATTCTCATGCTGACATTCGTAGTGTTTTGCTTCGTGTAACCCTGTGAATTTTGTAATTGGTTGTGATTGAGTTATATTTTAGTTTTGTTTGAAAATTAAGTGAAGTGCAGCGCAGCATATACTCGCTAGCTTCGCTTTTGTAAAATGGACAGTACATGAGAAGCTCTGCCTTCTCGCGCAGCCCAGGGTCTAGCTATTTGAATTTTACTCTAGGTAAGTATTTGAAGTAAGGTAAACCCCTCCATAAAACACACGATTGTTTTATAAATTCATAATTCAACATCATTGTATTATAGCCCATTATTCAACACTACTGGCACTGTCGTCACATTTAAATGTGACTTTAAATTAATATTTTAATGAATAAATATTAGTAAAGAAATGATTTATTTAAAATTCGTAGATAAAAAGACGTATTTGACTCGCATATAATGTCTTTAATTAACTCGCATGATTATACACTACCCTTCAGCTCATGCATAAACTTTCATCCTCTTAAATTAAAAGTAACATTATGTGCTCATTAAATAATATACTATTTTGTAATATATTTAACATCACTAGCTTTAATATATTTTAAAGAAATAATTAATTTGCTCCACGGTTTCCCCGTATGACCGGTATTGACAGTTTTTACTTCCTTGTACACTCCGTAAAAGGAAGTATTGTAATCGCGAAAAATTTCGTTTCTCAGATTTTGACGGAAATATCCGTTTTGACCTTTTCTGAATCCATTATGACTAGTTTCGTCGTGACGTCTGTACGTACGGACGGACGGACGTCCGGATGTATGTACGTCGCATAACTCAAATACGGTTAGACGTAGAAAGTTGAAATTTCGTATTTAGGACTGTTATAGCATCTAGTTGTGCACTTGCGATCGTCCGTGCCAAAGGGGCACTATTTGGTATTTTTCGCATTATTCAAAAACGGTATGTCGTAGAAAGTTGAAATTTTGTATTTGAGACTCATGTTGCATCTAGTTGATCACCTAATATTTTTGGTTGCGACCGTCCGTGCCAAAAGGGCACTTTACTCTAGGTATTTTTTGGTATTTTTCGCATAAATCAAATACGGTTATTATATTTTTATATTATTCTACATTTTAGTTATTAAGAAAAGTATGAACAGTTTAATAGGCGTACAAGGAAGTCATGTGGTGTCCACGTCAGATTTTTTTATGATAGCTCCTAACACTTGTTTTACGTTCAAAAAACTTTTTAGTAAAAACTTTCCTCGTGTGAACAGGGCATAACATTAAATTTTAAACGGCATAAGCAGATATTTATGTTTCTAAAAATCTTTTAAAACTTGACCGACACTTCTAGATATTTTCTAAGCATAAAATCAATAATTTTGTCAAGTTATTTTGTAAATAACTTTAATTTTAAGACTGAGTTAGATATAAAAATAATTAACTGAAGAATAAATACCGCATTTCGGCGTTCCAGATGGCTTCAGGAGTATCAAACTCGCCCAAAAATATCTGCGCGAATTTTTCCGCGCCATGGTTTTCCAAATAATTAACCATGGCTTCAGGTAGGAGTTGCCCCAATATACTTCGTATCATAATATCAGATGTTGCACTCTAAAAACTCATTATTACCAAAAAATCTCATCAAATAATTACAAATTTTACCTCGTCTGCCCTGAACGCTTGCTTCATATGCGTCAACTGTAAAAATTTGGCGATCGGATGAAGGTTGCTTCCAGTGTACATAAGTATAAAATAAAATACGCCTGTTAGGTAAACTTTAGATATCTCTGGGTTGTCCCGCATAACTTCGCAAAGTAAAATGGCTACTTTTTCAACTAAAACCGGATCAAATGTCAGAAGTAGTTGTACTATATGTGGCAAGCAAAAAGAATCAGACAGAATTCGTTTCACTTTTGGCAGGGGACGAATTATAGCGTTGTCACTGTCACTAAAATGTTTACAATTAGTTTTGTTTCTTAAAAAAATGTTGTACTCTTACCGACTAGGGTAATACTCGCACATTCGGATCAATATGTTGAGAATTAATGTAGCTAGTTCGCTTTCGTTTAAAACTGGTGCACCTTTGGCTATTAAATACCATTTTAATTGTGGTAGCTGGGCTACTGTACGCCAACCGTCCAAACCCATTGCCCAACATTTAGTCCTGGGATTTATTAGGCCTTTTGTATAAGATTCTTTCATCTAAAAATAATTATGTTATGCTTATTATTCTTGTTGATCAGTTTCGTGACAATGTTACCTCTGTGAAGCTCAACGGTCCTTGTCTGACATTCTTTCCGCCTTCCTCAGTGTTATAGTACCATTCTTTTTCTTGAACTTGTTGCATATTAGGCCCAGCTTCGATAACATTCGTTTGAGTTGGAATGACAGCTCTTGATGTATGTAAATGAGCTAATGTTAACATGTCAACTAAAATTCGTACACCGCCGACTTCTAGAAGGTCTTTAACGTTCTTTTCGTGCAAAATTAATTTGTTTATGAACATTATTAGGCGGTCACGTTCCATTCTATCGGCGCACTAGAATAAAAAATAAATTAGAAGTATTGAAATCTTTCGGGTTCCCTAAAAAATTTAACCCTCGATTTCTCAAAAACTAATCGAGATATCGAACTGCGGTTTGCGGTATTGTGTTTCTCGCACTTTAATAATTGACTTATTACCAAATTTTAAGAATTTTATCATTTTTGATATTTTTCGGGTTCTCGAAAAATTTGGATCTTCGATAACTCATAAATGGTAAGAGTAACGGACTTGATCTATGGATGATTGGATTCCTCGCGCCGAATTACATGGGTATACAAATTTTCAGCTTTTTGCGGCATTGAATTTCTCAGAGTTTAAATAATTTATAATCAAATTATCAGAATTTTGTATTTTTTAACGCTAAATGCGACGTTACACGGTGCAGTAACTTATTCAAGTTTTTAAAAACTAGCTCTGGATTTTTGTACTTGCTCGGCGTAGACAGATATTTTAGCTCTAAATGCCATCACTAGTTTTAGTTATGATTCCAGTCAAGTGCATAGAAAGCACTATTCTGTCAACTAAACCGCACAGGTTTAGACAAATTATTTTATATGCCTCCGGTCGGCATCGCTAGTTTTCTATGTCTCAAAATCCGCCAGAAACTCTTTGTTGCCAGCCTAGGCCGGCAAACAACCGGAAGTTATAGGTTGGCATCTTGACATTACTACAGTTGTCAAGCAGATGTCAATTTTATGCGTTGAATATTTTTTATACAAGAATTAACAAGATTTTGACAAATTTTAGACGTAAATCGTTAATAGAAACTGAAATAAATATATTTTAAGCTCTAATGCAAGTATTCAGTGCACAATTTTTTAGGTTATGTATAATTATTTTATATTTTTGTAATGAAATCGGCAATCGGTGTATTACACGTCCAGAAACAGTTATGCTACTGCTCGTAATTTGCAAGCCTCGCCTGTGGCTCGGCGTGTCAAAAATACTCGCTCTTGCAAAAGGTCAGTTTCTGGCCTTGTGATACAAATAACTATAGTATACCCTGTTTGAAATAACCAAAGAATTTTGACAGTTAATTGGGGCGTGCTTTAGGAGTTTGGTTTACACCAAAACATTTTCGATGTTTAAAAGAAGCTTCAATAGTCTACAAAAACCTTAAAAGAATAATACATAAAAATAGCCAGGTAAAATTGAAAAATAGCAACAGATAACTAACAGCACTTACAAAGGATAAATTCAGTATAATTGATAATTATTGACATATTTGAATTGTATTTGTGTAAATCGTTCTTGACAACGGCACGTAGCAACCAATAGAATCACAGGGATATATCTGTCAAAATTCTTTCGTTATTTCAAACAGGGTATAGTGTTTCCATCGTTTGAAATAAACACTACTGCTATCATCAAAAGAATCAAGACAGAATTCGTTTTACTTTTGGCAGAGAACGAATTATAGCGTTGTCACTCTCACTAAAATATTTACTATTACTTTGCAGCTATTTAATGTAAAGACCCACATTCACTTTGAATACTGGATTTTAGCGACTTGGGCGAGTTACTGGCACCGTGTAACGCGGTCTTATCCCTTTGAACTTACTCGCTCCAGCATGCCAACGATGTACTTCGTGTCGCTGAACGGTCCAATGTCTTCAAAGTACCTGCCGTAGACAATAGCCATGGCTTGTAGACACATGCACTTCATTTCCACTTTGTTGGTGAGTAAGAATCTGTGATACAAGTCGTTGAAGAACTCGTAGGAGCGTCTGATGGGCGAGTCGTCGTTGTCGTCGGTCTCTAACAGCAGGCGGAGGTAGTAGTCGCCTATCCGGACCTCGTCTGCAAGACTCTGGTAGTGTAACTCGAACTCACGGTGGTTCCAGGACACTAGAGCTGAGCCCGCCAGCTCGCGGTCTGTCAGGAACATGCGGATTTCGTTCTCCAACGCGCAGCGGAGCTCTTCTCGGGTCTGGAATCATTGTTAATTGGTTCTACAGGCCCTTCAAACCGAAATACGTTTCTAAAATTGTGTTATCTATTACGCATTTAGGTCTGGCAGCCCTCGATATAGATATATTTCACCGTGTGTGCGGTTACCAGCCGTCAACTCACGAGTACCTATGTAATACCGGGTGGAACACCCTAATATATTGCTCTACGTTTTTTCCGAATTCCTAGAATACTCTCAATTTTACTTTTTTTCTGTTTCACTTTTTTCCTCACTACTACGACTGCCTAAAACCTGCCCGAAACTCTTACTTTACCGCATCCTAATAATGCAATTTTGAAATTGAAAAAGACTGTAAAAGTATTTTCGTTGCGAGTAAACTGTTTATTATTGACTTCAAGATAATATTTTTAACATAACATTTAATAGAGAAAGAATAGATCTACAGATGTGCCTTTTTAAACTTTTAAAAATAATTTTCTATCAGGAGATATAACCTTGTAAAGTTTGCATAAATTGGAAATTTTTTATGAATTTTTCGAAATTTTTATAATCATGTACAATTTTTGTATTAATTGATCCTTTAATATAAGTATATAATCCTTGTTGAAATACAATTTGAGCATTCTTGTCCTGGCCAAAAAACACTCGCTACGTTAGTACGTTTTGTGCTGGATTTTTGGAGGTAGACGAGCCTCTTAAAAATAATTTAGAACGAAATGTGTAAAATAATTTAATTTTTCGATTGATACCTTTACCATATTACTACGTGGAAATTAGGAATCTGCATAAATGTAAAACGCAATGCTAATCGCCTATGTACATACACTTGTATGGTATATTATTTATAATTGGACTATACTCAATTTGAGTAAAAATCCTCACAATCTATGAGTTATTAGTATATTTAATTATCCGTGAGTGTGGTTACCATCCATCAACTTACAGGTACTCATGATTTTATGACTGTTTCGTTAAGGGTCTCGTCTCCGAAACTAAATTTTGCGTGTTTAGAGGTGTAGCAGTTTCTGCTTTACTCATTGCATATTAAAAATTTGAAGAAAAAACAGGAACTAGATTTTTGTGAAAGAATTAATCTAGGATTATGCCCAGTTAGAATTCTGAAAAAATCTTTGAAATCCATATACAAAATTAATGAAAAAGTGTGTTTTAAGCAATTTTTTACATGCTTTTTCTTATTATTAAGAGATTTATTAGAAAATGTAACTCGGCATAATCCTAGTTGCATTCTTCGTCTGTAAATAAATTTATGAAATTTAGCTTTATCTATAAAACTTCGTGAGCATTGTAGAAATTGCTAGACTGCTTTGCCGTATTTTTAGCGAGCGTTTCTATGCATTAACACAGGACAAACGCGGTGTTGAGCTACGTGGAGTCGATACCCTTAACTCATGGGTACTCAAGGTAGAATTGAGTTTGAACCTGAGTTATCAGAGCCTCTCATGTACCTACCGCACATAATAATAATAATTTTGAACAGTCATAAATTTGTTTTCTACACAAGCCGCAGATAAAAACATGAGTAATAGTTATATTAAACTGTACCCAATAAAGTATATAATAAATTTATGTTATAAGATTAATTTGAAATTATAGCTGTCACGTAACGATTACTTTAATTGTCTAATGATTTCTTATTTATTTTTAAAATTTATGAACGCTATTACTTATCAGCAGACCAAGTTATAAAAATAAGAAATATAAATAAAATTATAAATAAGTCTTGTGACTCGTGCTCTCAGCTTCGAAAATAAAACACGTATTGTACGCAATTATGCAAGCAATCTTTTTCCTTAAAACTACTTTTTTAAATTAATTCCACATTATCTGTATATATAAAAATGAATGCCTGTTTTTCTGGTAACGCCATAACTTGAGAACGACTTGACCGATTTGAATATTTCTTTTTTTGTTTTGTTCTCTCTAATACAGGGATGGTTTTAAAAAGAAAACAATTTGAAAAAACCCAAAAGAATAGCTGAAAACTCGAAAAATTCAAAATTGTTTCTTATTATGACGAAAATGTACAGTGATTAGTCACTTAATTGAACAAAATAACAAACAGATTAGATAACCAGACATTTAATTAAACTACTATATGTATTAGTAGTTGATTAGGAATTTCGAATTCAGTTGGTCTAGGTGTTTTGAAACAGACAGTTGTGGATTTTAAGCATTACAATAAACAATATGTTTTTGAAATAGTTTTTAGCTTCCGCCATACCTGTAAAGGAAGGTATTGGAATCATGTTAAAAATCGGGTAGTAAGTTTTTAGTGGATGAGCACGAATTAGGGTCCTTACAATTCATTTTTGATAGTTTCATGATGATGTATGTACGTATGTGTGTAGTTATGTGGTCAGGGCAGGATTTCTGTAAGTCGGATAACTCAAATACGAATTACCCAAAAATTTTGATATTTGGTATTTATCATTTGTACCTATAAGGTATAAATTGGAAGAGCTCAATCTTATGATTCAGGTGATGCAAATTTCTGTGTTTGAATATTTTAGATTTTTATTTGTATATTTTAAATGGGCACCGGATTGTAAGTATACATTTTATGTTTATAAGTCTAGATATGGCGGGTGGTTGTGTGCTGGCCACATCAGATTTTTTTATTTATTTGATGTTTATAACGATGTCAAATTGCATTGTTGTTTATAACAATGCCAATTTAACATTGTTGCCGGCGGCTATCTATTCAAAGTTTACTGAACCGATTAAGTTCAAATTTGGTATGGTATTATCTTAAGATCTAACTTATAACATGAGTAGACTAAAATGTCTTTCCGCCATCTTGAAACAAAATGGTAGCTAGCTAACTCAAAATGTACTGCACCGATTGGGTTCAAATTTTTAATGGTTATAACTTATGATATAACTTATGACATGAGCATACTAAAATATCAGTCCGCCATCTTTAAACAAAATAGCGGTAACCGATTTGGTTCAATTTTGGTATGATATCATGGGCGTAGTTAGAATTGCCACCATGTATAGTATGGTAATAACTTAGAATTTGTTATAACGAGATTCCTTTTAATAATTTCACAAAGAGACAGATGTAACAATTTTTCCCAATCTCTCTGATTGATGCTTGTATAAAATATTTGACATTTGCTTATCCCTGTATTTATTAGTCATGTTTATTTTTATTTAAGGCTGCTGTGAACACTTCCATAAGAATCTATTTCTAGATTTTTATTTTCATTGCTGTGAATGAACCTTTACGTTGCGTTATGGGTAAAAAAATATTACTTACTTTATGGTTCCAAATTAAATTGGGCAAGGCATGATCTTGACTAAACTTCCAGTAAAACAACTTCCAGTTAGCTTCCGCTTTGATTCTTTCTCGTCTCTTCCTCAAGACAATCGGTCGTTCTTTCATTTTCTCTTTCCTATCTACGACTATGCCCATTTGCGCGCCCCAATGTTGTAGGGCAAAGTCAGTGTAGTGTTCAATTCGTTTACTTAAGTTCTTGATTTGCCTCTCGACAAGTTCCCAGTTCTGGTTGCGCTTGTACTTGTTGGCGTGCTCTTGCGCCATCTTCAAGTTGTCTCGGTTGTTGAGGAGCTCTTGCTCTAGGGCTTCGGGGGGCACCGTGTCCACCGAGTCGAGGTAGTTCAGCAGACCGGTTGGCTACGAGAATAATGCTTGATTATGTATATTTTTATTTGAATAAAGCCCTGTTCGCACGAGGATTCTTTGAAGATTCTACCAAGATTCTGAATCCTGGAATAGAGGATTCTTTGAAGATTCTACCAAGATTCTGAATCCTGGAATAGAAGTTTCTTCTTTCCAGTAAAAATTACCTGTTAAATTGCAGTGCCGCTAAATTGAATCTTTATTGAATCTTGGAAAAGAAGAATTTATAATTTATTGATTGGTTCAAAACCATGAATTTATTTGTTTTTAAGATTCAGAATCTTGAAACTTCGTCTTTTCCAGGATTTAGAATCTTTGTAGAATCTTCAAAGAATCCTCGTGCGAACAGGGCTTTTTTATTTAAGCAGATACTCGCGTATTAATAGCTATCATTATAAACTCGTTGCATAATATGCTATTGTTTTATTTGACGTTTAAATAGTAAAATAATAACTGTACTATATTGAGGTTCCCGCGCTATAAAATGATTTTTATGTCAAAGAAATCGTGTTATGCATAAATTATTATTTTTTTATTATTATTCTTACTGACCATGATTCGTTTCAAGAGCCCCATGGCAATAGGATTGCCAGTAACCCACAGGCCAACTAAATGCCTAGCTAATTGTCTATGCGTTAGTAGTCGTCCATCTGAACTTGATGTGTACAAGGCAGATAATAAATGCCGGGGCAGAGCGCCCTCAGCTAGAGCCAAGTTCTGCATTTTGGCCGCCACTTCGGCGTCGCCTTCTTCGATCAGCGCTCGCATTACTAAACCTGCGCCTTTTACTATCGCCATCGACGGATGCTGAGAACAAATTGTAATTATTATAGAAATAAAAGTTTGTTTTATTATTTTTGCTGTATACAGTCTGTTCCAAATAAGAATATAGTACGGGGCAAGATAGGGCCAGGGCTTACGATTTGAGCGTTCTGATTGGTCTAGCAGGAAACCAAGTTTACATCAGCGAAAAATTTGTGATATGCGCGCATCATTTAGCTGTCGAACGCCGTAGTAGTAACAGCTGGTATTGTTGAAAAAGTGAGTCGTTGATTAGCGTCAGTAGCGCGTGACGCGCGGAACATAACACTATTTCAAAAATACCGCGCTACGTTTAAATTTCTATTTAATGTGTGTAAAACGGGCTGGCTCCGCAGCGCCATCTACTATACTCTTATTTGGAACCGGGTATAGTTCTGTGCAAACTTACTTGAAATAATCTAAAAACAGATCGACCTCTTGCTGCAACCATTTCTAGTAAAGTATCAAAATGTTTTCCATCTGTCGTTTCGCTGTATGGAACACATAAAGCAAATGTTAAAAAGTCTAACATTGCTGAGACTATTAAAGCACCTGTTCCACGGGTCTACAAAAAATACAATTGTTCAAATTGTCTGAAGCTTCGATTTATTGTTGAATTATCGTTGCAAAATAAATAAATAATCGTCTTACCATATGTGTTACCCACATATTCAGCAGGTTCTCTAAGAACGGTTTAGTCTGAAGTAAAGAAGATTTGTTCAGTTGCTCTTGACGCAAATCATAATCATCGTGCATCGGATGCATCAAAGCACAGATCATGTCAATAGCGGCGTGAGTTACTCCAAAATCGTTGCGTCGTAAGGCTGTTACGACTTTGTTGCCCACAGCTTCGCGAAATCTACAATGAGAATTAAATAGTAACTATACTAACGACTGCTCCACCCAAATTGGGTGTAAGGCGTGATGTAAAGTACTAAAAGGTGTTAGATTGCGTACCCTGTCAGTGAGGTGAAGGCAGCAAAGCCGACTTTGCTGGCAACAAGTCTCCTGAGCGCTTGGAACTGCGCCTCAAGTTCAACGCTGTTAATCTGCGTCTGGTCGCCTTCCTTCTGCACCAAACTCTGCAGCGCGCCGGTTATCAACTTGTCTTTATTCTCCGAGAACAATCCCTACAAGAAACTCAATCACTAACAGTCTGCAACATTTTCATGGGTTCAATATAATTCTGGAATGTTCATGCACAGGAAAATTCAAATCTAGAATCTTAAATTTGGCATAAATGCAAACACAGGAAGATGCAGAAATGTTATAGTCAAAACTGAGTATCTGGGATTCAAGAATGGTATTAGGTTGCCATTTTTCATTTAGTTCAGTTCAACCTAATTTGTGTGTCATTCTTGTGTTTGCATAGGTATGTTAAGCTGGAATAACCCCATTAGCAGAACCGGCCAAAACCAATAGGAATAATTAGTACTCGATTATTACTAATTAATTACCCTAATCCCTAATTTATTGCTGTGGTTTTTTTAAAAATTAACGAGGGTTTTACGAACCCGAGTTTGTGGGCTCTAGTACGGTTTTGTTAGCTTTGTTAGTGTAGTAAAAACAAAAACCGAGTTTGTGGGGCTCTAGTACGGTTTTGTTAGCTTTGTTTAAAAAAAAAAACCACAGTAATAAATTAGGGATTAGGGTAATTAAATTAGTAATAATCGAGTACTAATTATTCCTATTGGTTTTGGCCGGTTCTGCTAATGGGGTTATTCCAGCTTAACGTACCTAGTTTGCATTTATACCAAATCTATAATTCTAGATTAGTTTTACTACTAGGTACTTTTCACGTGTAGTGCGGCAAAATAAGTAACCATTTGCAGTCCCTTTCATACAGTGAATAATTTCTGTATCTACCATCAAGAAATGCATGCACAAGAAGCTTCAAATCTAGAAGATTTAGACGTAATAAAATACCTGCATTCACAGGAAAATTGCAAATCTAGAATTTTAGATTCGGCATAAATGCAAACATAGTAAGATGCAAATTTAGAAAATCGAGTATGTAGAACATAAGAATGAGTATTGGATTGTTCATTTCGACAACGAGGCAAACTAGTGTTCTAGATTTGCATCTTTCTATGTATTAAAAATTCTAGATTTGCATTTTCCTGTGAATGAATCTTTGAATGCAGGTATTATTACGTGCATGCATTTTCTGTGTATGAATATTCTTGAATTTTATTTTCTGGTTTGAATCATGGACTATGAATCGCGACAGATACACATTTACTAGATTTGTCTGTGTATAAATTATCTAGAATGAAATGACCATCTTACTCCTCTTACATCTTGCGTGACGGAGTAGAGAAGCCCGCTGTAAGGCACATTGGCATTGAATCTGTAGACCATCTCAGAGAACGCGTGTCTGGGCGGCGGATGCAGAAGGAACTTAACACTGAGGATCTCGGCTTCCTCCTCCACCGGAAGGTGCAGAGGCCCGAACCGGAAGCCGCGGCGCGTCGGGTGCATTGTTATGTGCACGTCGCGGTTGCCCGACGCGCGCACGCCGTCCAATAGCGACGCCAGCAGGGAATCTCTACAACAAAGAACCATCATCAGTCTTAACAATTATTGTTAAATGAAGAGTGTTGAATTAAAGACTTGTAAAGAAAAAGGATGTATTATAACTTTAAGTAAAGGTATAGGTACTGTCCTTGCACCCATAATTGACCGGAGCAGAAAGAGAGAGAAAGATTGTGCCTGTTCTACACATAGCTGAGTCAAATTTCTCCAACTTATTTCTTGCGTTAGCGCAACTGAGTCAAGAGAAAAGACGAGCTGGACGACTTCTTTGTACAATTATTATAGAAACCGTATCCAGAATTATTGTAGTAGGTACCTAAGTAAGTTCAACGGTTATTTTTTATCCAACAACCGTTGAACTTATTTACCTACTCTTTATACAATATTATTATTATTATATTATTTGTGCAATATTGATCCGATTTTAAATATTTGTGTATTACGTATTTTATGACATGGTATGAAATTATTTGTACATTCTTAGACCGAAATAAATATTATTATTATTATTTCAAGATAGCGACGCGGTTTCTGCCAAAAAAATTGCTGATAATCTATGTCCGCTCGATTTTTACCAATTTAAAATTCTTAATGCAGACCAATTTTTATTTAGCGTACTCTATAAGAGTATAATACAATTTGACGTGCTGATTACGGATTACAAAGTTTCTTAAAAGAACATTTCCCATGTGGGTGAAATAGTTGCTGAACGTTTATGTAATAAATTTTAAAATAATATACAGAATACTCTTGAACATGATAAAAATGATTGTCTTCTTACCGGTCGGTGGCGGTGTAGGTCCTGGTCTGTCCATTTAAATACTCTATACTAAACAATTGCGGGTTATCATTATCTCTAACTAAGGCAAAGATGTGCCCTAAAGGTCTCAGAGTACATATGCTGTATGTTTGTGGATCTCGCTCCAGTAAACAAGTTTCACTTAGACATAAAGTTCTCCGCTGCGGCTCAGAATGTCGCACGGAGTTTATTTTGTGGACTGGAAACTCTGATACCGACGTTATGTGGTCATCATCACTGAAATATAAACATTTCATACTTGCACTTAACTAAATAATAAAATAAAATGTCATTCACAACAATGAAAATAAAAATTAGAATAAAGAAATAAATTCTTATGGAAGTGTTCACCGCAATTTTAAATAAAAATAAACATAAGGGACAAACAAATGTCAAATATTTTACAGAAGCAAAATCATAAATATAAGACTCAGTCAATAATGCCTAGTGCACACGGAGAAACATTTTGACATGTTTCCTGAAAAAAGTTTCTGGAAACTTCAAAGTTTTAACGGCGCCTGTAAAAATGAGGCGTTTTCAGGAAACGTTGTGAAGTGCAACTAATTTCTTATTTGTCAAATCGTCAAACGTGGCATGTGATCATAAACATATTTATTGTTTTTCAAAAAAAATCTCCATTTTCAGGAAACTTGTCAAAATGATTCTCCGTGTGCACTGGGCATTAGAGATTAGGAAAAAATTGTTACATCTGTCCCTTTGTGAAATTATCATATCAAATAAAATACATAATATGTATTTTATTACATTTATATTATAAATGTGGTATTAATTTTAAAAAATAGTTGTAAGAAGAAGGATTGCTTGCATAACTGCGTACAATACGTGATTTATTTTATTTATAATTTTATTTACTTATTCTCATAACTGTGAATGAACCTTTCAGCGATTATGATGCATGTGTAATAAAAAGACAATTATAGTATAGGTATACCTAAATTTGCCAAATCTTTGGCACTGGAAATCTTCAAGAGTAATCGGGTTACTCAAAACTTTAATAACTATTCCTAGACTGTTCAACGCAGTGTCCAACAGTTTTTGTTTAATTTCATTTAGATTACTGGCCTGAAATAAATGCAAGCGGCCATATCCGCCGCAAACTATGACGAATCCCCCCGGATAATCTGAAACTAAAGCCAGTCCCTCGAAGTCTTTAAAATAGTAGCTCGCTAGTACTGTGTTGCTGGCCGGGTCGAGCTGATCCAGCGAATACGGTGTTATCTCCAACAACACAGGCAGCCTGATATCTGACCAATGATGTTTATATGCGTGGTATCTCTGATAAAAAGAAATTTGATATTGTAAGTGAAAAACAACGGGTAAGAATAAAACGCTAATCAGCGCACACCGCTGAAACAGTATAAAATAATCAAATCAATCCAAACCGAATATGTGTCACTCAAGAAAATATAAGATTTTTATGTAGTTCAGTATAGTCACTAATAATGTGGGACTCAAGAAAAGGGTGCTAGGTTTCTTTATTTAGCTTAGTTAATGTAGATCAGATCATCTACATTAACGAAACTAAATACCCTTTTCTGAGTCCCACATTATTAGTAGAAACTCTAAATGAACTGAACGAATAATACACTTCTTGAGTTCCACATACTCTGTTTGGATTGATTTGATTCTTTTTTGCAGCGGTCAACGCTGATCAGCGTTTTTGGTCTGAATGCAGCAGTCTTCTCTAAACTAATGAAGCTTCTCTAAAAATTCCAAAGGCACGCGCATGTTTCCATCTGTAAACGGAGATAAAAGATGTTTCCATGGTAATTAGAGAAGCTTAGCTTTATTAGTTAAAGAAGAGTGCTGAATTCGGCCCAATGTTTTGTCTTACAAGAACTTCCTTTGGCTTCTCGGCGAACTGGTATCTGTACTTTAAAGCTTCGGTGATTAGTTGTGCCCGATGTTCCGATGAGAATTTCATATTATCAACTTTACGATCTTTTTTCATCGTAATGGAAAATTCATTTCCGGTTTTTTGCGTGATTTGTAGAGATATGAAATCGCTATAAACCCATCTGTTTGTAACTTCCAAAGTGCTGGGATTGTAAGTTGTAATACCCAAGTTACCCACGGAGAATATCCGTTTGTATCTTAAAGATTCATTAATTAATAATATAGAGTGCATAGATTAATTAAAACCAGTAAAATGTAATATGGATTTCAAGTACTTACTTTCCTTTCCAGGAATGTTTGATGACAAAAAAGCACGCCACATCTTGATTATCTTTAATGGGCATCATTTTTCATTTCCTACAAGATTCTATTTGTTTACAATTTTAATTAAATCACATTTAAACGCAATCTGAGTAAACCAATTAGATACAACGTACTCTTGAACAACACTGAACCACTAAACTAATACTCACAGAAATGAATTTTTGGTGAAACTAGTCCAACATATATTAATTAGGAAAATAAAAACTATAAATTAAATGTCACTTTGAGATAAATCTCACAACAACCATGTTAAGGGGGTGTCAGCTGTTGATATAATTCATGTCATCAAAGTATATCACGCATGCGTGTGGAAATGTCAAAGAAATGTCACCGGGTGAAAACTGCGTTCTTTTTACGTAACATTACCATGCAAAATAACATAATCAAGGTAAAGCAATAAATTACGATAAGATTAAACAATAACAAACATAAATTAAAAGCTTTATATTACATAAAACAAACAATTTAATATTATTATATTAAATTAAGTATTATCACTAGCACACAAACGAACTTAAATGTCACACGTGTGTTTTTATTTCTAACCTATTTTGAAGTGCGCACAAATAAAACCGGTAAATTGATAAAATATATTCGCAACAATGAATCTAACTGATGAGATAACTAACGCATTAAAGAAAAAAGTTAAAACTATATTAAACAAAAAAAGTTTTTCGCCAGACTCTTCAACAAATGGCAAAAATGTTTCTTGGGCAGAATTTCACGAATACGAGCCCAAACCAAAAAGAAATTTACGCTCAACCCCGTATCCCAATCCAACAAAGAAAATTAAAATTTCAAATAGTACGCCTAAAACTTTATCATTTGATGACAGTGATTCTGAAGGGTGCTTTGAAAAGGAGAATAATACATTTACAACTTTTGAAGATATCAATGAATTATGTAAACCAAAGAGCCAGGGCACTAAACGAAAGAGATCTTCGATTGCAGCGTCTTCAGAGGACTGGACCGTCACAAAATGCAGTGAAATGAAACCAGATAAAAATAATAAAAAGTGTGACAATCTCAATATTACAATGAGTACCGAAGAATCCAGCACAGAAGATGAAGGAACATTCATTTCAGAAGATAAAAACGTTTTTGATCAATTTGATTTTGATTCGTCAGATGAATCTGATGACTTAAACACTTCACACCAGATTTTCAAACCAAAAATGATGAATTTAAACAAGTGCAGTATAATTAAACCACCTGTTGAAAATAATTACACAAACAATGAATCAGAAATAACTACAGACAATATTGTTGATAGTCCTCCGAAAATACGTTTCACTAAAGTTATAAAATCATTCATAAAAGAGACGCACTGTATTTTATTTTTAAAACATCCAATTAAATTATACTTCCATGGTAAACTGCATTTATCAGTTTTGTACGGTGCAGTAGAAATACTTGGACACATTTTACAATACGATAATCAAAAAGAATTTGAAATATATTCACCAAAAGGTCATTCATATTTAAGTTTAGAAACAGTTGAGCCAAAATCTACCGACAAAGAAACGTTAAAAAAGATTCTAGCAGACGCTAAAGTACCTACCAAACAACTCAAAGAATATTTGTACCATTTAAAAGATTCCGATTGCGTTATAGCAATCAGGAGCTTAAATAATAACTTAACTAACTATTTAAGTAATCATATTGCTCAGTACATATTTCCAAAACCGATCCAATGCGAAAAGAACATTGAAAAAAAGCTGCACTGTTTATTTGAAGTAGAAAACCCTAACTGGAAAATCTACCAAAAAAATTATATCTGGAATTCATGTTTAGAAAATGCTTTGTATAATTTGAGCCGTGGATTTTCTTGTACCATGCTTTGCGGAGGAAAATCAGTCGGAAAATCTACTCTGTACCGATACATGATCAATGCTTTATTAAATGAAAATGAAAAAGTTGTTTGTATCGATTTGGATCCCGGTCAAACGGAATTTACAATTCCTGGTTGCGTTTCTGTAACAATACTTGATGAACCGATATTTGGACCTAATTTTACTCATCTTAAAACGCCCGTAAAAAATTATTTTGTTGGTGACGTCAATCTTACTAATTGTGTTGATCGGTATATTAGTTCAGTAAAAGAATTGTTAATGTTTTGTAACAAAAATATTGATAAAAAGTTTCCATGGGTTGTCAACTTTATGGGATTTACTAAATCACTTGGAGTTGACTTAACGGTGTCTGCTATTAAATTAGTTTGTCCGACTACTGTTGTACAAATAAAAAGCAGCATTAAAAATAGAAACTACCCTTCAGCTTTGACAACTGATTACGTGCAAAATTATATTTACTCTTTTCCAATTGTTACGCCACCAACTAATGTTAATTATAATTTAATTGAAATGGATTCTGCGGCTGAAGAAAAAATCGACAGAGAGTTTCAGTTTGAGCCAAAACATTTACGAGACATGACTGTCTTGTCTTACTTCAGCCAAATGACTGAAATCGGTAACGAAGTTACTTCGGTTGTACCTTACAGGTAATTATTTATACAACTTCATGCAACTCACTTATCACGGAACTGAAAGAATTTCTTCAAAATTTCCAGGTTTTTTATTCAAACAGTTTTGGGTTACTGATTTCAAATTCTTGCCATTGCACAGTTAATTAAAATTAAATTTATTCCAAGTTTATCAAATATCCATTATATTATCAACAATAAAATTAAGTGGTGCGTAAATTGCCCTTAAATTTACGAAATTAAAAAAATATATATTTTTGTTCCATGATTAGTACGTTGAGTATTATAATGCCCAAAGTTCTAAATCACCTGTATAATCCATAAATTTTTAATAATGTTTATTATTTTTAGTGTAAAGTTATCATCGATCAAGCTGCTTGATCTGTCCTACAATAAAGAGAACATTCTAGCTGTTTTTAATGGAAATTTAGTCGCTCTATGTAAAACTAGCGATGAAGAACCAGCTTTTAATTGTTTAGGATTTGGAATAGTTCGAGGAATCGATCGAGACACTGGTGAACTATATTTGCTAACTCCAGTTGCAGCAACTGAACTAGAAAATGTTAATACTTTAGTCAGAGGTGCTATTAACCTTCCTCCGTCGTTATATATGACAAAAGGTCGCCAAGGTTTGGTTCCTTATATTTTATTAGGGACCCAACAAGGCACTAGCAGCATTCCTAAGAGATCCTACTTTAATTTGAAGTCACTGTTTAAAAAAGAATAATCTGTGATTATTTATTAAAGAATTTATGTTTTATTTTTTGTACTATTTTTAATTGTTTTCTTAAAAGCTTGATGAATAAATGTTTACTTGCATTAAAGTGTTTGAATTTGGCGCCCAGTTGCGTAACTGATAGAGGGCAACTTAACCTTACATAAAATTATAGGTTGACAGGAGCTGTTAAATAACTACAAAGGTTTGTTACCTGTATTGTTAATAATTAAATAAATAAATTATACTAATTAATTTGTGTTATTCTATTGTATAAGGTAGTTTATTGTGGTTATTTCTTGCAGAAAAATGTCTTTTTGGCCTTTTGTCCGTTCGCCTTTTACAGATCTTACTGGAGGTTTAGTAAATCATCAATCGCAAGGAAGATGTGCAGACATGGAAATGAAAGTAATGGATTGTCTAGAAGCTTACGGTATGGACAAAGGTATACTGAAATGTGAACATTTGATTAAAGATTTCCAAGAATGCGTCGGTATGGACAAACAGCTAAGAAGATTTTATGTATGTATTATTTATGTAGTTCTTACATTTATTCTAATTGAATTGTTACTTATAGGCCATGAGATTAGAAAGAATGCGTCAATATAAAGCTGGTGAACGATCCAAAGCTGAATTATACGCTGAATCGCCGAAACACGACAGTTTCTAATTGTAAAACAATGTAATTTTATTTGTAGCAGCCTTGTACATAGATAATTATCTACAATAAAAACATCAAAAACTGATTATGATAATGGTATCTTTATTTATCATAATCAACTAAAACGTATTTGAGGTAGGTAATAAAAATATTAAGATCTCTTTTTAAAAAATGTATTATTAAATAAAAATTAATTATTGTTCACAGGAGTTGTCTATTACTAGATAATATTTCTTCTTTACCAAATAAACTAATCGTCGTAGTTTCATTCGTTCCATTTATTACAAATAATTCCCTTAAAATTAAGTTGACATCTCTATCTCTTTTTTGTATCAATAAACATACTACTGTCCCTTGCCTTGTTTCCATAAAAACTATAGTCTGTCTCTAATGACATTTTGATATTATTTGACAGAGTGGTAGGTATACATTGCGAGTAATCTGTGGCGAATTTTAAACTTGGCGGGATTTGTAGTTGCGTGGTTGCCCGCCAGGGGTAATTTGTAGTTCCTGTTTTGTTCGTTCGCGTCTGTCGCGGCCTCACCTGTCATCGCTGTCAGATTTTCAGCACGCGTTGTTTTCATTTTTAGCGTCATCGCGATATTTTGAAAGTTTAGAGTGTTTAATTATTGTGTATTTGTAATTTTAACTAAATTGGCATTGTAGATTGTTTGGTGATAGTTTGATTGTGTTTCGTGTCGTAAAGGTTTTTAAAATCGCTTATAAACCTACACCTCGTGGTCGGCGCAGAGACCAGCTTCATAATAACAAATACAAATTGTGAATCGTTTGTGCGTTTCACAAAGCAAGAGACAGTAATTTTGCGCGAAAGCCGCGATTAAAACATTCAGCTCAATCGCTTCGTGCGTGAAACACGCTACGAAGTCTAGCTGTCATTTTGACATTGACAAGTAAACGACGCAACCCTGGAGCTCGATTCGGAAATCATTGGGGAGATTCTGGTGTCCTCACAGGATCCCATGATGAAAATCAAACTTCGTAAGTTGTTTTTGTGCATGATTTAGTGTGGATTTGATCGCTTGCTGCTATTTTACGAAGCATGGTCTGTGTGAAGTTGAAGGCACGTGTTTGGCGCGCAGTAACGCTGTTGCCGGAACCGCCAAGCCGCCATTATATTTTCAACTGTCACTTTTCAATAATATGTCAAATTACACCCTAAACTACCATTATTTCCACAGATTTACGTTGAAATATTTATTTGCATGATATTTAAACAAGTTTTTAACAATTTCCTCAGCGAAATGCATTGTTTCATTTGTTGTTTACATTTGTTGACGTTTTCTTGTATAAACAAATTAATTTTTGACATGTATAGGTAATAAATTGCTAAATCATTGATTGTTTACTAAGGGTGATAATGAAATTGAAGGTAGTTCTTTGTTTAATGAGTAAATTCGCGCCAAAACAATAAGCGATAACAAAATGAAGAGCATGAAAGGTGATGGTTTGTTTGATGCGGCTTGGTGGAAATCGACCTTGGACATGCGCACTGCCGTAACCTTGAACCCCATTTCAACCCCCCGACCCACACTACTGACGCAAATTCAACCCGTGACAGGTACACTAAAATACCGAAAATGTGCTTTAGTTTAGTTTTCAAATGAATAATAAAACTTGTAGACAATTTTTATTTGATTATTATTATTATTATTTAACCCTTAACATCTGTGGAGTGCCGGCATTTTTTGTATTGTTATTTTGTAGTGTCAACCAGGTCACGACCTATGACGTCACAGGACGTGTTCTCTTTCATTTACATTCAGAATTGCTGTTTCATGCGATGCGCATAATTTCGTATTCTATTGTTTTACCGCAAGTGACAGTAGTAGTTTTATTTCATAGCCTACTGTTTATATAGGGGAGTCTCTGTTATCTTATCATTTAAAAAACTGACATTTTCATGAGGTTATCTTCAAATTATGAGGTTTCTCAAATGTTTATACAGTTCTTCACAAGGCAGAGTAAATAAAAAAAATGGTCTCGTTTTTATAAATACACATTATAGGAGTGTCAGGCTTACGAATTAACACGTGTTCGGCAAAAAAGTCGCAAAAAAACCACTTCATTTTACACTAAAAGCTCGCAGTCGTAAGAGAACTAAAAAGCTAAATAAATTACGATAAATTACTTTAAAAATTAAATAAAAAACAACTATTATATAATATTTCATTGTTACAGCAGTAGGTAGGTATATTAAAGACAATTTAAAAATAAATATCAAGTAACCTAATTAATAAATAAAACAATAACAAAAACAACAATAAAAACATCTTGCATCTGTCTTTGTTTCATAGTAAACCATTATTTAAAAAAAACTCTTTACGTTTGTCAGTCATTCAAGCTGCATTATTTACTAAAATACTGAGAAACAGAACGTGTACAGATGTCAAGCGCGTTTCCGCTGACAGCTGTCAAAATCACGTGACACAACTGACGTTTGCGTACCAGTGGCGTACGCAAATTTTTTCCAAAAGTGTTTTTGAAATGATTCTGGTTGTAAAAATGTCAAATTCGATTAGAACTCGTGCCAAATTACCTCCGCTGCTTGTTACGAAACTCGTGAGTCACTGGACGCAAATGAGGAAACATTAGCCGAATTTGCCATGTCCGAATTATATTTAGACCGCAAATTGTCTGTGGAGAAAACGAAGAGGCTCTCTTGCTGCTTTATTTGCACGTAGCAGACTGGAAAATATTTCCTCGATTTTCTATTTTATTTTTGAACACATTGTCATTATGCCATTTGCACGATTTTTTAAATTAATTACTTGTGAAGAAAAAATAAAAACTTGGAACCCGTATTTTTTATTTTGCCAAAAATAATTAATATAAAAATGAATACCTAATTTAATATGTGACGTAAATGCTTTCATCTCTGCTGTATAAAAATATTGACGGCACAGCAAAATTTCTTTCTCAATTTATTTAAAAACATTCATATTTGTAACATTGTTTTCCATCAACATAAGTGAATATTTAGTGATAAAATAGTATATTATATATTGAGGGACTAAAGTGCATGATTTAATCCTGAGGGTGAAGTTTATTTCACGAGCCGAAGGTGAGGGAAATAATCACCTGAGGGATTAAAGGTACTTTAGTCCTGTGGTATATACGCTATTTTTTGCACTTCATCCTCAAACGAATGCAAAATAGTTTAAAAGAATACACATTTTGTAATTTTGACAGTAAATTTTATGACAAATATTTATATTGTTACCATAGATACTCTGTAACAAATAGCACGTATTTACTTCACAACTGGATAATTAATTCAATTCCTTGACAACGGAATTAAATATGAGAAATAATCCCTTGGGATCAAATTAAGAACCTTAGTCCCTAAAAATAAAGACTAAAGAAGAGCTTTAGTCCCGGAAGTGCAAAAATATAATTTTCAGAACCATGTTAGTAGCCTATTGGGCGTGGCAGCCTTACATACTGTGAATTTAGGATAGGTATACACATGTGTGTGCGGTTATCAGCCGTCAACGCACACATATTATAATAAGTTTGATTGGTTGACTAAATTAGGCATAAATTTTGTTTTAAAATATACAGTTTCCTGTTTTATAATCCAAACACAAGCATAAATAAAACTTCTCATTAAAATTCAAACACAAAGTCAAATTTTCCTAAACCTTCAGATTGAAGGACGACTGGTCTATCTACCAGATATAAAAAAGAACAAATAATAACTAAATATGAAAGGTGTTTGACCTGTAATCAACTTAACTTCAATCACTCGATCGCTAATTATCTTCACAGCTTCATTGAGAGAAAATCAACTCAAAAACTTATAATAAAATCCTCAAGCAGTCAAGTCAGCATAAGTGGAGAAATAAATTAATTTAAGACAGAAGTAAAAATATCTCGCTTGCGTCAGAGGCGGCTAGATGTGGTTTAGTTTTCTTGTTTTCAGAGCCAACTACGTCTGGTTGCTTGACAACTGTTGTTGCTATTTAAATATTTACTTTTCTGACAGGAATTGTTGTCAAAAGGGCATTGACGCCTTCTAGATGGGGCCAGAGAAGTTTTTAAATATTTTTTTCTCAGTGTGGCCAATAAAAAATCAATTGGGTATAGGTGAATTTTTGAGACATTTATGCAGTATTTCATAAGCTGATTACAAATTTAAAATATATTTTCGAAATTCGAAAAATTATAGTATAGTTTACTCACGGTTTATTTTAAGTACCTACTGGATTCCCATTATTACAATTAAAAATAAATTTATTTAACACCTAAAAATTGTGACATTTATTTAGAATTATTAAAAATCATGTAAAATAATTATCAATTTAGGGTATGCAAAATGTTCTTTTATAATGTTTTGAAATTTGTGGAAAATTATTTTTAAAGTTATAATATATCCTGTATAAATTGTTAATATTTAACAGAAACATTAACATTTCAGTGCATATCTTATTTATAACCAGGGGCTCGAACCGAACCGGAACAGGAACGAAAACCGGAACGAAGCGCAGCTATTTTAGCAAACCAAGAACCAAACCGAACCGTTAAAAAAACCGATGGTTGCGAATCAGTTCGGCATTAATTAAAATTTTAATGTTTTCTTGTAAAGATTTTATAAGATTTTCATGAAAATTGTTATTTTCTATAGTTTAATCAAGTTTTAATTTTTTAAAGAAATTTATTATATTTTAGTCCAAAACTCGAACGATTTTTTAAAATTATTTGCTTGTTATTCAATAAATAATTGAATAATTATCCATTGTATACCAGCCTTTATTGTACTTGAGTTATGATACACCTGTATAATTTATCAACCAACGCATTAATTTTTCAGTCTATAAAAAAACTAGGAAATAACTCAATCAAATTTTAAAAATATCTTCGTCTTTGATATGTTCAAGTTTAGAATCCAAGTGTAGATAGACTTGTTGGCATTCATACCATTTGAATATCTGATGAGTAGTAGTCATGTGCGTCGAATAAGAGGGGAGAAAGGGGCACCACCTACTATTTAAATTCCTACCGTCTAGAAGAAGTGTAGCTTGGCTGGCGCCCAAATCATTTGTAGTTAGAGATGAAACTTCAAAATCGAAAATCAAATATTTCGATATTATTTTTTATTTTTAATAAAGAGCTGCACTATTTATAGATTCACGAAACAGGTTAGTCTTAGTAAATTTTTAAGAGTATGCGGTTATCAACCGTTAATTCATTCATTATCTTAGTTCTTAGTACATGTGTACCTATAACTATAATTATTATGTATACCTACTCAGCTATCTGGTCTAAGGATTCCTTGAGGATACTTCCATACGTTTCTGAATCTTGGAAAAATGAAATTCACTGTTTTGAACTATACTTGATGTCAGCTTAGAAAATAGCGTTGAGTAAGCTATAGGACGATGATATCCTTGAATCTGATTGGTCGAGACGAGAGGTGGATTTACATCAGCGAACATTGGAGAGATTCGCGATTTCATTTCCGTTTGACATTTCAAGTTTATATAACCTGAAAATAGTAAAACAACGTGTGTTTCTTTTTTATTTTGACAATTTTTATTCATCTATAGGTAAGTTTAACACTCTTTATGATAGGAATACGTTATGTCTTTGTAGTTTGCGCCAAAGTTTAAACTAATAGAATGTTTGGGTGTAGAACGGACTGCATTCACAGTGCCACCTACTATTTTCTAAGCTGAAATAGAGTATAGGTACCTAATGAATTAGAAGCATAAACAATCCTTAAAAGAATCTACCCTAACAGCAGGGTGTGCATGATTTAAATCGGGATTAAAATCATATGATTTTTTAAATTAAAATCAATGATTTAAATCAAAATTTCATCTCATTTTATAAAATGTAAAAAAATTATTATAATTTATGTTTTTTTTTTTCATTAACTATTATTATGTTTCTATCACTGTTAAATTGTTCATATTAAAATTATAAATTTGTGTTGCATTTTTTCAATTTTACAGTAGGTACCTAATATTTATTTTACAAATAAAATATTTAACAAGAACTTATTATTGTATTGTTGAAAGAAAAGTTTAACACTCATAATAATAATTATATTACCCAGGTACTTATATTGTCGTTTCCAAAACGTCGAAATAAATAAATGAAAAATATACAATTCAGAACTGAACCCAATAAGAAAAGTATGTTCCTACTATGTTTTCTACAGAACATCAATCTATACTATTCCGTTTTCATATAACATTAAATAATTAATAAGTAAACAAATAGAATAATAATAATAATAATTGTAATATTTAAACAAAATTGAATGCTTTTACTGTTATAGTAGATGAAAAATTCAGAAAAATACAAGCATTTTGATATGCGACTTGAAAAATAATTTGATTTAAATAAAAAAATCTGATTTTTATTTAAAAAATCTGATTTTTATTTTTAAAAATCTTATTTTTATTTGAAAAATCTGATTCGTATTTAAAAAATCTGATTTTTTCCCAAAAAAAATAAATTTTTTCACACCCTGACTAACAGAACTTTAGATATTTGACCGTATGTGCGGTTACCAGCTGTCAACTCAGTCACGGTAGAAAGTACATTTTGTGCAGTTGAAACTGGGAAGTGTGTACCTGACAGGCTTCTAATCTATTTTGTCAGAACCGTATTCGTCTCTCTTGTATTATTTTTCTTTTATAATAAATACTTTTTGTAAGTTAAAAATATCTAAAGTATTTAGTGTGATGAGAAGCCAGCACGCCAGCAGTCTTCCTGATGCGTTCTAAGTTTAACTCTCTTGTGACTGCGAGTGAAGAAAGTTCAGACAAACTTAACAACGCATTACACACGGCTGTTGTGTAAGTTGTAGGCCAAGCATCGTTACGTAAAAATCAGCTGTATCACTGTATAAGACAATGACGAGAATATTAGGACACAAACCCTCACATACAGCTTGGTGGAGGTGAAATGCGAAATATATGACAATGGAGTGATCATGCTAGGCATCTTGATATACGTGGAATAAGTACTGTCAATGTCAAAGTACCTGTCATATTATTGAAATTTTTGTTTTCATTAATAATAATATAATAAATAATATTTTATTATTATTTCTGTTATTGATTACTCTTTTTGCCACACAAATTCACATTACTTCGTTTTGTGACACTACTACAAAATATATCAAGATACCTGGCATGAAAGTTCGATTGTCATGTGTGTTCCCTATGTTCGCATTTCACCTCCACCAACCTGTATACCGGGTGTTCGTTTTAAATTGAGACAACGGAATATCTGGAAAAATATGCATCCTACGAAAAAAAGTTTAAGATAAAAAGTAATATTATCAATGGGGCATCCAGCAGTGCTGAAATTAGCCACCTTCCCACCCTGAAATGGGTGGGGCGGGGGACAACTTGAAAATCTTAAATGGAAATCCCTATTTTTTATTGCAGATTCGTATTCCTCGTATTCCTGTTTTACAGAACATCACTCTATACTATGCCGTTTTCTTATTTATAACATTGAATAATTAATAAGTAAACAATTCGAATAGAATTTTAGTTAATTAATAATTGTAATATTTTTTAAAAAATTTGAATGCTTTTACTGTTATAGTAGATGAAAAATTCAGAAAAATACAAGCATTTTGATATGCGACTCGAAAAATAACTTGAAAAACATCTGATTTGTATCAAAAAAATCTGATTTTTTAAATTTTTTCCAAAAATCTATTTTTTTACACCCTGTTTAAGATTCAAGTAGGGTATTCTTTCATCATGAATTCTAAAAGAGATTCACTGTTTTGAATTGAAGTTATAAAATTAATTACGAATTCTTCTTTTCCAAGATCCATGAAAGAAAGATTCAATTTAGCGGCACCGCTATTTGACAGACAAAATTCAGTAACATAAAGAATCCTTATGTGAACAGGGCTTAAGAGGTAAATAAGTATGTCGAACTTGTAAAATGGTTATTATCCTTTCCTGTGAAAGAGCAAATAAAGGCATAGGTATGTGTGGTGCGTCCTTCATATATCAACAGGAGACAGGAGCAGAAGGATTATTTATTTGTAACTGGTCTTGTGACAGTAGCCGGCGTCCCGGCGCTATTTTCGGTTTGAGGCGGACGCCCGGTCCAGCGATACAAGTACGTTTCAAATGTCATCTTTATACAGTAGCAGTAGCGCCGTCCAATAAACACACATCATCATCAAATCAATAGGGGTTTCCAAGCCTGCGACTTCACTTGTGCCAAAAATATAGTGAAAAATCTAACATAACTTCCTTGTACGCCTATTAAACTGTTCATACTTTTCTTAATAACTAAAATGTAGAATTATATATAAAAATCTGACGTGGCCACCACAAGACCTCCCGCCATACCTACTTTATTCTTTTAACTTATACAAATATATTAATATATAAGTACTACTACTACTGCTACTACTCACAAATATATTTTAGTCATTTTATTTAAACTGCAGAAGAAGATATAAACGATATTTTACTATTGTCACTGTCATGTCATAATCATTTAAATTTTACGTAGTAACAAATGTTAATCGATCATGGACTACAAGATACCGAAATACTAAATTAAAAACATATACTTTAATGATACCAGATACAAAAATATTTATAAAATACCGATTGTAGGTAATAATCACATAATCCTTCATTTAAAATAAAAAAATTTGTCTTAAATTAAATAGGTATTTATTGAAATATTTGAAAAAAGTACTACTCCTGGTTTGTAGATTGACACAAAAAATAGGAGGTGCACAACTAGATGCTATAACAGTCCTAAATACAAAATTTCAACTTTCTACGTCTAACCGTATTTGAGTTATGCGACACACATATGTACGTCCGTCCGTACGTACAGACGTCACGACGAAACTAGTCATAATGGATTCAGAAAAGGTCAAAACTGATATTTCCATCAAAATCTGAAAACCGAAATTTTTCGCGATTACAATACTTCCTTATTACTCCGTACAAGGAAGTAAAAATCAAAAAATCGTGGAAACCTCCATTCATAATTCGCATCAGTTAACCAGCAGGAATCAAAATCAATTTATTTGTATCAAGAATGGCAGACACTTCCCCATAAATAATTTTGATAACTGTTATAGTTTATGTATTTATAGAATGGTTATCACTTAAAATAAATTGCATTTTATTTTTATTTAACGGCTGACTGATTGTATTTCAGTTCTAAGTATTTGTATGATTATACGACTGAAAAGGTATTTTATTTATTTTTGTTGATTTTGCGGGTCGTTGCACTTTGAACTGGTTCACAAACATTTTGATTGACAGGTGAGAAAGATAACAATAAGAGAATATATAAAGCAGGAGCTACAATTTACTGCCTACAGTGTTATTTTAAAATTATGAAACATCCACTTTAGTACTTAATTATTTACATCAAATGTATGATTATTTATTTACAAGTTCTAAGTACAAAGTAATTTATTATGTAATGTATACTAATTTGTTTGTTGACTTATTTATCTCGAATTATTAAAATAAAACTAGTCTTTATAAATACGTATACAGCAGATTTATTTTTATTCAAGTAAATAATCAAATATTATTGTTTAAATTTATATATTTATTTAAAAAATAATTTACGGTTTTAAGTTTTAACTTAAGGAGGTTCCCTAGACATTTTAAAAAATGTTCTAATGCAACCAAACTTTGAATTTATGTTGTCTGGGTCATAAAAATTATACCTGAATTTTTGGAAATTCTTGACCACGTAGTTTGAACGAAATTAATTGTTAAATTTTAATATTTTACATGAGCTCTTATGGATTTCCATTAATTGATTAAATAAAAATATGTTAGAAATGTTCTATTTACTTAATTTTTGGTATATAAACGTATGCAAGCACGGACATCAATTTCCCAAAATTTGAAGAAGGTTGACCACATAGTTGTAACAATATTGTTCTTGTTGTAAAAAAATCTTCAAGCATTTTTTGATTAGTGAATTAGAAATTATTGTAAAAATATATCACCGCAACTGAACGAATTGCAATATCAATTTTACATTAATAAAAATATTTTTATTAATTAAAGGCTGATATCTGAGTACGCCATTGCATGTGTAGGGAACCTCCTTAATATATCCCGTTAAGCAAGACTGCCTCCTTTTTATGTAATTAATAATAATAATAATAATGTCAGTTTACGTAAATAAGCTGCAATAAGTTTAAGATAACCCAAAGTTTCAATGTCACTAAATTCATTAATGTATTAATAATTTCTTTCAGATCAAAAGTCGCTAACTAATAAACATTACATTATCAAATGATTATAATATTTTTATAACAAACACATGTTATCTTGGTAGGTCAAGACGATTGCAATTCAAAAACTAATCAACATAACATGGAGATTTTCTCATTTGAATAAGTAATTGCCACATTGAACAAATACATAATTATATAAGTCCTGTTTACACAAGGATACTTTCAAGCATCAGAATTTAAAAAATTGTCACATGTGCATTAATTCTTTCCGGAAATTTTTTTGAGTGCCTTCCAACTACGTTTTAATTTTAGAATAGACTTGTTTAGTGTGACGTCACTTTCTGGTTCCAAACAAGAAAATGGCCACTCGTTGCTAAGGTAGTTGCTATGCTAGTCTATAAAACAGTTTGGTTTGACAATCAAAAATCGTTTATAAAATAATTTATTACGGAACTAAACTTTATTACGTGTTTTAAGCCACTTTAAAACAATTAAATCTCAAAATAAATTTAAAGACGCAGTTATTGTCAAACGGCAAACGCCAAACCAGCCTGTTTTACCGACTTGCATAGCAACGGTCTTAGCAACGAACGTTGTTTGGAACCAGTGTGACGTAACCACTAAACAAGTCTATTACGTTTTGTTGGAATGCACGATAAAAAAATTTCCTAGACATCAATGAATGCATACCTATTCGGTAAGAAAATCGCAATGACACCGCAGCTCTATTTTTGAATTATTTTTACAATAGAAACTTGAAATATTTACTAAATTTGTATTTAACTTTAATAAATATATGTTATTTACTTTATTCATTGCTTATTTATATTCAAAATAACGCGATTTTCTGTCAAATAGCGGGGCCGCTAGATTGCATCTCCAATGAGTCTTAAAAAAGAGGTATTTCTAATTTGGATTGATTTTATTCTTTTTACGTGCATTCATAAATGCATAAGAAGATTCAAACCTAGAAAATTTATACTTAATAAAATACCAGCATCAAACGATTTATTCACAAAAAATTCAAATCTAGAATTTTAGATTCGGCATAATAGCAAACACAGGAAGATACAAATCTAGACAAGTTATAATCACAAAACTGAGTATGTGGGACTCAAGTATGGTTTTAGTTCGAACCTAATTTTTCTCTTTGTGTCGAAGTGAAGAGACAAACTAGTTTTCTGGGTTTGAATATCCTGTGTTTGCATGCCGAATATAAAATTCTAGATTTGAATTTTCCTGTGAATGAATCTTTTGATGCAGATACTTATTATTAAATTTTAGAATTTTATTTTCTGGTGTCGAACCCACCAGCGTTAAATTCTTTCCCGTGTATTTCTCTGCAGGTTTGGTCTAATTTAAATCAAAGTGATTTTTTCAAAAAAATCATTGATTTAAATTAATTTTTTTTAATTTTGTATTAATTTACTTATATTTCTGGTTCAATTTCAATATTTAAACTACATATTTTTTAAAGGAATTTTTCATATAAATGGTTAAATAATAATTACTTTACGCTATAATTAAAGAAATATAAATATAATTAATTCAAAAAAATCAATGAATTTAGATTTTTTTTAAATCATGATTTTTGCCAAGCCTGTGTCTCTGTTTGGCCGTGTGTAATTTTTAATGAATTTTTCATTCATCTCTTCGTGAAAATACCGCGTGAAGGTCTAGTGTCTAGTGTTTGTGGGTTAGTGGGGCAGCCCCACAGCACGTACGCCCATGCGCATGCGCAGTACGACACCGGAAATCAATAGCATTACGTTACGATAGCAGCAGCAGGCGAAGCAGGAACAGACAGAACGTTCACCTGCTGCTAGAGGGGTTTAGATTATAACTGGATAAACTTATGTTATGTAACACTTGTTTACAAGTTTGTTTTGACGGTGATCGAGCTGAATTTGGAATATTACTATTTCATTTATTTACTGTGCTAAGCAAAATTATCACTCAATATTACTACTGGACTATAGAAATTTCTTCCATCAAGAATGCCTACAAGATCATTCATTATTGGAGAATATCGAAATTAGTTATTGAGAATTTCCGAACTTAAATTTAAATTGTGTAGAGAAAATTTCAGAATTTTGTGAAGAAATTCTGAGAGTTTAAGAGTAGGTAAGAAAGAATTACTATAATAGTAAATTTAAAAATTAAAGTCGAAATGCGTGAAATATTAAAGCATTATATCAGAATTACTAAATAAATTTAAGAATTGTTAGATGACAATGACAAATTAATAGCCAGTTGCACCGCTTCCATTTAAATTTTAAGTTTTCCTTAAGAGGAATGCCCACTCCTACAAAATTAAGCAAAAATATATTCTCGTTGGGCACATGAAATTGACTTTAATTTTGGTCCGATTTGTTTGCTCTTTTTTTAAATTTAAAGATAAAAGATGTATCTAGGTCTGTCTAGTGCCATTTTTTTTTAATTTAAATTTTTACATGTATTTTTTAAGATCCAAAGTTAGTAAAATTTAGAACTTTGAAGATAAAATATTAAAAAACTAAAGTAAAAATTAAAAAAGTAACACTAAGCGGACATAGCCTAGACTTTAATCTTTCATTTAACAAAAAAATTGTTTAAAAATATTTAAAATTAGTGGTAATTTCATGTGCCCAACGAAACCCCTTTTGTAGTAGAAAGTGGCTAAATACGGTTCATTCATCGAATCAACCGATGTCGTCACAATGGGTAACAATGGTTTGTGACGGCATCGCTTCTTTCGTTAAACTATCGAATCAAAATCAAATTGTTAAACGTAGAAATAACATTGCTGTCATGAGTTCGATTTTCGATTCGATATTTTTCATTTAAGTGACACTTACAATTTAAGTGGTAGCGGTGCAAATGGTCATTTACTGAAATTCTAAGAATCATCCTAAAGCCCTGTTCACACGAGGATTCTTTGAAGATTCTAAATCCTGGAAAAGAAGAAGTTTAAAGATTCTGAATCATGAAAAAAATTTATTCATGGTTTTGACTTTTACAGCAATCAATAAATTATAAATTCTTCTTTTCCAGGATTCAGAATCTTGGTAGAATCGTCAAAAAATCCTCGTGCGAACAGGATTTTACTTACCCATCGAAATAACAAAGAAGTATTATAAACTCTACATAATTATCAGAATTACTAATTAAAAAACTGGACTTATATTGTCAGACTGTACAAACTCAAATCATTTCTTCCATTTCATAAAACCTGCATTACCTACTTATTAATTTAAGAACATAACAATTATTATTTCAAAGTTGTGTCTGGTAATATTGTATTATATGAAACCTGTATAAAAAGTAAAACTAAAAGTTGCGCCATTGCAACTCTAAATTTTCCTTATAAGTCACATCTTTCTCATGTCGCTAATGTAAAGAATAAACGAAAATGTCACGAGATGAAATACAATGTTTTCAGAGTGAAATTACAGTTGTGAAACTTTCAAACCTAACTAGAGACACTAATTTGTTATTTACACTCGTTACATTATTACTGTTCTATATTTTCTTCACATTCAATAAGAAATCTCAATTTGAGTGGCAGTGATAATTAGTTTAAGCAAATATTAGCAAGATGCTTAGAAAACTTTGTAATTTGACAAAGTATAACCAAAATTACAAAATATGAATGAAAATTACGGGCACAGTTCACAATGAATGAAATGACGTCATGCTTTGTGTAAATAATCAATGCATGTAATTTAAACCGAGATATACTTTAATATATCGTATTTCAAAACATCGACAGAATTTCTATTTATAAAAAATCTGTTGTGGCCAGCACACGACCTCTCGCCTTAACACTGTAATTTATGGGAATTTGGTTTTAGTTAGGCTTTCTTAAATTATAATTTTGCAATAAATTTATAAACTTTTTGAAAATAATTTTATAGTCTTAATTAGCTCTTTATAGATAAAAATTTAACTTTATTATTACCTTATTACATTATGTTCAGTTAATAATATTTACATTTCTTTTAAAATGGTGCCACAAACATTTCAGAAATTGTGCATACGTCTGTGCATCTGTCACATTGACATATTCATTTTTGTTTTTAATTTTTTCCTATATTGTGATTTACAAATCGTGGTAGGTAAAATTATATATCTTTGAAAAATAATTTTCCTTTATTGGTAAGAGATATAGACAAGATATTAAATAAATATTGTAAGATATAATTTGTTCTTTGAAATGTCGTATGACAAATTGTAGCTATCGCAGAATTTTCTATATTTTTTTGCAAAAAATGTTAAAATGCTTCAAGAAAATACCATTTCCGGTTGGCAGATTTTTACCAAAATCTAATCAGCTCTTCATTAACATATACAAATGTATATTGCAAAATATTAGAATTTTATGTTCAGTAGAATTTGAGTTAATGAATCAGAACGAAAGACTATAGTAGGCGCACATACAGACTTCCATACATACACACAGACACACACACACACAGACATCATCGTGAAAATAGTCAAAATAGGTTCTAAAGGTGCTAAAACGTGCTTATTGACAAAAATCTCGACATCGAATTTTTTCACGATCCCTATACCTCTCTAGACGAGAGGTAAAAACTATTATTACTATAAATATCTGATTGTTCTTGCGCTTTTAAACGAACTGAAACTTCTAGAAGTTGCGTAACGTTTACGTAACGTAAACATATGCACATAATGTATATGACATTGCCCGATTATTATAAGTTATCATTTGAGCCAAGGACGAAACTAATATTGAAGCTATTTGAAGAAGAAAAATTATTTAAATGATATCAATATTGAAATAATTATCATTGGCTTTTTGACATAAATAAATTGATTAATTTGTGCTCATTTTCATTATATTAATTATCATGGAAATGAAAATGACTTACATTGCTGTAGTTCTCAGCAAGCAGGACATCCATGGATCTGTAAAAAATACGATTGTAAAATGACAGTTCTTACAAACAAATAAAACAATAAATAGCTCAACAATCAAAGCTCGCATCTCATTCATACATTCCAAGATTCTGTGACTGTGAAAAGAAAACAAATTCTAGTTTATTGCAAGACGTAAATTCCTAAGTTTACTGTCTTTTCACGATAAAACAGTGATTCAAAATAGGCATTTAAATTGTTTAATTTAAGTTTACTTAGACGTGACTTTGACATTATTGCCCTGCTAGAAATAAATTTAGGGTAAAAAAAAAGTTTTTGCACTTCCGGGACTAAAACTGTTCTTTGGTCTTTATTTTTAGGGACTAAGGTTCTTAATTTGATCCCAAGGGATTATTTCTCATATTTAATCCCGTTGTCAAGGAATTGAATTAATTAATCCCGTTGTCAAGTAAATACGTGCTATTTGTTACAGAGTATCTATGGTAACAATATAAATATTTGTCATAAAATTTACTGTCAAAATTACAAAATGTGTATTCTTTTAAACTATTTTGCATTCGTTTGAGGATGAAGTGCAAAAAATAGTGTATATACCACAGGACTAAAGTACCTTTAATCCCTCAGGTGATTATTTCCCTCACCTTCGGCTCGTGAAATAAACTTCACCCTCAAGATTAATTCATGCACTTTAGTCCCTCAATATAAAATATATTATTTCTCTTAGTTTTCGATTTATCAGAATGTTTCATTTTTGGTGCATAAAGCCCTGTTCGCACGAGGATTCTACAAAGATTCTGAATCCTGGAAAAAAGAAGTTTGAAGATTCTGAATCTTGAAAAAAATAAAATTATTAATTTTTCTTTTCCAAGATTCATTGAATATTCAATTTAGCGACACCGCAATTTAACAGATAATTCTCATTAGAAAGAAGAAAACTTCTTCTTTTTCAGGATTCAAAATCTTGGTAGAATCCTCGTTCGAACAGGGTTTACTAAAGCCTCATTCGCATAAGTATTCAGTTTTTAGTTTTATATTTATGTTTACGTTCAATAAATGCATATAAAGCCCTGTTCGCACGACGATCTTTGGAGATTCTACGGAGATTCAGAATCCTGGAAAAGAAGATGTTTTTTACTTTCAAGTGAGAATTGTCTGTTAAATTGCGGTGTCGCTAAATTTAATCTTCAATGAGTCTTGGAAAAAAGAATTTATAATTTATTGGAACCACGTAATTATCACTAAAAAGAAAAAACTTCTTCTTTTCAGGGATTCTGAATCTCCGTTAGAATCTCCAAAGACTCAAATATTAAGATTCTAATGTATTTTATTTCTCATGTAGTAGTAGATGACCTCAAATAAATTAGTATTTGCCTACAAGTTTGACATCAATGTCCTCGGACCGATCTAAAAATTCTCGTGTGTTTTACGAATTATTATTCATATGCTAATTTATCAGCAAATTTTACTATCAAATAGAAAAGCAGTATTATTGTATATAAATTATACGGTTGCTATAAATAAACTAGTAAAACTATGTTCCCTAACAACTTGGATGTATAATTATCTTAATTATTATAATCGTATGCAAGAAGGCAGCATTACTTAACTTAAAACAGCCAAAGAATTTAACACTGACTTAGAAAACAAAATTAAATTGACTCTTCTTTATTTTCGTACCGCAATTAAAAATACATTTAAATTTCTCTTTCGCGAGACCTTTCTTTAATTTAACTCACTAAAAATACCCAAAGGTAAAGGGTAGACATTTTTTCCATTCTGATAGAGCCATTATATTATTTTCCAAAGCATATCTTTAGAACAGAAGTGTTAAAGATGTTTAGCTCACTTTAGACATGTTGTTTTAAAGAAGAGTGTCTATTCTAAGTTATGTTACACCCGGTATAAAATGACACAGTGTTTTGTTTCTTTTGACAGATGACGTAACAGTTGATATGACTGAATAGGCTTTTCTTTTATTGTATTTGCCAAGTGGGACGACAGATTATACCTAGTAAGAAAACAATATTGTAATGGCCTGTTCACACAAAGATCTGAATTTTGGGAAAATGATCCTGATGAGAATTGCCTGTCAAATAGCGGCGCCGCTAAATTGAATCTTCAATGAGTCTTGGAAAAGAAGAATAAACAGAATTTATTTGATCCCAGGATGCAGAGGCACAACAATGTGACTTGTTGTTTTTCTAAACTGTCAGATGTTTGTTACGTCACACGCACGCCAGTTTTGGCGCGAGCACACTAGCGCCAGCTTTTCCAGCGGCGGTCTCGCGAAGCTCGTTTGTCTGGGCTTTTGTAACCGTAACCGACAGTCTTGTTTTGAACGCGGTGTGTTGCGGTTGTCGAGTGCTGTTGTGACCACGTGCTCATAGACCTGGTGCATCACAATGCTGGAGATGATCTCGCCTGGAGGCGTTATGCTGCTTGAGGATAGATTTGCACCAGGTAGATCACTATTTTTGACAAGGCCGCATTCACAGCCCTAAAGCACACATTGCCATGTGACATTTCAGGCTGTGGAAGCGGCTTTATTTTAAAAATTTTCGGAATTGGTTTCTGGTGTCAATTATTTATTATTTTCGTGTGGATTGTTGCGTAATAGAAGCACGAGACGGCTGTCAAATGTCGGTTGTCATTGTCAACATGTTGTCATTGTCAACATGTTGTCAATAACGAACTGTCATTTATTTTAGACGTTTTGTGTTTTCAGCATCCCGTTTTCAATCCTGCAAAGTGGTTAAGTTTTTGGTAAAATGGCTCATAGGATCGCTATTTATCATTGTGGGTAACATTTTTCATTATTTATTTGAATGAATGAAATGAATTTTCCGTTGGCAAATATTTGAACGACGCGGTTTTAAATTCGTGAAGTGTGGCGAATAAAGCGGATAGCTTGGAGCGATTTATTTCTATTCTTGTACCCTGTGCGTGCGTGTTTGCGCTATGTCAGCTGAAGCACGTTGTCATATGTCACTTAGCCGCATATTATGTAATCATACATTTATGTCTGATAACGTGCTGTACTACAAACTACAACTACAACTTATGTACATGGATAGATTGTTTATTCTTATATTTGCTCACTTTTATCTTATCGTAATTTTTAAGGTTTTCTCAAATATAAATATAAATTTTAATTAGCAGCACAGTTTATATGCGCTTTTAGAAAAGGTCATTTAATTCGCGGAATATTTTGATGATTTTGACAATTCCAAATAAAAATATACTGTTATAATCAACTTGTATCTTAGTTACCAACATAGACGTTACCAAAATTGTTGTATAAACAAGTATGATTAATGAATTTTGGGAAAAACTTTATAAACAAACTTCCGTTCAACCCTCAGAAAAAGTTCTCCGCTCCCCTAGGTCCGGGGATCGATTCCAGTTGGGGTCAATGAACAGAGCGACCGTTCATGTGCTAGTTTCGGGTTGTGGGCACGCGCACATCTTTTCAAAAGATCATATTAAGGGGGATGAATCTGAAGATTCATAGAAAACTAAAAATACGATATCTAAAACGATTCATCTTTATAAGACAAATCTTGTATTTTAACTAAAACGGGAAACTTTATTTGGATATTATTTCTGGATCTAAAAAGACCTCGAATTATCGTGTACTTAAATTTTGATTAGACTTTTGAATTAGTTCAGATTAAATCAGTTTAATTGCTATAAAATATTTGTTTACCTTAACATTCCTGAGATTGAAATGTCACTACTTGAATGAAATGAATTTAAAACGAAGCGTTAAATTTAGAAAAGGTCGTTAAATATTTATTTTGCAGGTTTTCAAACAATTACACAACGTTATATACATGTCTTCTTATTGTTTACATAAATAATCAAACATCTTTTACGATTTACGCAGTACGTATAGTTTAGCTCGTAGTTGAACAATCCAGGTGCAAAGCCTGAATGGATGTTGACAGATGCAGTTTCCTATTTCCTCTGCTTTCATTCTTTCTTTGAACGCCTTCGCGCCAAGGTTGTAGGAATTGCAGCAGGTCACAGACAAGGCGGCCAGGCAAGTCAGCTTTCGACCATCGAAGGAATGTCGCTTTCTGCCTCTTTCCCTTCGTCTTCATGTGTTTACCTCCTCAACTTCTTCAGCTCGTGTTTGTTAAACGCCATTTCATTGGTGGAAATCCTCAATGAATAACGAGCGATCATGTTTACGTAATGCTGAGCTTCATTGTTTACTCTGACGTTTTGCTCAGTTGTTATCAAAGAGACTTTTATTATTTATGAGAAATGCCAGATACCATCAAAATATAAATATAAGTTTCATTGTCCGCTATTAAATAGAAACCATTATTGTGTTCTCGGAAATATAATTATTCCAAAACAGTCTGAGAACCTTTTTAAAGTTATTGTCATAAATATGTAAGACGATTCTTCAACTGTGTGAAAGTTTTAAATGTAAGTGAAACTTGAAGTACCTACTGCGAGTCCTACAAGATTGTGTCATTTTTGCGGCCGACTGTCATGTTTAATATGCGCTGAAGAGAAAGCTGTTAAATGTGTCTGCATTTATAAAAATATTAAAAATCAGCTGATTTTTTCTGCGTGCATTTGCGCGATTAAAAACCTTGAACTTCAGCATTAAAGACCAATACCGCATAAATAAGCATCAATAAACATAAACAAATATATCCGCTGTCGTCAATAAAATCACAGCTGATTTTAATTGTCTGCGTGTGGTGACAGCTGACAGTCGACTCCCGCCGAGTCAAAAAAATTTGAAGATGCATATCAGGGCCGCACTGAGAAAAAGTCAACGCCCGGGCAAAACACGTGGGCTGTACAGCCTTGTAAACAATTGCGTAACACCTGTCAAACTGACGCAACGATCAATTGTTTTTTTAAATTTTAGCTATTTTGCTAATAAAGAATGTAGCACGCTATTTGATCGTGTTAAACGTTGATTAATTAAGTTCACATTTATAATAATTCGGTCACATAAATGGCACTTGACGTACAATGTGTTAATTGATGTATTAATGGCGCCTGTACATGCAATATGCAACCAGCTTTTACATTATGTAATGTTAGAAAATGTAAATTCAATTAAGTCTATTTATATCTTTATGTGCTATTGTTATAACTCTATACTGAGCTATAATTAATAACTGCTGACTTTGAAGGTTGTTTTATTGCTTTTTATCCAAATTATACACAAGGCTATGTTTTAATAATAATTTGTTACTTTGATTCTTCCCTAAACCAATTTAGTTTGATTTCCGTCTTGATGGACCCTTTCAGACGCTCAATTGTATTTTCATCATCCTGTCACTTAAAATCTATGTCTCCTTTATCGAAGCGATCAAGTACTTTATCGAGACACAACTGCTTTGAACATAAACTGCTTCTGATGGTAGACCGATTTACCGTGAGATTTTACAGACCTTGAGGAGGTTTTTGTCGAACTGAATGTCAAATGTCGTCCATTGTGACACATTGTATTTAAATATTTTATATAAAACGTAAAACAAACGTTCCCTCAACTCACGGAACTTTTTGATTCGAGGAAGTAGCAGCTAACGTTATTTTTAGTGCAGTCTCCAAATAGCACAATTCCAAATTTAACGCTGAAATGAAACGAATAACATGCGCATGTTTGGCCTAAAGGTCAAGGGTTAATTCGATTTGAGTCAGTGGTGTAGGCGGATACGGTTCATTGTTCCCTACAGACATACATGCATAAAATTGCACCAAACAAATTTTGCTGGTAACCCTTCAACAAGATTATAGAATGGTAGATGATTAGTTTTGATGCAGTTAGAATGTCAACATTGAATGATTGGTATTTGTTTTGTAGCCCGTGACCGGTTCCAATCGTCGAGCAGCACAGACGACAACGACTCGGGGTCCGACCAGGAGGCCGGCCGCAGCAAGCTCGGCGTGTTGACGTCGGGCGCACATCACGCCGTGCGGAAGAGACGCGGGAATCTTCCCAAACACTCCGTCAAGATTCTCAAACGTTGGTTGTATGAGCATCGTTACAACGCATACCCAAGCGATGCTGAGAAACTCACCCTATCACAGGAGGCTAATCTCACCGTGCTTCAGGTACATATCATCTACAAGAAGCCAGAAGCTTTCATTTCAAACTATTCAATAGTTTTTTTTTACTTGAATAATTAAAAATGAAGGTCTTAAATATAACATTTCAGTTAAAAATTCTAACATATTTTTAAGACAGACCCACAAACGTGAAGATTTAACAAAATCTCGGATTGTCAAAAAATCACGATTACAATCATAATACTAGATATATAAGATGATTCATAACTTCGTGCATATATTTTGTTAAATTCATGAATTGAAGAGTATTTGTCGCTAGAAACACATTTTTTAAATCACTGGATTAATATTGAATGGAATAAAATAGACTTGTGGAATGGCAGGAATAGGAATAAATAATGTGTGTTGTTGTGTAGGTGTGTAATTGGTTTATTAACGCCCGGCGGCGGATCCTGCCGGAGATGATCCGCCGGGAGGGCCACGACCCTCTGCACTACACTATCTCCCGCCGAGGCAAGAAGCTGTCCGGCGGCGGCACACAGCCCACCGGCATGTCGTCCCCGCAGCCGCACGCCAGCTGGGAGCCAGCCGACGGTGAAGACGTCGACCCGTCACCTGCCAAGCGTCCATCCCTCGTGCGCGACCACGACTACGACGACGGCATGACGCTCATGTACCGCAGCGAGGAGGACAGTCCCAACGAGTACGAGTCCTCCAGTCCCAGCGAAGAGGAGAAGTTCACCCCGTGGCAGACCGTCATCCGCTACGGCATGAACAACGGCAAAGAGCAGCATCATCATCCCGCCAACAGAGGGTAAATATCTACACTCACACGTGACACAATGTTTATAATATTAGTAACGTTGATTGTAGATCGAAAGAAGACCCACTGATCGGATCGGTGGTGCCACTAGCCGGAGCAGACTACTGGAGCGCGCCACACCCACACCTAGCACACCTGCCGCAACTGCCACACCCACTGAGTAACCCCAAGGTACAGGTGATGCCCGCACACCCACAGCCACTGCTGCCCTCGTCGCCGCCACCCACGCCCCCCGCACCGCACGACGACAAGGACAAGTTCAAGTGTCTGTACCTCCTGGTGGAGACCGCCGTCGCCGTACGGCAACGCGAGAAGGAACAAGAGGACAGCCACGTATAACATAACAACAATCACCTTCACTTCAACAAGCTGGCTAACATGCAATACTTCCATGCTCAGACTACAACTACGACAACGAGCAGCACGAGAGTCATCACCGTCAACAACAACAACAACCCAGCTGCTGCTGCTGCTGCTGCTGCTGCAACCCTGACCAATGCCGTCCTACCACAAGGCATCGGCTTCTGTGTGTCCGCCACCTGCAACATGTGCCTTAACCTCCTCGACAAGACCGCACTCTAGCCCAACACATTGTACTTAATCAAGTGTGTGTGTCTTGTTACAAACTACAAACGAGAGTTACTTAGGATTAGTTAGTTCCGTGCGAGTGAGAGTGTTTGTGAATTGTATGTTGCTCAAGTTGATAAGCAATCCTATTATGATTATATTATTACCTATTTTAATCGAAAGTGTGCTCATAGAAGTAATTAGTCAATTGATAAGTTTGTAGTGTTAAGTATTTCGTTCTTCCTACGCCATTAGTCATTCATTATTGGTGAATTGGTACGAAAACCAAAGACTGGCATCATCTGATCTGCTATTAGGCATCTGTCGGCTGCATCCAAGCAGCTCGTGTACAAAACTCTGATTTGTATCAAGCGATATTTATTTTCTTGTTCATTTGTATTATAATATCAAGCAGTGGGAATTTTTTTGTAGTGTTTTAAGTTTTCGAATTCATGGTTGACAGCTATTGAAAACCATGGCCGAGACCCAAGTCAACAAGAGACACCCAGACACTGCCATATAAATTTATCAAGTTTCTCTTGTTGATTTCGGTTTCTAATTGAGTTCAAATTTTTTGAGTTTTTGTTGTATATGTTGTTAAAAAATTATAATGACTTTCAGTATGAGTTTCTTATATTTATTTTCCATCATATTAGATAATCTCCAATAAAATACACAAGTTTGTACATATAATGCAGTGTATGTGATTCCTATTTTGAAATCCTCGTATCCAAGACTGTTAAATCATTGATGGGATTTGTGTGCTTTCAAATATAACGTTGTATAAAATAAATCATAATAAATAAATTATAAACGGTTTGTTTTACCCGAGTAAGAACTATTAGCATTCAAGGTAAGTACTTTACTAATAAGCGATTCATATTTGTTCATACTGTAAAGCCTAATTCACATAAGCGTTTGGTGTGAAAGAAAGAAATACAGCATTCACATAATGAACTTAAAATAGTTTTAAGTAAATCGAAAACATAAGCATCAAGTTTAGAGGATTCAAACTGTATTGCTTAAAAAGTGAAAAGTGTGGAATTGAATTCTGAAATGTAAACCTTAAAACTAAATGCGTATGTGAATGAGGCTTAATAATTTATGCAACGGCTAAAATTGGCGGGTATTTGTAATTTAGGTTTGAAATAGTGTGGCTCCTCGTCAACCTGCCGCAGCCAATCAGGGAAGTAGAATTCGGCGATTTGAATGCGGGGTAGGGCGGCTAACAAAATGGCAGAGGCAAAGACTACCCAAGAAAAGACTGAAAATAAAAGAGAAAATGCCCTGAAATATAAACCAACTTGCAGTAATCCAACTTTTAATACGTTTGACATTTTCTGTGTGTTGTTTTCTCTTGGAACTTTTGTTGCAGATCTGAGCACTGGTAAGTTCACAATGCTCATTGTTTTTGTTTTGTCTTTAACAGGTGTTCTCCCCACCAGTTTTACCTGTTGCCGAAAATCATAAAAGATACACAACATGTTTTATTTGTATTTCAAAATATATTTAACAACAATTATTTATTTACAATACATATTTCTGTTTCAGATATTATTTTAGTAATAGAATATTCAAGATGTGGCCACATAGCATGGGCAGTAAGCACTCTTTTACTAATGTTACTTCCCGCAAGTGTAATACAATTATTTTCACTGCGGTGGCACAAATTAGACGAACAAATATCAACGTCACATTATATTTTCCATGCATGTTTACTTGGAATCGCACAAAGGTAATACAAAACATTTTATAACGCCTCGTTCACATAAGCATTTAGTTTTAAGGTTTATATTTATGTTTACGTTTAAGGCCCTATTCACACGAGGGTCCTGTACAGATTCTGAATCTTGAAAAATAATTCTAATGAGAATTACTTGTTAAATTGCGGTGCCGCTAAATTGAATCTTCAAAGAGTCTTGAAAAAGAAGAATTTATAATTTGTTGATTGCTTCAAATCGTGAATTTATTTTTTCCAAGATTCAGAATCTTCATAGAATCCTCGTGTGAACAGGGCCTACAAATGTGTGAAAGTCTTACTTTTAAGCACTGTGAATGCTAGTATTTTGTTATGAATTTTAACTTTCTTAAAATAAATAAAACTAAATGCTTATGTGAATGTTGCCTTAATATTGGATGCATATGTGAATAAGACTTAATACAAATACAAGTAACATTTATGTTATTTTAGATATTATTTAGTCCTCCGAACGGGTCTGGAAGCGAGAACCAGTGGAGATATATCAGACTTTCAAAGATTATATCAACAACAAAGTGACTTATGCATGTTACACTTATTTGAGAGTTTTATGGAATCAGCTCCTCAACTAATTCTACAATTATACGTTATGCTAAATGTTGGAGAGTGGCATTCGTGGACAGGTGACTCAAGCTTATAGTCATGTTATAATAAGTATCAGGAGAATAACCAAATATTTCAAAATCATCTCGGTACATTTCAAAAATTTGTTGCAACAGAGTCCTTGAAATCTTTGAGTAATACAATTTAGATTCTGTCAAATTAATTACATGCCTCTGATTTTCATTTAGGCGTGAGATAATGTCACTAACTTCAGAATATATATTTGTTTCCCTCGCCACAATATAACTATCGCCCGGTAATGTTTCAGTTTTAATAATATAATCGAAATTAAATAAACAAGGTAAACATTGTTGTGCTATTGGACGTAAAACTTCAACTGATGTTTTGTTTCTAGCAATCATTTCTAGAAATTCATAAAAACGCATATTTGACTTAACATTACTAATTCGTTCATTTTCAATCTGAATTTGATGTTTATACACAGATAGAATGCGTTCAAATGGATGTCGTACAATTATTAACTTTTTCGTTAAATTTATTTGCTAAAAATATAATTATTATAGTATTTTATTTAGAAACAAATGATTTTTCTTACATCCAATTTAGGATATATTGGAAATGTCAGTCTTGCCAAAGTTTTCCAACTCGTAATACCCATTTCAATTGGATATTTTAAATACGAATAATATTTGACTGTTTTTCCTAATTTAGTATATATTTCGAACCATACAGAAGAAGCTGCTTTTGCAATCGGACAAAATGATATACCACGAGCAGTTATGAATCTTTTTAAAATATTGTCTACTTCAGTATAAGTGTAACTAGAAATTTTATACTGTCTACACCTTGTACTAATTTGATAACGTCTCTTATCCATGCGCTTTGAAGCCTACAAGTTTCTCTATTAAAAGAATTAATTTCACTGTTATTGGTACTTACAACAAGAATGGCTTGTCTGCGAAACATCAGTAGTATATATATAATCACAAATAAAGTGGTTATTATAGCCACTATTGTAAATATTTTCAACGTTTTTCTCGACTTTCTGCGACACCTCCAGAACCTCATGGTGACAAGCAAGAAGGAAGTTTTGCTTGTTTTTTTTTCATAGCTGATGTCATCGCCTACTCATGTTAAAGTGCTACTTTATCGACAATTTTGAGTCGTAAAGTAACACTTTAATCACAAGGACAGATAAAGTAAAATTAGAGTTTTTTACATTTTTTATTCAAATTCGTTTTCACACATTTCTGCATCCCCTGAAAAAAGTAGGATGAGAAAAATATTACAAACGAACGCCGAAATTGCATTTTGATAATAATTTATTTAAAATTGGTTTTTCTTTATTTTTTCTTTGACATCCTCTATAGGTAGTAAAAATTTATACACGACGATAAAATTGTATTATCGACTAGAGAAAAATAATTCACTTCGTCGATAAAATATAATTTAATCGTCTTGTATAAAAAATAACTTTTGTCAAGTTTACGATCCAGGATAGTTAATTTTGGAGTAATGCTTTCAGCATCATAGAAATAAAGTCACAAAATATTTTTGTAAACTTTATTTTAGTTTAAAATTGATGTTTCGGCATCATCAGCCTAAAGTCCTGTTCGCAAGAATATTCTACCAAGATTCTGAATCCTGGAAAAGAAGAAGTTTTCTTCTTTCTAGTGAGAATTACCTGTTCAATTGCGGCGTCGCTAAATTAAATCTTTAATGAGTCTTGCAAAAGAAGAATTTACAATTTATTGATTAATTCAAAACCATGAATTCAGAATCATGAAACTTCTTTTTTTCTAGGATTGGTATAATCTTCAAAGAATCCTCGTGCGAACATGGCTTAAAATAATTTACATAAATAACAACCTACAAATAGATCTGAGGAGAATTTTAACAATACAATACAACTTCAAAATAATTGTCCTCCAACAATATACCTACATAACCCTATAATAGGTTATTTTGTTCAATGTATAAAATTATTTAGACTGCCGAAACGTCCATTTTAAACTAAAATAAAGTTTACAAAAATGTATTTCTACGATCTCCAAAATATAAAACATAACAATTTGTTTGTAGGTCTCTCTGCGAGCGCATCGCTTTGTTCTTTGGCCTGGGCCATCGCGGCGTACACCAGGGCAATGCGACGAGTCCGTCCGGACAAGATCCGCGTCCGATGGCCCGGTCTTGTCCTCCAGGCGACCTGGCGCGGTGGCATGCTAGCGGCTAGATTAACCGCGTTGCTTCTATTTGCCCTTGCGTTCCATTATTGGCTGCTGGTTGTCATAGGTAAGACCACAACATTCATACACAGGAAATGCCAATCCAGAAAATTTATTTCTAATAAAATACCTTATTTCTAATAAAATACCTGCATAAAAAGATTCGTTCTCAGGAAAAATCAAAGCTAGAATTTTATATTCAACATAAATGCAGATACAGGAAGATGTAAATCTACAAAAGTTATAGTTTAAAACCGAGTATGTGGATTCAAGAATGATTTAGTTCAGTTCTCGGTTCAGTTCAATCTCTAATTATTTGTGTAGAGTAAAATTCAAATAGCTAGAACCCTGCGCGCAGTACGAATTGTCGTCTTAGAGAGAGAAGCATAGATGATAAACTACGCTACTGTCTGTTCTACAGAACATCAGCTTCAATATCTGTTATTCTCATGCTGACATTCGTAGTGTTTTGCTTCGTGTAACCCTGCGAATTTTGTAATTGATTGTGATTGAGTTATATTTTAGTTTTTCTCGCGCAGTCCAGGGTCCTAGCTATTTGAATTTTACTCTATCCCTCTTGTGTTGATGAAACAAACTAGTTTTCTAGATATACACTGGCGAAAAAAAAATGAAATACTTGAAATTCGTAAAAATATCGACCATTTTCAAACTGCCATAACTCGGTGTATTTTCAATCGATATCGATGAATCTTCGAGGGCGAGAAACTCTGAAGTGTCTACTTTAAAGTCATGCATGCAAACTTAAGCGCAGCCCCCTCTAACAATCATGTGCAAAAAAAAAGAATTTTAATTTTAAAAATGTCCAACTTTCAGGATGTGTACGGAGTTTAAACAATTTTTTTGACTTGATCCACCAAAAGGGCACTAAAATTTGTTCAATTCCCTGTGCAGGACTCAAAGAACGAAGTTCCTACGATGATTTGGCACAAAGTTATGAATTTATTTGTTTTTCGCACATAACTCAGCCACTTTTCAACCAAGTTAGACGATTTTTTTCGGGGAAAAAACCCATAGTGGCTCTACTTTAAGGGAGTAAACTCAGATTAGTATGATCTCTTTTCGTACCCTTCAAAACCCGAACAAAAAAAACACGTTTTTGGGCAAAAACACGTCCAACTTCGGCCATGTTTATTGAGTTGGAAAAAATTTGTCGACTCGATCCACAGAAAAGGCATTGAAATTCGTTCAATTACCTGTGCAGGGCCCAAAGAACGAAGTTCCTACGACGATTTGACACAAAGTTATGGGCGTTTAAAAAAGTGCATTTTGTGGTTTTTTGACTCATAAATCGGCAGTTTTTTGACGAATTTTCGCGACTTTCTTTCAAAATTTCTAATATTTTAGGCAATTTATTCACACGAAATATCCAATTTCATTTTAAAAGAAGTAAGCAAATCTCACGAGTTTAAAGTTTAAATTTTCTCGATATTGAAGGTCTGCTCCCTGTGTTTACATTTATACCGAATCTAAAATTATATATTTATATTTTCTTGTGAATGAATCTTTTACTGCAGTATTTTGTTGCTTAATAAATTAGCTAAATTTGAATTTTCTTTTGTATGTATGAATACCCTAGAATTTTATTATGTTTCTAATCTCTATTCTTGTAGGGTTCCATTGGGTCGCAATGACAATGTGGGTCGTTCTTCAAGAAACGGATTTCTGCGCAACAGTTTGGGAAGAACGAATCTACAATGGCATCGTGGGAGTTATATATTGTTTCTCGTTTTTTAATATTTGCGAAGGGCGATCCCGCAAACGAGTTTTTGCTTTTTATTTAATTATTGTGACTCAGAATGTTGCTTGTCTTATTTTAGTAGTTTCTTTAAATTTGATAACTTCCATGGAGATTATTATCGTGTCTGCTGTGCTTATTTTAGGAGGTACAATTATTGGTAAGTCTAAATACATTTCTACCGGACAAATTAATTAATTTGTTTGTTTAGGTTTGTGTAGCATGACTTTATATTATACTAAATTTCACCCGGCTGGCCCGATACCATGCTGCCCCCTATTTGGCGACCCAGAAAATACATCAACTAAAGAAAACTCTGAACCATCTAGTAAAGCAAACACTCTACGTTCTTTAAAACATATGTGGACGTTAGAACGAGGCTGCTCCTTGGCTCAAACCGAAGAAATATCTTTTAAAAGTTCACCGCATTCCGATGACGGCTGTACAGACAAGAAACTACTTCTCGAGAACTGGATCGCGAGATCTGGCTCACCGATGTTTGCTTCAGCGCCTATTTCACAAGATCCTGACAATAGTTTAGAAGATATTGAGTTCCATACAGTCGCCAACAGTGCGGATACTTCTTACGATAAAGGAATTGTTAATGAAGGCTTTAAAAATACTGAAAAAACCGCAGAAAACGAAAAACATAAACGTAGAGGCATTTGTTCACCTACTGAATTGGGTCTAAAATTATTTCAACTAGAAGAACCCGACAATTCTCAAAAACGAAGAGGGATATGCTCATCAGATCAATTAGTGATTGATTTAAACGATTTAAACACCGTAACAACTGACATGGAAGTGAACTTAAACGATGATATCAAACTAAAACGTCGGCCGATATATTCAGTCGGTTCAGCTTTAAACAGCTACAACTCAGAATTAAACTTAAAGAACATTTTAACAAATAAACTAATAAAAATGTGCAGTGACGATAAAAGTGTTTGCAGCAGCGGAACTTTAAAACCAGAAGAATACATGGAGATGTCAAGTGAAGTTTTATCTGCGCACGACTATGAAAACATCTGCGCGGTGAACATTGCACGCGAAAGATGGGGCTTACGCTCTTGGGAAGGTTACACGGACATTGAAACGTTCCTACATGACGACAGTACAGTCCGAGACAGAAGAAGAGACACTTTAACAACTGGAACATCCTCTGAAATCAGTTCTTCCGATACCGCAAGTTCGCCGCCACCATTAATTCCAAATCGGCGGCCAAGAAGATCTAGACAAGATGATTATCTAGACACACTTATCTATGATTTAGTTGATTGTGATAAACGTCGGGTTCAAATTCTAGATTTTACTGAAGAACATGAAATAGAATCTAACGTTTTTACGGCCAAACCGATTGTTGTTGATCAGCACGGTATGTTTTTCCCGCTAGGTTCAACTTTAGAACCTATTGAAGAGTTAGAGGAACCTACTTTGACGCCAGATAAAGTCAATATTATTTTAAGAAAACCTAGAAGCGCGCTAGTAGCAACTATAGACGAAATTAGACGAGGTACTGATACTGATTCTCCCAGACATGTTTATCACAGGACAGAAAATGTTTGGGACGATGAAATTATAATTAAAAACATTTCTGAACGGAACAAATCTGTAGCTAAAGCATTGTGGACTAATAACGATAAAGAAAATCAAAAAAATAAATTTATTGAATCACCGCCTAAGGTATTATTAAAAAATGAAATTATTAGTTTAAATGACCCAATAGATGATTATAAAAAGCCAACAAAAACTGGCAACAAACCTCGGAGAAAATTTTCGTTATTACGCGAAAAGTTTGAGCCTAAACTGAAAGATTCTGATGAAAATCTGACTAATTCTTCTTTGGAAATGGGCTCAACTGTCAACCTAATAGACGATTTAAAGTCGGCAAGACACATCCCCCCCGTGATAACTAAAGTAATGCAATGGAACAATGTCACACGAAATCAAAAGTGCGAAGGTGAGCTGTCCAATCCAGAGGAATTAAATCTATCGGAGAGAAATACAAACACGTTTTCTAGTTTGAGAGAGAAACGAAATGTGTTTTTAAAGCAAGTGCTATCCCCGCCGAAAATCATCAACCGAAATAAAAGACAGTTTACTATTTCAAAGGAAATTAACTCTAAATAGTTGTGTGATAGCGACTTTTAACCAGATACCTCATGTGCCATAAATTTGCGCAAGATTATTTTATCTACGGCTAATTATTAATATAGTCGTCGATAAAGTGTAGTATTCTGTTCGAGTTTAATATGGCAATGGGCTACTTGCATGGTATTGAAAATTAAATTTATATTACTAGGTAGGTACGTACCTAATATAAAAAATATAAATATTATTTAATAAATGGAGAAAGAAAATATTCTGTGATGTCATTATCTTGAATAGGAGGCATGCATATTAAGAATGTAACCTGTGGTTGGTCGTTTTAGCTTCACGCAGTCAATATAAAAAATACGTATTCCAAGTTTTATCTTTATAATAGTTATGTGTGCATTAAGAGCGTAAAGCGACTCTTTGTTACTCGCGCACGTTATTTGTAGCGCGAGAGCTGTAATAGTGCAAGAGGAACAAATACACTTTACGGTCGTAATACACACATAATATTATCTACGACTAAAATTATAGTATTCAGTTAGTTCAATGTGCGTTCAATCAATTTGTTTTATTCGTAACCATGACGATACCAATAATATCGAAATAAATAAATAAAAAATTGGTTTGATTCTGTCATTTTCTTTTATTTTATGTAATCAAAAAATACTTTCTTGCGCGTTGTCATAGGAGACGCGCAATAAAATGTTTTTTTGCTTGGTCCTCAGTAACAATCAACTTTACGTTGACAATTGAAAGCATAAAATATAAACTTTTCATAGTAGTCGTAGATAAAAATATTTAATAAAAAAATCATGCAAGTTGGCCATTACTTATTATAGTAATTTCTGAAACTCTTGAATAATATACAATTAATGAAAGTGACTGTAAATAAAAGACACTGAAATACAGTAATGATCTTTATACAATCATTATTGGTTTGTTTATAATTTTAATACATTAAGATTGTAGTACATAGTTAATTATATGTGATACATTTAAATTTAGCCTGTAATATATGCAATAATATTAAATAAATATATTGAAATGGAGTTTATATAAATAAATAATCTCATTTAAAATTAACTAACCCTTTAGACCGTTATTTATCATCATTCTCAATGACAAATTTAATTAGTTAATTATTTTATATAGATACATTTCAAGCTTTACTTTATTTCCTCCTGATATCACAGTTTATATTGCAACTAATTTACTCGTTGAATTTGCCGATTTTGAAAGCACAAGTTTTTAATAAATTTCGTTTAATATAAAATATAGAAATTTTGACACGTTCTACTCAATTGGCAATCATCCTAAATTAATTACCATGCAATTGACAAATCTTACTTCAACTAAATCAGTCTTAAAGAAAATAATCCAGTAGATTCTACAGGTCTACGACAAAAATACATCAATGACATCTACGTAATTCGTAAGTAAGCAGGGATGCAAAATTACGATAGGTTATTTTACACTACCGTAAATTACCGATTTTTTTAAACTTTGCCTGCACGAACTGTACACAGAACTGAGTCACAATTCGCCAACTAATTACTCGCCTAAACGAAACTGAGTCAAGAGAAAAACCGAGTTGGACGACTTCTTTATACAAGTTTCCAAGGTAGCGAAGCTAAATTTGCCGACAATCTACGTCTGGGTTAAAATTATTTACCAATTAAAAATTTCTAAGCCCAGCCATTTCTTATTTCACATACTCCACATAGATATGGGTTAATTTCTTTGGTAATTTACGCTACCTAGTGAAAATTTGGCAAATTACGGTAATGAATTTGTAATTTCCATTTACATCCCTGCAAGTAAGTACATTGAAGAATTCAAGATCAGTCTCAAAATAAGTAAAATAAAAGCGACTACATGAAACACCATACATCAAGTAATAACACAGATCATAAGTGAGACTATTCTAAATCAAGACAATCGATAACGATTACTCATTTATCCAAAACACCTTGTCTCCATCGGTTATGTCATCGGGTAGCAGCTCTTTCAACGAAATCGAATCTCAAATGTCGGTACTGCCGTGAGTGGGTAAGTTCTGCATTTGGCGTTTCAACCAAAGGCTGTTTCCAATCAGTGGAAGGCTGTTTAAATTCTCATAAAAACGAGGTATTAACGATATGTCACGCAGATTCTGACCGATCTCTTCGAGAGTCTTGTTCTTTGTCTCGGGAATGAAAACGTAAGTTACGATAATGGCTCCCATACAAATAAAACTGTAGATCAGAAAGGTTGAGCCGATTGATGAACCTGAAATAGTACAACCATGTAATACACCAGCCGATCTTAGAGTGGCCACGGCATATAATTTTTCAATTTCTATTCTCACCACAGGGTAGGGCTGCGCAGAAACATCGATTGGTCAATATGATCACCGGTAATCATTTAATCGATCAGATTGATTAATTTCTTTGATTTGGATGATCGATATTTGATTGATCGTTTGAATTTGGATGATTATTAAGATGTTTGATAGATCAGATTTTGATGGTCTATAGATTGATTGATCGATATAATTATTCTGTCACTGAACCATGAATAGTTACGGAGTAAAGGGAATGGATAAATACAAAATATGATTATGTCTTGGTCACTGTTCTTTAATACTAATAAAAATAGTAAATTTATTAGTATTGAAGAACAGTGTGTTCAAGATATTTTTTATTTATCCATTCCTTTTACTCCTAAATTAATACTATCACTATCACACAGTTGACAAGAATGAGTATGTTAATTTAACATTATAAGTCCCTATTTTTTGTAATTAACATGAAAATGTACGAATACTATTTCATTTATGGCTAATATCTATAAAAATTAATTAATAACATTATCAGTTCTTCAATATTTCTACAGCGGTAGATCAATAATTAGATCCATCTAATCAATTTAATCGATCTGATCAATTGGATCTATCACAAATAATCGATCAAAAATTTTGATGATCGAACAGCCGTACTACAGGGTTCACGGCGTATAATTTCACCGTGTCTAAAAGCAGTGAGGGCCACGGTGTCTAAAAACATGGTGTCGACACATGGGGCCACAGCGTATGTTCATCAGTCTTGCCACTAGGTTTTAGTAGAAACTATGAATGAACTGAACTAAATAAAGCCCTGTTCGCACGAGGATTCTTTGAAGATTCTACCAAGATTCTGAATCCTGGGAAAAAAGAAGTTTTCTTTGAGAATTATCTGTTAAATTGCAGTGCCGCTAAATTGAATCTTCAATGCGTCTTGAAAAAGAAGAAGTTATAATTGATTGCTTTAAAACCATGAATTTTTTTCTCTTCTTTTCCAGGATTCAGAATCTTGAATCAAAGAATCCTCGTGCGAACAGGGCTTACAGAACCTCACACCCTTGATCATAAGTGGTTTTGGTAGAACTGAACTAAATATAGAACCCTTGTTGAATCCCATATATTCATTTTTGGTAGGAACTGTAGAACCACAGAAAATGTGATAATACTGATGTTATATACGCCGTGATTTTAGACACAGTGGCCCTCACAGTTTTTGGACACGGTAAAATTATACGCGGTGGAGCCTGTGGTGAAGATAGAAATTATACGCCGTGTTCTGTTCCGAATTATAGTTTACCTAGCTGCGTAAACATGCTAGGAGATCCAACATCCATCCAATAAATCATAGTAATCGCACAAGCACATCTTCCTCGAACAGTAGTCGGAAAAATCTCGCTTAAAATAATCCAAGTGACAGTGCCATATCCCAATACATCAGCGACTTGATACACAATGACAGTAATGATCCCAATGACTCGTAAAGCGGGGCTGAGATTGGAGACTTCTTCGGGGCAAATGTCAGACTGGGAGGAAACCAAAGACAAAGGAGTGGGCAACATGGGGTAAGGCGGGGGGCTCTTGCTCTTGGGCAAGGCGTAGGGCTCATCTGGATCATCAGGACGCCAGCTTACGTAACTGGGATCAGATTGGGGCGAATGCTCGCAATTCTCCGGATAGTAGAAAGATGGAGACAGGTCTGGATCGTCGATTGAGGCCAGGAGGGCTAGTAGGGATAGACATGTCATCATTATAGTCGAACTCATGATGAGAGACATTCTGCGGCCCATACGGTCCACGATTAACAAACATAGGCCGGACGCTACAAACTGTTACAATATTTTTATTATATTATTGTTTCATACTCTGCTCACAGTTCACGCAAAGATTCTTAGAGGATTCTGAATTTTGAGCAAAATAATCCTGCTGAGAATTTCTTGTCAAATAGTATCGCCGCTGTATCAAATCTTCAATGATTGAATGATTTATAATTGAAATTAGAACTTTGTGAAAGCGTTGGTTGGTTAATTTAGCACTTATACTTATAATTGGTTAGCTTAATTTATATTTTAACGACGACGTTTCGGTACATTGGCTGTGGCCATTATTAAGTTTAATTTATATTTTTAGGTCAAAAATAAATGAAACAAATATGTAGCAGTGTTTCGATTAAAACTTAATCCAAATTCATCCAGTAAATAAATTAATGGCTTTACAATTTGAATTCTAAATCTTCAATGAGTCTTGAAAAAGAATTTATATTTTATTTATAACTTCAAAACAGAGATTGTCCTTTTCCAAGATTCAGAAGCATTCATAGTCCGATATTTGGTGTAATTCGTATTAGTGAATTTTGCAGAAATTAATTTAACTGCCCACAGCTCGAAATTTGAGCAGTAGCACAATCAAGACTAATATTCAAACGCTTTTTAGAACAATCAGCTGTTTATTTTACTTGATTTGTCTCTGCTTCTAACAAGTTAGCGAATTTCATCAAATTTCGGATTGTGAATGCGGCTTAAAAGAATCCTTGTGTGAACAATGTTTGAAATACTGAAAATTTACTTTGATTATGGCGTATAAAGTGATGGCCAATTTGGAAGCATCGTTCGCACAAACTCCTACAAGAGATAACAATCTAGGCGAGTAGTACAAAACTGTGTATCGTCCGCATAGCTGTTGAACTTCAACTAGAAACATCCCCAAGCCAATAGTTTCCAACAAAACTTCAATTTTATAACTTCTCGTCTTTTTGTTTTTGGTTTTCTCAGGTTTGAGTTGCATCACGTCATTTGGTGAAGGCGGCAGCCAAAATAAAGTAATAGTAATCACTAGAACACTCTGGAACCCAATCAGCTGGGTTAAAGCTGCCCGCCATTCCGAATGCGTGTCCATGAAGAACAGCGGAATAAATGCAATCAAACTCCCAAAGGCGAAGCCGAATTGGTGTAGACCTATTCTAAAGCCCCTGTTCTCTGGCTCAGAGGTTTCTGAGATGTAAACGTGTTGCGCTATGGCTGATAGAGGCCCAGCAAACCCTAAGATAAATCTACTTTTTAGGTAAAGATGTGGAAGGGTTCTCACACCAGTATAGGTCACGAGAATTGAGACAATTGTGTTCATAAATAGAATGAACATTGATATTACGATGCTACAGCGTCTACCCAGAGTGTCAATAATGTATCCGCCCAGTGCTGCTGCTAATAAAACGCCGAATAACCACCAAGTTACGACGTAGAAATGCTCACTGCAGCTTAAGTTGAATACACTACTCATTGGTTTTATTAAATTGGCTGCCATCCCCAGTTCGTAACCGAATATTAAACCTGACATAACGGTTGCAATTGAACTTAAAAAATTTTGAGTTTCTTTTAAATTTATAGTTTGAGCTGTATTTTGATATGTTTCTTGCTTGGGCTCGGTTATTTCTTCTGTTTCTACCGATATTCTATCGGTTGATAGTAACACGGTTGTGTCTTCGTCAGACATCTTACCCGCTTTGATGATGATGATAATCTAAAAATAGTACGAGGGCTGGTTAACAAAATAACCGAAATATATTGAGTTTACTCAGTTTATAAAATTACGTACATTTAAATGTGATGACAGCTGTAAAATGTCAAAGAAATGACAGCTGTTTGTTTACGTCTTGACAGGCGACGTGTAGGTCAGAGGTCAACAGTCAAGCTCCCTCTTCCTGCAAATTTCTGACAGTTTCAAATCCAAAAGATGTTTTTAAAAATAAAATAAATAATTTACATCTCGAAAAAAATTTAAAAAATTAGTGGAATTTCCATAGAATGCAGTGACATTTTCGTGATAACAATAAGTGACGTGGATATTCAACAGAATAATTTCCCCACTCTGTCACATTCACATTAATGTTGTAAAATGGCAGACGTGGTACAAGAAGTCGTGTCTCAAGTAAATGAAAATTTAACTGAAAATGTGTCAAACACAACTGGAAAAACGCCTTCCACCCCCGAAGGGATGGCCGTTGCGTACGGGAGTTTAGTTATCATGGCTTTATTGCCGATATTGTTAGGATCGTACCGATCTGTGAAGCACCATAAGGAAAAGTTAAAAAAGAATAATGTAAGATCTGTAAGAATCCTCACACTTTACTACTACAGATTATTTCCACTAATTATTTTCTGTTCTAGAAATCTGAGACGATGACAAGCAAAGATGCTGCTATGTTTCCAGTAATTGCATCTTGCGCACTGTTTGGATTGTATATTGTGTTTCAAATTTTCTCTAAAGAGTATATCAATCTACTTTTGACTGGATATTTCTTCTTCCTCGGAGTATTAGCCCTAACAAACTTAATGAGGTATGAAGCTAAGTGTAACTGTTTATATAAAAGCTAATATTGTTTACTCTTTCAGCCCGATTGTAAGCAAACTAGTACCAGCTGCAGTTCCAAACATTCCTTACCACATTCATTTTAAACAAGGAGTAGGAGACAAATCTGAAGACATAATCAATTATCACTTCTCATCTTACGATGTTGTTTCTTTGATTTGTTGTTCGTTAGTGGGTGCTTGGTATTTGGTAAAAAAGCACTGGATTGCAAACAATTTGTTTGGAATGGCGTTTGCAATTAACGGAGTTGAATTGTTGCATCTTAATAACGTTGTTACGGGTTGTATATTGTTGAGCGGTTTGTTCTTCTATGATATTTTTTGGGTGTTTGGCACTGATGTCATGGTTACTGTGGCCAAATCTTTTGAAGCGCCAATCAAACGTAAGTTATATTAAAAATCCACATAAGCATTTTAGTTACTGAAAGTTTTGTTTTAGTGGTGTTCCCGCAAGATCTGCTGACACACGGATTTAGCGCCAGCAATTTCGCGATGTTAGGTTTAGGAGATATCGTAGTTCCAGGCATTTTCATCGCTTTATTATTGAGATTCGACAATAGTTTAAAACGTAATACTAAAACGTACTTCTACGCTACATTTATTGCGTATTTCTTAGGCCTGATGGCGACCATTTTTGTGATGCATATGTTCAAACACGCACAACCTGCCTTATTGTATCTTGTACCAGCGTGCCTAGGGACGCCTATGCTTTTAGCGTTAATTAAGGGCGACATTAAAGCACTGTTTAAATATGAAGACTCCCCTTCTCAAGAGACAGCTGAGACGAAAGAGAAATCTACGACACAAGAATCCAAGAAAGCTAAGTAATTTCTACACTTCCATCAGCTTCCACAAGTCTTCTGTTGAGTACACTTGACTAGAAATTTATCAGTATATAAACGTTGTGTACTTATTGTTTTAAATTTCAAGTTACCGATTTTTTACGTATATTTTTCTATGTTTCAATGGATGTTAAAAATATTTAATTCACCACAAATAAAAAAATACAATATAGAACGTTAGAGTTTTATTTAAATGAATACAAAATAATTATGTTAACTTAAGCAGCAGTTACATCAGGTTCTAAAGCTAGATTCTTAGCTGTAATGTTCGGCATATCATGAATGCCGTCCTTATCGATATACTGAACTCTGAAATTGGGTAAATTCACAATCAACCGCTTGTGAACTTCGCGTACGCATTTTTTCATGACTTCATAAGCTTGTTCTGGGGTAGCTTTATCAACATGGTATCTGTCCATAATAGAAATAGAGAAAAACCCTCCATATCCATGGGCTGCATACGGCACCTTCACACAGGACGCCAAATAGTCCATGTAGTAAAGTTCGGGGCCGTTTTGGTCATCGTACCCAGCCAGAAGAAGATTCACATGATATGCAGACTAAAAAATATTTATTAAACAATATTCCAATATTATTTGAGCTTTTCTTACGGTGCTTCTTAGAGCATCAGCGAGATTTCTCCTTGTAAACGTTGCCGCAGCTTTCGGGCTCAATTCGTACCCGTTCCGCATTTTATACAGCTGAATGTTCTTCGCAATATATTCGGCAAATTGTGTTGTATCTCCCGATTCTCCAGAAATTGCCATTACCAACTTATTGCTGATTCTGTGTAACTTGTCCTCATCTGTAATTTGTGTCGGTCATTGTGTGTTCTTGGTTAGAATGTGAAAGAAAATACCTGTTTTCATGACCATTATGCTTTGAGCAGTTATCATATCTGCTGCTACCATCACGAAGTCTTGAAATTGTATTCCGATTAAGCACTCCATTGTGTATTATTTACTTATACTGAAGAAAACGATGAACTGTTTACTGTCACAAACCGATCAAAACTGACATATCATTCGTAACCTAACGTGTTCTTCTTCTTCGCTTATTTTAAGGTTATGTTTGACGCTTTCCGGAAAATTGAACTGCTTTCAAATATATTAATAATTCTTAAATTACTAGTAAATTCTGATGGATTTTATATTGATACGGAGGAAAAGAAGCATTTTAAAATTTGAGAACTTTATACTCAGAGTATGGCCATGCGATATGTGATTTTCTATTGGTGCCGCCATGTTGCAACTTGCAACCAAAACGCGGTCGTGTTTGATAGGATCTGTCAAATTAAAATTAATTCAAAATGTCCAGTTGTTCTGCTGTTGCATTTTCTAACCGTCCACAACATGGATGAGTTAACAGTATTTTAGATACTAAACAAAAAATATTAACATCATTTTATATGTAGGAAATAGGAAATATTTTATAATATTTTTAAATAACATTTTATTTATAAGAATGACGAGTAGAATATTAGGCGAGAGATCATTATGCTAGCCACATCAGATAATTTTATAAAATGTTTGATAGGTTTGGCAGAATATGGCGCGACCAATCAGGAGCGAGCCCTCCTATGGCCACACTCTCTGTAAAAGCTCTCTATTAAATAGTTGTGGGAAATTTTGACAGATGTCACTCTGACATTGCGGTTGCGTAACTTTCGAATTTTCCATTTTCACGTACTCTGAGATGAATGCGAGGTTGATCTGTGATCTCTTTTGTAAGATGGGTAGTACTTTTAGATGAATCAAGTGTAGTCATGTCAGAATGTAAATAAATACATAAAAATACTTTGTTTCGCTGTCACAAATATGTCTAGTCGTAATCCGTCAACTTTAATGAGTATTTCAAATGACGAGGCTTTTGATTTTTTATTTAAAATAGTTTTAATCGGAGACTGTGGCGCGGGGAAAACTTGTGTCGTGCAGAGATTTAAATCGGGGACCTTTATTGAGCGCCATGGCAACACAATCGGGGTTGATTTCTCTATGAAAACTGTCATTGTTGACGGCAAAAAAGTCAAGGTAACAGGTAACAATACATAACCCTTTAAGGTTAGTCAGTTTGACATGTTTATTTACAGCTACAAATATGGGATACGGCTGGACAGGAACGATTCCGAACAATCACCCAAAGTTACTACCGATCAGCCAATGGAGTTATAATAGGTAACAACCAGTATAATTTAATTAACCACTTAATAAACACATTAATTCCAGTATACGACATAACAAAACGTTCTTCGTTTCTCTCTGTACCTCGCTGGATTGAAGAAGTCAGGCGATATGCAGGCAGTGCAGTACTCTTAGCATTAGTTGGGAACAAATCTGACTTAGAATCTCTTAGAGAAGTTGAGTTTGCAGAGGCAGAAGCTGTGAGCCAGTACATGCCTGAGGTTTTGTTTGTGTTAGAAGCATCAGCCAAAGATAATTCAAACATTGAGGATGCTTTCATGTGCCTTGCCACCGAATTAAAAGTGAGAAACATTCAATAAATAATTCGTGTAGATATGAATTGATATTTTGTAGAGACGACATGACAATGCTGCATACAGCGAGACCGACGGTGACACAGTTAGACTGGGCGAAGGAAAAACCGTAACTCGATGTAATTCATGTACAACTAACATAAGGTTTTAATTATTTAAGAATCTCTATTTATATTTATACGTAGTGAGCAGGGATGTAAATGTGTAAATTGCCGGGTAAGTAATTACAAAGTAAATTACCACAGAAATTTCGGACAAATTACCAGAAATTTAATAAACTATGTTTGAAAATGTCTAGCGCGTTTTTATGTTGTTAATTTAATTTGTATCGTATTTATTGAACAAGTTGTTTGTTTTTGTTAAAATTATCCACTAAATAATTCGTTCTTAAATATTTTCCATTGTTTTAAATTTCCTCGGTATTTTATTATTAATTTCTCTGTAATTTACGGTAATTTAAAATATTTTTTTCGTCAACTGTCAAATGTTTTAAACATTTTTAACACGGGTTTGATAAACGTTTTTTCACGGATATTGAAAATGATTAAAATTTTAATGAATTAACAAATTTTATTTCAAATTTAGAATTTAAAATACATTTGTAGAAAAAATGATGTTTGTATTTCGAGCGCGGAATGTTTTATTGTGTTCATGCAGCCATAATTGGCCGTAGACGTAAGGGAGTGAAAAGTGTGCCTATATTTTACGCAGAGTTGAGTCACAATTCGCTAACTTTATATTCGCCAAAATGCAAGTGAGGCAAGAGAAAATCCGAACTGGATAACTTCTATAACTCTATTTCAAGGTAGCGGCCATCACTTATTTCGCGTACTGTATTTAACTCGGCAAGCCTCGTCAAATAAGTGACATTCTCATGCACAAAAAAACTTCGCGCAGTTAATACAAAAATAACTATTAGTAACTTATATTTTTAAATTAAAAAATTATGTTCATCCCTGGTAGTGTACACGTGATTAAATGACCTGCTATGTATTTAATATTTACACTTACATTTGTGCCTTAATCAAATTTTATTCGTAGTTACAAAAGCAATATATTGATATTATTTAGATAGATGCCATAATTTATGTATATTATTTTTAAAAACAGTATTTACAACTCGAATTTTATCTATACAACTACGTAATGCATTATGACAATTTATTAACTTAATAAACTATTAAAACACTTGAACTGTGTGGTTTTTATAATCTGTTACAATTAGTTCCAACTGAGGGGTGATGTGCAACCCGGAGATCCAAGAGAATTTTCCTTTATTTCGAAAAACTCTTACTAGAGTGCCATTCGGTTTAAAAATTTGAATCCTAGCGTTCCCAGAATCCCCCACGATGATAAATCCCAGCGGATCTACGGCCACGACTTCCGGCGTTCTGAATTGGCCTTTATTTTTCCCCAAAGTACCGAATTCATTGAGTTTTTGTCCGTCTAGACTGTATATTTTAATTCTACGGTTGCCACTGTCTGCAATAATAACTTTATCATCGTAGATTGCAATGCCAGTCGGCACATTTAGTTCGGTGTATTTAAAATCGACAAGTCCAGTTTTTCTTTCGCCTGTGATACCAAAAGCGTACAGGAAGCTGCCTTCATTGGCGTTTAACACCTGAATGCGATCGTTTCCGGTGTCGCAAACAAAGAGAAGATCGTTTTTGGCTACTGCAAGGCCTTCCGGGGAACGAAATTGTCCCGGGCCATCGCCTTTTTTTCCATAAGTCTTTAAATAAGCTCCGGTTTTGTCAAATATGTGGATGCAATGTTTCCATTTATCGCTGACGAATATTTGGTCGTTAGTAAATGTGATTCCATACGGGCAAATCATATGAGGGGCTGAAATTCTAAAAAGGAGTTTTCCTTTTTGTTTATTTATTCCGTACACGTGCCGACTGTCACTACCTGTGTTCACAATATTGTTATTAGTAGAAAAATAATTATTTATTTCGGAAGCAAGATGATTCGTAAGCATGAAGCAAAGTGTCGTCTTGAATATTATATTTATTTTATTCTTAAAGTATAAAAAATTATAGAGATAGCATACTCTGATTTTTGGGTGAGAAATTGAAGCCATGAGACGGAAGATGGGTGTGTTACTAGAGCATACCAATATGGCGGATATATTTATATTTATTCTGAAACCTCGTAGTAAACATAACACGGAAAGAACAGAATGCAAAAAATGTTATTACGGACCTTATATTTCAAATAAAACATACTTTATACTACGTTCAAATAAAATTTGACGACGTACCTAATGCCATGGCACACCGGTAGAGAAGCATCGAGGACCATCGAGTAACTCCTCGATGAAACGATAGAACGCACCCCGTCCTCGACGAAAAATAGGGGCTCCGCTATTTTCATCGAGTTGTTCCTCGATGAAACGAATGTATCTCATTTCAGACGTATCTTTGGATTTTATTTCGCGCAAAACTTTGATGTATTTGTCACCGATGAAATAGAAATCCATCGCGGACGGGTGCGTTCTTTCGTTTCATCGAGGAGTTCCTCGATGGTCCTCGACCGGTGTGCCATAGGCATTAGAAATAATTTTCATCTGAGAAATGTCCAAAATAACCTTACTTAACTGTTATTTTCCCTTTTATCTGTTTATAGATGTCATTATGTATAGCACGGCAAAATATTATAGTAAAAATTTGTATCACGGCATTAATATTAAAAAAATACTTCGAAAACTAATAATAACTGCGTTCAAATGTGCAAATAGAGCATACCAAAATGGCGGATAGCTTTATCAAAAATTGCTTCATTGTTTTGTTCTTATGCTCTATAAACTTCTATCCTTTAAGATTTTATTTATGTTTGATTATTAAATAATTTAAATATCAATACCCAACTCTTGAAAACTCAGAGCTAACTAAAAATATTCTTGCGCAAAAAATTCAGGGACAAGAAAATGCATAAATAGAAAATTCAAATCTGGAATCCATTGGATGCAGAAAACGCATGTACAGGAATATTCAAATCTAGAAAAAATAATTTTCCAGCGATTGTGAAAATAATTTTTGTTTAACAACAAACTCGCTGTAGGCTTGTTAAATTATACTGACCCTAACATATTGAACACGCCGCGGATACAATTATTTTTCTAGATTTGAATATTCCTTTACATGAATTTTCTGTATCCATTGTATTCTTCATTTATAATATTAGGTGGCGTAGCTCGATTATGGGTAAATGTTGAATGTTTGTAAAGATTCGTGTTACAGTGTATGAGTTTTTGTTTTAAGGGGTTCGTGCCAACTCTATTTTAGGGAAATGGCGTGATTTATACTGTATTATATTTAGTTTATTCGTCTTATGATTCTTTGTAAGAATTTTATCTTCATTGAATTTTTTAATTACAAATATTTTAGTATTGAAGACGTTCTTGAATTTTAGTTTTGTGTTTTCAATCATCTAAATAAATAAAACAATACTATAAGTCCAGAACAATGCTGTTTCTTATTAATAGTGCCAGTTAATTCATAGTTTAATAGCTTTAAAAATATATTGTTCAGATTCTGTTGCTTATGAATGACAAAATTCGTTATTATTCTTCCTGTTTACCTGCAACGTAAACGCAGTTGTCGTTCCAAGGCGCAACTCCAACCCCAGAAGGTCTCAAACACTTGGTCCAAGTCAACTTCGGGGTAAATATCTTGGATTTATAATACTCTAATAGATTCTCAGGACTTTCAAGTGGATTTCTGACACAAACTAAGTTATTTGCATCGCCATTTTCGTCGTCGGCCTCGGCATCTTGTGATGCGTCAACTTCTGACTCGATTTTAAATGAATCTGCATCGAAAATCGTTCTAGTTTCGCCCCAAGAGGATACTTCGTCCAGTAGAGAAGATGTGGTACGGTGCAGGAGCATAAAATGTGTTATCTACAATTTGAATTGTTAATTTCATTCCAAGCTATGAAAATTAGAAGATAAGTCTTGTGACTCGTGTTTACAGCTTCGAAAATAAACACTTTTTTAATTAAATCTACATTTAAGTATGTACATTTTATTTGATATTCTAATAATTTCGCAGAGACAGGTGTAACAATTTTTTCCCAATCTCTCTGATTGACTAAAGACTGCTATGAAAATTAGAAGAAAAATTTTGTGACTCGTGTTTACAGCTTCGAACACTTTTTTAATTAAATCTTCATTTATGTACATTTTATTTGATATTCTAATAATTTCGCAGAGACAGATGTAACAATTTTTTCCCAATCTCTCTGATTGCCTGAGACTTATGTTATGTTTATGCTTGTGTAAAATATTTCACATTTATTTACATACCCTGTGTTTATTATTTAGGCTGATGAACACTTTCATAATAATCTATTTCTTGGATTCTTAATTTTATTTATTATTCACTGTGAGCCGACGTTAAATTTATTTTATTAAGCTGCTAACGATTTAAGAAGATTTACTACCAATAGAATGTTATTAGAGTGGAATCCAACCACTCTGGCCGATTCGTCTTAATGCAATCAGAATCTCAACCCGTGCGACGACCTTTGAAATTCAAAGCAGCAACAGAGAGATTCTACTACATTTAAAGGCCCCGTTCACACGAGGATTCTATGAAGATTCTTTCAAGGTTCTGAATATTGGAAAAATTATTCTAGTAAGAATTTCCTCTTAAATTGCGGTGCCGCTAAATTGAATCTTCAATGAGTCTTAAGAAGAATTTATTGATTGCTTCAAAACCGCGAATTTATTTTTTTCTACAATTCTGAATCGTGAAAGAATCTCCATAGAATCCTCGTGCGAAGACGATCAAGTGGCCATCTTGATTTAATTTCATACACTGCCGACCGAGAGAGTTGAACCACGAAACTCCGGGTTCATACATAAACCCGACAATGTAAGCAGATAAATAAATTACTACAAAAGTCTATTGTTTGTTATCTTATCTACCTATTTGTTTTTTTGTCGCCTAAACCTATTATTATTTACCTTCTGAGCGTTGTCGGCAATTTTCGCAAAATCTTTAGCATCAGTATTGTTCTGTAAATCTTTTATACGGTTTTTTAGTTCTTTGGAAGCTATAAGTTCACTTTGTTCAATATTTTTAACTTCTGCAAGGCACGCCTGTTCCTTTTGTTTAATCTCATCAATTTTATGCCCAGTTGCATGTTTGATATTATCTTCCAATTGTGCAAACCGATCTTTGAAGGCGTTAACTCGGTGGTCCAACTGATTGAGTGAGTCAGTGAGTTGAATTTGTAGAGTATTTAATTGTAGCTGCAGTTCGGTAATGTGGCCAGACCAGCACACGCCACAAAAGAGCTAAAATAATGTCACATAAAGTGTATCACACTTTCACAGGCTATTATTTTCTATTCTACCTGTTTGCAATGTTGACATGCGTGCTCGGAAAACTGACAAAGTGTTTGACACTTTATACACCGAGATTCCGGACCTTTGGCAGTTGGGGTCCGGGGCGAAGCACCACCACCAGAAAGCAGCTTAAGAATGGAGTCGATGTATAAGTTGCCAGGGAGGTGTTCTAGAGAGTTTAGGCTGTTTTCTAAAGGCGTTTTGTGTTTGCAAGTCGGACAAACCACTTGTTTTACTCCTAAATAATCGATTTATTAATTGTTGTGTCTGTTTTTAATTGTTGTATTTACCTGGCGACAAGTGGAACTGGAGACAGTTTAAACAGAATGTGTGTTGACATAGCAACATTTTTGGTTCTGTTAATTTGTCCATACAAAGGGCACATTGCACTAAATCTTCTAACGGTTTTAAACCTTCTCTGTAATTTATTATTTAATTTGATTTGTTGTATGCATTTAGGTGTTTTAGGTTAGGACTAGGGTTAGGCTAGGTAACCGAATATATTTGGAGCCAAAATTTTAAATTTGATTCAATCAAAAAAATGGTTTAGTAATAATTATAGTTATTAATTAAAAACTGTTTTAAACGTAAGGTAAAAAGCAGGTGAAATAATAATACGTCTGAATTTTTTCGGAGTAGTTTACTAAATTTAGAGCCATTTAAAGTGGAACAATTACTAGTTTGGCGTCTATACTAGTTTAGGCGGTTTTTTGCGAACTAATAACACATGCAACGCAAAATGTTTTAAATTTTTTGCTAATCTTACCGTTTCATCTTCTCCGAAGGCACAGATATTTTTAATTTCGACACTTGTTGCGTTTTAAAAGTAACCATTTCGGTATCAGGCGCAAAACGTACTTTACGAACTTCGTCCATTGTTTAAGAAAATTCGCAATGAATATGTGCGGAGTTTACAATGATTTGCAACAAAACGCTTGAAGTTTAGTCGATTTTTATATTAGAAATGTTTTATCGTAAACAACAGATTAAAAGATTAATTGTAAGATAGATAATGCGTTATATTTTTGTAATTTGAGTAATAGCAATGAGATAAGATTATGCCGGTTATAAATTGTATACCTTTATATGTAAATCAAATTAGCCTTCAAAAACCTTCAGTTTTGTTTTTCATATTTATATTACGATAGTTTATTATCAAAAAACGAAAAAACCATAGATATAAACGTAATATTTGCAATAATTGTGCATTTTCATATCGATTTTACATCATTTTCATCAGAAAACTAATAAAAAGTGCATAAAAATCGTGCACCATCTTGTAGCCATTTTCAGAAATCAACATGTTTTGGAAACAAATAACTTACGTCTAAAACGGCTATGATTGATCCCGACTCCGTCTCTTTTGTCCTTGGAATTTTTGCACAAACATTTACCGAATTTCGCATATTATTTTTAAGTTTCACCCATAAAATATACACCAAAATGATCACACAAACTTAACGAATCGAATGACATAAATGGTTCTTATGCCCGCGAAAATTTTACCCGGATAATTAGCAAAATACCGAGAGCCGAAATATTGTTTACAAGAAGTTGTTAATAACTAAACAATCAACGGTAGGGGGTGTCTTATTCAAGCGGACTAAAGCAAGGCCTGCTGAGATCCAGAAACGGGTATTTAAAGTTTAATTGATTCTAATAATGGCGGTTAGGATGAATCATAATATTAATTTAGTTTATTTATGCCCATGTCACACCGGCGTGGCACGAAGCACGGTGCTCGATGGAAAAAAATGAATAACGTACAAATTTATCGCCGCTATTCCATCGAGCATTTTGACATATGGAAATTTGTTGCTGATTTCAAAGTGAGTCGTCAATATAATTTTTGACATTTGGTGAATAATTGATGTCAAAATAGTAACAGTAAGTAATTAGATAATAAGAATATAACACTTTAAGCTTTTGTCAATATATGAACTAATTATTGATTTAATTAAAACAAAAAATTGATGAATTTTAATTCTCAGCTGTCAAAAATAATTTTCAAAAACCTTTAAAGTACGAAGTGAACATAGCAATATACAAATTTTCGTATGGCATTTTGCTATACCGGTGTGACACCCTTTTGACAGCTTTGAACGAAGCAAAATGCCACATCGAGCACCGTGCTTCGTGCCACGCCGGTGTGACATGGGCATTAGGATATTTATATTAAATACAGGATAATACTAATGTGGAATGGTTAACAATATTCTGAAATGTTTATAAAATGTGTATAAATTTCAGCAAACATAATTTTGGACATAATCAATTTGAGAATACAGTGAAATATCGTGCAATGATTTTCGCTTTTTGTCAAGTCTTTTACCTGGCAGAGTACGCAGTGGTTACGGCACGGGCGACGCATCTCGCTCGCGGATTACGCATTGCGTGGAATCATTTTGATCTTCTTGGTTACTCCACTGACCAAGTCTCTGATAACGGCACCGACCATCAGCACAACATCCTATGACTTTCTTAACTCGCTGAGCTGAAGACATGAACCAAGCTTCAAGTTCACATACTACCGAGACAACTACACTACTTACAGAGTATACTGTCTGGGGCCCACCAGGAAGATGGTTTCTGAGGACGGCGCTGCATTTTTGAGGTTAGAATACAAATTTTCATAATTTTTCTACGATTCATAATGCAGATTAGGTGGTCCACAATTAGTTCATATTTGGACAGAAATAGGGGATAGGTAATTAGAGCCCACCAATAAAGACAAGTGGTTTTTGAGGACAGGGTTGAATTTCTGAGGTCGTTTATATCTAAAATACAAATATTTATAATTTTTTTACGAGTAAAATACAAATTTTCATAATTTTTCGATTCATAAATCATAATTGAGATAGGTTATGTTAATTTTTATTTGATTGGCATAATATAGTACCTACTCAACTTACAGATTATGGAAAAAAGTTCATTTTTAAAACCACTGAATTATTGACTGTACGATAATGAATATCTGATTAACTATGAATGGAATAAAATACAATTTAAATTAGTGCAATGGCAAGAAGAATAAATTTATGAAACTCCATTTGAAAACAGTGTTTGGTTAAAAACCTGTAACCTAAAATTGCGAATTTTGCAAAAATCTTTCAGTTCCGTGTAAGTGAGTTGACCATTACATGCCGTTAAAATATATGCGCGAAATTATCAGAGAACTAGTAAAAAGTACGCGTTGAAATTCAACGAAAGTCAAAGCGAAAATTCGGCGACTAATTGTCAAAACATTGCATTCTTCATGGCCAAGTTAAAACCGAAGCATGTTAGTATTTCACTTCGTACATAACCAGTATACAATGAGTTCCGGAACCTTGTATGTATGTACGTTCGGTCGTATGTGCAAACCTGATGACCAAAAAGTAAAATCAAAACCAACCAGCGGGTCACAGGACAAGTTTGCAGTTTTTGATAACCCAAATTTTTTGATTTGCGGTTTGATAAATTGTTTATTCCAGTTTAGGTCGAACAGGTTGCAAGATTAACTTTATTTACTGTTATTTTACTTTGCTATTTGTGCAGTAAAAGAAACATGTGTTTCGTTCGCATTTTTAATTATTTCTTCACACCTTTTGATCACGTTTATTCGTCTAATTACGTTATTAATTAAAATTAAAAGTGAATAAACTTCGAATAGATATTATGAAATGTTATTGTTTGATTTATGACTCCTATCATATATTGTGGTAAAATTATGGTTAACAATAAATTTATATTGATATTAGTCTACAAATGAACCATAAATATAACCGCAACCACACACTATAACCATTATTTCTAAGTAGTATTCATTTTGTCATTTATGTCTGAACTGAGCATTGAAATCTCAGAAACATTTTCGACAATAATAACAAATAATAAATTTTTTCAACGACAATTTTATGATAATTACTCATTAGGTTACTTAACAAGTTGCTGATGAGTGTCGTAACCTAACCATTTAAATGAGTAATGCCCATCCCTACAAAATTAAGCAAAAATATGTTCTCGCTGGGCACATGAAATTGACTTTAATTTTGGTCCGATTTGTTTGCTCTTTTTTTTAATTGAAAGATAAAAGATGTATCTAGGTCTGTCTAGTGCCATTTATTTTAATTTAAATTTTTACATGTATTTTTTAAGCCCAAAGTAGTAAAATTTTAAGAAATTTGAAGATAAAATATTAAAAAACTAAAGTAAAAATTCAAAAAGTGACACTAAGCGGACATAGCCTAGACTTTAATCTTTCATTTAAAAAAAAAATTGTTTAAAAATATTTAAAATTAGTTGTAATTTCATGTGCCCAACGAAACCCCTTTTGTAGTAGAAAGTGGCTAAATACGGTTCATTCATCGAATCAACCGATGTCGTCACAATGGGTAACAATGGTTTGTGACGGCATCGCTTCATTCGTTAAATGGATCTTCAAAACTAGTGGGGATTCCTCTTAATATATTACACTATAAAATAATTATTAATTATTTTATAAGGTAAGTTTAAAAATTCAGCTACCTATTTCATTTTTAAGATTACAACGTTACTTATATACTGATTATTATTTATTAATGATTTGACGGCTGATAACCGCACACACTTGTATATCTATACCGATGAATCACAGTATGTGAGGCTGTTACACCCAAATACAAATCCAAGTTGAGTAAAAGAGTTGATTTATATTTATGTTTCGTCCCCAAAAATCTTTTGCAAATGATGATTATTTATAAGTGAGTTGCATACGGCTGATAACCGCACACACGGCAAAAATATATCTGTACTGATGAATCACAGTATGTGAGGCTGTTACACCCAAATACAAGTCCAAGTTGAGTAAAAGAGTTGATTTATATTTATGTTTCGTCCCCAAAAATCTTTTGCAAATGATGATTATTTATGAGTGAGTTACATACGGCTGATAACCGCACACACGGCAAAAATATATCTGTACTGATGAATCACAGTATGTGAGGCTGTTACACCCAAATACAAGTCCAAGTTGAGTAAAAGAGTTGATTTATTTTATGTTTTCGTCCCCAAAGCCATTTGCCAATGATTATTATTTATAAGTGAGTTGCATACGGCTGATAACCGCACACACGGCAAAAATATATCTGTACTGATGAATCGCAGTATGTGAGGCTGTTACACCCAAATACAAGTCCAAGTTGAGTAAAAGAGTTGATTTATATTTATGTTTCGTCCCCAAAAATCTTTTGCAAATGATGATTATTTATGAGTGAGTTGCATACGGCTGATAACCGCACACACAGCAAAAATATATTTATACTGATGGGTAATGAGTTACAGAATGTGAGGATGCTACTGCTTTACTCAAGTTGGGTGCAAAAGTCGTTACATTAAGAGGCCCGTCTACCTCCTAAAATCCAGCATAGAACATACTAACGTAGCGAGTATTTTTTGGCCAGTACAAGAATGGTTTCAACAAGGATTATATACTTAAAGGATCAATTAACAGTTGTGCCTTTTTAAATTTTAATAAAAAATTGTACATGATTATAAACATCCCGAAAAATTCATAAAAATTTCCAATTTATGCAAACTTTTTACACGGTTATATCTCATGATAGAAATTTGTTTTTACAATTTTAAAAAGGCACATCTGTAGATAAATTCTTTCTCTATTAAATGTTTGTAAAAACATTACCTTGAACAGTTTACTCGCAACGAAAACACTTTTACAGTATTTTTCAACTTCAAAATGACTGCATATACCTAGGATGCGGTAAAGTACGAGTTTCGGGCTGGCTTCAGGCAACCGTAGTAGTGGAATAGAAAAAGTAAAATCGAGGGTATTCTAGAATTCGGAAAATACATACAACAAAAAAATTAATCAAAATTCTATACCTTGAATTATACTGCCTTCCTTAGGAAGAAGGTCCTATCTGCAAATTTTGAGATTTTTGTAATCTGCATAAATTATTCAAATATAAGAAAAGATAGAATTAATTAGTATTATATTTATATAAAGCAATTTTAATAGTAAAAATCCGCATAGATGTTTCCACAAAAATTTGTTTATAAAATAATAGCTATAACAAAAATTTTGCAGATAGGACCTTTTTCCTAAAGACGGCAGTATATCAGTTTTAAAAAATATATACTTATTTTTTAAAAATGTTTCTGAATCTTCTCACTAAAATTATCAAGGAAAGAATCATGAAAGAATCATGAACATGACACAATATTCCGTGTTCTATTCGCCTCACGATTCGTTTAGAATGTTTGTAACGCTTGTGTTCTTGATCCTCGTCAACAGTGGCTTCTGGTCAACAGTAGCTTCTGACGGAGCGTCACTGGGTCTTCAGCTCTGGAAGATATAAGACTTTGCACTGCTGAGGACCTGCAGTGTTTGTTGTGGACTACATTGTTAACAGTGTTGTACAAAGACAGGTTAAGTGATGTGATTATGGTGAAGTGATTGGATTACCGGTATGTTTTTATTATTTTTAATTGATTATTTATCTACATTAATAATGAAAGATTATGTGATTATTATCTACCATCGGTATTTTATAAATTTGTAGCTGGTATCATTTAATAATTAAGTATAATTAAAGTATATACTTATAATTTAATATTTCGGTATCTTGTAGTCCATGATCGTTTAACATTTGGTTCTACGTAAAATTTAAATGATTATGACATGACAATAGCAAAATATCGTTTTTGCACTTCCGGGACTAAAACTCTTCTTTAGTCTTTACTTTTAGAGACTAAGGTTCTAAGTTTGATCCCAAGGGATTATTTTTCATATTTAATCCCGTTGTCAAGGAATTGAATTAATTAATCCCGTTGTCAAGTAAATACGTGCTATTTGTTACAGAGTATCTATGGTAACAATATAAATATTTGTCATAAAATTTACTGTCAAAATTACAAAATGTGTATTCTTTTAAACTATTTTGCATTCGTTTGAGGATGAAGTGCAAAAAATAGCGTATATACCACAGGACTAAAGTACCTTCAATCCCTCAGGTGATTATTTCCCTCACCTTCGGCTCGTGAAATAAACTTCACCCTCAGGATTAAATCATGCACTTTAGTTCCTCAATATATAATATACTATTATGTCTTCTTCTGCAGTTTAAATAAAGTAGGTATGTCCTTCACTATTTTTCTAAAGACAACACAATTTTTTGTTTATTATTAATAATTATTAATAATAAATTGTTGAATACAATTTGTATTATTCTTACGAACTAAAAACATAAGTATCTTGGTAGGTATTGGTAGATAATATACCTATACTTCAGATATAATTTATAATTTAGTTAATATAAAATTTAAACTTATAGAATATTTTTGTGTCCACCCTGGTCAGTAAACTTACTGGTTTATTATTTATATTTTTATGCATATATTTTTTTTATTTCATTGAACACGAGCCTAACTGTTTCATATTATAATAATAAAATTATCAGTTGTTAATAACTGAAACTTAACTTCAAACGGTTAGTGCTCCATGAAATGTGTATTTAATTATAAAAATCAACACTTTTTGCACAGCAAGTTTTTTTACAATATTTCATTATTTTAAGTATGTTAACAAACCAATTTATTTGAACATTACATGAATTTATTTCTCGTGTTTTAATTGAACTGATCAACATAATTTATTCTAAATGATAATTAGCCATTACAGTTAGAAATAGTCAATCTTTAAGATTGCACCAGTTTGCATTCACATATATTGTGATAACAAGAAATTTATGCAATTCGCAAAAATAAGTAAATATAAATTTTATTTAAAAAATCTGATGTGGCCAGCACACAACCTCCCGCCATATCTAGACTTATAAACTTATAGACTTATATAAACATGTATAGGTACAATACATGTATACGTACAATCCGGTGCTCATTTAAAATATACAAATACAAATCTAAAATATTCAAACACAGAAATTTGCATCACCTGAATCAAAAGATTCATTCACAGAAATCTGTTCTGTGTTGAAGCCATCCTTCGTTCAATTACTACATTTAATATCTTACTTATGACTTATGGCGTTAGTGCCAACGTGTTACCCGTCTCACCTGTCAATATTTTTTACGCAAAATCAAAAATTAACCGATCAAGGATTACAAGATTTCAACGTTTTATTTGATAAATTTATTTTTAAAATTTTACTACAGTTCTTCAATGCTACCAGATAAAGACAATTTTTTATAACGTAAGTTGTAAATATCTTTTCCTCTTATTCTTATTACAAATAAATACTATATTTATCCAAATTTATAAAAATTCTTGACAATTAATCTTTTCAATCTTCAAAAATATTACTTCCAGTGAAGATATTTGTACCAAAATCTAATGAGCTCTTCCAATTTATATACAAATGTTAAATACCAAATATCAAAATTTGTATTTGAGTTATCCGACCTCCAAGAACCCTTGACCACATACATACACACACATACAGACATCATCATCAAAAATGAATTGTAAGGACCCCAATTCGTGCTCATCCACTAAAAACTCACTACCCGATTTTTAGCATGATTCCAATACCTTCCTTTACAGGTATATGGCGGAAGGTAAAAATTATATGTTTATATTCTATACGTCATAATTAAATATTCAATTTTCATTAATTATTTTTGGGCTTGTTATTATAATTTTTTCTTGTAAAAATTAATTAAAATCCTCAAAAAATATGTATTTTTTCTTTAAATTTGTAACAGTTTCATTTATTATAATAATTATACTAACAAATAATGAAAGTACCTCATTTGTAGAAACTGCAAGTGTCTCTCCCTATAATTACCTCAAAATTGCATCGCATGTCAAATTATTTTTCGCTCAAATTTACCTCGGTATGCATTTTTAACACACGGTAAAAATTTCTTCTTTTTATGTAATACCAATTTGCAATTTGGTTCCGTAATATTATACACCTACCTAGTAATTATTATCGTTTAAATATGGTGCATATAGGTTATTGTTGCGGTAATTAATTTCATATTTCATATAACTTGTAAATGTAATTAGAAAAAGTAATTCACTTTTTAATAGGAGTAGAAAAAATAGTACGCAATTAAGACTCAAGAAGGGTATTGAGTTTTTTATTTAATTCAGTTCAATTGAATTCAAAGTGTTTATGAAAACAGGGCTGCTGGATTAAAACAGGCCTCGGCATATTGTGTAATACAATATGACAATGCCGAGTCATTTAGAAAAAATCTGATGTGGCCAGCACACGACCTCTCGCCCAATTCTGCGTATTCTACTAATCTAATAAATAGTTTTACTTACATTTTAATAGTTTCATGTTCATGTAATATGTAAACCAAGATGCAAGCAGAAGATGTCAACTGTACTGTCACTGTCATAATCATTCAAATTTTGTGTAGAAACAAATCTTATGTACAACAAGGTACTGGAAACACAAAAAAGTAGAATATTAGTTGCACTTTATTTTATTGTTAAATACTACAAGATTCAACAAATTGTATTTAAAAGTAACTGTACCCATAGATAATTATATTATATTTTATTTTTAATTGCAAAATTGTCATAAATAAATAATGCACCAATTATATCAAGCTTCAAAAAGTACTACATCCGGTTTGCGGATTACTACCAAAATTCGGTGTTAAGATCCTTATTAAAACCTTAAATATGAAATTTGGTTATAAACGGTTTAATACTTTTTAAGTTATCGTAGACGAAAAATCGTCAGTCTATACGAACACACACACAGACATCATCTTGAAAATCGTAAATTCGTATTGTAGAGACCCTGAAACGTGCTTATCCACCAAAAACTCATACTCGAAATTTTGACGCATTACAATACCTCTCTTATAGAATATGAGGCTAGAGGTAAAAACTGCGTTTTATAAAACGACTGTGACATTTATATGTATTAAATTTTGTTACACTATAAATTATGAAATACTTAAGTTTAATACTTAATTAACCGCCTTAATTTAACACTTAAAGTACTAACTTCCAAGTAATTTTACTTATTACAAAATAGATGAAAGTGTACAATAAATTTCATAAAAATAACCTTTATAAGTAATTAAATAAGTCAGTGACTTCATTTAATAAACAAATTATTTAATAGTATATTATATATAGAGGGACTAAAGTGCATGATTTAATCCTGAGGGTGAAGTTTATTTCACGAGCCGAAGGTGAGGGAAATAATCACCCGAGGGATTAAAGATACTTTAGTCCTGTGGTATATACGCTATTTTTTGCACTTCATCCTCAAATGAATGCAAAATAGTTTAAAAGAATACACATTTTGCAATTTTGACAGTAAATTATATGGCAAATATTTATATTGTTACCATAGATACTCTGTAACAAATAGCACGTATTTACTTGACAACGAGAATAATTAATTCAATTTTTTGACAACGGGATTAAATATGAAAAATAATCCCCTGGGATCAAATTAAGAACCTTAGTCCCTAAAAATAAAGACTAAAGAAGAGTTTTAGTCCCGGAAGTGCAAAAAATATTATATTGTGCCCCGCGAATAATTTCTGCAGTCTACGCCTATAAAATTGATTGATAAATACAGTAGAGCAATAAATAATAAAGTACTAGTGTCATAGATACATCACATTAACGTAACTTAATAGTAAGCACGCGGACTGTAACTTACTATTGAGAAAAACATACTCGACTCACTGTACTCTGGTGTGCAAAAGAGTGGACAATTTATTTCATTGTTATAATAGGTTCTAGAAGGGTTCAGTTTAACAATATGTGAGGCTGCCACACCCAAGTTGGGTAGATATACAGGGTGTAACTCAACCTGAGTAACAAAATTTAAGGGTGTATCATAAATCAAAAAGAAATTCGTAAAATTTACAGTAGTTTGAAAAACAATATTATTTTGGGTACCACTGGTTGTCACATTTAAATACAAAAAATATTAAACAATAATTATGCAGTATAATTTGTATAACAATAATTATACCTACCTAAGTACAAACTTATATAATAATGATTACTTACTTTGTAATGTAAACTGGTCACAAAATAATGAACAATTAGTATCTTTTTTAATTACAATATTTCATTTGACAGATATGACAGATAATTAGCATATTTTGTAATCATATGCAACCCGCCATACATGTGGAACGAATAGGTCCGCATTTTTTTGCCAAGTGCACTCTGCACTCACCGTATTTGTATTTTACATCGTGTTTTTCATCAAATGACAAAATATTTCAAATGAATTTAAAAATTATGCTAATAAATAAAATTGTGTTATTTAAAATTGTTACATTTCTATACCACTCGATCATCAAAAATAATAGAAAATACTTTTGCCTCCTGGTTCGACGTATTTCCGCATTCTCAACCTCCGGTCTCGAGTTGTTTCTACTATGGAAATACGTCTCATCAGTCGGCAGTATTTTCGATTATTTTCGAAGCTCTTGTGGTATAATAACTATGACTATACCCTGTTAATATTTTAGCACATGAGTGTATAATATATTTATTTGCAAGTGACAATCAGGGACCGTTATGTTACAAATGCGAGTGTAAGTTTTCTGTGAGCTAATTACTAGCAATTTAAAGATTTTAAATGGGAATTAATAAAAACCAAACAGTCATTAGTTAAGCTAGCTCTTGGAGCGATTTATTTATTACTTGTATATTGTGTAGCAAGAAGCAAGCCTACTCGATACTTCAAAACATTCCGAGACATAGAATGACCCAAAGAGATTAAATTACACTAGAGAATCAAATAAAAAACATAATTTGACAGCAGAATTTTTTACTAATTTGCAAAAAGTTGATTTAATTTGATAAATTATTCGTGTCTGATTTTCAGATGATTAATTTGTGTTTTTAATTTTGCAATTTTTAATTATATATTACGTCATTTTTGCGACTAGTTCCATTAATTTTTACCTCCCGCTTACCTGTAAGGGAGGTATTGGAATCATGCAAAAAATCGGGTAGTGAGTTAGGAATTAGGCTCCTTACAACTCATTTTTGATAGTTTCTCGATGATGTCTGTATGTATGTGTGTGTATGTGGTCAAAGCCGGGGTGTAAGTCGGATAACTCAAATACGAATTTCCCAAATATTTTAATATTTGGTATTTAACATTTGTATATAAATTGGAAGAGCTCATTAGATTTTGGTACAAATATCTTTACCGGAGGTGATATTTTTTGAAGATTAAAAACGTTAATTGTCAAAAATTTATATAAATTTGGAAAAATATAGTATTTATTGGTAATAAAAATAAGAGGAAAAGTTATTTGCAACTTACGTTATAAAAATTGTCATTATCTAGTAGCATTAAAGAACTGCAGTAAGATTTAAAAACTAAATTTATCAGATAAAACGTTAAAATCTTGTAATCCATGATCGGTTGATTTTTGTTTCTGCGTAAAAAATATTAACAGATGAGACGGGTGACAAGTTGACATACTAGCGTCATGTCATAAGTAAGATATTAAATGTAGTAATTGAACGGAGGATGGCTTCAACACAGAAGAGTTTTCCTGTGAATGAATCTTTTGATTCAGGTGATGCAAATTTCTGTGTTTGAATATTTTAGATTTTTATTTGTATATTTTGTACATTTGTGTTTATAAGTCTGGATATGGCGGGAGGTTCTGTGCTGGCCACATCAGATTTTTATATAATTAGAACATGTATGTGTGAATTGTCAGCAACAAAATGGTTCTATAGATCGCAAGGTCTGCAAAAACTTTCAACTTTTCAGCTTTCAGTTATTTAAAACAAATAGATTCGAAGCGTGCACTGGAATTGATAATTAGTTAATTGTTTTGTTTCCAGTAGGTCATTGGTTCAAATCAGGTGTGCGTTGAATTGATTAGTCAGAAAATAAAAGACAATGTATTATTTATTTAGGTACAGGCGAGAAATCGATGCATGTCCATGGCATTGAAACTATTTTAGAATCGTTTAAATTATTAACATGAAAGCATTTGTAATTTGTCAAGTTCAACTTGGGTGGGGCAGCCTCACATCGGTATAATGTGTGCGGTCGTCAACTTATTTATGGTTGTTTTCTATTTTGTTTTTACTTTTTATACTAAAATCGAAATAAATTAATATTTCTGGTATTTTGTATAACTTTCGATTACTAAAAATTCGAAACCGGTTGAAATATTTGAATTTGATTTGTAATAAATAAAATTCTATGAGACAAATTGGTGCCATAGGTCAATAAATTAATATTTATATTTAGTAGATATTTTATATTATTGATACATGTATTTATCTTGTTTAGCTAGTGTAAAATTAGTAACTAATCTAAGTAAAATAAAATTGATAATTTGATTATACAAAACAAATTTTATGAATTTTGAATTTCTTGTGTTCCTAATATTTATTGATCCTCGGAATCTCGAAAATGGTACAAGATGCAAACTTGATTTATGGATTATTGGATTTCTCGCGCCGAATTATATGGGTATACAAAGGACCCCGCACCAAATACATGGGACCAATAATCTCGGTGAAATTTTCTGTAACTTTGAGAAATGACAGTTCTCGAAGTCTAGAACAAACTTTCAAATGCAACATGGGTCTGAAAATACCTTAATTTCTCGCTATCCACGTCTCAAAGTCCGAAAATCACGTTTTTCCACTAGAAGATACATGGTAAAATCCACAAAACCCATTTTTTTACTGGCAATATTATTAGTATTATTGTTGAACTTGTTGTTGTTGTTATTAATTTTCCAGTCCCCTCTTTCATCATACCCAGAATGCCAGATTTTTACTTTAATTCAGGTAAAAATAATGTATACATTATTATTATTATTATTTTTGTTTTTTCATAGCAACTGTCAACATACACATAGCAACATAATTTGATTGCGATATGCCTATCAATATATTAAAAATAATCTCTAAATTAATATTAATTAATAACAATCGCCGAAAAAATAATGTGTTTAACATGGCAAAAAATACAGATTTGCTGCCTAAGCTAGATTCATAGCCTCGGCTGCGCCTCTAATATTTTTTGCCTAGTTAAACTATTTTATCTTCCAAGACTCATTGAAGATTCAATTTAGCATTTAGCGGCGCCGCTATTTGACACGCAATTCTCACCTTGATTCTTTTTCTCGAGTGTCAGAAGCTTGAAAGAATCCTCAAAGAATCGTGCTTCGAATCCAGTACTGCACAAATATTTAATCATAGAGTTTGAAATATATGTCTTTACAGAAGGCTCACAATATATGTAGGCTGCCACACCCAAACTGGGTAAAAAAGTCCTTAAAAGGTACAATTGTGCCTCATTATTTCTATGCACAGAACTATGTCACATTTCCTAGTACAATTTACTATTTGCTATAAAATAATAAATCATTCAAAATACAAATTAGATCAACCTGCCTACAAATATCGTAAAACCGTAAAAGGAAAAAAGTCTGCAAAAATCGCGCCAAATTTCTTGTTGAAATCTAGTCCATCGTGAGTCGGGCAGCAGGCTACTCCATAAACTTTAACATGTTCTTGATCTGCAGAATGCGGCTCAAACCGGAATCGAACCCGGGACTGCGCGATATAGACACAGAGAAGTACTGGATATGCACAAGTGACGTTCAGCTCCGTTATTTTTACATTCGCAGTCCTCCGTTCCGTACGCAGGACTGGCTTCAGGAGTGTTTTTAACTAAAATATTGTTGACGCCTTAAGTAAGTTATAGAAATAATATTTTTAAATTTCTATCTTATACTGAATGCATTTTTACTCTCGAACTGTGTCACTAAATGACAGCTGTCAAATAAATTATAGTATATTATATATTGAGGGACTAAAGTGCCGAAGGTGAGGGAAATAATCACCTGAGGGATTAAAGATACTTTAGTCCTGTGGTATATACGCTATTTTTTGCACTGCATCCTCAAACGAATGCAAAATAGTTTAAAAGAATACACATTTTGCAATTTTGACAGTAAATTTTATGACAAATATTTATATTGTTACCATAGATACTCTGAAACAAATAGCACGTTTTTACTTGACAACGGGAATAATTAATTCAATTTCTTGACAACGGGATTAAATATGAAAAATAATCCCTTGGGATCAAATTAAGAACCTAAGTCCCTAAAAATAAGGACTAAAGAAAAGTTTTAGTCCCGGAAGTGCAAAAATTTTTATATAAAACGATTTGCTTTTCAAATGTCTTGATTACAAAAATTTCATTGGAGAGTACATTACAGGAGAGATTTTTGTGCAGTTAAACTAAAATGTGTAACCCTATATTAAAGCGCTACACTTGTAAATCCAGAAGATTAACAATTTGAACGATTCTGGCTGTATTATAAAAAATTTCAAATTGAAATTTAACATGAAGAACCATCCATGACTCATTAGTGAATCAATAAATGCAAATTATTAATTGCTGTGACATCAATTAGCAAAACTTGGAGCTAATTTTTATCATTTAATAATCCATCATTTTAAAATCAATAATCAATAATATTCATTAGTCGGAAGACGGGTATAGAGTGATTTTTTTAAACAGTTATCCCATTGGCTGTAATAATTTATGCAAAACTCGCATTTTTAGTAATTTTTAGAAATGATTTAACAAAATACGGCAATGTTTTTTGTAAATTTCATTCTATAGCCATGTAAGCACAACCTATAAGTACATCATTTGGAAAATATGAGGTTATCGATTTCAAAACCAAAGTCACAAAATGATTTATTGTAACATGATTTTTTGCTGTGTATTTGATAGCAAGAGATGGATCTTAAATGCAGAATTATCTCGAAAACTATCAATAAAATTTATAAAAATTAAAAGCAAAAAATTTCGACCATAAATGTATTTTGAAAAAATGCAGATAATTATTATACAGTTTGATTTTTATGAGTATAATAAATTGGCGTGTTTATATTTGTTTATGTTCCACATTTGGTAAACCCTGGCATAAATATATGTATACATATATGTGCGTAAATTAATGGAATGTATTTTGTAACCCACTTTTATATTTGGCAAAGGTGTAACCGTAAGTAACCTGCTTGGCTGTCGCAAAAAAATCAAAAAACATTTCGAATAATGTTGCACAATCAATAATTTTATAAAGAATCTATGAAAATAAATCATTTCTGCTATATTAAATAATAAATTTATTTTATAAGGTAAATTAAGGAGGTACACTCGAGTGGTTGGAGGTTAGGGGCATCTCCTATACTCGCAATGTATTTCATATCAGGGTTTCAACTTATAAAAAATAAAAATAATTTTTTTTTATTGTATGTAAACGCAGTCTATTTGAATTTTTGCTAATAAAATGAGATTTAAATAACTTAATTAAGAATATTATATATTTTTGTTATGTAAAAATTGTTTATTTTATAAGATTTCATTCTGCTAAATACCAGTGTAAACTACGGCAACGCTGTGCTGTACATGTCATTTTTCACGGTCTTATGTCAATCTGACAGATAGTAAAAATGTAAACTGAAGAGAATTCTGCACTTGAAATTTCATTTAAATCGTTGGGTATGGATTATTATTTATCATTTGGGCATATTACCTTTCATTCTTGTGAAAAACTTGTGATTATAGATAGATAATGTTTTTTTTCTGGTTAAATTCAAATTTCACGCTTTTCAACGTTGCCGCATCTATATTATGTTCTCGCCAATATTCTCCAGTAGGCATAAACGTCAGTCTTTCGATTAAGAATTCTTGTTAATTACGTGGTAAATGATGCTTGTATTACTTTTATCCGGTCTATGAGATAATAATGTACGTTTTAAAAAAGCAATTGGAATTTTCTGTCATTTCCTTAAATGCTTTTTACGTAGATTTAAAAGTAGTCCCATAAGAGGCCATGTAAAATGTAGTTTTTTAATATTTATTTTTGGATAATCTACGTGGTGAAAAATTATGAAAAAATTCAGGTAACATTTTTACAATGATTTGATTAATTTTGCAAAGTTTCATTAAACTCTCTCATTATTTCAAATGTCGAGTGTACCTCCTTAAAAATGATAAAAGTGATTAATAAATTTATTCAGCCTGAAATGCAAGAATGTTTTGTTGGTTGCATTTTTCTTAATGCACATAAAACATGAGTTTTATTACATTTACTTTCATTCTCTTCTACGTTCTACGTTAACTCTAATAAAACAAAACAACACCGACTCCATCCATATAACAAAACAGCATCGTCTCTATAACAAAACATCATCGCATGCCCAGCCTACTGGCTTCAATAAAACAAAAACTCGAACATCAGGTCATAGCACATGCGATTCTAGTAATCCATTCATTATAATTTCATAACTATAAATTCTCAGCGATTTATTTTACTTGAAGACTGTCCACTTTTTATGTAACGGTAGTAGATGGTTTTTTTCGATCGCGTGCGCTCTGGAACATCATTAAACGCCGCAAAGGATTATGGGAGCAGGTCACTGGGAAATTTATTCAGGGCCAGCCCGGTCCTGGACTAAACAATTCAACGTTTTATTCATTCTAATTGGGCTAGGGACAGTTTAAAAATTATAAGATACCGGATATTGGAGCGAAAAAACTTAACATGTTTTTTTTTAAATTGAGGATTGTCTATTTGTTTTTTGTTTAACTGTTTTTTACGAATATATTTGAACAAATATTTATTTTGCTAAAACTTAAGGCTTCAAAAAATAATTAACACTTTTAATATACTTGCGTAGGTACCAATCCGTTATTTTTTTCAAAGAATTTTTTACTTAATTGACTTTGTTTTAATTCAGTCATTAACAACCATGAATAATAACCGCACCAACGGTAAACGATGACGTAATAATAATTGTTACTTCATAGTGACGGAATTGGCTGATTCGCTGGATAGACTATACACTATACAGGGTGTAACAGCGAAACCAACCAACGCCTATATTTTCTTTATTATTATAGTTACAAAAAAATGTTAAATAGCAAAGTTGTAGCTGACCAAGGGGCAAGTGATAAATTTAAAAAAATTAATAAAAATGCCATACAAGCTTGCGATATTTATGCCACGAGATATCCAAAGAAACCACGTCCATATTTAATTTATCACTTGTTTTTCATTCATATATTACTGCACATTAATATAAAAAATCTGAAGTGGCATGCACACAACCTTCCGCCATATCTAGACTTATAAGCATAAATGTATACGTATACAATCCGGTGTCCCTAAAATATACAAATAAAAATCTAAAATATTCAAACACAGAAATTTGCATCACCTGAATCAAAAGATTCGTTCACAGGTAAACTCTTCTGTGTTGAAGCCATCCTCCGTTCAATTACTACATTTAATATCTTACTTATGACATATAGCACTAGTATGTCAACTTGTCACCCATCTCACCTGTCAATATTTTTTACACAGAAACAAAATTCAGTCGAACATGGATTACAAGATTTCAACGTTTTATTTGATAAATTTATTTTTTAAATTTTACTGCAGTTTTTTGATGCTACCAGATAAAGACAATTTTTTTATAACGTAAGTTGCAAATAACTTTGCCTCTTATTCTTATTACAAATAAATACTATATTTATCCAAATTTATATAAATTTTTGACAATTAATCTTTTCAATCTTCAAAAAATATCACTTCCGGTGAAGATATTTGTACCAAAATCTAATGAGCTCTTCCTATTCGTATACAATTGTAAAATACCAAATATCAAAATTTTTAGGTAATTCGTATTTGAGTTATGCGACACACGGCATCGACCCGGACCACACACATACACACACACACACACACATACATACATACAGACATCATCGAAAAACTATCAAAAATGAGTTGTAAGGACCCTAATTCGTGCTCATCCACTAAAATCTCACTACCAGATTTTTAGCATGATTCCAATACCTTCCTTTACAGGTAAGCGGAAGGTAAAAATTAGAAATTATTTAAATTTCAACTGAATTTTTCTCAAAATTTTTATTATGTAAGGATATAAAACGAATACATGGTTGAATTCAGAAAAAAATACTCTATCGGATAGGCCTAAAAAATATGTATATTCCCATTTGAAAAAATATAACTTTGTGTTGTAACTTGAGAACCACTGGTTTAAAAAATTATTTTATTCTTTAATCAGATGTCCCCCTTGGTCTCCTACAACTTTGCTATTTAACATTTTTTTATAACTATAATAATAAAGAAAATATAGGCGTTGGTTGGTTTCGCTGTTACACCCTGTATAGGTATGTGAGGCTGCCACACCCAAATTGGGTGCAATATAGTTTCGTTTTGGCACGAAATTATATAATTCATAAAAAACTGCAAACCATACAAATTCTTGTATAGATCTTTACGAAGTGTGATTCTGTGATTACCGATCTGTGTTAATGTCGGAGTATTTAAACTGTTTTGATCATTTATTTGCAAAAAAAAAACCTTCCGGAATCAGTCCACATTTTAGCGACGTCGACGTGGTGTCACTCACGGTCAAGGTCATCGGCTTACGCAATGTCGCGAGCGCGAAATGTTCAATGCAAATGTCATCCACAACATGCAAACAGGTGACAAGAGGAAATCACACAGATTCCTGAGGTGTGATAAAGGAAATATCGTTTAATATATCACGTTTTGTATTTTATGCTTTAATTTTGTTAGTTATGGTGGTTTTTATCGTTGTTTTTTATCGCAGAATACCACAAAAAATTTATTAGTCTAGTTAGACGTTTTGTGGTTTGGGTTTTTCTATGTTCTTATTAAATCAACTGATGGGACCCACCAGTACTGATAAGCGGTTTTTGAGGCCAGAATTGAATTCATGGTATAAATATTTAAAAGTAGAATATATATTTTTATATAATTTTTGTACACTTAAAAAACATAGACAATTTTTTGGACGAATGCTATGTTTCTCATGTACAAGATTTTAATGTCATATTAATAACTAATTTTAATGCCATATTATTAACTCAACTTAAGCCCTGTTCCTGTTCGCACGAGGATTCTTTGAAGATTCTTCCAAGATTCTGAATCCTGGAAAAGAAGAAGTTTTTTCTTTCTAGTGAGAATTTTACCTGTTAAATTGCAGTGTAGCTAAATTGAATCTTCAATGATTCTTAAAAAAGAAGAATTTATAATTTATTAATTGCTTCAAAACCACGTAATTATCACTAAAAAGAAAAAAAAACTTCTTCTCCAGGATTCTGAATCTCCGTAGAATCTTCAAAGAATCCCCGTGCGAACAGAGGGCTTTACTTGATCATGGAACAGGAAGAATTTTTTTTAAATTCGTAAATTTAAGGGCAGTTTTTGTAAGAAGCTTATTTTTAAACCACTGGCTGATTAACTATGAATGGAATAAAATTTAAAAAACTGTTTGATTAAAAAACCTGGAAATTAAAATTGCGAATTTTGAAAAAACTCTTTCAGTTCCGTAATGAGTACGCCGAGCACTACCATTTAAATATATGCACGGAGATGTAATTTTTATGTAACATGCTAATTCTGTACTTCTTGTAGTATTTTGAATGAATGTTTGTTTCGCAGGTATAGAATGGACGTTTGCCTCTCATGTCTCCGGATAGCAGTCTGTCTGCTGGTAGCTCACTGGACCCCGTACACACTAGGCTATAATCCAGATTTGCCACAGAATAAAGAGACAACACATTCCAGACAGAAACGTATACTATGGGTAACGACAGATGGACGACTTGCGTTACCACCAGGAACAACTTTAGTTGTGGCGCCCTCGTTGTCGATGCCTTTCGTCAGGTACCCTCCTGAGGGGTTCTTCAGCAATATGACCATCAGTCTGCCCTTCACAAGTAAGATATAATCACATTTTAACACTACAAACAAACAGCTGAACGAAACTTAAACTTTCAACATTCATAAAAGTAGAGAAGTTCTTGGAGAATTCAGTCAATTTATTAAAATACAATAACACACCAACGTTTCGACTTCAATTAAGTCCTCTTCAGTCTTCAGGGTGCTAAGTCAAACATACAAGAAAACACATTAAAAATAAATTTACAATATTCAGGTAGGTACATTTACATAATTGTCAAAAACTAAACTATTTTATCTCCTTTGGACGAACATTTTCTGTAACAAATTTTATATAATGACAATTTCTATATTTTAGTTTTTGACAATTATGTAAGTGTACCTACCTGAATATTGTAAATTTATTTTTAATGTGTTTTCTTGTATGTTTGACTTAGCATCCTGAAGAGGACTTAATTGAAGTCGAAACGTTGGTGTGTTATTGTATTTTAATAAATTGACTAAATTCTCCAAGAACTTCTCTACTTTTATTCATATATCCAGTCGAGTAATCTCTTCCTCTTCAACATTAATGTTTATAACAAAATTATTTTCATTCAACAATGGTGTAATACTATAACTTCTTACCATTGAACATAAAAAAAGTGTAAAATTATGACCTATTCTCGTAAAAAATATCCAATACTACTACGTTCAATCTGAATTGTTGTCAAGATGTACTCGCATGCAAGATTTAGGCATAACATTTGATCCTCACTTGACATTTTCTTTACATATTATCGAACTAGTAGCGTCAGCAAATAAATTGCTTGGTTTCATAATTCGCAACAGTAGACAGTTTAATAGTTTGCACTGTGTTAAAATTTTGTACTTGGTCTACATTAGATCCAAGTTAGAATACGGCATTTTAATTTGGTACTGCCAAAATTTACTTACATAAACATGCTTGAAAATGTGCAGTGACGATTTCTCAAATTCTTGTTATGGTTATGGTTTAAGGAATGTCGTATTTATCCTGAAAGAGGTATTGATCAACATATTCTACTAACTCATTTTAATATTGAGTCCATAAGTAGCAGACATGATCACATCGCACTTAACACTTTATATAACTTGTTAAAAAATAAGATTGATGCCCCTCTGTTATTCAATAAAATTCCATTTTACATCCCAAGAGTTACTTCACGCTCACGTAAAACGTTTTATTTACCACCATTCAAAACTGTAGCGTTAAGTAAATCTCCTATTTTTGTTATGTGTACACTTTATAATGAAAATTGTGACTTATTTAGTATTTTTGAATAATTATGTAGTATTATTCTATTTTAGCGTATAAATCTATTGTTTTTTGTATTCATTTACTTGTTTAGGGTGTAAACCTGTTAAGTAATAAAGATTATTATTATAATTGTAGCTTGCAAATGGCCAAGACTCTGGCATCTCGCATAATTTCGCCAGTAATATTTTCCAACCTCAAATTACAAATGACTGTTATGCTGCGCGGAACTTGAAATTTGAAAAGGGCTTTGAATTCCACATATTCGAGTTTCTCATATTCTTATGTCATGTTGCAGTTGATTTCAACAAGCTGGGGCTGACAGACAACGAGAACCCGTTCGGCGTGCTGCCCCCAGGCCTAGCGCGGTCCATGGGCCGGGCAGCCGGCGGTCTGCTAGCAGACTACGTCTCCAAGGTGTTCAAGCACCGTCGAACACGTCGTTCACCCCTGTCAGACCCGCCTGTACCTCCCCCAGGTCACAAAGACGCCTTCCACGGCGGTGAACGCGCGCTGTTGTACACTGTAGTCGAAGACTTCTTAAGCAACTTCGGCATGGATGGCAAGGCCTGTCTCTTGAGGGCTATTTGCGAGGTGCATGCACATCCGCTCAAGAACTTCGGGCTGCTGGGAGAAATGTTGAAGCTATTTTTCACGTAAGTTGCTTCAAATTGGTTCATGGATGAATAATAGTAATAGAAATGCATACAGACATCATGAAACCCAAGAATTATTAACTCTGATAGTTGTAATGTGCAATGAAATAATAGTTATATTTTATACGAGACAATAAAATTATATTTTAACGACGAAAGAGCGGGATAATTATTTTTCTCGAGTCGATAATACAATTTTACCGTCGTGTATAAATATAGCTGCCAATTTTAAATTAAATTATTATTAAAAAACAATTTCGGAGTTCGTTTGTAATGATTCTCATCCTGCTTTTTTTCACAAAATTGGATGCAGAAATGTGTGAAAAAGAATTTGAAGAAAAAATGTAAAAAAATTAATGTACTTTATCTACCCTTGCTGTTAAAGTTTTACTTTATCTACTCTAATTTTACTTTATCTAAGCTTACGATTAAAAGTGTTATTTTATCGTTTCAAACTAGTCGATAAAGTAGCACTTTAACTTCAGCTATGGGAAAAACGTTTTCTTATTGATTTTTGTTCGTATACTATATGAAATAACAATTTATCTACATTTTCATTCATGATATAATATAAAAATTGAATCGATGTAGTAATTGTAGTGTAGTAGATTAATGGATAAAAAATAATAAGTAATAGAAATGCATAACATGCTAAACTTTAAGAATTATTCATTGGTTGGTGTATATGTCAATATATTCAATAATCTAGTTATAATGTACAATGAAATAAACGTTTTTTTTATTGATTTTTGTTGGTATACAATATGAAATAACAATTTGTCTACATTTTTATTTATAATACAATCTTAAAATTGAATCTACTTGTAAGTAAGTAGTTTTAATGATTGTTCTTTATATTTGAGCGAAATTTGTACGTTTTAAGCTTAGCATTAAGCAATGTTTTAAACAAACATTCATTAAATTTAATTTAGTAAATAATAAAATATAGAACCATACAATGTTTAACGAACAAATTCAGTAGAGCTTGCTAAATTTAAATCTATTGGGAAGTAGATTGTACGAATCTGGAATACATTATGGCACGTTTAAACTGTTAACTACTGAATGTTCGTTAAACACAGTATAATATCCAATAAATAAATGTGAATGATCTTGCAGGGCGAGCAAGTCGCCGTACGCGGAGATCCTGTCGGAGTACGTGGAGGCCGAGGCAGCGGGCCGAGGCACTTCCGCAGGGCACGGCGAGTGCTGGCCCTACCTGCGAGACTGTCCCAAGTCTCTGTTTCTATCCAGACACAATCCCTACAGTGCAGACAAGCAACAGCAACATACAAACGAAATCACGGACCCTGACCGGACGTCCGGTACACAGGAAGTGACGTATAAACAAGTGAACGCCATGTGATTGCGTTGTTCAATTGCGTGAGACAATTGTGAGTGAATTATTGATGGGTGGTTCGATTTTCGACTGTCATTTCAAGGTGAATTTCATCAAGTAGTATTGAATCATTACTTGACGAAAATAAACGCTGACTTACTTTTATATGTAATCCATTTTCAAAATTAAAATATTACTAAATTATGTCCTAGTGCTATTCTGTACACATCGATTTTTATTTACAAATATTGTATTTCAACCAGATATTTATGGAGAGATACAGAATAGCTAAATACAGGATGGTTCATTGGTCTCTTCTATTTTATTATGCTATATACAAATGAATATTGTACGTATATAGACTATACATTTTATTTGAGGAGTTTTACTTTGACTTCAAATAACACTGTGAAAATAAAAATATGAAAAGAACAGACCGATGAATCATCCTGTATAAAAGTAAAAATAAAAGACAATAAATGTCGTTAAAATTCTTTAATGATTACAATAATAATTACAACCAATTTAGCCTAAGGCATATCTGAATAACGATATAATAATATTTTTACAACATAGGCTGGTTTCGTTTAGTACTTTTGATTTTTTTTTCTTGTATATTGGAAGAGACAATTTAGTGTACCTCAAAATGACAGTTTAGTTGAGCCATAGCCAATAGCAGCCGACAAATAAGACTTTATAAATAGTGAAATAATGTAGTAGTTAAGGATGTATTTAATATTAACAGTCGTGTGATAAACTACTGAGTCATAAATAAAAAGGAGCACTCCTGCAAGCTGTAAATCGTAAAAAACCAACTAATCTATAATAATAAAACTGTAATTTGAATCTCAATACAATAGTAACTAGAATTTAACTTGTCAATGGTTGAAACTTAACCAATTAAGAAGCCATCCACACAACACAAACAGAACTGGCATCAGTTATAATAATAAGTAAAGTGAAAATAGAAAACGATGAGGACGTGTCACATCAGGCTAAGCGCAAGCTGTGTGATCAGATATCAATCCATGATGTGATGCTGAGGCTCTAGCTAGTATTCTTCCTCTTCTCCGACGCCTTCGCCCTCTTCGGGGGGCGCGAAGCCTTCCTACAAGACCAAATAACACTTGACACACAGGATTCAATGAGTGTTACTGTTAGGTATATTAAACTACAATTAATTTTATAAAAATTTTATTATTAAGCTTTAAATATTCTGAACGTTGATAAAAACTAAGCTAAAAATAACATTTATGATTGTAATTCATCGTCACTCACTTCAGTGGCGTAGAGGACATCAAGAATCTTCTGGATTAGGGGGTTGGTTTCATCGTTTTCTTGACACATGACTTCGATATCGCGCAGTTTACCAAAATAGAAGTCGCGCTCTTTTTCCAGCCCCTCCACCGAGATTTTCAAGTCCATGATTTGCGCGGTCAGCTCTTCTACTTTGCCGTCGCCTTTGCTTCCCGGCAGGCCCGTCACCGCTTTTTGTAATGGACGGACTGCGTTCACTTTTGGCACTACAAATCATTATCATCAGTCATTTCAATCCAATCTTTCTTTACACGTCATTTATATAGATGAAGTATTAATTAGTTCATCTAGTATATGATGTGTAAGTGATAATTAAGTATGTCAAATTAAAAATCAAGCAATTCATAATAAGCCCCGACTTCATTTTAATTGAGTTTAATTGAAATTGTGAAAGCGTTTTTACAAATTCCACCCAACAAGATAGTACATCATGTCTTCGTGTATTTTTAACTGGCACGATCAATATCAAATATGATCTATATTTCATTTTTTTAAAAGAATTCCGCACGTTATAAACTTTGCTACCCTATTATTTATCAAACGTAAACCAAATTTGAGTAAAACTATCATAAATTATTTAGTGCCCGTGTAGCCAGAATTGGCCAAGCGGTAAGGGAGAGAAAGAATGTGACTCTGTTTTACACAGAGCTGAGTTAAAGTTCGCCAACTTATTATTCGCCTGACAGCACTGAGCCAAGAGAACAACCGAACTGGATGATTTCTTTATACACTATTTCAAGGAAGCGAATTTAAAATTTCTAAGCTCGGCCATCTTATATTTCGCGAACTGTACCTCAAAAATGTAAAATACAGAATCTCGTACTATATTGTTGAATGAAATGCTTGCATATAGAGTGAAAGATGTGATATGTTCGTACTGGCTTTGGCCATGGGCTTGGTTTTAGCGGGCGATCCATGGACGACGGTGGCAGGTTTGCGCGTTAAGATGCTGCCCCCGCGAGGGGCGTTCTGCCCGCCGCCCCCCAATCCCTCGCCCCCTCGCATGCTCAAAGCATCGTAATCCGTGCCTTGGTAGTTAGCATCGAAAAATTTCTTAAACCACTGAAGGAATTCGAAATTATCTTGGAAGCGGCCCTTCACCAATCTGTCTATTGGTACGATCTGAACACAAAACAAACAAAAACTAAATCAACTAAAAAGTGCAGTACATGATGAGTGTGTGCGGTTACAAGCCGGCGGTGCCCGGTGATCCTAACAACTAAAGAAAATAAAACAAAGAGTGCAAAATAAAGAGAACAACGAACGACAGCCAGAGTTGTGTGGTTACCCTGTCTGGTGCTGGTGTGGCGGATGGCTCGCACAGGGGGCGGAGCCTCGTGCTCGTGGGCCCCAGCACCGATACTTATCCCTCCTCGGGCATCAAAACCGTCGTACTCTCTACCATCATAATTAGCATCAAAAAACTTCTTAAACCATTGCAAAAACTCAAAGTTATCTTGGAATCGACCTTTTATCAATTTGTCAACAGGAATTACCTATAAGTTACTTCCAGTTAAAAACAAGCCAATCACAAAATTTCAGGGACTCGAACCGAACCGGAACAGGAACGAACCGTTAAAAAAATACCGAAGCCGAAACGATAGTTATGAACCAGCATTAATTTAAATTTACCGTTTATTCGTCAAAATGCTAGTAAATATTTATGAAAATTGTTGCATTTTCTATAGTTTCGTCAAGTTTTTCATTTTTTAGATATGTATTATATTTTAATCCAATATTAGAACGAATTTTTAATTACTTATAATTGAATAATATTTTATAAACCGATAAGCGGTTCATTTCAAGTAGAAATATGAAATTCGGAACAAAACCGAACCTCATAAAGCACAATGACTCGCGAACCGAACCTGAGCCGTTATTTTGTGCGGTTCCAGTCCCTGCAAAATTTATAACAAATTCTGTGTATAGGCGGTCAAACTAATTTATAAAGCAAACAACGCTACAGTGAAAAGCTCAAACAAACAATAACCTTTTCGACGCCCATTTTTTTGAACCCAGCTTGTAGAATTTTGAAGTTTTGAATGTATTCGTGCTCCAGATTGGTTTTGAATTTGACTCTCTTGAGCGGGACAGAGTTGGGGAAGAGCATGTCCATGAATTGGCAGTAGGCAGCGCCCGTACATAGTTCCTCGATTTTGCCGAAGCTGGATGATAGGCAATCGTTGACCCACGCTAGCATGTCATGACGGGAGAGGTTTTCTGTGGTTACATTTGTTGAATACACGTTCACTGCCATTTCCTGAATCAAAAACATACAGAGTCTCATCCATATCATATCAGAAATGTACTATTCTATGCTTAAACTGCTTTAAACCGGTAAGAAAGCACCGTTATAAAACCATGTAAAAACGCACCTACGTCACTCACTTTTCAAACTAGAAATTCTTCAAGTTTTTAAATGATTTTTAATTCCTACTGAAATACATCGACAACTGTTAAAAGCCGTTCAACAAAAGATTCGTTCAAAAAAGGAAAAAATATTTCAAGAACGTCGACATATGCAAAATACGGTTTTGACAACTTAGATGCAAATATTTATAAACTTACCTTAATTTAAACTATGTATGTATGTTCACCAATAGACTTCTTCTTGTAAATTTTTCTTTTGCCGAAAAATAAATGTATTTATCGATAAAATTAGAAAAACGGCGAGCCGGGAGTGGTACTGCCGCAAAACTACTAGACCTGAAAAATTTGTTTTATCTGCCAGTGTTGCCACGGAAATATGTAAAAAAAATCTTGCAAAAAACGTTTCTCAAACTTTACGAATTATTTTCTTTATTTCTAAAGATAAAATTTTCATTTATTATTACAGAATTATTAGGCTTTATTGCAAATAGATGTCAATTTACAATAATTATTTACAATTTGATCAAATCCTATGTTGGTAGCTCTGCATGGAAATGCCACAATTTATTGTTTCAAATTGTATAAATTTCACGGAGCTAACTGTATTTTATTATAAATTAATTATTGAGACATAATTATATACAATTAACTTAATTTATTTATGATATTTGCACTATAAAATATTATTTTTATTAGCTAAAATGTTACGCATTCTTCACCTATCACTTTTGTTATTGTTTTTATCGCAAATGAGTCATAAATTCAAAATCAAATTTTATCAAACATATTTCTAATTTTAATTACAGATGTCACTAGCGTCCACACTTGAAGATTTCAAAATTTGACAGCTACCATTAGCTGTCATATGAAACATATTTGATTTGTATGTTCTTAAAATACTAATTAATCATGAGTAATGTGTATATTACAGAACCTCCAACATCTGCAAAGGTAAATACATAAACAATTAACATTTTAAACAATACATTATAGCATTTTTATTCAGGTGTTGTTGAAAACAACAGTTGGTGACATCGATATTGAACTGTGGGCTAAAGAAATACCAAAAGCATGCAGAAATTTCATCCAACTATGTATGGAAGGCTACTACAACAACACAGTATTTCACAGGCTGGTCAAAGGTTTTATAGTACAAGGAGGTGATCCTAAAGGCGATGGAACTGGTGGAGAATCAATTTACGGTGAAACTTTTAAAGATGAATTCCACAGTCGCTTACGATTTTCCAGGCGAGGAATCGTCGCAATGGCCAATGCTGGAAAAGATGACAATGGTTCACAGTTCTTCTTTACTTTAGCAGCCACTCCAGAACTGCAAAATGTGCATACAATATTCGGTAAAGTCACCGGTGAAACTATTTTCAATATGTTAAAACTTGAAGAAGGTCTAGTTGAACACGAACGACCAGTTTATCCACATAAAATATTAAAAACCGAAGTTCTATCTAATCCTTTCCCTGATATCGAGCCACGAATATTAGAGAAAGCAGAAGACACATCAGAAAAGAAAAAGAAAGACCGAAAACCGGGAGTAAAAAATTTTAAGTTATTATCTTTCGGTGCTGAAGCAGAGGAAGATGAGGAAGAAACTAGTGTAGCTAATCAAGAATTTGTTGGAAAAGGAAAATCAACTCACGATTTGTTAGACGACCCGAAATTAAGCGCTAAACCAGTAGTCGAGCCGCCAGTCGAAGCAAAAAAAAATTCAGACGAAAGTTCTGATGAAGAAAGCGATGAAGATGAGGTAGATCATGAACTAGAATTAGCAAACATTAAAAATAAATTAAAATCAGATAAGAGAAAACCTTCTACGAGTTATTATTTAAACAAAGATGAAAAAGAAGCACGAAAACGAAAAGCGTAAGTCAAATATATCACTCGTACATCATTTACTAATTGTTTTATGTTTTAGAGATGAAATTCGCGAAGAAATCATTAAGATTAAAAAAGAATACAAGAAAAATAAACTGGTACAAGAAGTAGCCAAAGAAGAAGAAGTTAAAAAGAAGGAACAAAGTGAAACATTCAAAGCGTACCAAGAAGAATTCGACAAATACAAAGACAAGAAACAATTGTTACCTAAAAAAGGTAAAACCAGAGAAGATTTCACGTTAAACATGTTGGCAAAGTTTAAAAAGAAATTAGAAACTGTTAAAGACAAAATGGAAGAGGAATCAGAAGCTGCAGAAGAAAAAGAACCAGAAAAGAAGGTTGAAAAGGATGCAGACAGCGACCCTGAAGACACTTCATGGTAAGAAATCAAATTTTATTATTTATTTACCCTTAAGTCTTAAATCTACAGGGTGATTCACAACTTCGTGCATATATTTTAATTCCATGCTTAGTACGTCATATATCCTTAATTTTTCCCGAATTTAATTAGCAAATAAACTATACAATACATATAAAATATGAATTTTAGGATGGCACATAAATTAAAATTCTCAGCAAACGAAGAAGTGCTCGCAAGAGATGCAAACACAAAAGGCGATGACTGGTACGAAGTCTACGACCCGAGAAATCCTTTAAATAAACGCAGAAGAGAAGAAAGTAAAAAGAATCTAACTCATAAAGTTGGTCACAAACGATAGGTAAACACATTGTAATAATAAAGTAAATCACTTAATTAGATAATAGTTTTGTTAATCCAACCGGGCGACAAGTTTAAAATAAACAACACGTGTGCGGTTCAAAAAAACTCAAACTATCTATTTCTATCTCCCTCGTTTGAGTAAAACAGACAAAGTATGATTATCAGAAATTAATCAGTCGCCTCACGATAACCGAACGCTGTTTTGAGTGTATTTAGTGCATCGCTCGCTTTCAAATACTCACTACAGTTTCTTTTCAGATAGTTTCCTGGATTATTGTGTGAAATTTGTACAATTGTTATCAGTGATAAGTTGTAAATAAAGTCGCTAGACACAGACTCCAGTGATAATATTTACGGTAATATAAAAGCTCTTGACATATAATCAAGAGCATCTTTGTGCTTTTAGCAGTGAAGTGATGGAATAAACATGAATCAGACGCAGTTTGAAGGTAAGCGGAATTTATTTATACTTTTTATCATAACATTTTTGTTGTTTTGTATTTCGAAATCATAATTGCTTCCGTGTTCCGTATTTAATAATGTTTCAGTTCCGATTATTTAATGGTTTAAGTATGTTTCGAGTTTTGAAGTGCTGTATAAAAGGTATTTTTTGTCTAGACTGTGCCTTAATTATTCAAATCAAATTTAAATATTACTTAACATTGAATTCATTAACATTTTCACGTTAAAAAACTCGTGATCTACGAATTTCTCAATACTTAATCAGTATTTATCAAAACTAGTAATCTACATTTTTTTATTCCGTATTATTTGTTGATTAATCGTGTAAATAAAATTTCTCCCGAGTGTGAGTTATTTTCTAAATAAAGGATTCGACATTTAATTTATAAAATGAACTTATTATTTAAATAGTTATAAAAATCAAAATAAATATTCGGATAGCTTAATAATAGTTATTTATATAATAAGGATCGTAACGTCAATCATTATGATATTAGTACGTATACCATAATGATTGGTTACGATCCGTATTGCATAAAAAATTTTATCTGCTGGCGTAAATTAGTCAAAAAGTATAATAATTTATTTGGCATTGTACAAAAAATATTTCATTATAGTACTGAGTATCATACTGGATTCATTTATGGTCCTGGACCTATAATGGTCTTCAAATTGAGACTTATAATGGTGTCATTATGATTATGACACGGCATCAGATAAAATTAATTATTTGTTCGTACAATGGGCTACTTGCATGACTTTTTATTACATATTTTTGAAGAAGAGTAAAAACTTAGGACCTGTATTTTTTATTTTCACTAAATTATTATTAACAAGCCCAAAAATAATTAATGAAAATTGAATAATATGTGTTATGTGACGTAGAATATTTAAAAATAAACATTTGGTTCATAGTGATAAAAATATCATTTTCAGTACCATGCAAGTAGTCTATTGTATAATTATTAGTAATAGACAATAATTACTCATTAAAATAATGAAAACTCGCTTGTTGTTATTGTTAAACGCTTGTTGAATGATTCCTGTTTATAGCTGACATAATTTTTAGAAAGTCTACTACGGCGGTCGAGTCAATGTCCTCAAAAATCACGTCCCAGATTGAAAGGTCCTTTCAGGGTCTTGCGATTATGTTTACTAAGCATTTTATTACCAGTCTGTCTTATAGCCGGACCTTTGTACTTGAGATACCATGTGTACGGAGACCAGCTGTATCCACTGGCGATGTCGGATATGCGACTCTTAGACAATAAAGTCTCTACCACTTGGTGCCAGGTTCGTTAAAGAATCATAAATAATCATAAAGTACAGTTTTTAATCGGAACATACAAAATAATATTTAAATACGAGAATTTGGTGCTCAGTCATTAATTTTGCTGACAAACTGCATTTTTATTTGCTGCTCGCTTAAATTGACACATCAGGAAAATTTATTTTAGTTAAATTATTTGAAAGATTCTGTAACATATTTGTTAATATTTCGAGAGAAAATTCGAGCCTGGTAATTAATTAGCATTGTAATGTAAATTACACGTATATCGTGTACTAAGCACTCAATTATCTTTACTGATTTCACGATAATTTCACTAAAATTACAATAAAAGCACTTTATTGATACGATCAGATGAAATTATTGCATCATTTATATAATGTATTCTACATACATATATATATCTTTCACGCTTATTACCTATTCTAATTTATTAAAATCCTGTTTGTTTAATTCACGTGTTTTCTTTGGTATGTTAACTTAATCATTATTTACTTGGAGATTTAACAAATTACGGAAAATTCCATACGAAGTGATACATTTTAATGAAAACTCATCAACAAATTTATTTTATATTGCGCAAATATTGAATCGTAATTATGTATGAATGACTTCTCCGTCATACATATATTTGACTAAAATAAGGAGCGTATTAATGTATAAATGGTCAGGGTTAAAAATACAAATGTATTTTTCGCCTTGGCCTTGCATTTAACACGTGTTGAGAAAGTATTTGTTTTTTAGAGACAACTAGTCAAAGTAAATACGACATTTAATGCATTTTTGCTGTCCGAAACCCCAACCATGTCCCATGAATTAAAACCTTTATCAATGGTCCGACATTTGGAACTAGAAGATGATATGAAAGAATACTGGGGATTCTATTTGCTTAAAGGATCGTCTGTTACTGTATCCACTTGTGTTAGGTATGATATCCAGTATTTGCTGACGAAATATTAATAAAAATATTGAACTTTGCTTGTAATAAGATAAATCTTGAACGTGATACAGAAATGTTATGGGATTATGAAACATTTATTGTTTGATTGTTACACAATAATATCAATATTGTTGTAGCGTTGATTACAATGTGTTTTATTGATATATATTTCGGTCAATGAACGAATTTAGCAATTGTGTATACAACAGATTAATCTAATTTATTGGGTGTAAAAAACTTGGCTCCTGTTCCATTTTTCTCCACGTGTGCTGCTTTGTTTACATATAAAAATATCTTCTTTGTAATAGATTGAAGTTTAAGAAGTTTAAGTTTCGGATGTAATAATCTTTCTAGATAAATTTATTTAGATTTATAACTGTTTGCGCAAATCATGACTTATCTGCATGATTTTATACTGCGTACGTGCTGTAATTTATCTTATAATACGCTACTCAAAATTTATAATACTTGCAAAACCATACTTCAAGATCAAATATTTTATAAACATAAATTTGTCTATAAAATGAAATACGATCACATAAATATAATAATGAAATGTTGAACAGATGGCCCGGCGCATCTTTAATAATAATAAGAGGTCACAAGCATCTTCACGACTGCGCTTATATCGGCGACGATTCTTCCGAAGAAGCTGATGAAATCGCAGAAACTTTATTAGAAGCAGCAGCAGATAGTCACAATGTAACATTCCCTGAAAGCGCAGAAACAAATAAACCAACCAACATGAAACGACATCGTCCATGGGTTCAATTTCACCATCCACACCACAAGAACCACGAAAATAACACTCTTCATCACGACCAAGAAGTTGAGGACCATGTCACAGATCCAAAGATCATGAAGAAGCTACTTGGAACCATACAAAACATCAAAGATAAAAAGAATGTTGAAACTACTACTAAAGATCACATTCATAAACATCGTGATCAAACTGTTAACAAGAATGAGGAAGAATTCTTAACAATCAAAGAAGCACAGACAAATAAACTCAATGAAACTTCTGAGGAGTTGTTTCAGAATGTTTTGAAGAAACTTAAAAATCTTGGAACCAAAGGTCAACAAGTTTTAGAAAAACTAAATGAACAATTAAAAGATAAAGACGATGAACAACTTAAAGATATGCTTGGGAATGTTATGAATGAAGAACAGAAACCTGTAATTAATACTAGAGGCAGACAATGGAATAGAAATAGGATTCATTATGAAGATAATATTGAAGAAAATAGTAGAAAAAAGCGACAGATAGAAATTACTCCGCCTTTAGAGGAAGGATTAAACGAGCATGATGAAATAGGCGATGCTGCTATTGAAGAGGTATATTTTTAAACTGATACAAAGTACATATTTTAAACCAGAAAATTCCGGTTACAGATTTATTACATTTCGAGGAAACAAAGTCAAATTTTATCTCAATTTATTTAACTATTTACACAATAAAAAATACATATATTACATTAGGTACAAGTTATATTATGTTAAGCAAAATTTATAATTTTAATCAGCTTATTATATTAATCAGTGATAAATTGTTGTAGAGTGATAGTAGATTTTTACCGACAGCTAATTTTTATGTTTAGGGATTAGAACCGGACGGAATAGCAGACCACAGAGGTAGAATCGATGAAGAAACTTTGGACGACAAATCAAACAGCGAATTTTGGTCTTCATTTTCATCTAGCGAAGAAGCTTTACTCAACTGTGCTGGATTGGTTCTTAATCTGCCTTTAACACCTCATCAGTATTGCGAAAGACATCGAGAGAACCAATTTGTTGAAGAGGCCAGTCTTGCAAACACCGTTACATACCGGTAAGAATAATTCATTTAATAGAGCACTTGATTACATATTTTTTTACAATTAAAGATTAACTTGGAATGTAGGTCAAGAAAATATTTGTTCTAGACAAGATGTTTATGTGGTCAAAGTATATTTTTAGCTTGAACATTTTTTTATTTTGATAGCAGAATTGTCTGTCGTTTAGGCTGCCAGCCAAAAATTTATTTCCTAGAAATTCAGTTTATCGGAATTAAATAAAAATATAACAGGGTCAAATTACATTGATAAACTTGTATAAAATAATATTTATTTACAATTGAATTCAGGGTCCCGTCAAATGGCTATTACTTCTTTGTATTTAACTCCGAGAACGAAATACAAACCAACTACATTCGAGTGCAGTTTCATTTACGGAAAGCAGTTTATAATGTCAGCAATCCAGTGGCGAACTGTTCTAACACTTCTGGCGACTGTGCTGTGGATCTTGGATTCTTCTCCAATGAAAAACTAGTCCTTGAGCTTCCTGTGAAGGACAACGACACCCTCTGGAACCAGGAATTTGTTGTGCTGTCAGAATGTGAACCAAGAACTACCTTGTACATCATCTGTGTGCTTTCAGTGCCGCTAGCTATTGTTCTTTTTGCATTTCAATGATAATTCGTGATTATATGATTATTTGTACTGTGATTTACTAAGATTCCTTTAAATTTAAAGGTTGTGGATAAAGTGAGATTAGATAATGTAAATATAGAATAATAACATTGAATTGATGCATGAAAACAAAGATATGGATTTGAATCTTATTTTATTATGAAGTATTTAAATTAATTAAGTGATTAAATAATATTTTTGTACAGATAAAGCGAAACGATCTCATACAATATGTTGTGCTATTTTATATTAGTTTATTTAAGTATAAATCTTGTTGCAATTGAACGCTAACTAATATCTAAATAATCAGTAAGTTTGTTGAAGCAGCAATTCAAATATATTGTTGATAAGCATAATTTCTGCATTTAGAAATGCAGGTTTTTAATTTTCTTTTGTAAAGGAATTCTTGTATTATTGTAATTTAAATACATCATTTTATTTGTATTGAATAAGAGGGAATCTGAATGATTTTTTGAAAAGACAGGAAATTATCGATCTATCGATCACTCCTGAATATAAAATATGCATTTGTTGCAAATTTTTGTTTAAAATTCATGGCAAGCCAATTAGAACTTTTCCATCACTTCAAATTCTAAATTTGTTATAAAATACGACACATATAATTTATTTACATAATAATATACCTACATAAATTAATGTGTGTATCGTGTCGTTTTTGTGTAAAATTCATTAGCATTTTCGTACAAGGCAAAATTGTTGGTAGATGTCTTATACTTTTATGTTTTTGTTTTCAAAATCGGCAGTCAAAGTCAAATTTTGAATTAATGAATAATCGAAACTGTAGTTGTAGATCATTTAAATGTTGTACTTGTCCAAACAACAATTATAATTATGTTAAAAAAGCCGGTTGTTCGTGTAAGCAGAAGAAAACAGGTAATTATAATTTTAATTTTGCCGCCATGTCTAACAAGAAGAATAAGTACTTGTCAAAGAAATGTAAACAACTTGTTATGTTGTGAAATAAGATTTACTACATTAAATAGTATTATATCGAATTGTTACAAAATGGTTATGAACTTTGCAGTTTACGATACGAATCTACAGATGACCAATCATTACAAACGTGTAAATTCCGCTAAAAGTATTGTAGACACAGCACCACCAAAATGTTTCCTTTCTAAACTAAAACAGACAGAATTTAATAGTCGATACTCAACTCCATCATTATTAAGGTAAATGCATCAAGTTAATTAATGTTAGAATCCAAAATAAATTATTTTATTTCAGTACGAACGAAAGTGGATTTGCTTCAAGAACCAACAGTAATTGCGAAGTTCGTAAAAAGTGTAAGAAACCAAAAGTTCAAGAGGAAAGATCCTCAAGTGTTCCACCACAGAGGCCTGCTACAAGAAGGAACTTTAATCTTGTACCCCAAAATTACTTAAAAGTAAGGTTCACTTTCCTTTTTCCTGCTTACATCGGTGCTGCTTACTTAAAGCCGATTCACAGCCCGAAATTCGTTAAGTCTGTCATATGGCAATGTGTACTTGCGTTCACATCACTTAAATCAGTAGCAAGACCGTATCGCGGGAAGAGTCAGACTTATTATAAATTTCGGGCTGTGAATGCGGCTTTATTCTCATTTATTTATATTTTTTAGCAAACAAATACGCAAATAAAAATAAACAATATTGAGAGAAAAATACCATTGAAAACTACTGTACCACCACCACCATCTGTTGTTAAAACAAAAAAAATTCAAGTAAGATTTTATAAATGATGACATTTTAGATATTATTTCAGTATCATTTTAGGCAGAAAATTCTAATAAAAAACTAGTATGTGTAAAGAAATTAATTATTCATGATCCACCAACAGTTAGTTGTCCAACGTTTTCTCCAAAACATTTTAAGAAACAAACAGTAAGTAATGACAATAAAATTATAAACGTGTATTTTATATTGTTCTATTTTAGAATACAAATACTACAAATGAATCTAAACATAGTAATCACGTAAAAGCACCTATTCCAACTCCGAGAATGTGCGTAAATCCTCAAAAACAAACTACGTATGTTTCAAATTCTGCAGGGTAAGAATAAAACGCTGATCTGCAAAGAAATGCACAGATGGACGTAAAAACCCGCTGATCTAGAATTAACTAAACTAAATAAAAAGACCTTTTTTGGTTTTGGTAAAAACGAATTGAACGAAATAAAGAAATCTTATACCTTCCTTGAGTCGAACATAATTTTATTCATTTTTACATGCATTTGTGCATTTTTCACAGATAAGCGTCAGCTCTGATCTACATTTATGAGTATTTTGCTGTAATTTTTTCTTTAGTGTTTCAGATTATGAATATTTACAATTTTCTTTGCGCATTACCGAAGATATCATCAGGAATGATCTTTATAGTGCCAAAGAAATGAGACGTGTTTTTAACAGTCATCTTGAAGCAAATAGAGGACGTTTAAACACGGTAAGTCATTTTTATTTTACAAAACAACTCATTGCTTGTGTATATTATTGTTTGATTTATTTTTGTACGGCACGCTTTTTTATTTAGACGGCACTCGTGTTTTAAAATATCTTATACAAAATAATAGTGAAAGTTAATAATTCCAGCAAAAAATGCTGCTACAAATTGACCATCTCTGCAGAGAATTAGACATTCAAAACAAAACTTCAGGAGGTGGAAAAAAATGTTGCAAAAATCGTTGTTGTAATAACTGCGCAGCAAACTATTGTTCTTCAGTTGTACAAAACGTTGTCACGAATAAAAAACGTTGCGAAACTCCTTGCCAAAGCAAAAATAAAGAGTTAATAAATAAAATTTTTAATGGTCATGTAATGACAGACGAAGAAATTTTCAATTTATCAGAAAATGATTTACAAAACGTCATCACAGAAATATTACACGATCATGAACCATCTATACATGGAGAAATAATTAGTATAAGTGAAGAAGATGATTTGATTCATAATAACGCGAGACAATTCAGTACTCTAAGCGAGGAAAACTTGAAACTCCTTTCGGAACAGAACTCGAAAGAATCGGTAAATGTCACAAATGCAAAGAAAGTAGAGACCCCTGATGCTGAAACTGGTACAATTTCAGATTATTTACAAAAGGTTGTTAGGCAAATGTCCGCCAGTATTGTCAGAAATAATGATAAACAATTAACAAATAAATTTGAAAACCCCAAAACAATCGTTGAAGAACAAGGTGAGTCTGATTCCAAAGAAACACTAAAAGTTCAAGTAGGAAATTTTTCTGGTGGTAACGGTCAACAAGAAGAAAAAAATACACTTGCTTCTAAACAAAGTAAAGAGTCTTTGTATTCTGGTATTACAGAACCTCTATCCACAACTACAGATGAATATGATATAGTTGAATTCGAAGAAATTCATACAGTAACACCAGAAGAAAACCAAATTCTTGAGCTACACATTCAAGAAGCCACGACAGAGCCACAAAAAGAAATTCTATCTTTTAACCTAAAATCTGTAGAAAATGAAATACATCAAATATCAGTAGGAAACTTGGAACAAAATTCTGCATCAAATGAAACACTTAATTCGGAAGAAAATCAACAAGGAAGTCAAATTAATGAGCAACATGCTATAGAAAATGAAATACTTGGTGTACATCAAATAGCAGTAGGAAACACAAGCTCCTTGAAACGAAATTCTGCTACATCAAATGAAACACTTAATCCAAGAGAAAATCAACAACTAACTAAAATTGATGAGCAAAATGCTATAAAAAATAAATGTGACTGTGAATGTGGTGTACAGCAAATAGCAGAAGGAAACACAAGCTCCTTGAAACGAAATTCTGCTACATCAAATGAAACATTTAATCCAACAGAAAATCAACAACAAACTAAAATTGATGAGCAAAATGCTATAGAAAATGCAATACTTGGTGTACAGCAAATAGCAGAAGGAAACACAACAGAAAAACAAAAAGGAACTCTACCTATTCGCCTACAAACTCTAGAAAATGAAGTACTTGGTATACTGCAAATATCAGAAGGAAACATAAACTCCTTGAAACGCAATTCTGCTACATTAAATGAAACACTTAATCCAACAGAAAATCAAGAAGAAACTCTACCTAGTCATTTTAAAACTCTAGAAAATGAAGTACTTGGTGTACTGCAAATATCAGAAGGAAACAAAAACTCGAAACTAAATTCTGCTACGTTAAATGAAACACTTAATCCAACAGAAAATCAAGAAGAAACTCTACCTAGTCACTTTAAAACTCTAGAAAATGAAGTACTTGGTGTACTGGAAATATCAGAAGGAAACAAAAACTCCTTGAAACGAAATTCTGCTACATTAAATCTAACAGGAAATCCAAAAGGAAGTCTACCTAGTCACTTTACAACTCTAGAAGATGAAGTACTTGTACAGAAAATATCAGTAGGAAACAGAAGCGCCTTGAAACGAAATTCATATACCCTGCCAAGTACTAGCATGGCTCAGCGAAATTCATTAACTCTGCAAAATACAGAAGAACAAAATAATTCACTAAAATGTGATTCAAGCTGTCAAGCTACTTCTGACGAACAGAGAGCAAAAAGACGAAATTCATATACTCTGCCAAGTACAAGCATGGCAAACCAAACTTCATTCACTCTGCAAAATACTGATGAACAAAATAATGCCTTAGTATGTGATTCAAGCTGTCAAGCTACTTCAGACGAACAGAAAGAAGCATTAAAACTTAATTCTTACACTTTACCATCAGCCAACAATAAATCAAACGTTTTTAATTCAATAACAGAAGAACAATATATTGATTTAAAACGCAATTTGGTATCTCGGCCAACTTCAGCCGAACATAAAGAACGAATTTCAGATGATAACAAATACGTTTCTGAAAGAAAACCTTTTTCAGCTAACATTGAAAACAGTTCAAGACGAGCACCTACAGATAATTATGAAGCTGTTATGCCGAAATTTCATTCATTCCCTTTGTCATCTTTAGAATCTAATATATTAAACCAACAAGCAGAAAATAAAATTCCGTTCGTCACGAAACCTGCATACACAACAAAAAATCAAAAAAGTTCAATAAATTCTGCTACAATAGCAAAAGAAAATAAAATATATGGTTTGAAACTAGAATCTACTGAAGATCCTTCAATATTAAAAGCTATGGAAGAAAATGCTCTATATACCATGCCGGAAACTTATTCAGATAAAACTGTTACTAAAATATTTCCATTGAGTGCTGTGAACGACTCCTGGTTAGACGAGCAAGAACAATCTATAAATGAAACAGAAATTGAGTTAGAAGATCATATTTCATATTTTAATGAGTCAAAAGAACATATGTCTGAGATTATACAAATGTTGCTAGAGCAATTAAGTACGTATGAAGAAGACGAAAATGAAAAAGCGTCCAAAAATGAAGAAAACTTCAGTGAAAAAACAAAAGATTTAGACCTGATTGAATCACCTCCTGTGTATTCTTATGACAATATCAGTATATTTAGTGCTGCAGATTCATTATCTGATGAAGGCAAATCAGTATGCGACGTAGATAGTGTTCAATTTAACATAGCAAAAACAGTTTCGAAATTTACTTCTAATAAAATCAAAACCGAAAGAGATGAGATTATTTCTTCAATTACTAAATATATTTTGGATAAAACTTTTGCGTCTGGCGCTCAAAATCCTGAACAAATACAAGAACCAAAAGAGGAAGATAAAAATGATTTTATTTCTACAGTGGAAAAATTAGTAAATGATAGAACTAACGACTTGTATCAGTATTCCATTCCTGAAAAACCGCTAATAGAAATTCCTAGCGGATCACTTGAAGATTTGAATAAATATCAAACAGATTATAGTAAGAATAAAAAGCCAGACATCAGTTATAAATATTCTAAAAGAAAAAGCTTCAAATCTGATATAAGCGAAGGAGAAGTTTCAAAAACAACGTCGACTTCTAGTTTTTCACGGAAAATAAGCGTTCAAGACCTGAAAAAAAACGAGCCACACATTCTGCAACACTTAAAAAAATATGAATCAAAACCTAAAGTTGAAAATACAAATCCGTTGAAGCCTTGCTTATGTGATTACGAGTTAAAAGGTCTTGATAATAACTATGAAAACTACGTTCCGAAATTTAGTAAATCTCTGTTTTATCCGACAGTTAGTACTCAGACCAGTAATACTAACTTTAAAGTTGGCTTCAACGATACTTTATTAAGTGATGGTGAAGTACATTTTACTGATAAATCTGAATCTGAAAGTGCGGAAAGTGAAATTTTTAGTCGTTAGTTTTTTTTAAATATTTGTGTGTTTCTCTTGATAACATAATAAAGTGAAAAAATAAATAATGTACATTTGCAACTGCATTTGTCACAAATATATCTAGTCTTTAATTATTTTTAAATTTATAATAGTATATTATTTAACGAGCACATAATGTAGGCTATAATTCAAGACGGGGAGGCGAGTGTATAATCGTAAAATTTAATTATAGCCATAAGTTGCGAGTCAAATATGACATTTTATTTACGACTTTTTAAATAAAACATTTCTTTACAAATTTTAATTCATTGACATTAATATTTTGTTGGTATGACAGTAACAGTTGTGTTTAATAATGGACTCATAATACAATAGTGTTGAATTATAAATTCATAATATAATATGGAGGAGTTTATCTTACTACAGTTACATATAATCAGTATATAATGAAAGTTTATTCAATGGTCGTAGATAAACGTAGTTAGAGCATCTTTTTTCGATCGATTCTTAAAATAATATGTCAATATAATTTTGCGTTTTGCGCATTACGCAAAAAATTTAAGAACAAATAAATGGTAAAGAAGTATAATATTGTTAGTAATAATTATTTAGAATTTGAAGTTGCTGAATTTGAAATGAAAGTGTACATTTATATTATTGTGAATGGACCATGCGCGCGCTTCTAATAATGATTTGTGAATCTGCCGCACTCTTTTACGACAGATTGAAATGGCGGCACGTAATTCTTTCGCAGCGGCAAATTCATCCAGTTTTAGTGTTCATAATAGAAGTGTAATGTTCTCAGTGCTAAATTATTGTATTATTAACACGTTGAAACATTTTGTTTGATATATTTTAATCGTTAGAGAAAATAAATCAGAATTCTATAAATCTTAGAGGGTGATCGTAGTGTCCTCTTACGTTAAGTGACGTTATAAACCAGTCTCTGCTTTCACGTGAAACTCCGGGCTGCGCCTGAAATCCGCAATATGGAAGAGGACTGGGGTTAGTAATTCACTATTAATTATAATCATCAAAATATCTATCTAACACGTTGCAGACTCGGAGAACTTTACGATAAAACCGCCCGTTGCTGTGTCAGCAAATAAATGGGAAGGCGAAGACGAAGACGACGATGTGAAGGTACGTGACAACGTGTTTCACGATTCCAACCTAAAAATATTCAACCAAACTTTACATTTCATTCTATTTTAGGATAGTTGGGATGCCGAAGAGGAGGAAGAAAAGAAAGATGACGAGAAAATCGAAGCTAAATCTAAACAAAAACCCAAAAAGAATCTCGCGGAGAAAATCGCCGAGAAAGAGGTTAGTTTGACGTTTGCCAAATTGTCAATTTCGGGAAAGAATTAAACTGGTACCGTGTCAACAGCAGAATATTTATAAACCGAATTATGTTGCAGCCGAATATTCCTTTTCAGAATATTTATAATCCGAAAGTTTTATGTTTGCACAGATTTATTCAAATTCCGAATTATGTTACAACCGAATATTCAAATTACGAAAGATTTAAGTTTGTACATATCCTAAATCATATTGTACTTTCGAAATATGAATATTTGGCTGCAACTTAATTCGGCATTTGAATAAATCTGTGCAAACTTAAAACTCTGCTGTTGAAAGTATACCGAATAAAACGATGATCTGCGAAGAAATGCATAGATGTACGTAAGAAAGAACACTTAAAATTAATCCAGTGGGACTCAAGAAGAGTATAAGGTTTCTTTATTTAGTTCAGTTCAATTAGAGTTTTAACAAAAACCGAGTATGTAGGACTCCGAAAGGGTGATAGGTTTCTTTATTTAGTTCAATCAGCGGATTTTAACGTCCATCTGTGCATTCTTCGCAGATCAGCGCTGACCCGTCAATTTGTACACGTGCAATATTTGATTGCAGAAATTAAGACAAGAAGAAATAGAAAAGAAATTGAAAGAAAAGGAGGAGGAAGTGTCACCTGAAGAGCGGTTACGAAGACAGAAAGAGTCTGACTTGAAAATCGCTCTAGAGACAACTTTCGGTGACGGCGAGGGCAGCAGCATCGATGGCATGAACCCCGACACTAAAGAAGAATTCGTACAATTATCCGAGGCATTAAATAAGAAACTTATTATCTTCTCGAAAAGCGCTGAATTCCCAGCTTTTGCCGAAGATCATGTTAGAAATATTTGTGCTGCGCGTAAGTACAAATATTTATAAACATTTGCTCTGTTTTTACGCAATATTTATATTTTAGTGACGTCAGCAGACATTAAGAAATTAAAAAATACTATTGATAATATGTATATAGAAAAACAGAAAGCTGAAAAAGGCGATAAAGCGAAAAAGAAGGGCAAAGGCAAAGCTAAATTGCGAGTTGAGGGTGACAACGTAAGTTAGTTTATTATTTAAATGATTTTTTCTACTCCCATACTCTAAGTTACTTATTAAATATGCATTTTCTGTACTTTAATGACATTCATTTCGATGCAGATTATCATTATGAAACATCCAAATAAATTTCATGAAAATTAATAGTTTTTTAAATGAAAGCATGGAAGTAGAACTCGTGTATAATGGCTATTATACAGTTGTATGAATTTCATACTCTCGTATTAATGGCTATCATTATAAACTAATGTTTCTGTTTCAGACTATGGCTGAATTTTCGGCGTATGCGGATTCCTACGACTACGATGATTTTATGTAGCGGACTGCATTAGATAGACTATTAATGTAATTATAGTTAAATATAATATTTAAAACTATACCATAAAAGTTTTACAATGCGAATTCTACTTTCTTTAACCGTGCTATAAAATCAAACGTTTTAGCCAATTGAATAAAGTCTATTCTGTGTAAAACAAATTGTTACTGTTGTCTATATGTTATAAAAATGTTGGTGCAATAATATACAGACTTCTACTATCTTAAATCTTAATTTATTATGAAGTGGTTCACTTAATAGTTCCTTAGTAATGCACCATGTTTTAATAAGCCATATTCATACACAGAATAGTCTAGATAATTTTATTACAATTGTATTAGTATTTATCGTTTTTTTTGTGAGTACTAAAAAAAAATCAGCTCTCTTTGTTTACTAACAAAGTACAGAATTACAAGCGTAAATAAATATTTTTATATTGTTTTCATTGTGTATTTACAGGATTTTATTTAAAGTGTAACTGGGTGATTGAAAATAAAATGTTAAGTGATTTTTAATTGTCTTATCAGTTACTATACTAAATATTTTAAAGATAAACAATTATTTTACCTAATACTGACTGATTACAAATAAATTACTGTAAAAACTACAATTTCAAATAAAATATATGACTAACAACTCCGGTTCAAATTAAGTACATTGTACATAATAGTACTTAAATTAGTCAAAAACAAATAAATTATTTGGTATTGAACAAACAAATTATTTTTGAAACTTCCTTACTCGCTTCCTTAGTAAAGACAAAGAGTTATATTTAATTGTGGTCCTTGGCCTATAATGAACGCTATTATGGTCCTCAGATACAGGCTTATAATGTTGTAATTATGACTGCATCAGATAAATATTTTATGGTATACTCAAACTGACAACTATGAGTCAGTCAGTTGACGGCTGGTAACCGCACACACGGTCACGGTCAAACATATATTTATACATATAACTCACAGTATGTGAGGCTGTGCCATCCAAGCTAGATAGATAAGTACGTATCTAGTTCGTTTTAAAAATTGCTTTTTGATAAATAAGTTTCGAAACATAAAATCAATAGTGTTATCTTTCCTACTCTGTTAGAGATGACACCACAAATGAAGAGTGTCAGATAGTTGACCTCTAGTGTGCTGCTAATCGGTCATGCTTTGTTTATACTTCAGTAGCACTTTTAAACTTGCGATGCGAACTTTTAATTAATGTCAACATGAAATTATTTTATAATTTAGTTGTGGTTTTCTCAATTTTTGGATTGATTTCTTGTTACTACATTCTTCCAGGGCCATTAGTTAAGGCTACCAAGGGAGAAGTTTGGCCCAAACCACAACATCAAAGAAAATCTCATAAGTTTATGGTCCTTCAACCAGATAATTTCCATTTTAAGGTAATTATGTGTATAATTAAATTATATAAATAACTATTAAAAAATGAATTACATACAGTACAGTCAAAACAAATGTGAGATTATTTATTTTATTCTTAAAATATAATGCCTTGTTCACACGAGGAAAGTTTTCACTAAAAAGTTACTTCAAAGTAAAACAAGTGCTAGGAGCTGTCATATAAAAAAAACTCAATACCGTTCATACGGGGAATGTAATTATTATTATTAAATATACTTAAAATCACTAGCTTTAATATATTTTAAAGAAACAATTACTTTCCCTCACGGTTTTCCCGTATAGCCGGTATTGACGGTTTTTCAAGAAACCTTTTAGTTAAAACTTTCCTCGTGTGAACGGACAGTGAAATATGATATTATTTATTCATAATCATTATAAAAATAGCAGTCAGAATAATTATCTCTTAATACAATATTTTAATAAATAAGGAAAATAATAATTAAAATAAATTCCCGTAATTTAATATCTTGTTGTTGCAAACTAAAATTATCTAAACAGTAACTCATATTTCATTTATTTAAAATATATTTGAACTAAAAAAACACATACATAAATTAAACCAACACTTCTTTTGCCTCGTCCACAAACATATGAATTCATTAATTAATAAAATTTATAATTGTTATAGGAAACAATATATTCATGTAAAATATTGCAAGAAGCCTTTAGCCGTTATTTAAAAATTATTATAAAATCTACAAATCTTGGAAGACATGTCCAAATACCAAGAACGAATATTTCAATTACGGATGATCCAAACTTTACTGATTATTTAACTGAATTAAGAGTTGAACTTACTGAACCATGTCATGATCATGACATTCCCACTGCATCAATGCATGAAAATTGTAAGTATTATAAAAATATTATTAATTTTTTTTCCACAGCTGATGTAAGTGCTACTTTATCGACTATTTTCTATTTTGAGTCGTAAAGTAACACTTTAACAGCTAGGATAGATAATGTAAAACTTTAACAGCAGGAGCAGATAAACTACTTTAATTTTTGTACATTTTTTCTTCAAACTCGTTTTCACACATTTCTGCATCCACTTTGTGAAAAAGTAGGATGAAAAACTTTACAAACTCCGAAATTTTGTTTTAATATAATTTAATTTAAAATTGGGTTTCTTATATTTTTTCTTTAAGGCCCGAATGTAGCTGTCTGCGAGAAAAGAATAGATTTATAGAGATTTAGTGTGCTGAACAAAGGTAGCAATAGGGAACGCGCTCTCATAGAGGGATTAAAATTGGTACTAAATTTGAACGTATCATCACAAACAAGGGTTCATTTGAAAGATAAAAGTTCAATCTAGATCTGTCTAGTGTTGAAATTTGCAATTTTTGTTGATATACTGAGTAACAGTTATGTGAAGTTAGGCAAGTTATGACAAGTTTATGGCATTGTAAAATTGCAACAACAAATAAAACTAAAATTTCAACACTAAGCGGATGTGGAGCTCATCTTTATCTTTAAATGAAAAAAATAATTAAATCGATCCGACCAAAATTAGTCTCAATTTCATTCCCCATTCAAAAAAGCATGTTTTAGCTGCGCGCAACTTCACTACATTAGGCTCTTAACATCAGCTATAGAAAAGAATAAATTTTATTAATTCGAATTATTCTTTGTAGATTCATTGTCCATCAATATGGTTCATCCAGAAGTGAGAGTACTTAAAAGTAAATCGATTTGGGGAATTTTAAGAGGTCTAGAAACCTTTTCTCAATTAATACACTTATCTAATGATGGAGTTACTGTAAGTTTATTTACATTTAAACCTATATTATTTCTAATTAGTTGTCTGTTTGCAGCTTGTAATAAATTCGACGAAGATCGTAGATCATCCAAGATTTAAACACCGCGGATTATTGCTGGACACTTCTAGACATTACATGCCAATGTTTATTATTTTTCAAGTTCTGGATGGAATGGCTTATAATAAATTAAATGTGTTTCATTGGCATATAACGGATGATCAAAGTTTCCCATATGTGAGTTTGTCTTTTCCAGAACTAAGGTTCGTATCATTTAAATATTTTGTGTATTCATTCTTATTGCCTTGTTGATTTTGTGTTAAAATACCTCTAAAATAATCTCTGCTATAAATAGACATAACCGATGATTTATTATGTATTCTGTAAAGTTGAACAAAGGCATTTCTGCGTTGCGGCTCCGTGTCATTATGAATCGTAACATAGAAATGCATATAGTTTAACTTTACATAATACAGAATGAGTAAGCGGTTACATCCATTAAGGCTGCCACACCTAAATTGGGTAGAATGCGTAGTATGTATTGGGAGCACACAATTTGGACAAATATAGTTTTGTCAAAACGTAGTTTGACCAAAAATAATTAAGCCAAACTGTATTTTAGTCAAACTGTAATTTGTTCAACTGGAATTTTGTCAAACCGTAAATATGCCAACCCGTAATTTGGCCAAACTGTATTCTAGACAAACTGTAATTTCACATTCCGTAATTTGACCAAACCGCAACTTCGACTAATATTATTTTGTCAAATAGTTTTCAGTTAAACCGTAATTTAGCCAAAACGCAACTATACCTAACTGGAATAATTCAACACGGAATTTATCCAACACGTATTTTTGTCAAATCGCAGATATGCATAACCGTAATCTTGCCAACCGTATTTTAGTCAAATCGTAATCTTCCCAACTCTATATAAAGACATACAGTTGGGCAGATTACGATTTGAGTAAAATGCGTTTGGCAAGATTACGGTTATGCATAACTGCGATTTGACAAAAATACGGTTTGAATAAATTCCGTTTTGGATTATTCCAGTTAGGTATAGTTGCGTTTTGGCTAAATTACGGTTGACCTGAAAATGATTTGACAATAAAATATTAGTCGAAGTTGCGGTTTGGTCAAAATACGGAATGTGAAATTACAGTTTGTCCAGAATACAGTTTGGCCAAATTACGGGTTGGCATATTTACGGTTTGACAAAATTCTAGTTGAACAAATTACAGTTTGACTAAAATACAGTTTGGCTTAATTATTTTTGGTCAAAGTACGTTTTGACAAAACTATATTTGACTAAATAAGCGGACGCCATAATTTTCAATATTTTGATATATTACCAGTTATTTTGTAACAAACTATTGAAAAAAGTTCTAAAGAGAGAAAATCTTAATTTTGTGTAATTTTTGTAGTGAACATGGGGCATACCACCCACAATTAATGATTTACAAGCCAGAAGATGTCCAAAAAGTAATTAAATACGCAGCTCATAGAGGAATCAGAGTTATGGTTGAATTTGATACACCAGGTATGTGAAAACATCACAAATGATTCATATAATTATCGATTCTCGAGTAAATATTTGTTATTTAAAATCAAATAATGCGTCCGGATATCGACTAAATTATTTTTATATTTATTATTTAGGTCATACAAGATCTTGGGGCGAAGCTCTACCGGAACTACTAACAGAATGCTATACCGACGATCTCGATAAACCGGAACCTAACGGGTATTTAGGTCCCATTGACCCAACAACAAGCACCACATACAAATTTATGTCTCAATTCTTTAAAGAAATCGTAAACGTCTTTCCCGAGAAGTATGTCCACTTAGGCGGAGACGAAGTCGACTTTGATTGTTGGTAAGATATCCTAATTAAGCTGCAGCACCGCAGAGATCACCGTGTACGGTGTTTCAGGCAAAGTAATCCTGGCATCAGCGAATGGATGAAAAAGCAAAACATAGGAGATTACGCCAAGCTAGAGGAGTATTATGTTCAGAAATTAGTGAACATTGTTCATGATTTAAACGCTAGCTCAGTTGTTTGGGAAGAAGTCTATGTGAATGGCGTTTCTTTGCCTAGTGATACTATTATCCACGTTTGGAAAGGGGACCCAAAAGTTGTACCTGACGTAAGTTTTATCAATAGTTTCAAAACGCAAAATTAGAATTTGGTTCTAGATCAATTCAGTGCCGCAAACGGAAAACTCGAAAACCTAGATACAGGAACGCGATTTGCCGAATTGAATTAGAAAAGGTTTCATTAATTTAGAACATTTTATAAAGGTCTCGTTATAAACAGAAATATGTACTATACCTTGTTTGAAATAATGAAAGAATTTTGACAGTTTATTGGGGCGTGGTTTAGAAGTTTGGTTTACACCAAAACACTTTCGATGTTTAAAAAGAAGCGCTAATAGCATCGATGCTAATAGTTCACAAACCGTAATGTCCAGTGCACATGGAGAAACATTTTGACAAGTTTCCTGAAAAAAGATTCCAGAAAGTGGAGATTTTTTTTGAAAAACAATAAATATGTTTATGATCACATGTCACATTTGACGATTTGACAAATAAGAAGTTAGTTGCACTTCACAACGTTTCCTTAAAACGCCTCATTTTTATAGGCGCCGTTAAAACTTTGAAGTTTCCGGAAACTTTTTTCAGGAAACATGTCAAAGTGTTTCTCCGTGTGCACTAGGCATTAGAGAAAAATACATAAAAATAGCCAGGTAAAATTAAAAAACAACAATAAATAATAATTTAGGTATTTAAAAATTACCGTTGAACGCAAAACATACAATAATAATAGTAAATCTGCAACTCTGTAGATACGTAACAAACATTACGTCAACAAGAATGAATCATTATTCCAAACACGAAACATTAGCCCTGTTCACTTCACACATAGATTCTCTGAGGAATAATAATAAACCTTGTCGAGTGGCGCGAGCAATGGTAGAGAATCAAATCATTCCTCTTGTAGGCAACTACGGATGGTTTCCGAGTAATCTGGTCATCGTGCTGGTACTTGGACCATCTGTCTTCAGGCGGCGACTGGCAGAAGTTCTACGAATGTGACCCGCACACTTCGTTCAACCTGACCCCGGAGCAGGAGCGCCTTGTGATCGGGGGCGAAGCCTGCATGTGGGCCGAGACCGTCGACGCCACCAACGTCGTCCAGAGAATCTTCCCCAGGGCTTCTGCCGTGGCTGAGAAACTCTGGTCTAATAGACAGGAGGTTGCTGATTATTTTATTACACTATTACTATTGTGATTCTAAGTAATTGAATGTTGAAAATACTCTCCTCTTCTAGCTAGAGAACCGTAATATAAAATCCTGCTTGACTTTATCCCTTGCCAGAAATGACTTTTTGTGTTAATTCAAGTCTTGCCTTCAAGAAAATGTTACATCCGGGGTATTTCAAACAGGGCGCTATTTTAAACAAATGTTTTAACATGTACTAAGTGACTTATTTTACTAAGCACTACCGGTTGTAGTTGGCATATAATAGATATAATTTAAGTTTTCGTGTTCAGTATGCATAATTTTTAATAAGATAATTATTTGTAATGTATATTACAGCAGAGGGACTCATTTTACTCCGATGACAGCCGTATAAATGAAGTTGCTAGAAGATTAGAGGAACACGCGTGTAGGATGAATGTCAGAGGAATACCCGCGCAACCGCCAAATGGACCGGGATTTTGTTTGTAATTTATTTGTATATTGACACTTGTATTACATGATTATTCGAAGTAAAATATCAAATCTTGCGTTCTCTTTAATAATTGTTGGACAATTTAAAACTATTTATTATTTAATGAAGTCATGTCGATCAAATGTTAATGTTAAACATTGTTAAAATAGTTGGTTTTGGGAATAGTTTTATTGTGCGGTTACAGGTATTACAGTATTTACCAGTTTCACACCTATTTTATCTTTATAAACAAAATAGGTATACTTTTAGTTTAAATTTTAAATTATGTGCATTATTAATTTCTTATTATAGCTATAGAAATATATTCAACAATTCCTGAAAGATCTTGGTACTTGGTAAATACATAATTTGTTACTATACATATTTTTTGTATTTATAACAATTAGATTTCTTACATGTTTCTGTCTTAGAAATAATGTTTTTCTAAATTTTTAATTGAATGCACTTTATTTATTAAAAATATCTGTTTTTATTTAATAATATTGGATTCCTCAGTCGTAATAATATTAGTAATTACATTTCAAGCTGCTATTTTAACCAGGTGACAATTTTTTGTATGTATTCTTGTAGTTTAACCTTTCTTTATAATAATTTAAATTTCCCTCCCACATAACTTCGTCTCGTATTTAAAATTTGCCAAACCGCTTGTCAAAAATCAAAACTGCGTTCCAAAATTACATTCTCTAGTATTAGGTTATACTCTACACTTCAAAACTAAGCGGCTGTTGAGAAATCCGTCTTTTATCATGTGAAAGACGTTACAAACGTGAAATTTCCAGTACACAACTATCTAAACTCTATGCCGTTTAAAACTTGATGGAAACTTTTTAACGTAGCCAAAGGATATATCTTACTTTATTCAATAGAGGGCAGAAATCACGGTTTGATTTCACGATTTATTAATTATTATTGATTTTTTCAACGCCATATTGAGGTTGTGCAATTTTTTAATGGAATGTGGAATGTGAAACTGACGCCATTGCATGTTCGTAGTTTGTTCTTTGTATTTAAATAACCAGTGGCTTAATGTCAAGTGATAAATAAGAAATTGTGAGTATCCTAAACATAAAATAATGTTGGTTTGCGACAATATGATCAACAAGTTGTTGTAAACTTATTAGTTTGATGTTAATGGACTCCATGATCAGTTCATGCCAGCCGAGGTCATCGCTTCAAGTATTAAATTAAGTGATTTATTTACAGGTAAACGCTGTTATGTGTAGAAAAGGGACAATTTCAAAGAAAATACTCGAAACTACCTACAAATTCAGGATCTCAGCCATCATCTTTGAAGAAAATGAGGATTTTTAATATGAGATGACACAATGAGAATATTTATTTCTACAGCTAAGGTAAACAGTCTTTCTTTTATTATTTATTTACGCTAATTGCACATTAACATTCGGTCGTGATTTAATAATTTCTGGTAAACGTACATTTGCGATGCATTTTGAGGAATGCGCGACCTCACGAACTCTTTAATGTAATGAAATGTGATGCAACGACTCCGCCATTTGCATGTTTGCAGTTTAGTTTTGTACAACATATAGTTGAAGTGAATTTTAATAAGCAGTTATTTAGTTTAAAGTTACAAATAAATATTAAATAATTTCTGGCCAAAGTATTAAAGTTAGTGAAATATTTACAGGTAAACATTGTTATGCTTAAGAATGAAGACAATATCGAAGTAAATACTCGAAACCTACATATTACCGTGTAAGGACGCTATAAGAAGATGTATTGAAAGTAATTAATTAGTTTTATTTATTGATTACTCTTTATTTAATTGTTACATTGTTCCAGGTTTGATGAAGACTCACAAATCGTAGAACCGGAGAAGCGGACGAGAAGCTGATTGATCCTCCTGCTGTCTCTATTACATCTTACGTTCTTCAGCCACCTGCAGATTGATATTCTTCTGATGAACTTCTTATGCTGCTTGAGCGGATTCCAGAGCTCACAAACCGTAGAACTGGGTTACCGGATGTCTTCAAAAGCGAACTGATCCTCCTGCTGTCTCTTACTACATTCTTGGCGGCTGCAAAGAATTGAAGCATCTTCAAGAGTTCTGGAGTTGTAATCACTACGTTGATCATCATCTGCAGCTGTTAATTAACCTAATGCATCTTAATATTGATGGTAAGCGTTTTATTATGACATTTGCATGTGTATTATTATTTATATTGTATTTGTGAAGTTGTGCGGCATTCCTGAGGAAATATTTAAAAAATAACATCAAAATACGTGAATCCAAAACAACTTCTCATACGATGCTCATAGTTTACAGTTTCAAGTTTGCAAGTTTTACAGTTTTAGCTAAAAATTTCGTATTGAACATGATTTATTCCATGTTATTGAATATTATGTAATTACTAACCAACTTGGAATTTAATTATTCTGTTTACAGTTTAAACATTACAAGGTTGAATCAATATATGAAATAATTATTGTAGATTATCATAGTTGTTAGTGAAAAGTACACCACAGGTGTAATATTTATGCAGATATTCCTGTATAAAATAATATTTATTTAGTAATTATCAAATGTAAATAAATGATTTGTGGTTCCTAGGTATTCGAGCATAGCGTATGTAAATGTGGACTAGCAACTTGGCAATGACTTCAGCAGTCTTCGAAGGACGTAGAAGAATATTCTGCACATGACATCAAAGACGAGATACTTTACTGGACAACAACTTCAACATTCATCTGCAGCAGCCTTCGGGAAACATCAACTTCAACAGTCAACTTGGAATCAACATCTTCAGATCTTCAGCAATCATGTAAGCATTTTTAAATCATCATTTCTCTGACATTTCTACATTAAGAACCACACTTTCAATGTCGTAGCTCAATGAGTTATTCTCAGGTCACGGGTACTCTTGTTTTATATTTGGGATTATAGAGTAGATATTTTGACATTTATAATTAAAATGGCTGCTACAATCTGTTCAGCCGCCATTATTTTTAAATACTTTATGATTTATCTGTTAATAATCGTAGCCGCGAAAATTTGTAGTCAGGGGTAAAATAGCAAGGTAGCACATATGAGGCATTTCGTTGTTATATTATTTATTATTTATCATAGAAAATTTGTGAAAATTTTGTTACTGGGTTAAAAATCCTTAAAAATATTATGTTGTCTCTACTAAAATTCGCGAAAATGTGGTTCTGAGGAAATTATCCCGCCTTGAAAGTAGTTCATCTCTACTGTTGATGAGTTTTGTCAAGAATTGCACACATTAGTCATTGTGTTATTTGAGAGCACACCACAGTGGACATTTTTCGTTATTTAATATTTAGTGCAGTTTATATGAATCTAAATGTTTGTTATTGTTACAGATTAATTTGGACTTCATGTTTGAAATTCTGCTGTTGGAGTTTACTGTGTCTAGGACAAGGAACATCTCGTTCACCAGTCCAACACGTAAGTTTCAATTTTTTTACTTTGTGTATTCCATTTGGAACATGATACTTTTACTCATCTTGAGTGTGGCAGCCTCACAGGTCACTGTGAACATCAGTATAGATACTACAGATCAAAAAGTCACTCAATGCTCTTAATGTCTGTCAACTCACTCTGAGTACACTACAGGAATGTGAAACTGAAAGCTTTTTACTCAGCTTGGGTGTGGCAGTCTCACATAATGTGAGTCATCGGTATAGATATACAGAGTGATTCAACGGTCATCCATTTTCATTTGTATACAGCGTGTACTATTTGAGACCAATAATATGCAACTTTATATTTCCTAATGGAACATCCTGTTAATATTAATTAATTCTGATAGCAAAATAGATTTCCCTCAAAAAAGTAATGTAGTAAACTGTTTAAAATTATAAATGGAAAAGTTATTAACGTTTATTCGCTCAATCGATTACTTTGATAATAGTAACATGATACATACTCAATTACTTATCATTGAACGAAAAAACGTTAATAACTTCTTCATTTATAAAGTTATAAACTTCACTACATTACTTTTTTTAAGGGAATATCTACTTTGCTATCAAAATCAATAAATATTTATAGGGAGTTCCATTAAGAAATATAAAGTTATTGCGCTCAAATGGAACACGCTGTATACAAATTAATATGGTCCGTAGATAGATAATATATCAAATACATTTTAACCGAAGAGTTTTACTCTATGAATTCAATACCACTATAAAAAAATGAAATAAAAGAATGACGACGGATTAATCACTGCGTATACATTATATTGTGTGTGTGTGCGGTTATCGGCCAATAACTCACTTATAATTGTTACTGGAGAGCACACCACAGTGGAGATTTTTTGTTATTTAGTGCAGTTTATATGAATCTAAATGTTTGTTATTGTTACAGATTAATTTGGACTTCATGTACAATGTTTGAAGATTCTTTGGTTTGAAATTCTACAGTTTGAGTCTCTAGGAGAGGGAACATCATCTGGTGCTACCACGTAACACGTAAGTTTTTATTTTGCGTATTCCATTTGAAACTCTGCTTTTACTCAGATTGACTGTTGGGAGTACACTTCAGGGGAGATTTTTGTGCAGTTAACTGAAATGTGTACCTGCGTGGATTTGAAACTGAAACATATAACACATGGCCCATATGTAAAAAGAAATCTTTTTTTGTTGTACAAAAGTTTAAATAAAAATCAAAATACAAGTATAATATACTGTATCTTATATTTATTGAAAAATGCAATACATTTCACACAATCTCAAATCAAATCGACCTATCCAAGAACAATCAAAGAATTGTGACACAAAAAAGAAAAGTATGTTTAAGACTTGAAGATACGATGCCACAACGAATTAAAACAGTTTTAAAAATTAAAGTGAAGTTACATAGGGGTAAAGTCATTTATAGTAATTAGAGCAAACGATAAAGAAAATTGCCAGCTGTATACTTTATTATTATTTAAAATTACATGCAATTAAAATTACTTTAATACATTTTAAATAAATTAAACTTGAACTTAGATAATAAAGTATATAACTAGCAAATATTTTTGTTTAACTATAAACGATTTTACTCCTGTGTAATTCCACCTTAATTTTGAAACTGTTTAAATTCGTTGTGGCATAGTATTTACAAGTCCTAAATAAACATACTTTTCTGGAGAAAAAATCCCAAATATTCAATAGTCTGTGTTACAATAATTCTTTGATTGTCCTTGCATAACACGATGTTTCAAATTATTTTTTTATTCGGTTCCATAGTTTGGACTGTTGATTTGATTTGAGATTGTGTAAAATGTATTGCGGTTTTCAATAAATATTAGATACAGTTCATTATACTTGTATTTTGATTTTTATTTAAACTTTTGTACAACAAAAAACGACTTTTTTTACGTGTGAGCCAGCTTCAATGAGACGGGACTCGTATATAATAATATATTTTACAAGTCATTTAAATAAGAGAATTATTGGCATTTACTTTGTGAAATAGATGTTTAACTTATTGTTCTTATTTAATATGGGTGTGACAGCATGAACTATGCGATAAATGTTACTAATATATTTGTGTTTTGTAGGTATTCGAGGTTGTCATATGAATAGAGGACTTGTGTCGTGTTATCTTCTAAGGAAGCAGGAGCAGTTGTAGCAGCCTTCAAAAGACATGGGAGAATATTTTTTCGGTAAGTTTCTTTACTCTTTTTTTACAATTACAATACATACATATCTGTCTTGCCTTTTACCCAAGTTGGGTACGGCAGCCTCACATGCGAGTCATCGGTATGGATATTATGTTTTACAATGTGTGCAGTTACCAGCAGTTAAGTAACTCAGTCATAACTGTTTGTGGAGAGTACACTACAGGGCAGATTTTTGTGTAGTAAATTGCAATTAGATCTAAAACTAAACAGTAAGAATCACAGTCGGTCATTAGCACATTCAGCTATGCACCCAATTTAAACTATTTTATTTCAATTTCAATACTGAATCTTAAAACATTACATTTATTTATTATTATTATTCAACAGGTTTAGAATCCAATTACAGAATAATATTACAAATGTACATTGACTATATAGTGAACAAAATAGAAAAAAAAATTGAATACAAATACAGATAATAAATCGAGGACACAAAGTCAAACAAATACAATAATATTAATTACATACATAATCTATCACGCCTTTCACCCAATTAGGGTGCGGCAGCCTCACATTGTGAGTTATCGGTATAGATATAGATATTTTTATCGTGTGTGCGGTTACCAGCCGTCAACTGTTGGATACTTTCTGTATAAAATAATTCATTAATTATAAATATTTAATATTTTCAGGATAAGCAAATAGTGTTTATCATATGTAAATAAATGATTTGTGGTTCCTAGGTATTTGAGCAAAGAAGAATGTGAACAAACCAAGCAGTCTTCGAAGGACATGGAAGAATATTCTGCACATGACATTAACCACGAGAGTCGTCGAGGGATTACACTGAACAATTTCAACATCCATCGTGGGACTTTCTGCAGGCGACATCAACTAGCAGCCTTCCAGAGACTTAGTGATAAGTGAATTATCAAAGATAGTTTTGCCAGTCTTTTCCTTTTGCGTGAATCATTCTTTAACTCGAATCTCGAAATAATACTTTACATAAATAATAAAGACTGAATCTTCTATCTTTGATAATAATGTTGAGATTTGAATTACATGAATACAGGCGGCACAGTCTTGGGTTCAATTCCCAATGACCATGTGAATATGATCTCAACAATTAATTTTAACTTAGGTAATAATTAACAAGGAGTAAACCACATCGTCTTTACTTTACTAATACTTTAATAGTACTTTGGTAGTACAGATTAAGGGATCAACGGAATTTTGATGAAACTAGTGACATTATTATTGATTTTAAAATAATTTTAATTGGGGGTGATAGTTTTGCCTTTGGTTGTTTTGTTTGTCATGTTCTTGGGTTTCAAGTTAAAATCAATTGCGGTTAAGAATTAAACTTAAATAGGAAATGTCACTAGTGAAAATAAATGTGGTTTACTCCTTGTTCAATGGTCCTTTTTCAACGAACAAAATAAATAAAGAGATGCATTTGAAACTGCAAATAAAATTGAAGATGTTAATGTGACAATACAATAAATAAAGAACAAGAAGTGATGAATAAATTCGTTGTTGCCAGATACTTAACATTAAGTTGCGAATATAATGATGACAATTTGAGCAGAATTAAGTTTTTATAAGTTGAATGTTGTAGACTTTTGAATAATAACAAATGAATTAATTTGAAGTAACTGGCAGCTTCGAAACAGCAGACAGCATGCATCTCTTTCTTTAATGAATTATGTACAGGACCATTTAGAATTAGGAAATTTTGGTAGGTGAAATAACTTATAGTGACATTTCGGTTCGCGAATTATTCTTTTGCAATTAGGTGTGGCATTGATTTGAATTGAATTTGAAATTTAAATTGGGATTAGTATAGTTAGGGGCTTGTTATCTTATATAGCTTGCTTTTAACTTGACGACGTTAGAACTTTTTTGGCTTTGCTAGACATGTGTGCGGCAGCATGCAGTTCTAGTTTTGTATACCCTGCCATATCATATTTCAAACTTAGGTTTAAGTAAGTAAAAAGTTGACAAGGAATAAACCGTCCACATTTAACTGTACTATTACTTTAATAGTCAATATTAAGCTCAGATAGGAAATGTCACTAATAAAATATGTGTGCGGTTTATTTCTTATTTAATGGTCATTTATGAATTGTGTACAGGGCCATTTACGTGGAGAAAAGAATCGTGTTGGTTGGTTGCGTGTTGGGTTCTCTTCTCCACTCCTTTATTTTTTTAGACATTGCCATGATATGTAACTAAATCTTTGATACAATTGTATACAAAACATACGTATCTATTTTGCCTATCATCCAACTTGGATGTGGCAGCTTCACACACTGTGAGTTATCAATATAAATGCAGTTATTACAATATTGACTTGTAATTACATTTGGCAATAAAATTCAATTGTAATGTAACAAAATGTAACTAATCCTTTATTGTATTTCTTTCAGGGCAAGTCATTTCATTAATTTATATTGTAATAAAATTACAAAAACTTGTATTGTATTTGAATATTTTATTTGTAAATGTGTTGGATGTTTGAAAGAATGATTCTGTGAGCGAATGAGTTTGTAAAATAGTTAGTGTGCGTTTGCGTGAACTTTCTGCGAATTAGTGGATTAAAATGATTGATGATTAATTGCGAGTGCAAATGATTTCAAGTGAACGAAGCAAATGAAGTGTGCCTACCCAACTTGGGAAATGACACATTTATGTGTGTTTTAAAGAGAATGTGTGCGGTTGAGATGAGCTTTTGTTTAGACGTTCGGTGAATATGTTGATTGGAATGACTGATCATGTATTAGAAATGTAAATGATTTGAGTGGAAAGAATAAAAGAGCTCGAATGAAAAGGATAATAAATGTGGATGACGCGAAAGAAGTGTGTCAGGATGGAAATGTTTGACTGCATGTTGAGTTTAAATGGCGTGATATTATTGCATGTATTATGTATGAAAGTGTATATTTCTCTTATGTATTTCTGTTGTATATAAAAAGAAAGAAAAATTAACAGTTTTTATTTATTTTCCTCATGTTTCCTTTCAAAATGAGTAAATATGCAGTATTGTTGCATGAATTATTTAAATGAAATGTAAATTTTTTAAAATAAATAAATAATTTAGTCAGAATAGAAAATTTGCTTTATTATATTTATTAAACCACTTATCGTTGTCCTACGTCCCGTTATATAGCGTTTAATTTAATTTTTTTAGGGGTGAAATCACTCAAAACGAGACTAGTGCTGCCATCTCTTGGTTTGACGTCACAGAATATTTTTGAGCAGTGGCCTAGAAAATGAAGCTGTTAATTAAAAATTTACTATCACAATATTCTTCTAATTATTTGCTAGGAAAATTTTAAAGTGCTTATTTCTCGTAAACTAAGGGTAATATGATAAAGAGGGGTAGTTTACCCCCTCAATTAGGACCTGCTGAATCCAAATATGCCCTCAGTTTTGTCGTTCAACCCTTATTTTTCAAGTTAAAAGTTTCCTAGCGTAGTTGCAATTTTGTATTTATATATAAATATATCAAAACGGTAAGTAATTATGTAATTCTGAGGGTAGATTTAGAATCAGCGGGTCCTAATTAGAGGTATTCGATATAAACAATCCATGAAATCAACGTATTTTTAGTCGATATTGGTGAAATTTTGCTGACATTAAATAATTATTATCTCGTAAACTAAAGGACTAAGGGTCAAAAGTTAAATACAAAGGTTGCGTAACTTTTCATTCTCTATCTGCCTGTCTATAGATAAGACCGTTTTATCCGATTTTTAATTATTTTTTTGGTCTCCCACCATTCATGTTCTCCTGATACAAACTTGGTGATTTTTGTTTGATTCAAATCTGAAGTCGAGTGAGGGTGAAAATTTAAAAACGCGATTACGTAAAAACTAAGGGTTGGGGAGTGATTTAGGGGTTATATTCGTACTCTACGCGTTGAAATACACCAGTATGCATATTGCCACCCCTAAAAGTTAATTAGCACCGGAGATATTCAACCCTTATTTGTAGCTCCGGTTCTAAGGGTCGTATCGAAAAAATCTACATTGCATTCGATAGGGGATGAAAAACTGAGCATCTTTTACATTTAACTTTTACTTCTACGACCCTTAGTTTAAGGGTAATGAGCAATCAAAGTGGTGAAAAAGTCGTCTAAACATAGTCATTAACCCTTAAACTAAGGGTCGTAGAGTAAAAAGTTAAATATAAAAGATGCTCAGTTTTTCATCCCCTATCGAATGCGATGTAGATTTTTTCGATACGACCCTTAGAACCGAAGATACAAATAAGGGTTGAATATCCCCGGTGCTAATTAACTTTTAGGGGTGGCAATATGCATACTGGTGTATTTCAACGCGTAGAGTACGAATATGACCCGTAAATCACTCCCCAACCCTTAGTTTTTACGTAATCGTGTTTTTAAATTTCCACCCTCACTCGACTTCAGATTTGAATCGAACAAAAATCACCAAGTTTGTATCAGGAGAACATGAATGGTGGGAGATCAAAAAAATAATTAAAAATTGGCCAAAACGGCCTTATCTATAGACAGGCAGATAGAGAATGAAAAGTTACGCACCCTTTGTATTTAACTTTTTGCCCTTAGCCCTTTAGTTTACGAGATAATAATTGTTTAAAGTCAGCAAAATTTCTCCAAAATCAATCAAAATTACGTTGATTTCAAGGGTAGTTTGTATCATATTCACCTAATTAGGATCCGCTGAATTCAAATATGCACCCCATTTTGTCGTACAACCCTTAGTTTCCGAGATATTTGCATTTTAAAATTTTCGTCAAAAAAATTGGCACTACGCAAGGAAAATTTTAAAATTCTTATAACTCGCACAGTAAGGGTAGTAGGATAAAGAAGGGTAGTCTACCCCCTTAATTAGGACCTACTGAATCCAAATATGTCCTCGGTTTTGTTGTGCAACCCTTATATACATTAACTCTAATTTCCAAGTGATTTTTAATTAGCAGCTCAATTTTTAGACCAACTGCTCAAAAACTTTTTGTGACGTCACCGCCAAGAGATGGCAGCACTAAGCTCGTTTAGAGGTTTATGTTAAAAAGGATTAAATAAATCATATTCTAAGGAATACTGTAATTTATTTATTTATAATGTATACATTGTATTTAAGTATTTTAAAATAAAAGATAATTTAATACAAATTATTTATTATTTGGATATCCTAGTTTGGCGGGTTTCTGGGACTTGGTTCTCATCGTAGAAGACCTCCAGGTGTCTTAGAAGATTCCAGAAGTTCGGTTCCTGGGTATCTGTAACAAACAAACACAAACATATTAGTCTTAAGAAAATAGTTTTAATAACAAAAATACCAAATTGCGGCTAAACCAGCGACTCCGCAACTTTGAAAATATAGTTCTTAGCATAAAAACGTACGAGAAATCCAAAAATGTTACGCTCAGATTGCTAACTATAACCGTTTAGGAAATAGAGCCCTTAGAAATCAAAAAATCACATTTAAAAAAGATGTGTTTACAATTATTATTAAATTATGGCTAAAGCAGTGACTCTGAAACGTTGAAAATGTGGTTCGTAACATAAAAAAGAACGAGGAATCTAAAAATGTCACGCTCAGACCGCTAACTATAACCGATTAGGAAATAGAGCCCTTACAAATCAAAAAATCACATTTAAAAAAAAGATGTTTACATTAATTATTAAATTACCGCTAAAGCAGTGGCTCTGAAACGTTGAAAATGTGGTTCCTAACACAAAAAAGTACGAGGAATCCAAAAATGTCACGCTCAGACCGCTAACTATAACCGATTAGGAAATAGAGCCCTTACAAATCAAAAAATCACATTTAAAAAAAAGATGTTTACATTAATTATTAAATTACCGCTAAAGCAGTGGCTCTGAAACGTTGAAAATGTGGTTCCTAACATAAAAAAGTACGAGGAATCCAAAAATGTCACGCTCAGACCGCTAACTATAACCGTTTAGGAAATAGAGCCCTTAGAAGTCAAAAAATCACATTTAAAAAGTGATGTGTTTACATTAATAATTAAATTACGACTAAAGCAGTGACTCTGAAACGTTGAAAATGTGGTTCCTAACTCAAAAATGTACGAGGAATCAAAAAATGTTACGCTCAGACCGCTAACTATAACCGTTTAGGAAATAGAGCCCTTAGAAGTCAAAAAATCACATTTAAAAAGTGATGTGTTTACATTAATAATTAAATTACGACTAAAGCAGTGACTCTGAAACGTTGAAAATGTGGTTCCTAACTCAAAAATGTACGAGGAATCCAAAAATGTTACGCTCAGACCGCTAACTATAACCGTTTAGGAAATAGAGCCCTTAGAAGTCAAAAAATCACATTTAAAAAGTGATGTGTTTACATTAATAATTAAATTACGACTAAAGCAGTGACTCTGAAACGTTGAAAATGTGGTTCCTAACTCAAAAATGTACGAGGAATCCAAAAATGTTACGCTCAGACCGCTAACTATAACCGTTTAGGAAATAGAGCCCTTAGAAGTCAAAAAATCACATTTAAAAAGTGATGTGTTTACATTAATAATTAAATTACGGCTAAAGCAGTGACTCTGAAACGTTGAAAATGTGGTTCCTAATACAAAAAAGTGCGAGGAATCCAAAAATGTCACGTTCAGACCGCTAACTATAACCGTTTAGGAAATAGAGCCCTTAGAAGTAAAAAAATCACATTTAAAAAGTGATGTGTTTACATTAATAATTAACGGATAATGCCTCGTTTTCATGTATCCGGAATCCGCAGATTTCTTGCGGAATAAAATGGTCGCCATGAATTCCGTCAGTAGTTAAATTATTTTTAACTTTCTGCGGAACTCCGCAAGCTCCGCAAGTGTTGACGTTTAAACTGTCAGTTGTTATAACTTCAAATATATGTTTATTTATGTTGAATATGGAGATGGAATTCGTGGCGGCCAATTTATTCCGCAAGAAATCTGGATACATGAAAACGAGGCATAAAGCAGTGACTCTGAAACGTTGAAAATGTGGTTCCTAATACAAAAAAGTGCGAGGAATCCAAAAATGTCACGTTCAGACCGCTAACTATAACCGTTTAGAAAATAGAGCCCTTAGAAGTCAAAAAATCACATTTAAAAGTGATGTGTTTACATTAATAATAAATTACGGCTAAAGCAGTGACTCTGAAACGTTGAAAATGTGGTTCCTAACACAAAAAAGTGCGAGGAATCCAAAAATGTCACGCTCATTGCGCTATCTCTAACCGTTTCAGAGTTATACTTAAATTAAAAATCTCCATATGACGGCCTTAATATAATCTTAATCCTTATAAACCTGACACCAAATGAGTTCACGTCTCACAGTGTTGTCCACGGGTGTGAGGGCTGGCGGGTGACCCATCCAGAGAGAGTTCGGTGCTCATTCTCTACGTGACTGTGAAGATCGTTGAGTCTTGGTCTTTGAAGAAGTATTTCTTGCCTAGAAACACTCAAACAGAAATTAATAGATTTCTCCACGTCTTCTAAACCATCTAGTATCGAAAAACACAAATCAGTTAGTTCTTTCTGTCTTATTTCAATCGCCTGTCACTGTACAGTACACAAAGAAATGGTTCAAGACTAACTTTAAATTTACTTACATATTACTGTTTCTGAACTTTAGATTCTTATTTAACCCTTACATGGACTTCAGAGGTTCACCAGAAGGTCTTCAAAGACTCTAAATGCTTGAAGAACTGCAGACAATGCCCCAAAATCATTTTGTAGTCTAAAACAAACCACAATGTTATTGTACATGGCACTTCTAAAGTAAACAACAATAATTCTAACTGTTTTGACACTAACACATTATAATATGCACAAAAGAACTTACTAGCGATCTACTAGACTTAGAATTTACTAAAAACAAGAGGTAATACTATTTTAAACCCTCTATTATCTGAAGATACAAATGAATTCGTTCTTAACTTATTTTAATCGCCAGTAACTTTACAGAACACAAAGAAATGGTTCAACACTAAATAAATAAAATGTACTTACATATTAATATTTCTGAGGCTATGGATTCTTAATTCAGCCTCAGAAGTTTACCAGAAGGTCTTTAAAGACTCTAAATGCTTGACGAACTGCAGACAATGCCTCAAAATCATTTTGTAACCTAAAACAAACCACAATGTTATTGTACATGAAACTTCTAACGTAAACAACAATAACTCTAACTGTATGGACAGTAAAACATTATAATATGCACAAAAGAAACTTACTAGCGAGCTACTACACTTAGAATTTACTAAAACAGTTATTATAATGTACTAAGAACCAAATCTTCCAAGTTTGTTTTTGTGGTTAGGTCACATTTGACAAGTCAAATATTATTAATTATTTAAATAACATAATTAAAGCTGAAAATTAATAAACGTATGTAAAAAATTACGCTGACTCGATTGCTGTAATCGATTTTGATCAAAAACCAACAGTTTAGCCATAAATAATTAATTTATAATGGAACACTAGCGCCAATCCGCAAATTTTTAACCCCGTGATTCTGGTGAACTACTTGGTCGGTTAAACGGGTAACTGTTTTCAAGTCAGTAAAACAGGTAACTATTATTTAGTCGGAAGAGTAGTTCACCAGACTTACACCGTGCTCAGTTTTGCGGATTGGCGGTAGTGTCGTATTGGAAATTAATTATTTACGGTTAAACTGTTTATCTTTCGGCAAAAAGAACTACAGCAATCGATTCAGCGTAATTTTTTACATATGTTAACTAATTTTCAGCTTTAATTATGTTATTTATATAATTAATAATATTAGACTTGTCAAATGTGACATAACCACGAAAACTTTGTTTGTAACTTCTGAACGGTACAAGATACAGGGCTGATCTTGGCACCATTAGATTCCTCAGATTATTTTACCCTTGGATACTGGTACTATTATTAGTAGAGTAATTGAATATAAACGAAATATTAGTAACACGACCAAAAGCTTCATTAATTTAGAGAAGACAATTCGAGAGATCAGTCCAATACATTTAATAATTCGGTCTTTAGAATTTTTCATTACAAATTATCAATATCAAATACCTAATAAAATTGAATTGAATTGAACAAGATAAAACTTACATTTAATTTGAATAATATCAAATAAAATGAAGTTTTTTGCAAGAATAAATAAAACACAGGTAAATGCGAAGTTAGGATACCGTGAAATAAGTGTTGATAATATATTACATTATATTAATTTAGTGAAACAACAAATCTGTACATCGGAATGTTAAATACAATTAAAGACTTTTTATACAATACATATTAAATATCCACAATATACATAAAATACTGCTCAATAGAAACCATTTTAAGTACGAAACTGTCATAAAATATAAATTATCACCAATTAAACTTAACCAAAATAAAATCACAACAAAATTTGCTCCTTTAGTCATTTTTTCGAGAAGAATTTATTTTTTGGTGCAATGAAATCCAGTTCAGGAAGAGCCGATATGGTGGGGACAGACGTTTTAGTAGAACTCGACTGAAACGTTTGGAATGCGTCGAAGTGGACCGGGTTCGCGATGATATTCGGTTTCTGTTGCCCGTTCGTTTGGCCAGCAGGCTGACTCGACACGAAATCAGTCCAGTCATCGTCATCATCATTCAGAAACTCTTTACTAGGCTGTTGCATCTTTAAAAACGTTGATTCGACTGACTGCAACGGACTGTTTTCAATTTCTGGTTGATTATTCGCTAAACTCGGGGGATTGTAACTTTGAAACGGTTTTATTTCGGAATTAAACGGTCCATCGAATATGTTAAAGTTTGTTTTTGTAGTTTTTTGTGGTAAATTTGGACTCAATTCAGTTGGACCGATACTAAAGTTGTTATAACTTGATAAAGACGTTTGGGGCAAGCCCCCGAAAGGGGTATTTATTGTCTGAAGAGGTATTTGATACGGCTGCTGATAATTATACCCGATTTGCTGTTGCGCAGCAGTTTTAGTCGGGCTGGAATTTGGAATAAAAGTGGTTTTATTTGATAAGTGAGTATTTTGCAGATTAGGTACTGACAGTTCTAAGTGATTCGACATTTTCTGAGGTTGTTGTGCGCTTACAAAATCGCTCCAGTCATCTTCTTCCGCCACTTCCGGTTTATAAAACTCGAAATTTTCAATGTTTTCGTTAATAACACCAGGTTCTGGCCAATTTATTTTATTTACAACCGGTTCCAAGACTATAGGTTTCAGCGGTTCTAGAGATACAACTGCAATAGGTTTTTTCTCAGGTAAGCTCATCTGAAAATCAGTGAAGTCATCATCTTCAACTTCTGGAACTTGTATGGTCTTCCGGGCCAACTCTGGAGTAACGATTGTACTTTCTAGTTCAAACTGTTGAATGTTGAGGACTTTGTTCTCGATTTGTTCGCAGGAGATGTGCGATTCTTTCAACTGAACCTTCTGAGCGACTAGATTTGGTCGCCAAGTATCTCTCTCTTCTGGATCTGGTTTGAAATCTTCTATTTCAGGCGGCGGGTCGATGAACTTCAACGAATTCACTGATTCGTTGTCACTATTTAAAATGTTGAAGTCTAAATGCGCGACTGTAGTGTTTTCTGCACCATGTCTTGTATTTTCCGCGCTGTCTCTTCTTGGTTCTTTAGTTTCTGGTTGGTTTAGGTTTAATTTGTCCTCAATTGATTCTTGTTTAACTGATTCAGTAGTTTGAGCTGAAAAATTAATGTCACTTAATACAAACACAGACTATTGATCGAACAAATGTTTTCGTGTTAGAAATCAAATGTTATCGTTTTAAATTATATTGCATAATTGTGACCGTAAAATAATACAATGTTATCAATAATGCCTTAGTGGGAGTATGTATGCATGCGGGGTACCTATTAACATTTTTGTATCTAACTAAATCTAAGTCATGCACAGGCAATTACTAAATTTTTATTTTATTAAGAGGAGTGTCTACTGGTTGTCAAATATATTCGCTGAAATGTTAATATGATATAAAGATTATGATCTGAAAATGTCAATACAATTTAATTTTACTGACTATTTTATAACTGCACAAAAATCTCCCCTGTGATGTATACACTAACAACCAGTGTTCTTTGATCTGATTTTGGTCATCTTATATTTAAGGATTTTAATTTAGATCTAGAGCAAATAAATATATAATCTTAAAATAATATCAAATTTAGTTTGAAAATTTAGTAACAGTACCTAAAATAAAATTTAATATACTGACATAATCTTTTTTATTATCTAAATAAAGATCCCTAATACAACCATAAAAATTGATCTATGATCTAATCTAGATCATTATTAAACAGGAAGATCTTGATCTCGATCTATATTCTTTTAAAAATGACCTGTCACCATTGCTAACAACCATGAATGAGTTTAATAATAATAAAGTACAACAAAATAAATAGACCACCCTCTTGATAAAAGTCCAAGCAAGCACAAAAGACTAAAGCATTACTTACTTTGTAGCCAAAAGTCCCAAGAATCCAAATCCAAATGAAGTGTGTCAGCTTCTTGAATATGGTTAGAAGGAAGGAGAATAGTAGGAGACAATGTAATGTTAGGAATGTCAAGAGTAGGTACGAGCTGCTCTAAGTCAAGCAACATTGTGTGTGATTGCGAGTCTTTGTTTAGTTAGGAAAGGAATCCACAAACCGCAAGCATTAAGAAAAATAGCAAGTTAGTAAACGCAACGCATCACTACATTTGTTACAAGAACCTTCATGTTTTATACGCATTTTAGTTCAAGCCTTTTTTCTTAATTCCTAGTATATTGGTGTTCTTGATTTAACTTTTTTTCTATTCCACTTTTCTCACTACTATAAATACTCGAAACCAGCCCAAAACCAGTACTTTGCTGCATCCTAGCTATGCAATGTCATTTTGATGTTGTAAAAGTGTTTTCGTTCCAAGTAAACTGTCAGTTTATTATTGACTTCAAGATAATGCTTTTGTAAACATTTAATTAATTTAATCATAATATTTCCGAAATGATTATATTTAATTTTTACGTCTTTAAATTTGCAAAAATACTCCATTTTTGTATTTAAATAAACAATTTCAATATAATAATTAATTAATAATATTCATGATTAACCTTCAAGCAACTATTCTCATAATCAAATATGAAAACCAAAGCAAATAATCCAAATAAAACCTGTAAATTGTACTTACAATCTAGCGGATTGACAAGTCCCGATGACGTCCAGTCAAATTTCGCGGCCGGGACTTCACAGTTTGTCGGTTCGAGGGGCGCAGCGCCCACGGCAGGAGCTGAGGCAGACGCGGCAGGCCCCGGGAGGTCGGACTTCACCGGTTCCAGGGGGGTGAAGCCCAAGTTGGCAGCGAAGCGGGGCATGGAAGCGTTCCAGCGAGGCCCGAACAACTAAAACGTAAATTCAGTCAGTATTTATACTTGACTGGATCATCGAATAACAGTAGAGAATTACAAAATACAAACATACACAAAAAACACAAATCTACAATATTCATACTACTTGTTTGTAAATTTCCCTACTTTTAGTATTTGTAATATTTAAATTATTGTACCTAATTTATTTTGACATATATTCCTATCCTGACACATTTTTAATTTAATTTTGTTCCGTATTTAAGTTCAAACAATATTTTTTTAAAGATACATATTTTTGGATAATTTAAATATTTAAAACAATGTTTATTTATCCATGAGTAGACGCTTGATGTATTTATATATCAGAGGGTATATAGGGTGTTTCAGGTCGAGTGTAACAAACTTTATCAGCTTATTCCTGAAGTTATTTTCTGGTTAACAAAATACAAGAGGTTGTAGTTTTATAATACGATTTTTTTGAATTTTTGTCATCAAGACACTTTTGAAAAGCAAATCGTTTCATAAAAAAATTAATTCGTTTGACAACTGCCATTTAGTGACATTTACAATTCGATATTAAAAATGCATTTATTATAAGTTACAGAAATACTACGAGCAATATTGAAATTATATTAAGTATTATTTCTATAACTTATAATAAATACATTTTTAATCTCGAATGATAGCTGTCAAACTAATTAATTTTTCTACAAACCGATTTGCTTTTCAAGAGTGTCTTAATTACAAAAATTTAAAAAAATTTAGTGTTATAAAACTTCAACCTCTTGTATTTCTTTAACGAGCAGGAATAGGACCTACGTTCAATGACATTTTTTGCTTAAAAGAACCTCAGGAATGAGCTGTTAAAGTTTGTTACACTCGACCTGAAACACCTTGTATAATAGTTTTACAAGACGTGCTAAGTGTGGAACAGAAAGAATTATTTTATTAAAAGAACATAATTGAAATGAATATTCAACACCACACATTTATTATTATTATTTATTGTGGTATTAAAGTAGATTCAAATAAAATATTTAATAAATGATTTACTCGTGGTACTAAAAATGTTAAAAATTTCTATTCCACGCTCCGCAGCTGTGAGGCAGCCTCACCCAAGTTGGGCAAAGGCGTGACAGATATGTAAATTTATCTGATATTTGAATAATTTTATCTACGAGTAAAATTATTTCACACTTACAATATTTCTGGAGTCGATGTTCAAAGCTCTCAGTAGGGTTTTTTGACTGTCGGAAGTGGCCCACTGGTAGTTCAAAGCATTCGTGTTTTCAATGTCATGTAATTGTTTAAAAATAGTCGTTTCAATAAAATTTATAACTTCAATCTCTGGTGAATCTGATTCATTCTCTGTAAAAATGTTGTTTATAACTTTCTCTGCATTTGCTGCAGATTCTGTTGAAGTCAAATCGAAGTTTGTCGTGAACTCGATTGACTCTTCTTGAGTGTAGTCATTAAAATCACCAAATTCATCAAAATCGTCATCGAATTTCTCGGTTTTTGAGGTGAAATTAAAATCACCGAATTCGTTTGCTTCTTCTTCAGCTTCTGACGCCTTTTTACTGTCAATATTTTCTGTTTCTGATGTGAAATTGAAGTCACCAAAGTCATCATTTTCATTTGTTGCTTCTTCAGAAGTAATGTTAGTTTCTGTTAAGTCTTTTTTAATTATTGGTGATGTAAAATCGCTAAATTCATCTTCTAGTTCTTCGTTTGTATGATTAGTAATCTCATTTTGGGTTGGAGTGTAATTAAAGTCACCGAAATCATCTTCTGAAATACTTTTTTGGTTAATTTCTTCAACTGTGTGTGTTATTTCTTCATTTTCTTTAATGATTTGTTTGTTTTCTTCATTAATTTGTATATTTTCTATGTTTGTTTGTAAGTTTTCTGTTGGTTTACTTAAACTGCTTGGAAAATCTTTGATTTCTTCGACTGTTGATGTTAAATTGTCAGTTGTGCTTTCGAATTCGCCGAAGTCGTCGGTCTTATTTGGAATTTCTTGAAGTTCTGAGGATATCTCGTCTGATTTCGTTTCTAATACTTCTGAATGACTATCCATTATTGGTTTACTTATATCTATGCCTTCTTCACTACATTTAATATCTAATACTTTTGATTCTGTTTCATTGTTATGTACAATAATTTCTTGTGGTTCAATAATACTATCATTATTAATAACTTCATTAAATTCGTTTAAATCACTTTCACTTTTAACATTTAAACTAGTTTTCGCACTATGACTCTCATCTTGCAATTTTTCTGATGGTAAATCAGAAGAAAAACAATTAAAGTCTCCAAAATCATCATTCTTATTCTCTGGATCTTGTAATTTTTCACTTGAGGTCTCGTCAGTTATTCTTGGCACGAACACTTCAAAATCTTTACTTTGTACATCTTGGTTAGCAGTTTCATCATTGCTAATCTCTGATTTGTTGTTATTTACAAAAGTTGTATCTTTAATATCACAAAATATATTTTCACTAACTTTGTTTGTCTCTAAATGGTTTTTCATTTTAGGGGAAATGATTAAATTGGACTGTGTTGATGTAAAGTTCGAGTATGATGCATGTTGAGGTGTTGTTGGCAAAGAATAACCTAGAACAACTGACATTGAAACACATAATGCTAAGTGTAGGAACCTTGAGGTGCTTACCTTCAAATGACAGGTCAGCTGCTGCTGTGAAATCACCAAATTCGTCATCTTCCAGATCTTCTGGTTCATCTGTTACCATCGGAGGAGGCGAACAACTAACTAATGGAGGGATTAAATTTGACATCTGAAAAACAGATTTTCATTATTGACATTACATCAAACATAATAATTTCTTGTACAATACTCTATAATGAATCATGATTTCTATTTATAATATAATTTATATTTACATCATGTCAAAAAAATCAACATAAAAATATGACAACTATGTCAAAACTAGTTACCTGGTTGTTATAAATGACACGTATTTATTACTCATATAACATTTATATGTATGACATTTTCTTATAAATAGTAATAAAATAGCACCTAAAGATTCACAAATATAATGTACTTTATGTTGTAATAAGTAATACTGCAAAAAAATGTAACACTTAAAATGTAATTATTGAAATAAACTTGTCACTACAATACTTTATAGAACTTTTTTGTCTGAAATGTTGGTACGTTGGAATGTGTCAAAAATTTCGTGAAAAGTGTAACTTGTTTTGATCTTAAATTTCTATTAACCATAAAAAAGTCAGAATACAAAATTGATAAACATCATGAAATAATTGGTTATTGTTTAAAATTATATTTTATTTATAAATTCGCAACATTTTTGTCATTCATGTTAAATGTCAACATATTAAAAATATCCCTTATAATCAATACTACCAACTTAAAATTTTTAAAGTGTATCCCGCGAATGCAAACATGACAGAGGCACAAAAATTATTAAGTCCAGATTTAGTTCATCACATATTAGAAACTTACAATGAACCAATCGTCTTCAACGGATATATAGATAACTGGAAAATTCTACAATGGGAATTACATGATTGGGAACAAAAACTAGGAGGGACTAAATTACAGTTTCGAAAATATCACTTTATAAAATCAAGCGTAAGTTATTACATCAAGCATTAAACTTCTCTTTACATATTATTTATTTCTAGTCTCCAATATGGGATCAAACTTGTACAACAACTAATTTAACAATGCGGGAGTTTATAAAAATTACAAATACAGAAAGTAAAGATTTTTGGTTGTATTTTGATTATAAGTACATGGGTACCTGGTTTCAAAAATATACTGATGTATTAAACGTAAGTTATATTTATAATGAAATCGTATAATGATTACATAATGAGCGAGAAAAGCTTGTCGAGTTCGGAAATCTTACGAACATTCGATAGACACTTAACATATCGAACGGGTTCAACGGATGTGTGATACTGTTTATTTTCGTAGCTGGAAACTATTTGTTTCGTATATGGTCGTGGGAAAACAATGATTATGAAATGATAGTATTTTGTAGGACGTATCATGGGCAAAGTTAGGACATACAGAAATGAGTGGAAATGACAGCACAATATGGATCGGCTCTGAGGGAGCCCACACTCCTTGTCACGCAGACACTTACGGCTTCAATTTAATTGCACAAGTTTACGGAAGGTACTGAACTTTATTATCAATTGAAAAATTAATCATACGTGTTTTACAAAACAGAAAACGTTGGATTATATTTCCACCCGAGACAGATTTGAAGCCAACGCGCGTGCCGTACGAAGAATCAACAATCTACTCAAAGTTAAACTTCTTCAGTCCGAATTATGACAAACTGAAGCATCTCACAACAGCTAGAGTCATTGATTTAAACCCTGGCCAGGTTTTATATCTACCGGTCGGCTGGTGGCATTATGTAGAAAATCTTGAAACAGCTATTAGTATAAACGTTTGGATTCCGCAGGTAAAATGTCATTTATAAGTTCAATATTATAGTTAAATAATCATTTGTAGGCTCAAGATGACCACAGACGAGTTGAAGAAGCTTTTACTCAAATGTTTGTGTCGCAGATGGCGAAAATTTTGGATAAAAATGAACTGTCCATGATTCTAAACCCGAATAGCGTACGTAACTTTTATTACAAATATTTGTTTATCTACTACTCTTAAAGCGCAATATATTTTACAAAAATGTACTTAGAGGTTGTGCGTACACGGCTATAGAATATAATGTATAAAATACTTTCCGGTATTTTGGTAAATAATTACCAAAAAGGCGAATTTTACATATTTTTTACAGCCAATTGGTTATTTGTTTTAAAATAACTATTATAGCCGTCTGACAACTAATGTATATTATCGATTTATAAGAAAAAAATTATTTTTATGTATTAATAAACGTATAAATTGAATTATTATATCATAAAATTATCTCAAAATTTTTATAATTAATGTCAGAGGTGTCACTGTAATTTATAACTTGCATTTGTCGATTTACTAATGATTCATGATTATTTATGTTAAATATCAGTTTGAAATTTTTAATAATACAGCAAGTATAAATTTATTTTCTGTAAAATGATCAAATAATAAGACAGCTGATTTAAATTTTGCATAAAATAAATAATCTAATCGTAGATAAAGTGTTTTAAACTAATTTAATTATTTATTATAATGATTTTTAGCTGAACATCCAAAATATATCGCTTTCGAATTCCGCAACGCTGTTGAATCAAACGATAGAAATTGTTAAAGATATTCCAAATTTTACTAGTGATACAGATACATCTATGTCAACAGTTACTGCAGATCTTGATTTTAACGTGCCAGACATTTTAAAAAATAATAATACTACACAAATAATACCAGTCTTATCAGTAACGGACTTCGCTTCTATTATTCAAGAGCAACAAATGAAGTCGTTCGCTACAAGTCAAGTTGAAAATGAAAAATCAGGTAATGTTGAAATGATCGAGAACATCATCAACGCCGTCTGTGACCCCAAGATTCTCTCTGCCATCGGCAAGAAACTACTCGAAGATTGAAATTTACACTATTTATTATCAGTCAATGAAAAAAATTATCACATCTAATTAAGTAATAAATAATCTCACAAATTGTGACTTATTATTGTAACCTGTAGACAATTTATTAACTTTATACTCCGAAAAGTTAATAAACTAATACAATTTGATCTTTAACTTTATACATTTTACTAAATTACATTATTAAACATTGTGCTTTGTATATTCTAAGTCAATTTTGAATGAATGCCGCAAAAAGGACGGACAAAATATACACTCAAAATAATTTAAAAATTGCACACAAAAATTATATTTGTTTACATGGTTGTGCTTAGATATACACAGTGGGCTAAAACCGATCAATTTTGAAGCGCTGGTCTATAGAAAATATTGTAATGCTACCCATACAGGGTTTTACGTCGAGTATAACAAATTTTAACAGCTTATTCCTGAAGTTATTTAAAGAAAAAATGTCATTGAAATGTCAATTCCTTCTGGTTAACAAAATACAAACACGAATATTTTTAAATTTTTGTAATCAAGGCACATTTGAAAAACAAATCGTTTTATAGAAAAATTAATTAGTTTGACAGTTGTCATTTAGTGACATTTACAATTCGAGATTAAAAATGCATTTATTATAAGATAGAAATAATACTTAATATACTTTAAATATTGCTCCTATTATTTCTGTAACTTATAAAACTACATTTTTACCTCTCGCCTCATATTCTATAAGAGAAGTATTGTAATGCGTCAAAACTTTCGAGTATGAGTTTTTGGTGGATAAGCACGTTTCAGGGTCTCTTGACTACGAATTTAATATTTTACTGTTAACAGCGCTTCAAAATTGATCAGTTTTTTTGGTGAATACCGCGCTAGATAAATGAGTATTTGTTGTAAAATAAATAAAAAAATAGCTACAAATCACTAGTTAATATTTGTTCTGTAAATTATTCTATGGAATGTAAACTACAACAATTAAAAACAACAATGTAATCTCTGGAAAGGCACACTATATAACCACAAAAACAAATATATTTTTTACAATTTAGTTTACCTGTTTCATCTTCGAACTAAAAACGATTTCAAATCCATGGGACAAATTTCTAAAGTCTTATTGACGGGAACATTTTCACCTAAATGTAAAAATGTCAGCGAGGACTTGATGGCTTTAGTCGCAAAGGGCAACACATCGGATATTTTCACCTAAAACAACAATTAAATGATTATTAGCACAACAATAAAACGATTATCACCACAACAATTAAATTCTTACCGTTCCTTGGCTCAGGGGGAACTGCTGCAACAAAATTCTATCGGAAAAGCAGGTGTCTAAATGCTGTCGCTGTAATACTAGTCCGATGTTGTCATCTTTCCGGTGTTTTTTAATTCCGGTTTGCAAGAACGGCAGAGAAATGTCAACACCTAAGTCAGTGGTGACTGCGGTGTAGCCGCGTTTTGATATTGCGTCTGTGTCGTCGTTCCTGTATAATTTAACTAGAGGATTTAGTAAGGTTTGTGACGTCACGTGACTGGATATCGTCAAGAACCCGGCCGGGTGCCCGTCAGCTGTGGTCTGTAATATAATCAACATATGCTAGCAAATAAATTCAAATGCAAAGTCGCATTCACAGCCCGAAGTTTGACGAAATTTTTGAGTCTTAGCACAATCAAGACAAAAAATATTCAAACGCATTTCAGAACAAATCAGCTTCACAAATTTTGCCAAATTTCAGACAGTGAATGCGGCTTTGTAGATTGAAAGAAGTTTTCAGAACTCATAATAGTACATGATTAATTTATTTTTCATTTATTTCTATCAATCTATAAATATTGTGCTTGTTATAAAGCTTAGTTCACACAAGAATTCTTTGAGGATTCTTTCATGCTTCTGAATCCCGGACGAAAAACTGTTTTGAGCTGTGAATGAATTCATTCTTTTCCAAGACTCATGAAGAATATTCAATTTAGAATAGATTCAGAAATATTATTTGAAAATTACGTGCACTTTTCTTTTTGGTGTTACCATATTTCGCAAAATAAATTCACCAACCTGACACCGATGTGTGCGGCGTTCTAGCAATATTTTAAACACATGTTGCGTCGGGTGATTATCGAGAACACCTTGACTCAAACCTCGGTTATCGTCTTGTTTGAGTCTTCTGTCCATCATGACCTCTAGTTGACCTTCGCGCTGGGAAGAACACCCCAAAGGGGTCGAGCTCACAACAGTTAGACGCGTGTTCTTGTCCTCAATGTACGCGACACTTGGCATCGGGTAGTAGTTGGCTTGGATTGGGAGTTTAGGAAACCGCTTGCGACGAATTATCTATGAAAATTATTTTGTTAATACATGAAAGAAATTTTTTTATATATAAATAAAAATATTACAGAACTATACCCATAATAAATAATAATTTGATGGGTAATTAAACGAATAAATGTATTATTATACCTGGTAGCCGTTTAGGTCTGTGAAGAACTCGCTCGTGCTGTTAATGTTTGTGGATAAGCGCATGATTAGCTCAAAGTTTGATGTTTCTGAGATGTCGACAGTGTTTTGTATTTCTAGACCTAGACCGTCCGCTCCTGAAATATTATTTACTTATTTAATACTGCACACTAAATAAAATTACACAAAAATAATAATAAGAATCTAACAAATAGTGTTCACAGCAAACTTTAATCCTCATTCACATAAGCATTTAGTTTTAAGGTTTACATTTATGTTTACGTTTAAGAAAGTTTAAATTCATATAACTAAATACGAGCATTCACACTTGCCACTTTCAAGCACTGTGGATGCTCGTATTTAGTTAGATGTATTCAAACTTTCGTAAACGAAAACATAAATGTAAACCTTAAAACTAAGTGCTTATGTGAATGAGGCTTAAATCAAAATAAACATAGTCATAAACACAGGTAAGAGATATGCAAATGTCATATATTTTACACAAGCATAAGCAGGCATAAAAAGAAATATCTGTCAGCAGAGATTTGGAAAAAATTGTTACATTTGTCTTTTTGTGAAATTATCATAATGTCAAATAAAATTTATATAAAGATGTATTTAATAAAAAAATACAGTTCTAAGGAAATGAATTGCTTGCATAATTGCGTACAATACGCAATTTATTTTATAAGACTTATCTTCTTATTTTCATAGAATTTTTCATGAATCTTATCAGTTCTTATTAATTATTACTAGAAAACTATTAAGTATTTGAAGAATATTGTTTTATAATACCCTAAAGACAATTTTAAGCAATAATCTTAAATATGAAATCGCAAATTTAAATACTCGTATAATTTAGCCAAATTGTTTTGATAAATTTATCGATTAAGAAAAAAAATGATACAAGTTTAAAATTGAATGATTTACCTGGACTGTTATATAAAGTAACAACATGATGCACTTTCGGCAATTGGACTATAACTGAAGAATAAATGGGGCCCTCGATAACTTTCACAACATCTGCTTCAATGTTCAGCGGCTGTGCGTCACCATCCGGCAAAAATATATACGCACCGCTTTTTTCTGAACTCTGTCTTACGCCGTATCTACAACAAACACATTACTTAGATCATAACTTGTATAATTTAATTCAATTAAAATAATACTGCGAATAACTGAGTGCCAAAATTAACTCTGTGAGGCCGCCACATCCAAGTTAGGGAGAGCTTCATTCACAGCTATGAAAATAACAAATATGAAAGTCGAAAATTAAACACGTACTGTACGTAATTATGCAAGCAATCCTTCTCCTTAAGAGGAACGGATACTGGTGTAACGTACAAGTGAAAACAAGGTTTTGTTTTCACCATCATATCTAATCTAAATATTCACATTTTAAAATATTTATTTTTTTAATTTGTAGAGGAAGGTTGTTTGCATGGCATTTGTGTATTAGAATTTTAAATTTTTGCTTGATTTGTTATTATAGGCGTTATAAACATTGGCAATTTTGTAATTCATTTTAAAGTGCATTATGTTTTGAATTTTAAAATTACAATACAGAAATGTCACAGAACCAACTTTCTTCTACAAATTAAAAAAAAATTGTTAATTTTTTTTAATATTTAGACTAAATTTTACGGTGAAAACTAAACCACTTTTTGACACAAAAATAAGGCCAGGCAGTGTAAATATTCGAATAAATATTCGAATTTCAATTTAGTTCCACCTCCAAGCTAGAGTCGTATTGGGTACACTTATTAAAATTCTAAGAAATTGACTCTTTTGATAATAACCGACCCGGACCGATAAATTTTGGTAGTGCAGTAACCGTTCCTCTTAAAACTGTTTTTTAAAATTGAATTCCGCATTTATATATATTTAATTTGATAGTCTGTTAATTTCACAAAGAGACATAACAATTTTTCCGAATCTTGTATAAAATATTTGACATTTGCTTATTCCTGTGTTTATGAGTTATGTTTATTTTTATTTAAAGCTGCTGTGAACACTTTAATAAGAATCTATATGCTAGATTCTAATTTGTATGTGTAATTTTATGTTTAATTTCATTGCAGTGAATAAAAATGCATACTTAGCAAAATCAAGATGAACTGGTGTTGTGTTAACTCCAATTCGAATAGCTTTCAACAATCCTAGTTTATTAAACGCAGCAGTAACTCTGCTATTCTGTATAGTAAACTCTTTAGCCGAATTGACAACCTCTACATCTGTAAAGCCGTTTGGGAACCTGACATAATCGTATTGATTAAAAATTCGGACACTGGACATTGTTGTTTCACTAAAACATATTTCTTAAATAATTCTTCCTTATACAATTACTTGAAATATGATTACGTAGGATTTGTGTTCGTTTCTAAAGCTTGTATTGTATAAGTAACTAGACTTAAAGCCGGTATATTAGCAATAAAAGCTAATTCATAACGTGATTCCGACACTGTTGTTAAGTATTCGAAAACCGGGCTCACTTGGCATTGGACTACGTTGCCCGTTAAATCTGTCACCTACAAATAAGCGTCGTAATTATTACAAGCAATAGACATATTCAACTACAATTTATCTAATTAATTGTTACCTTAACGAAAGGCGTGGAAACTAAAAGCGAAACGACTTCATGTCTAGTAAAAGTCAGCGTATTATAAATAACAATTCGTTTGATTGGCGCTCCTTTGCCAATTGTAATCACATAACGTTCAGGCAGACTATCTTGACTTCTTCTAGCGTCGTCGATATTATAATGCGTCAAATCTGAGTTTATTAAATCTGTATTTGGTCCAGATAATAGAATATTAGCACATTGTTGTATTATTTGCTTCATACCGACTATTGCTGCTAACATTCTACAAAAAACATCAGTTTAAGTAGAGAAATTATACTTTAAGGTGACGACGAATGGCTTGGAAATAGCACAAAAATAGTATTCTGTAAAACGGTTATCAACTAGTCATATTAGATAAAAATGTCAATTAATGTTTATATTTGGGCATGAACATAATATTAAAGAATAATTAATGTAAATGAAACCACTTTTTTATATAATAGAAAGTTGTGTTTTTTGAGTAAACATTTAAGTAATAAAGTCATGCCCTAGTTTATAGCGTATATTTTTCAAATAAAGCAAATGTACTTATTTAAGTTAGTTTGCTGCTATTCAAATTTTAGGCATCAGCTCTAAAATTGAATCATTTTTTTCTAAAAACTAAAAACTGACTAAATATTGGTACCACTTTCTGTTGAAAAATGTTTTAAGCAGAAATACTAGAGTCACCAACTAACAGTTCATATTTCAAGCCATTCGCACGCCTCTTTAAGTCCTGTTCACACAACGATTCTTTCATGCGTCTAAATCCTGGAAAAAAGAAAATTTGAAGCTATCAATGAATTAAAAATTCTTCTTATCGCTATGTGACAAGTAATTCTTAGCAAGATACAGAAACATGAAAGAATCCTAGTGTTTTGATATTTTTATAAAATGGTTAGATTACTTTTGACCATAGTCTACCACGACTGGATCTCTTGCCGTGCCTGTGATTCCATCGTGATGTTGAAACAAAGCTAAAGATTGTCTCGCTTCGGATAATAATTTAGTCATACCCATTTCTGGGTTTAGAATTGCGATAGATTCTTCACGATTGCTGCCGTGAGTTATTGTCATTATTATATCTGCAGCCCTGAAATACAAAACAAGTATTTTATCCACAACCATTGAATAATACATTCATTATGTGGGTAACTTCAGTAAGATATTGTGTTATGAATTCATAATTCAACACTATTGTTTGTGCGTCCATTATTCAACACTGTCATCCCATCAAAATGGGAGGTTAAGTTAATATTTTAATTAATATAAATTTATAAAAAAATGTTTTATTTATAAAGTCGTAGGTAAAACGTCGTATTTCACTCGCACATAATGACTATAATTAACTCGGATGATTATACACTTGCTTTCATCCTCTTGAATTATAGCCTACATTATGTGCTCGGTAAATAATAACTATAATAAAATGATTCTTACCTGATGTAATGTAACAAAACTCTATCCATTCTCTTATAAAACGGTCTAGATGTATAATAACCGCTCCAGTAGTGGTCATCCCGGTCAGCGTATGTGAAGAAATCGCCAGTTAAAGTAGGAAATTCCTCTATTTGTTTCTCTGCTCGTACTGCATTAAAATAATCGGTTAAAGTACCGAATTGTGCCTGAAAATATGTGACATTACAAGGATAATATATTAATTAATAGCGGTACATACTTGAACATTTGATTTAGGATTGTTATTCAAGTAATCGAATAATCTTTGATAATTATTGTACTGGTTGTCCCATTCTGTTGAATGATCATAGCGAAAATCATCTCCTAATGGAATTAATACTACGTTTGTTCGATATAGTTGGGATTTTTTTCTGTATTGGTCTAAGAGTAGCGCAGCCCTAAAAAATATTCAGTAACACATAAGTGTTTAGTTTTAAGGTTTACATTTATGTTTACGTTTAAGAAAGTTTGAATACGTCATCTAAATTCACAGTGCTTGAAAGTGAGCATGTGAATGCTCGTATTTAATACGCATTCACATCAACATTTAATGTCAAAGTATACATTTATATTTAAGCTTAAGAAACACAGTAATGAACTTAAAATAGAGTTTGGATAATTCAAACTTTAATGCTAGAAAATGAAAAGCACACGTAAACATAAATGTAAATCTTAAAACTAAATGCTTATGTGAATGAGGCAATAGTTATATGAATTTAAAATTTCTTAAATTTAAACAAATGTAAACTGAAATTTTCAGAAAGTAAAGTTCCCGAAATATCGTATTAATAAAAAAATAAAAGTACACAGAACTAAACCCAAATAAAATAATTTATTTATAAATGAAAACCTTAAAGCCTCATTCACATAAGCATTTAGTTTGAAGGTTTAATTCATCTAATTAAATACGAGCATTTACAGTGCTTGAGAGTGGGAAGTGTGAATGCCCGCATTTAGTTATATGAATTTAAACTTTCTCAAACGTAAACATAAATGTAAACCTTCAAACTAAATACTTGTGTGAATGAGGCTTAAATTCATATAACTAAAGTCTCATTCACATAAGCATTGAGTTTGAAGGTTTACATTTATGTTTACGTTTAGGAAAGTTTAAATTTATATAATATAAATGAATTGAATATTGATATTTACCTATGGGCGACATTATTTTCATTAATAACTTGCGGAGCGATTTTCCACGGACAAGACAACCCATAGCCGTGCAAACGTTTAAAATCAAACTGACAGCAAACTTTAGGATCCGGTCCACAAGTGTGAGGCACATCGTAAGAATAAAACGGCATCATGTGGGTGAATAACTCAGTTTCACCTGAACCGTCTACAAATCAATCAAAATTAATATTCAACTTAAGAAAAGTAGTCATTTATTCCTACCCCAAAGCTGTTTCCACCTGAATTCAAGCTGCGTTTGACTGGCCAAGTATTTCTTAACAGAATAATGTATTCTTTGTATTAGTAAATTATCAAAGCCCATTTCCTTGAGCAGCAAGGGCTGCGTTGAGGTTTGGCCGAACGGGTCGATGGCCCAGCTACTTTTTGGGGTGTAATTTAAATGTTTATAAAGCCACTGATGGCCTTCGTTCATCTGATGAAGGATGCTGATCCAATGAGAGTTTGCTTCATCGTTCATCACCCAGCCACCAGTCACGATCTCTAGTTGTCCGTTATGAATTAATCTACAATTTAATTCACACTTTTGATGCAAAAATAACTGAAATAATCTTGATAAACTTACTGACGGACTAAGTTTTTTGTCGTGGAGTCGATTTCGTCCCACCACATAGACAAATAAGAAATTTCAGCCCAAATAAAACGTCTTTCTCTATCTTCCATTAATTTTACAACCATGTTGTTTAATATATTTTTTGTTTGTGATATATAATATTCTTCAAAAGTTTTTAACCAACCTAAAATAATTGCATAATCATTTAGTAATAGGTATCACAATAACCCCTATTAATGCATGATTTTTTATTAATCAATGATTTTTTTAATGCGTTCAACACACGTAAGGCAAGATTCTTTCAAGATTCTGTACTTTGGAAAAAATAAGTTCACGATTTTGAAGCAATCAATAAATTATAAATTCTTCTTTTCCAAGCCTCATTCAAGATTCAATTTAGCGGCACCGCAATTTAACAGGTAATTCTCACTAGAATTATTTTTCCAAGATTCAGAATCTTCTTAATATCCTCGTGTGAACAGGGCCTAATATAGTATATTAGCTAACATTAAATTAATACTAAATATAATTGAACGAGATGATTTCTACATTTCTAAATAAATAATATTCACGTAACATTGGTGTTCAGCAGTATCAAACGTTACTAACCTAACATATTTAGAATAAAATTATATTTTCTATGAATTAAAAAGGTATGATCCACGAAAACATATTATATACTACTCGTGTATTAATAGGCGAATAATAATTAATGCGTTCGCTATTCTCACGATAATTAAATAACTATAATTTGTTATGATTTGATTATTTACCTGGATCATTGTGTGAATGAGGAACAACAAATACTTTTAGTTTATGATGACTGTTCCATTGATGTTCGTCGTATTTAATATTCCAGCCTTGCTTCCAAACACCGCCGTCCGGATTATCAAATTTCAGCTCTTTATATACTTCTAACATCTGAAATTTTAGTTTATATACTTATCTGTAGATGAATAATATTATATACGTACTTGAATATTTGTTCTAGGGACGTATTCAACTTGAATAGGACAACTTCTATCGTACATCATTTCATAAACAGGAGTTAAATTCCGAAAAATCAACTCTTTTTCATCTGTGACTATAAGCATTTGACTACTACTACGTGTGCTACTAGAAACTACAGGAATTAATTGATTTATCGCCTTTTTTATTTCACCAACAGTCTCATGATGTTTGTTCAAATTGTTCTCCAAGTCCTTTAATCTATTTTCAAAATGTAACCATTTGTTCTGCAAATAGGTATAAATATTTATTATGGTTTATAATTGTAAATAAAAGTAATATTTACGTCTTCAAAGTCTGGCGAAGCAAATGTACGAAGTGGGAGAGAAATATCCATTACTAAATATAAAATAAAACAGAAACCAAGAAGCACGAAGGCTCCGGAAAGTGCAACAGTTCTAATTCTCATAGCGTTTAATTGATGTGATGACTATTAAATTTATTATTGTGAGTTGTCACTCATTTCCATGCTTGCGAGGTTATTTATATGGACAACAGCTGGTGATTCGTTCACAATTTTTCACAACAAAACATAATGTAATATTACGACACACATACACACAACAGTGTACACCGTGAATTTATATTTCTATTTATCTAAAACCTTGTATTGTTAATCTGTTATTTAATTTGATAATAAATTTTAAAAACCCGACACGATTTTATCTTTTTGTGAACCTCCAAATTTGACAGATGAGAGCAGACGTTTTTTGAATGAATAATACAAGTTGTCAAATCTCTTGACTGACATTAAGTTAAAAATTTAAATAATATACTAATAAAATGACTTGTAATACTTGTGGCACTAAATTTAACTTTTTCCATAAAGAGGTAAATATGTGTAAAGCAATAATCAAGTATAAATAATAATATTATTTGAATTTCAGATGGGTTGTGCAAATTGCGATATGTCATTTTGTTCGAAATGTTTAAAACAGAAATGTAAAATACCTAACAAAGGAAATATCGAGTTAAATGTGTGCAAAATATGTTACAATAAATTCGCGGCTGGGACTAGCAATGCAGAGAGCATAAGTGTCCCGCCACCTGATGCCTACATCAAGTAAGAAAACATTTTAAAATTTAACAAGTTTTAATATTAAAATTTGTAGAACTCACCATCCTACAGAATCTTATCCTTTATTGTCCCCTGCTCCTGTATCCGTCAGATCATCAGATTTTCAAATACTTCTAAGGTATTTTCATATCAGTAATAAACAAGAATTTATCTCTTTCATTTTAGACGATTGGAAAATTTAGACAACCCGTCAGCTCCGCCTATTACAATATACCAAAAAAACAGTAAGCTACAAAAACTACGTTCCGGTCTTTCGCCCGCCGATCTACAAATACTAGAACGACTTGAAAAACTGCGGGAAGATAAAAACATAGCGCCACCGCCCACAGAAAACGAAATCCGAACGCGGTTAGCAAACCTCAGAGGGGAGAACCACTACGTAGAGGGGCCCACCAAGCTTGTACTACAGTCCGAGTGCCACAATCTGATAAATACATTAATACTTACGGTTTTAGGTGTCAACTCCAGACACTAGAACTGCTCAACAGAAGGTGGATGCGATTTTGGAGCAGTTTTTAAATGAAAGGGAAATAGAATTGGCGCATAACCCCCAGGAAGGGATCGAGGCCCGCCTGGCGAGCCTCCGGGAGCAAGGAACAAGGCCTAACGAGGGTCCTTACATCAGCAATCTTCATGAAGAGTCCAGCTCTGAAGATGAAGTTGATAAAATTACAAGAAAGGTAAGAATAACTTACGACGAATATTGTGTGCGTTCATGTTGCTCTACTTGTACTTGTTATCATTTGGTTTTTATTACAGTGTCCAACAAAAACTAGTTTATTAAGTGATAAGAAGTGTAAGATTAAAATTTGTTTAAAAATTAGTCAAACGTATTTATAATACCTATTTATTTTATTGTTTAAATATCAAATCAAGTGAATTTTTAAGGAATAAATGAAAAAAAGACGATAAAATTATATTTTTTCTAGGCGAGAAAAGTGTTTTGGTGAGTCGATAATATAATTTGATCGTCGTGTTTAAAATTCTATTTTTATAGCTGATGTTAAGGAAAAAATATGAGAGAACCAATTTTAAATTAAATTATTAAAATACAGTTTCGGAGTTTGTAATGTTTTTCATCCAACTTTTTCCAAAAGTGAATGCAGATATGTGGAAAACGGTTTTGAAGAAAAAATGTACAAAATTAAAGTACTTTATCGGGTAACATTGCAACACTCGAAAATTCTAACGCTGCTTTATTCATGCACTGCTTCCTTTGCCGTTAAAGTGGTACTTTTTTGACTCAAAATAGTCAATAAGTAGCACTTTAACATCAGCTATGGAAATATATAAATACGTTCAAAATTGGAATAAGCGAGAAAGCGAAAGTTAATTTCTTCCACAACAGATTAAACGAACTTTAAAAAATGTATGAACTCACTTTAATTCTAGATAATGGACGAAGTAGCTTTAAACGAAAAGCTCCCAACAACGTCAGTACCTGACCCCGTTGAAGAAATGGATACATCAGAGTCCCCCGAGCTGCCGTGGTGCGTGCTCTGCAACAAGGATGGGGCCCTACGTTGTCTGGACTGCGGCGGGGACATCTACTGCCTCAAGTGCAGTCGGGAAGTGCACAAAGTAGACACAGACCACAGGATTGTAAAATATACACCGTTTTAATTATAATATCACATGACTTTCTACAAGAAATGAACACCACTTTATACATTTTTAGTACTTTTTTGTTGTTCAGCGTTGCTTTTAAATTCTAAATAATCGTTAACTAATTGGTTGTACTTTCTGATGAATTCAACTCCAGGCGGACATAATTTGATCAGCCGTCGTAACGCGTTTTCGTCTGCCGTTGACGCTATGTTTTTTACTGTTATCATGTCTGGATTCATGTTGTGTAAATCGTTTAAATTAAACGTTACTTCGAAGGCAAGACGCAGAAATACATCGGTGAATATTAAAGTAGCACTGAAAATATATTATTAGTTTAACAAACACTATTTTATAGTCTTTCTTACTTTGAGTTATCTTCAAGTTTCATTCCGATGTTGAAGAATATGTGCTGGAATTCTTTTAATATGTCCATAGTTTCGTCTCCCACTTTTGATACGTAATCTAATAGACTCAAAATTGTGTAGCGTGCACCAACAGCTGATTTGATTTTCTCTTCTGTTAGTTTCGGCATCTGTATTTTGTAGTTATAACGACCAATGGGCTTAAATTCAGATTCTAAAATACATTATAAGAAATTATTTAAGGCTTCTACACTTGCTGCAAAATAATGTATAGTGATACTCATATTTTATACAATAGACAATATTATTTAAATACCTAACAATCTTCTGGTAATTTATTTCTCAAATAACACTTCTGACACCATTGATTATTAATTGAATGCGTTAATAATGGAATAATCTTGAAGTTTTAATTGTTATGGCAACAATTGTACAAATTCTGATGTGATTACAGTATCAAGTGTTAGAGCCTTATTTAACATGAATTTAATTACTTATAAGGCATGTGTAATAATCATTCTCATATAAAATTACTCTACTATATTTTATTTATGTTACAATTTTCTAATTAATATTAAATAATGAATGAATACATGGTATAAAATAAATTTGAAATGGCAACTGAAAGATTTACTATTTTGTTTGTATTCATGTGCGTTACTTGGCAACTGACTACTACGTTTGAAAATTATAGTACAAAAAGTTCTATTGGCCAACATCATAATACAAAAAATTGAATTGGCCATTAAAACATCCAATAATATAAATTTACCTTCAAGTTGAGAGTAAAATTTGACTTGTTTGACTATTTCCGAGTTGGGTTCCATTTGTACGTCGAATTTAATGGTTTCATCCATATATGTGAAGCTGTATTCAGAGTCTGGGATTAAATCCCACAAAGTATTATTACTAAAAAGAATATTTATGTAAAATAATATTAAATAAAGTGTATATACTTATTACTTGTGCATCTTTTTGATTTTATCCAGCAACGTTAACGGTTTAGGTTCGGCTTTAGATACTTGTTTCTTCATATTTCTATTAACAAATTCCTGAAATCGATAGAAGATTTTATCATGTTCTTTATCATCTGTATTTTCATTACAACCATATTTCGGGAGACTGAATGTAGAATTTTCTAGGAAATCATTTTCATTGAAATTTAGATATTTTCTTATCTTTTCTTGTATGTTACCGCGTTCTTTTTCAATATTTTTTAACATAGTTATCTCTTCAAATTCAGAATCATCGTATGTAATTTTTGCTAGTTGTTCTTCTATATTGAAACTGAAATCTATTTCTGGTGGTAAAGTTATTTGATTGTACAATTTTTCGATGTCGTCCATTTTATCAACGGATTCTATACTAGAATTTATTGAGATTATACTTTCTACTTTGTTCTGTGACTCTTCTAAACTGAAATCATAAAATTATTGCATGGTCACATAAATATTTTATATAAAGTACAAAAAATGTGTATAAATAAATACAGAGACGTAATTAATATCAGAATAAGAATTAAATTGATAGGTATAACAATGTAACTTTATCTTGAATTGTTGTCGTAACACTAGATATATTGTTTGAATTTATTGATTATTTATGAAGAAAATTTAATATTTTAACTTGATAAAACATTCAAGAATAAATCTTTTTGTGTCTCTTAATAAATATTGATTTATATAATATATTATTACGCTTGTAAACTTTTGAACTAATAAATGTAAATACTGGAAGGCCAAATTTTGAGACTGGACAAAAAATAGATTCACCACTTAAAAATATTAAATGAAACTTACCAACTGTGATTATTTCTACCGTCTTCTGAAGTTTCAGTGCCACTAGAAATTTCCAAATGCTCTGGAAAACTCGTATTAATAATACTATAATTCTTATCAATTTCTTCAGAGATGATTTTACTATATTCTGATTCAGATACCGGCAGATCTATTTTACAATTAATAAGTTTTTCAGTGCTATCAACTATTGAATTCAAGTTATCAGTCAAATTAAAAGAGTTCTGTATTGGAGTGAAGTCTAATTTATCTGTGAGATTAATTTTGGATACACTGAAGTCGTCTTTTTCTCCCGGGAATTTAATTCTCTGGCAAATGTCACTGGAATTTTGTTGTTCTGAGTTTGGATCTAGAATTAGAGGCTGACCGGTAAACCGGAAGATTTTGAAGTGAGAATTTGGGTCTTCAACAGCTGATTGGTTTGGTTCTGTTTCTACTTCCGGATGGGTTGTTTCCGATTGCGCAGTTTCTAAATATTTTGTCAAGTTAAATGTGTCTGGAATGTTTAAAGATTTTTCGGTACTCTGCGCAAAATTCATTGAAATACTTGAATTGTTTTGTAACAAAGCAAAATTTCCTCTTTCTGAATGATTAAATTTAGGTATTTTTTGCACTTTAGACGTATTTCCCACTGTATCAAAATGTAAAGCTTCTTCCGTTAAAAGTTTTTGAATATTTTCAGTATTTTCTGTCTGTTCACACAATAGATTATTGAAATAATTCACTTTTTCAGTTTCTACAGCAAAATTAGTTCCGAAATCTTCAGTTACACTCATATTTTCTATTTTTGTTTGGTTATTGCAAGTAATATGTTCTGAAATGTTAATATTTATTGTTTCTCTGCTAGATTTTTCAGTTTCTTGTATAACATTTGGAATATTTTCTGTTATATCTAAGTTTTCAGATTGGTTGAATAGAATTGTTTTGGTTTGTGATGCGTTTTGTGCAAAATTTGCAGGTATATTTTTTGTCAAGTCCATGTTACCAGCATCTGGATTATTAAAATGAATTGTTTGACGATTCTGATTCGCATTTGTAACGGTTTGAACCAAATTTGAGGAAATATTCTCAGTGAAATTCATGTTGCCACATTCTTGACTATAAAAATGTATTGTTTGACGATTTTGCGTTTCTTTTATAATATTTTGCGCCAAATTTGTTGAAATATTCTCAGTTAATTCCATGTTGCCACATTCTTGACTATTAAAGTGTATCGTTTGTCGATTTTGCTTCTCTTTTTTAATATTTTGTGCAAAATTTGTTGGAATATTCTCAGTGAAGTCCATGTTGCCTGAGTTATTAAAATTTATTGTTTGGCGATTTTTATTTTGTACACAAATTGGTATATTTTCTGTCATTTCCATATTTCCAGTATCTTCAGCATTAAAATGTATCGTCTGACGACCATGTTTCTGATTTTTCATAGTTTTAGCTAAATTAGTTGGGATATTTTGAGTTATTTCCATATTTCCAGTATCTTCAGTATTAAAATGTATCGTCTGACGACTATGTTTCTGATTTTTCTTAGTTTCAGCTAAATTCACTGGAATATTTTGAGTTAATTCCATATTTCCAATATCTTCAGCATTGAAATGTATCGTCTGCCGATTATGTTTCTGATTTTTCATAGTTTCAGCTAAATTGGCTGGAATATTTTGAGTTAATTCCATATTTCCAGTATCTTTAGTATTAAAATGTATCGTCTGACGACTATGTTTCTGATTTTTCATGGTTTCAGCTAAATTAGCTGGGATATTTTGAGTTATTTCCATATTTCCAGCATCTTCAGCATTGAAATGTATCGTCTGACGACTATGTTTCTGATTTTTCATGGTTTCAGCTAAATTAGTTTGGATATTTTGAGTTATTTCCATATTTCCAGCATCTTGAGTATTGAAATGTATTGTTCTGCAATTCTGTTTTGCAATCTCGACATTTTGAACCGGAATATTTTCTGTAATTTCCAAATCATTACTTGTATTATTAAACAAAATAGTTTGTCGGGTCTGTTTATTGGCGCTTTGAGATAAATAAACAGGCATACTTTCTGTTAATTCCATATTTCCTGTATCTGGATTATTAAAATGAATAGTTTGTCTATTAGGCTTTTTCCTGGAAAAATTTGACAACACATTTTCTTCTTCACAAGCATTTTGTAGATTCATATGCTCCTGTATTGCTATATTTTCTGTTAAATCCATGTTTGCAGCTTCTGTTTGATTGAATAGAATAGTTTGTCTATTTTTATGTTCATATTGTTTAGCAGTTTTATCAAAATATGCCGGATCAAATGGAATGTTTTCTTTATCTTCAAGAGGCAGAGCTTTTCGACAAGCCAGAGCTAAAATCATTTCGGCGGGAACTACTTCTGTCATGTCCATGTTTGCGTCTTGAGATGTTTGATTAAAATTGATTGTTTGTCGGTTCTTTCTTGATTTTTGATGAACTTTTTGCGTAAATACATTTTTTTTGTCTTCGCGGACAGCTTGTGTAGTTACTAACATTTCTGTTGGAATTATTTCTGTCATGTCCATGTTTGCGTCTTGAGATATTTGATTATAATTGATTGTTTGGCGGTTCTTTGGTGGTTTTTGAAGAACCTTTTGCGTGAATACATTTTCTTTGTCTTCACGGACAGCTTGCGCAGTAACTGTCATTTCTGTTGGAATTATTTCTGTCATGTCCATGTTTGCGTCTTGAGATGTTTGATTATAATTGATTGTTTGGCGGTTCTTCGTTGGTTTTTGATAAACTTTTTGCGTGAATACATTTTCTTTATCTTCGTGGACAGCTTGTGTAGTTACTAACATTTCTGTTGGAATTATTTCTATCATGTCCATGTTTGCGTCTTGAGATGTTTGATTATAATTGATTGTTTGTCGGTTCTTTGGTGGTTTTTGAAGAACCTTTTGCGTGAATACATTTTCTTTGTCTTCACGGACAGCTTGCGCAGTAACTGTCATTTCTGTTTGAATTATTTCTGTCATGTCCATGTTTGCGTCTTGAGATGTTTGATTATAATTGATTGTTTGGCGGTTCTTTGGTGGTTTTTGAAGAACCTTTTGCGTGAATACATTTTCTTTGTCTTCACGGACAGCTTGCGCAGTAACTGTCATTTCTGTTTGAATTATTTCTGTCATGTCCATGTTTGCGTCTTGAGATGTTTGATTAAAATTGATTGTTTGTCGGTTCTTTCTTGATTTTTGATGAACTTTTTGCGTGAATACATTTTCTTTATCTTCGCGGACAGCTTGTGTAGTTACTAACATTTCTGTTGGAATTATTTCTATCATGTCCATGTTTGCGTCTTGAGATGTTTGATTATAATTGATTGTTTGTCGGTTCTTTGGTGGTTTTTGAAGAACCTTTTGCGTGAATACATTTTCTTTGTCTTCACGGACAGCTTGCGCAGTAACTGTCATTTCTGTTTGAATTATTTCTGTCATGTCCATGTTTGCGTCTTGAGATGTTTGATTATAATTGATTGTTTGGCGGTTCTTTGGTGGTTTTTGAAGAACCTTTTGCGTGAATACATTTTCTTTGTCTTCACGGACAGCTTGCGCAGTAACTGTCATTTCTGTTTGAATTATTTCTGTCATGTCCATGTTTGCGTCTTGAGATGTTTGATTAAAATTGATTGTTTGTCGGTTCTTTCTTGATTTTTGATGAACTTTTTGCGTGAATACATTTTCTTTGTCTTCACGGACAGCTTGCACAGTAACTAACATTTCTGTTGGAATTATTTCTGTCATGTCCATGTTTGCGTCTTGAGATATTTGATTAAAATTGATTGTTTGTCGGTTCTTCGTTGGTTTTTGATAAACTTTTTGCGTGAATACATTTTCTTTATCTTTGCGGTCAGCTTGTGTAGTTACTAACATTTCTGTTGGAATTATTTCTGTCATATCCATGTTTGAATCTTGAGACGCTCGGCTGAAATGAATTGTTTGCCGTTTTGTTGCATTTTGTTGATTTTCACCAATGTTCAATGTAAAGTCCATGTCGCCATCAGGTTCATCGTTTTTAAAGTTAATTGTTTGCCGTTTCTTATTAACAACAACATTCGATGGAACATATTCTGTAAAATCAAGATCATCATTTTCTGTGTCACTAAAATAAATTGTTTGTCGCTTATTTTCTTGAATTTGAACAGGTGCGGCTTGAGTAACGTCCATATGATCTATTTCTGTATTTTTAAAGTTAATGGTTTGTCGTTTCTGAGCGAATAAAGCTTTATTTTGATTCCTTATATGAGATGGAATTGACTTTGTAATTTCCATTGTTGCGCCTTCAAATTCATTGTTGTAATTACTGTCTGAAGCTACCACATGAGTCATTTCCATATCGGCATTTTGTGGATATGTTTTGAAACTGATTGTTTGTCTACTTGGTTTGTTTGTGTTAAAATTGGCGGATACAGTTTCAGTGAATTCTAAATCTTCTTGTTGAAAATGTATAGTTTGTCTTTTGCTACAATCAGGAATTGTTTCAAAAGGAATTAGATTATCAGCGATATGGCATGATTGTTGTAAATGTGGCATGTTGACAAGCATTGGATTTTTGGTAGATTTGGTTAGGTCAATAACTGCACTGGAAATAGAGCTATCCGAGTTATTAGCTAGAGCACTTTCTAGACTGACGTCTAAATGATGTATTTGTGTACAGTTCATTACATCTGAATCTAGGGACATATCTTTATCTGATATGTTTATGTCTGGTTCATTACTACAATATTGTTCAGGTCGAATTTCGTTTAACTCTGACTTATCCGACTTATTCATTTCTTCTTCATAAGAATTATGCCATATCGTGTTTTTTTCAGGATCCGCAGTAAATTCCCTATTATAAATAAGAAATTGTAAAAAATGCTAATAAAGGTTTTTTAAAAGTGACTTACTTTTTGAAACGAACATTTGCAAAACTAACTCTACGCGATTTCATGATCGTGGTTTCGCTCGGTGGATTCAATTCTACATCTGATAATGGGTTTCTCGGTTTAGGAGGTTTTAAAATCTAAAAAGTAGATGCTATAATAATTAAAATGGTACTATATTTATTATAAATACTTACAGATGATCTCCGGGATTTCTTTAGTTTTTCATTGTTATCACTCATTGTACAAGTTTTAAAATACACTCACTTAAAATACAATACATTCAACACAAATATTGACAATAAAATAACAAAATTGATATATTTTACATTAAAATAACTGATCAAACTACTTAAAATATCAAAGAAAACTTGAAACAAAAATTCGTTACAAATCGAACACAAGAATCTGACTGTCAGATTTGAAAATAAGCGTCTCTGTGAACGTCTGAACTTCTTCTTCTTTTTACCATTTACCAACAGTTTGTTTCCGCGCCAGTTTTAAATTATTCCACAATGGCAGACGGAGGAAAACATAATGTAATAAAAGTAATCCAAATAAAAGCAAAATTATCAGCAGAAATAAAAAAAATAGATGAAAACATAATCGAAATCAAAAACGCGAAACAAGCTTCAATACAGAAAATAGAGTTAAAGAAGAAAGAACTGCGCGAATTAACAGCCGCAGAAATGCACAAAGAAAAAGATGAAACAGAGCGAGAAATCAAAATCCGCGCAAAAGAAATCAAAGAAAGAAAATTATCCATCACACTTTTAGACGAAAATCTTGCGAAGTTAGACAAACAAATTGTGAAAATACAAACAGAACATGATAAAGCTGCCGCGGATCTGAGTTTAAAGAGAAAAAAATTAAATGAACAACTAGCATATTATGACGGATTAAATAAAAAACTAAACGATTTAATAGACTTATTGAACAAAGAAAACAAAGACCATGAGGGCAAACTCAATCAGTTGTTGAAGCAAAAAGCAGAACTAGATAAACGTACAGACCTCTCAGAAGATGAAATCAAGAAACAAAAAAAAGAATTGGACGCACTAATTAGTAAACTCAATAAAGAACACGAACATATCATCGACTTTAATAACAATAAACTTTCTGTAAATAATCGACGCGTCCACGACAAAACGACGTAAGCGCCAAAAAAATCAAAATTGAGATATGGGTATCATTGGAAAGGTTTAAGCACCACCGATCCATACTCCAGTCAAAATACGGGTTTGGTTGTATTATTACTGGCAACTACCAGATTTGGTGTAGTATAGGTTTTTTGGGTCGCTGAACACGAATTAAATTTGGTAGCTGCCAGTAATAATACAACCCTTCCCCCGTATTTTGACTGGAGTACCAGTGGTATAAGGCGTTTAGGTCAGTAAAAATTATATTTCGAGTTATTTTCGTTTTAGTTTGTATAAGCGACAGTTTTTCTAAATAACAACAATATAAAGTGTTTATTTTAGGCATAAACGACAGTTTAATACTATGGTGCATACACAGAGTTTAGATATCGCTTTTATAATAATTCTGTTAGTTTACATTTATTTGTTAAGTATTTGTGTGTTCTTCTTTCTTATGAAGAAGTAATACAATTTTTATCATTCTTATAACTTAGCAAAGAAAAACGTTAGTTCAAACAGTAATTTCATAAGCGACAATTTATTGCTTTGGTTATTCTTATGGACCATGGACATAATAATGACATTTATTTTAAAACCTATGCTGCATTTTTGAAGGATTTTCTATTTGATGCTAACGTTAGTACTGAATATGTTAAAATTTCTAGTGTTTGAAAATTGATGTTTACGCCGTTTATTTGCATTTATCGTCTATAACAGAGAAAAATCTGAATGTTGCCTTGACCAATGTTTATAATTGAAACAAAATATCAAATTTATACTTGTGAAAAAATTGATTTGGAAACTACTGTTCAGAATTATTATGATTTGATTCCTTCATGTATAACCTTATATCATTTTCTCTACGATCGTAATTGTTTATAATATTAATATGTGACCTAAGCACCATAAAGAAATATATTTTCATAAATCAATAATTGTCATGTTTGACATAAACGCCCATGAAAATGTCATAAACGGCAATAACTGAAACCGATTGACGTTTTGCACAATATAAATATTATTATTTGTAATTAAAAATCATAATTTGATATAAAAACAATATGTTTTAACGTAACATTATGAGTAAGATATTTTTAGCGTTTTACTACAAATATTGAAAATGACGTTTACATCGTATTGCCGTGGACGCGTCAATATATCAAGCAATTTCTCTTCCATTTCTTTGAATGTATGTTTTATAGAATATCGAAATTAGAGAACCAACTCAAGTTAAACAAGGTGCAGCTGGGTTTAATACTGGTAAACAAGGTGGTTCAAAATTACTCACAGAACAACAAATTCGGGAACTGCAAGATTTTGAAACGAGTTTAACATATCCTAACGAGAATGAGAATATATCGCCAGACGAAAGGCTAAGTACATTAAAACATAACATAATATTTTTGCTTCCTATAATCTTTTGAAGGTGGTACAGTTGAAACGGTTATAGCATCAGAATTTATCAATTGTGCGTAATAAAAATCTGAAATTTAGTATGAGTAAAATGGCAAAGCATTTTTTAATCGAAAAATACACACAATACAGTGTTGCGATAATAAGTCAATTTTTGCAATTTATTATTCAAGATTCTTACTTTATTAATTCATACAATTAAATTTTGTTTGAATAATCGATTCCTTACGTTGTTCTCAAGAAGTTTTTTTTGTGAAAAACATCAAGCAGTTAAGAAATATTTTAAAATTGTCGAAACATATTGTTTTGACTAATGAATTAGGTACCAACGGACTATTAAATATTTCAAGAATAACGTCATGTGGCACCCTTGTGACAGTATAAACTTACCACGTAGAATATGAGTTCATAAATTTCAAAAACAAAGTCATAATTTTGAATATTGTAGCATTGTATTTTGCCTTGAATTTGAAGTGTAGGTACATTACTTGAAAACCAGAACTATGTTTACTAAAACTAATTATTTTATATTTTGTGACGCTATTTATTATAAAAATTAAGGATTTCATTAAGAATTGGACAGAAAATAGCCTTTTAATAGCATCAATATTTATTATACAAAAATAATTACACAAAAGAATCTTGTTTCTTCTTCCACAAATCTATAACAAGAACAACATTTCAGGACTTTTACGTGCCGGGCACCAGATTACGCCATCAGGAAGGATAATAACACAAAATGATAAAGTGATATCAGTACAGGAAGCAAGGCAGTTAGGTCTGATAATAGAATCTGATATATTCGATGGAGAAGATGGACGATTAGATAAACCAGGATACTCGAGCAGAGGATCAGTCATTTTAAGCTCAGAAAGTAAGTCAAATCATCAGATACACACTGGACCAAAAAAAATCTGTTTAACCGCAACTGGCTGGTCTATAAAAATATTTGACTACAACTATATGGTCAATTCAATAGGCTTTTACTTGATGAAATAATTAAATCACTAGCAACTGCTTCAGTTAATTTTGATGAATTAAGTTGAAGCAATGGTATTGTAGCTGTGTAACATGCTTCTATTAACATATTATACATCAAGAAAAAGCCTATTGAACTGGCTATATAGTGGTAGAATAGTATATTAAAACATAAGTTAGTGAAGGCGACTTTTTGTAGCAAGAGTTCTAAATTCGCACCGAACGAACGAGTGGTAGTGTAGCCTTCCGTAACGAATGTTTTATACTATTTTTCTGTTTAGGCAGTTTTTGATTTAATTTTAATTATTTATTTATTTGACAGTTTCTATTAAGGATTTTTTTAGTAGAATAATTAGGTTGGTAACAGTAATTTGTGCTCGACAATAATTGATGAGTTTTGTTTTTACTTCCTTGTACGAAGTAAGGAAGTATTGTAATCGCGAAAAATTTCGGTTCTCAGATTTTGACGGAAATATCCGTTTTGACCTTTTCTGAATCCATTATGACTAGTTTCGTCGTGACGTCTGTACGTACGGACGGAAACATTAGTTCCTTTTCGGTAGTACTCCTTGCTTTGTGATTGGTGATTTCTGAGCATACGTATTGAATAATTAATATGGTCTATTAGAAAAAGATGAACATAGTAACTATACAGCAAACCGTGCTATATAACTACAAACAATAACCTGGTTACATCGTGACGTCATTAAATTGTGAATAATAGATATTTATGTAACAAGTGCATAATCTAGGACTTTATTGAAGAGCCGTTGTTTATGGCAGAGTGAGCGCAGCGAACGAGGCTAATAAATAAGGCGAGTCTATAAAGTCCGATTATGTACGAGTTACATACAATATTTTATGTACGACTTCATTATAATCAATTCTTATATTGCCTATAATAGAAAGACATTTGTATTTGACATAATCGCGTTGACAAAAATAATTGATAGTATTAGTGCATTTTTTCTATTGTTATGGTTACAAATTTGTTTATTGATTATTTGTTTGAAAAAAGTATTGAAGCCCACAAACCATAGACAACCACAAACTGACATTTATTAAAAACATTCTTATTTTTGGTATAGAAATGAAAGAAATGATTGAAATTGCATAAAATCAAAAGAAACACTTCTCCTGATTATGTCAAAAATAGGAAAATACCGAAAATACAATATTAGAAGTACTTCAATACTGATCTCCCGTTGTATAAGATATCCAGATGGGCCAAGTATTTTTGACGTGCTACAATATTAATATACATGAAGGAATAGATAACCAAATTAGCTAGTTTTATCCCTAAACAATTAAATAAGGTTTGTACTTAGTTATTATATTTTACATGAAAGTTATTAATATTATTTTGTAGGTAATTTAATGTCAGTTTTTCAGGAGCCTGTAAAATGTATTCCTTATTGTAATTTATAAAATTTTCATTTAATTGAATTCTTGTGTATAAATAAAAAATGTATTAATTTTAATTGTTGTTTTACTTTATCATTATGCACTAGTGCATACACTGGTAGTTTATAAACTGGTAGTTTATGCACGCTAAACAACGTCATAAACAATTGATTATAATGAAGTCGTACATAAAATAGGATTAGCATGTAACTATAAGTAACCATAGATGTAACCGAAGTGAATAAAAATGCCTTTTGTGTATTGTTTTATAATAAAATTAATTAAAATTTGTTGTAACTACGAATAACCTGGTTACGTCGTGACGTCATTAAATTGTGAATAAAATATGGTTAGCATGTAACTATAAGTAACCATAGATGTAACCGGAGTGAATAAAAAATGCCTTTTGTGTATTGTTTGAGTTTGTTTTATATTATTATAATAAAATTAATTAAAATGTCGCATAGAAATATTTATTAATGAAGCACCCGACAGAGACTATGTTAATTTAATTTTTGTAACAATACCAAAAACTCAAACGAATGAGGTTTGGATTTGATCAAAATGTATGTTAATTTTCAGACCGGCTATAGTAAAAAAAAACAAGATTTATATTAGGTATATTAATATTATTAAGTTTATCTTTGTATGAAATATTAACTCTGTAAGTTTCATTTGATTCAAATTAATAAAATAAACAAAAAAATATTTTCAAAGACCTTGCGGTTTTAACAACACTTGGTTTTGTTGTGGCTCACTAACAAATTCTATTTTCTATTTCTTCTTAGATTCGACGTCTGTTGAAACCGAGTTGGATCAACGGGACAATGAGTATTTAAAGCGAGTGTTTGGTAATAATTTATCTTTGGCTTTAGCAGAATTGACAGCGGTTCAACCGATGGATCCCATTCATTATCTAGCGCATTGGTTTCTTAAATATCGGTATAACCAGGAAATTGATGAAGTCAAACGACAAGAAATTCAGGCATTGATGATCGAACGAGAAAAAATCGAGGCCGAAAGATGGGTGAGATACTTTATCATCATTTTATTTTGATTTATTATTACTTCCTCGGTTTATGTACTCGTAATAGAGGAAGTATTGTATTGCTAAGATTTTGATGAATCTTCATGTTTTAGATCCTACTGAATCCAAAATACATCATTTTAAAAAAGCTAGTGTCTGTCTGGAAATCACGATAACTTGAAAACGCGTACGAATTTTCGACTGAAATTTTATATTTAATTTTTATTCAAAAAATAAGTTCGTTAATAAGCTTTATACACCTATTATGCAATCAGTTGTATTTTTTATTACTTAGTACTTGAATTGTTGAAGATATTGTGAACATTTGCGCTTTAACTATTATTTAACTTACAATATTACTCATATTATGTTTATAATCTCGAATTTTTAATGTCGCTTTGACAGACGCACATAATTTTTAATTATATTATTAATTTAATATTCTTGCAAAATCCGATTGTTATTACTCGCATAATATAAATGATTTTGATGTTTCTGTTTTTTGTATTTATTTATAGGAAGTAATGATTTGTGTTCCAGCATGAAGAGCTCAAAGAGGAGGCGTACCTGGCGGTACTGGAGGCTCTGTTCCGAGCAGAGAATATAATCATGCGGCAAGACTATCTGTTGCATGGACAAGAGACGGAAGGAGAATATGAACAGGACTCGTTCAACCCAATGCAATTAATTTAATGTTCAATAAATATTTACCTGCCCTGTTACTTCCTCGTATTATTTCAACTCATGATTCTTCGTTTTCAATTGTGTTCTATTATTTTCAGTTGATTTTCATGGGACATTGAAGTTCTGGATGCTGTGAAATTATTACAAATTTATTAGTGCATTGTCTGATTTATAGTAAACGATGCCTTAGATTCACAAAAGGATTCATACAGTGCTGAACTTACTGATTAGGCTCAAAAACCAATTTATTTTATTCTTTATCAAATACTAATTACATAATAATTAAATTGCTTATACATTTTATGAGTCAATTCTTTGATATAACAATAATTTCAAAAACATGACAATATTTATATTTTAATTGTTTTGTGTCATAATTTAATGAAATCTTTAAAAATAGTTTTAAAATTAATCATTGTATGAATCTAAGTGTAATAATATTATTTTTCAAGTTATTAAAAACGATTCCGATTATTTATTTATCGCACAAAAATAATCTTGAACAGTATTATTAAATATTTTATTATTTGTTTAATTAAAAACGCATATGATTCGTTGAAATTTGCATAAAGCAAAGCATCTTTTCCTAAAAATAGGAAAAAGACTAAATAAATAAATTGTGGGCGCAGAAGTCGATCAGCTACTGGTCCTAGAATAATTCCGCATTTAACCGAGCGCAGTAAGTCAAATTTGTAATCCTAAAAGTCCGGGTTTGATCCCAGCTTCAAAATATCGTAGATCTATAAGTTGATCACGGTTGAATATCGTCGAGATCTGTATAGAGCTACCTCACCCGAAAATAAACAGTGAGATCGAAACATCTTGGTTTTTTTCCTGAACTAAGTTCTTTTGAATTAAACTGATATGTTTATTTGTAGTTTAAAGGCGCATTTCTAACATTATAACGTGGTGGTAATGTGAACTAGACGTAATGTCGTTACTTACATAATGTTTTATTAAGACTGGATGATCTTAAGAGCGCAACCCCGGAATATGGCGCCGAACTCCTTCGATTTACCGCTTAACATCTTCTATTGCTAACATCGGCGATTTTATAAGCTGTTATCCATTATTGTGGGCCAAAAAAACGATCAATTTTTCCGTACCTGGCTGTTCTATAGAAAATATTTGACTACCACTATATTATATACAAGGTGTTTCCTTCAAAACAACCAGCGCTTTTTTGTTATTATTAATTTCTTACCAAAACACGTTATTTTAGATATAAAAATAATACTATCGTAATCTAGGCAATAGTCGTATTAATAGTTGTTTATTGCATTGCCTACTTCAATATTGTAAAATTATTTCTGATTTTTAATACCATTTTTCTCAAAATACTTGTTATACAACCCCATATCATATTTACTTATATTGTTGAAATCAGAAAAAAATATCTCTAAAAATGTAAAGTCATTAGTTCGCCCAAAAAAGCGCTGGTTGTTTTAAATGAAACACCCTGTATAGTCTGTTAATAAAGTTTTTCTTGATGTTACATAGCTACAATACCATCGTTTTAACTTGGTTCATCAATATTAACGATTTCCGAGTAAATATTTGTTATTTAAAATCAAATAATGCGTCCGTAGATCGAATAAATTATCTCTATTAATAAAAAAGTTACAAATATGGTTCTATTTTTACATTGAATGTTAAATTTAAGCAGCGTTGTCTTCTAATTAAATTAATTTTGATGAACCAAGTTAAGACGATAGTATTGCTTCTAACATATACGTCAAGAAAAAGCTTATTGAACTGACTTTAAAGTGATAATAAAATATGTTCTATAAACCAGCCAGTTGCGGTTTTAACAGCGCTTAAAAATTGGTCGGTCTTTTGGTTTACTATGTAGACGAAGATTTAATATCAGAATGAAGCGCTTTCTGATTAGTTCCGCTAAATAAATACTTACAAAGATCGCATTTTACCAATGATACTTACTTAAATTTCTGTAATGCAATGAAAGAATGACTAGGCGCTTACAAAATAAGTTTACAGTTTATTTGTCAGCGAATTCAAACATAAGATGTCCTGAATAAAACTCTATTCCTAATAATTAGATATGTGATTCATTGTAACTAATTAAAATCTGATTGAAACTCTTAAATTATTAAAAACGCACAAGACACACGTTTGTGTGTTGTCTTTATGAATCGCAAATGAATTAAAATTGTGTAGAAATCCATTTCTTCGTGGAGATTAAAATCTGCGAGGCGGCATATCTCTACGGGGACCGGGACCAGAGTAACTAAAAAGTCAATATTTTATATTATATTATGTCGAATGCTTGACCCACGGAACAAGCGCATTCCAATCATAATTTCAACAGATTGTCTACCACTCTACCGTTTCTGATCGATTTCAATATTATTCAAATACAAATAATTTATTGTGAGTCATTTTATCGTGTGTGCGGTTACCAGTCGTTGTTGGTGGAAAATACATCACATAAGATATTTTTTGCAGTTAAACAAAAAATCAGACGGGTCACTTAATCAAATATGAATGAATTTTAGAACCGAAACGTTGAGTTTGATAATACATACGTTGAGTCTTCAAATTACAGGAGACGTCAAAAAACGATTAATAGCGCAAAGAACTCCGATATTTAAAAAAAACATCCTGTACTTTTTAATATGTAAATAATTTGAGACTGGAATGCAAATAGTCGTAATTGATCCGTAGTTAAACGCTTGTATTAGACGCAAGTTTAAGGCGCAATTTGGTTTAATAGCGCAAAAACTGTCCCAAACTGAATCCGTTTGAAAGTATTTGAAGTAACTCACCCGCGGTTGGCCATTGGGGCGTTGTAGTTGTCGTAGCCGGCGTTCCTGGGGGCGTCGTTGTAACCACCGCCGCCGCCACCCCTACAAGAACAGCTGATTGTATTTTCAAAGATTTTAAAGATTGCATCTAAATTTTTGAGATTTATATATGGAAAGATTTAATAAACTGAAAAGAAGATTTTGTTACAGATTTTGAAGATTGTTTGTATTTTAATAAGGATTGCTAGGGTTGAAACACACTTTCGATATAAATACTCACTAGCTCTCGCACTCATCCATCTTATCTTATCTCATCCAGCTTCAACTTTATATTGTGAACCGTAACTTACATTGGTTTTGGCGGCACGTCACGCCTACTGTACATATCGGGCTGGGGCCGGCGGTCGTAGCCCTGGCTCATGGGTGCCATGGGGGAGCTGCCCTGGGGATCCATGAGGGGCCGGCGGTCCGGGAGCATGCCGCGTCGCTCGTCCATCATGCCACCGCCGCCGCCACGGTCGCTCAGTGGTCCACGGCGTTCACCCATCAAACCCCTGCACAACACACAATGCATTCGTAAAATTCAAATAGCTAGAACCCTGCGCGAAGTACGAATTCTCGTCTTAGAGAGAGAAGCATAGATGATAAACTACGCTACTGTCTGTTCTACTAAACATCAGCTTCAATATCTGTTATTCTCATGTTGACATTCGTAGTGTTTTGCTTCGTGTAACCCTGCGAATTTTGTAATTGATTGTGATTGAGTTATATTTTAGTTTTGTTTGAAAATTAAGTGAAGTGCAGCGCAGCATATACTCGCTAGCTTCGCTTTTGTAAAACGGACAGTTGTACATGACAAGCTCTGCCTTCTCGCGCAGTCCAGGGTCCTAGCTATTTGAATTTTACTCTACCATTAACACAATTATAGAATACAGTGGAATCTAACCACTTCGTGCAATCAACGGAGATATTCTACTACATTTAAGACGATCAGTGCTCAGCTACAACCGTCCGAGTGCGATTTTACAATTTATCGAACTAAATACGAGCATTTACATTTTCTACTCTCAAGCACTGTCAATGTTTGTATTTAGTTACATGAAAACGTAAACATAAAATGCAGCTTTTATAATATTAACTACTGCAAGACTGTTTTTAAAGTGTCATTATTCATTAATCAAAACATGCTGCAGTCGCGTTTCGATATTTCGCTTAGTTTTCGATTTTTCCAATTCTCAACTTGGATGCATATCTCAATAGACTATTGTAATTGAAATTGTCTAACCTGTCGTCATAAGGTTTCCTATCGTCCATCATGGGGCGCCGCTCAAACGGAGGCCGCTGGTCCATGGGCGGCTGCCTGTCACTCATCATGGGCCGGCGGTCCTCGGGGTACATGCTCCTGTCGTCGTGGTACATCCTATCATCGCCGCCAGGCCCCATGTAGCCACCAGCGTCGTACCGCCTGTCTTCGGGGTATCCGCCCCGCCGGTCATCCATGTACGGCCGTCTGTCCGGTCCGTTGCCGAAACCATCGCTCATCCCACGCGCCGGGGGCATGCTCCCACGGTCGTAGCCACCGCCTCGGCCTCCACCGAAGCTGCTGCCGCCCCCTCTCGGTGGGCCCCGACGATCGAAGTCGCCGCCGTCTCGCATGTAGGGCCCTCCGCGGTAGTTGTCACGGTTGTTGCGCATTGGACCGAAGCCGTTGCGGCCCCCACGACCACCACCACCGCCGCCGCCATCGCGTTGGGGCGGAGGCTTCACGCGACCCTTCTCTACGGATATACGTGACCCTTTGAAGGTTGAATTGTTCAACTCGTCAATCGCTTTGAATGCGAGTTGTTTGTTTTCTAAGTGAAGGAATCCGCATCTGTTTACAACATCGCACTCGGCTACTTCTCCATATGGCGCAAATAATTCTTGCAGTTCTTGTGTTGTTGTTCCTGGCGGTAAACTGCCAACGAACACTTTAGTTGTGGTCGCTGAACGCCGATTCTACAAGTTTAAAAGAATGTTAAATGTAAGCTGGTTATTTATGTTGTAAATATATTACCATTGTCAAACGTTCCTTATAAAAATATATTAGTATATACTACTAAACAGTAAACACAGGAATTACAGCCGGCAGAGCGTCACACGATTAAAATGGCGGTAGTAACATTCTTCTTTTACTTAACCATACAACAACAAAAAACAAAATTCCCTGTTATCAACATTTAATTTATTTATATAAATATTTAATTTTATTATAAGTTCAATTAAAACGTTACATTATATTAATTAAACTGTAATTAGACAATATTGAATAAATATATATTTTAAATAAATAAATTACAATATATATTTTAGTTCTAGACTTAGTAGGTAGGTGTCACCACCGTCCAAAAGATTGGAGCTGTCAAATATTGTAACGTTTTTAAATAAAATATAATAATTTTAATAAAATATTACATTGAATAATATAAATGGCTCAAAGTGTAGTAAAACAAGTTTTTAGGCAGTCTTTTAAAACGGTAGAAAAGGACCTGTTACGATGGTTCCCGGGTCATATGGGCCGAGGAGTTAAACAGATGCAACAAAAATTAAAATTAGTAGACTGTATTATTGAAGTACATGATGCTAGAATACCACTATCTGGCCGAAACGCTGATTTTAAGTACACCGTTAGTGGCTTAAAACCACACATACTAGTTTTTAATAAAAAGGACCTCATTGATAAAAGTATCATTCCAGCAATAGAAAACCACGTTCAGAAAGAAACGAATCATGTTTTCTTTACAAACTGTAAAGACCATCGAGACAGCAGTTATAAAAAGATTCTACCCTTAGCAGAAGACCTTATACTTAATTCTGATCGATACAATAGAACTCATTCACAAGAATTCAACTTAATGATTATAGGAGTTCCAAATGTAGGCAAATCATCTTTAATCAATTGTTTAAGAAACCATCATTTAAAAAGGGCAAGAGCGTCACCAGTTGGGGCTTCGCCTGGTATAACAAAAAGTGTTTTAAACCGAATAAAAATATGTGACGAGCCACTAGTATATTTATATGACACTCCAGGAATTTTAACACCAAATATTAATAACATTGAAGCAGGTTTAAAATTAGCTTTATGTGCTACTCTTCAAGATCATTTAGTAGGAGTTACAATAATAGCAGACTATTTATTATACTGGTTAAATAAAAATAATAAATTCAAATATGTTAAACATTTTAATTTAAGTAATGCATCAGACGATATTATTGAAGTTTTAATCAAAATAGCAAAACAACTAAATAAAACTAAGAAAATAAATATACAAGGGCAATATATGATTAGGCCAGACATAGATTCAGCTTCTCAGCATTTTATAAAAGCCTTCAGAAGCGGAGAATTAGGAAAAATAATGTTGGATAAAGATCTTATTCAGATGTAAAGAATTTTATACAAAGAGTGATTAAACAATAAATAGTTTTTTGTAGTTTCTTATCGTTTTTGCATGCAAATCACACTTCATGACTATGAATTATTTTTATCTGCATCGTTGACAGCATACAAACGACTTAACCTACGCATTACAAAAATGGCTTTGAGGAAAATTGGAGTGACTTTAGGAAATTTGTACCTGAATAAATTATCATATTTTCCAAAATCAACCAGGTATGAATTAACACGCGTCTAATTTAATTCTTTGTTATGTATGTCAGTTGTAAAGAGAAAGTTCTACTATCACTCAGACAGATTTTTATACATTTCTATTAATTTAATTTATACTTACATTATTATAAAATTTAAATAAATGTTTGCTAGATTAACATTTTACCCAACATTAATTTATAATGTTTTTATGGAAAAAGTGTCCACCAGAAAATGGTACGATAGAATAGACGAAAATGTAATTTTAGGAGCTTTACCTTTTCCTAGTCTCACTAAAAAGGTATGTAACATTATTTATCAGTTTATTAACAGTGACTCATTATTATTGTCATTGTTGTAACTTTATGTGAAATTTTTACTTGAAACTGTACCACACAGAGTGGGCTTTAAATTATTTGAATTTTGTTCTAGTTAATAGAGGAAGAAAATGTAAAGGCTGTAGTTTCTATGAATGAAGATTATGAGCTATGGCTTGCAAACGATGGAAAGGTAATTAAAATACTTTTAGTTTAAACTTAATTACATTTTTTGATATTGTAGAAATGGAAAGATCTGGGTGTAAAATTTCTTCAATTATCAACAACAGACATTTTCGCAGCTCCTTGCCAGAAGAAATTAATTCTTGGTGTTTCTTTTATGAATGAAATCATATTAGAAGACAAAAAGTCAACTATTTATGTGCATTGTAAAGCAGGGCGCACGAGAAGTGCCACGTTAGTAGGATGCTATTTAATGCAGGTAATTTATGCTAAAAAATAAGCCACCGCCTACATTATTGATAAGAATAATCATTGTAGCAAAACAGCTGGAATCCGGAGCAAGCAGTCGATTTAATGAGAGCCAAGCGTCCGCATATATTACTTCATACTGCCCAATGGCGAGCTTTAGATCAGTATTATAATTATTTAAATAATCCAAAGAATGAACCAATAACAAGTTGATTTTATTTTTATTATAACTGTTCTACAGAAAAACATGATGTAGCACATTTGAAAAATAAATTATTTAATATACAATACTCATAATACTTGATGTTTCTATTCTGTAGGTTCTTCGCGGTTCCCACCCTTAATAGACCACAACATTTTGATGGCTCGAGTGATTCCAATATCGTTGTAGTTGAAGTATAGCAAACCTGTCATAGTAAAAATAGAAATAACGTAAACTCCTAAACGGGCAATACTAGCAACTGTGTTTCCAACAAGAACTGGACGAATGTAGTCTACTATAATAGCCTCCGTGCCCCAGTGCATGTGCACAGACACAGCCACAGCTAGAATGTTGTCACAGATTGGCCCCCCGACTATAAAAGAAATCGGAATGAGGCCCAACAGCGAAGCGGCAAGCACTCTCTCAAGGGTCCAAATCAACGAGTGAGAAAACATACGACTTTGTGTTTGAGTAATCACGGCATTGTTGTATTTCTTTGCTTCCTGCACTTGTCGGTTAAAGGCAGAAAATTGTTTGGCAACAATTGGAGTAATCACCAATTGCGAATTTTTCAGTTGTACACTTATTAGCTTTGAGACAGCACTGTTGAGGACTGTAAAATTATATTATTACATAATAATCATTTGAGTAATGCCAGATTTTTGTACCTGGAAGTCTGCGGGATCCGTGCATACAAATAGACAGGGCCATAATTTCGTTAGTAATTTGCACTTCGTTTAGTAACAATTAATCGTATTTATTTACTATCTAAATAAATATTTTAAAACATCAAGACAAGAGCAACCAGAATGAAGTTTTTTCAGTCGAAACAAAAATTACTCGAATTCCCCCAACTGGATCAAAAAGAAAAGTAACTAAATTGAATGACGAAGCTTGTATGATCACTAAATACAAGATTCATTTGACGTTTAGATTTCAAAGTGTTGTTTGTGAATAATTGTACATAATATGACATCTTTAGAAGATAAATCAATTTGGGAAGATGGGGAAGATTCCCTGGGCGAAGAAGTTCTTCGTATGGGTACAGATGAGGTCATGAACCGCACTCGGCTTTTAGACAATGAAATTAAAATTATGAAGAGCGAAGTAATGCGAATCAATCACGAACTGCAGGCTCAGAACGAGAAGATTAAAGAGAACACAGAAAAAATTAAGGTGAGTTCATTGTACAAACATTTGTAATAAAATTTTGACTAAACACAACATGCTTTTCCAGGTGAATAAAACTCTTCCCTACTTAGTTTCAAACGTAATTGAATTATTAGATGTTGATCCTCAAGAAGAGGAGGAAGATGGAGCAGTAGTAGACCTAGACGCACAAAGAAAAGGAAAATGTGCTGTTGTAAAAACATCAACAAGACAAACATACTTTCTACCAGTCATCGGCCTCGTAGACGAAGAAAAACTAAAACCAGGCGATCTTGTAGGCGTAAATAAAGACTCATACTTAATTTTGGAAACATTACCAGCAGAATACGACGCCCGCGTCAAAGCAATGGAAGTAGATGAGCGTCCAACTGAACAGTACTCAGACATCGGCGGTCTGGACAAACAAATTCAAGAACTCATTGAAGCTGTTGTGCTTCCAATGACACACAAAGAAAAATTCTTGAACTTGGGCATCCACCCGCCAAAGGGAGTCTTACTTTATGGCCCTCCAGGAACCGGCAAAACTTTATTAGCTCGCGCGTGTGCTGCCCAAACTAAATCCACTTTCTTAAAACTTGCTGGACCTCAATTAGTTCAAATGTTTATTGGCGACGGAGCGAAGTTAGTCAGAGACGCGTTTGCGTTAGCAAAAGAAAAATCCCCTGCTATTATTTTCATCGATGAATTAGACGCGATTGGAACAAAACGTTTCGATTCCGAAAAGGCCGGCGATCGTGAAGTACAGCGTACTATGTTAGAATTACTAAATCAACTTGACGGATTCAGTTCAACAGCTGATATTAAAGTTATAGCTGCTACTAATCGCGTAGATATTCTCGATCCAGCATTGTTGCGCTCAGGTCGTTTAGATCGTAAAATTGAATTCCCGCATCCGAATGAGGAAGCCAGAGCTAGAATCATGCAAATTCATTCGAGAAAAATGACAATTAATCCCGATGTTAACTTTGAAGAACTGTCCCGGTCGACTGATGATTTCAACGGCGCTCAATGTAAAGCAGTTTGTGTTGAGGCTGGAATGATTGCTTTAAGGAGAAACGCAACAGCTGTGACTCATGAAGACTTCATGGACGCGATAATGGAAGTGCAAGCCAAGAAGAAAGCTAATCTGAATTACTATGCTTAAGATATTTATATAAATGTACTTGATTTCTTAGAATAAATTTGTTTAACAATCATAGTTTATTTTTTCTTAGACTAATACAGGAATTTTACACATTTACTTACAATAATCTATGTACATGCGCTTAATCAAGTCTTATTATTAAACAGTGAAATCAGCCCGTTGAAAAAATGTGCAAAAGATGCTAAAATAAATATTTTTACAAAACTGCAATACTACTATGGGATCAATATGTTGATATAAAATTACAAATATGTCACAATAACATACCGTGCATCATCAATTCTGTTACTTTGCCAAGAGAAAAATTATTATGTATAGTATATACTCATTTAATAAATAAAAACAATAAAAAATGTTCTACCTTTCTCTAGAAAGTAACAGAAGTCATCTGCCCACCGGAATTAAGCGCACCTGATTGTTTTACTCAGTCACACACACGTCACTTGCTGCGGGGTCAGGGTCAGTGCTGTATGGGGCCCTGCGGTCGCCTGAAGTACACGATGAGCCCCAGAGCGCCCGACAGCGCCGTGATCAGGTACAAGTCCCAGTTCGACCCGAAAGTTTCATTAAAGTTGAATAAAGTTGTTACTGATCCCTACAGAAACATTCATTATGTGGCGCCAAAGTGATAGCTGACAATACCAAATTGACACTGGTAAATGTCAAAGTGACAGCAGTCAGTGAGTGACGTTTAAAAATCTAGATTTTTATTGCATTTATTATAAGTTATAGATATAATACGAGCTATATGTAAATTAAATTAAGTAATAATATTGAAAGCGCAAATATTTACAATATTTTCATCTACCGATTGACAGACTTTTAAAAAAATTATATTATTTGGGTTCAGTAGGGTCAAAAACGTGAAAATTCATCAAAATCACGATTACAATACTTCCCCTATTATATATAGACCGGGGAAGTAAAAAGAGATTATAGAAAATTCTTACCTCTTGAAGTGATTGAAGTCTGAACATGAACGACAATTTGAACAGAGCTAAGGCTACTGGTACTTTGGCATCAGGGTTGGTTTCAGCTGCTAAATCATAACATCTCTTAGCCAGATGCATATCTCTCTGCATTCCTAATCCTTGTTCATGCATGTATCCTAGATTGAACATTGCTTGCGCATTGTGCTGTTGTTCAGACGCCAGGCGGTAATGAGACGCCGCTGTTTCATAATCCACAGATGTTCCTAACCCGTAGTAATAATAATCACCCAGTTTTACCTGTAAATAAATAATTAAATGTTTTGTTTATTAAGCTATGCAATGAAATACCTGTGCCGCGGAATATCCTTGCGCGGCGGCTCTGCCCCAATAAAGCAGCGCCCTGGAGAAACTTTCTTTAGTGGTAAACATTCTTACTTCAGAAGTATCGAGCAAAAATGCTGCATTACTTTGTGCAACTTCATAACCTAATTCCGCAAGTAAACTGTACTGAACGAATGCTTCATTGTATTTGCCGTCCCTGTAGTCGTTATGAGCCTTAAATTTGTGTAAAATAAATATTGGATATTATAGTATTATTGTTAGTTATGTACCTGCATGAGTAATTCGCCCCATTTGCCCCGTTCAGCAACGTTCTTAAACAGTTCAACGGCTGTGGGACAAGACCGCATCATTCCTGTGCCAGCGGCATGCATTTGCCCCAAGTTGTAATAAGCCAAGACATGCCCACTTTGAGAAGCTAAACTGAAATATTTATTTGCTAATTTGTAATCTTTTCGGACTCCTAAGCCGCCTAAAAAATAAAGGGTTCTTAGTTACGGGATGTTGTGAGAGAACTGGTTGCTTGGTAATCAGAGATATTTTGTCTAATTATTGTTTTCAATTGTTGATATAAACAAATTGTTGATAAAACTTTTCCAGCATCAAAAACTGTAAGTAATTTATTGATTTTTAATAAATAAACTCACCAAAATACATATTTCCGAGCTGCAATTGTCCGTCCACCCAACCTTGATCGGCAGCGGCCGAAAAGTACTTCAATGCTTTGTTGTAATCTTTTTCAACGCCGCGGCCGTATAAATACATCAGTCCTAAACCGCTCTGACCAACCGGGTTTCCTAAATCCGACGCCTTTTTAAAATATTTCAACGCTGTTTCATTATCTTGTTTAATATCATCACTTCCATCCAAATAAATTTTTCCTAAATATGCCATCGCTATTGCATTACCGGCATTTGCTGCTTGTGTGAAGTAGTGCATTGCTTTTTGATAATCTAGTTCGACTCCTCTACCGCCTTGATAGTGTAATTGTCCTAAACCAACCTTAAAATATATAAATATTATAATTAATATCAGTACGTAAACAATGAAATGATACAATACCTGAGCTTGTATGTCTCCTTTTTCGGCCAATAACTGATAATATTCAATCAAATCATTGTCTAAAATTCCTGTTGTATATCCGTTTTCCAATTCATCTAATAGTCGGACTCTTTGCACAGCAGTTCCGCCAGAAAATGATACAGCTTGACCGACTAGCAATAAATTTATTAATATTTTGTTTAAAATGCTTGAAATAATTTTACCTTTGTTCGCAACATGTCTGTAAAAGTCCAAAGCTTTTTCGCAACTTGGAGAAACGGTAACTCCCGACCAATATCGATATCCGAGGACCATTTGTGCCCAGCTGTTTCCGCCTAAAGCTCCTAAAGTGTAGTGCACCAGAGCTTTTGCTTGGTTTACATCAGTAACGAAACCAGTTGCGTATAAAAAACCCATGCCCATGTGTCCTTCTGGATGACCTTTTTCTGCTAATTCGTGAAATGTTAATTTAGCAGACATTAAGTTTTGTTTTAAAGGATTTCCAAATAATTCTGCCCAAGCTATCAAAGCTTTTGCGTCCAAATTCCCCATTTCTGAAGCTTCGCCCAGTAATTTATACGCTGCTTTTTTATCTGGTCGGGTTTTATTTAATAACATCATAGCTGATTCATATACTTTTTTTGCTAGAAAATAAAAAAATGCAGACTCATGTATTATGTAAATTATTCTGTTTACCTTCTAGTTCTTCTGATGTTAATATTTTTTCTGGAATTGGTTCTAAAACTGGTGGCATTTCGTCTTCATCGATAGAATGTTCAGATTCCGAGTTATCAGAGATGATTGTATATTGAATACCTCCGATTTCTTGAACCATTTTTTGAAGCCACTTGGCCTGTTTAATCATCAATATATCTGCTGATTCAGTCGATTCCTCAGTTTCGGTATTGTCACCTTTTCTTCTGTCACGTTCTTTGGATAAATCTGGCGCTGGAACAACTTTAAGAGCAGAGACTTCGCTCTCATTTTCATCGTAAACTTTAGAAATGTATTCTTTGTCGTCTGCTCTGGTTTCATCTTCTTCGTGTTGTTTTTTATTACTCGGCGGACCCTGAACACTACTTTCTAACGTATTTACACAAATGAGGAATGTAAAAAGTATGATGAAATATGTTTTATGCCGCATTTTGTCTGAAAAGTTCACAAAAATGTAAATGTTTAGTTTGAGAGATAATCTAAATTACATACGTGTCCTCAAAACGTCATGTGTTGAAAAACTGACTGTAATGAATTACATATCGAATGGTGAATTTATTGCGAGCAGTATAATACGTTAATTTAACATTTTATACGGGTTTTTGATATGTTTCACGTTATTACAAATAATTTTATTATAAAATGACTATTTCACTACCGATTGACAACTAAATCGATCTGAACATAGTCCAATTTCAAAACCATAAAGATAAAACTACATGTCATAAACAACTATAATTTAATTTTTGTATTTACATCAACATGTTATTATTGTTTAGCATACAATTAAGATTACATAACACTATATTTAAATAATTAATTATAGATTTAGAAAGCTTGTACAAAAGTAGCTAATTTCACATTAATAACCAAATAAAAATATAACCTCATTAAATAATATCAAAATGACAGAGGATATAAAAACAACTCAAATACAAGAATTTAAATTAGAATCGGACTGCGAATTACGTTTCGAAGTCGAATCTAAAAATGAAAAAGTTACCTTAACATTAAAATCCGGTTTTGCGGAAGTGTTTGGCACCGAATTAGTAAAAGGCAAACCATATGAATTCACAGCAGGGGCTAAAATAGCCGTTTTTTCTTGGCAAGGATGCGTTGTAGAACTACGAGGCAAGACAGACGTGAGTTACGTCGCCAAAGAGACCCCAATGGTCATGTATTTAAATTGCCACGCAGCTATAGAACAGCTACGAAACACAGCTGAACGAGACAACACAAGGGGGCCCATCGTCATGGTAGTCGGTCCGTGCGATGTCGGAAAGTCTTCCGTATGCCGCCTTTTGTTAAACTATGGGGTCCGCATGGGGCGCAGGCCTATTTTAGTTGATTTAGACGTTGGCCAAGGCCAGATTTCTGTTCCTGGAACAATCGGGGCTTTGTTAATCGAAAGACCTGCTACAATCGAAGAAGGATTTTCTCAGGAGGCACCACTAGTTTTTAATTTCGGCCACAAAACTCCTGGTGTTAATATTGCGTTGTACAAAATGCTGGTCAATAGATTAGCAGATAAAGTTACAGAACGAATGGAGGCCAACAAAAAAAGTAACTATTTACTTATTCGATGATATTTTAACATTGGTCATTACTCAAGAGAATAAAAGTTTATCGTAAACATTCGACTGAGTAATTGCCATGTTAAACTCGAGTATAGTACCATATTTTAGCCATGATTATACTAAATAATTTACTAATTTTATATTAAATTTGCGCTGACAGCTGTCATAAATCTTTTATTTTTGAAATTTGTGCACGTTACCTAGTAACGAATGTTTATGTTTCAACAATGCTTTTAATACAAGAAATTCCCTTGGCCAAAAGCTCTAATACAATAAGTTTATATATTTTATTATTCACTGCAAACAATAATAGAATGAATGTTTTATTCAATAGTCGTAGGTCATATAATTGATTTAATTGTTTTTTAGCTAAAGCCTCGGGTGTAATAATAAATACCTGTGGATGGGTAAAAGGCGGTGGATATCAGCTGATACTTAACGCATCAAAAGCTTTTGAAGTCGATGTTATTTTAGTATTAGATCAGGAAAGATTATACAATGAACTAGTTCGCGATATGCCTACTTTTGTTAAAGTCGTATTTTTAGCTAAAAGTGGCGGTGTAAGTTTAAACTCATTAATAACTTTCCTTATTTTATTTATGAAACATTTTCAGGTTGTCGAGCGCAGCCAAAGCGCCCGAGCCGAAGCGCGAGACAATAGAATCCGCGAATATTTTTACGGGAACAATAAAATTCCACTTTATCCACATTCGTTCGATGTAAAATGGAGTGAAATTAAAATATTTAAAATAGGGGCCCCGGCTCTACCTGACTCGTGCATGCCCCTGGGAATGAAGGCAGAAGATCACCTGACGAAGTTAGTGGCAATGCAGCCCGGCCCAGGAATTTTACACCATTTACTTGGAGTTAGTTTTGCTGAGAATGCCGATGATGATGTCATACAAACCAACGTAGCTGGCTTTGTTTGCGTGTAAGTTAACTATTGTGTTGAATTGTTGCAGTAAGTTAATTGTTGTATTTTTAAGGACGAATGTCGATGCCGAACGACAGACTATTACGATTTTAGCTCCACAGCCGAGACCTTTACCAAATACTATTTTATTGCTGTCTGAACTGCAATTTATGGATACGCACTAATATTTTTCTACTAATATTTAACAATAAATGTTGTATTAATTTGTAAATATATACTTTTTTAAATAAAGATAAAACAAACATTATTTTGAATATCATAAATTTGACATTGACATTAATGTCTGAGGTTAGGTCGTTAAGTTTGAAAAGTGTTTTAAAAATAGTTTTAACAAAGTCATAATAAAAAATGACACGTTTTAATATCAGAAATGCATATTTTTATAAGAAAATACATACAAAAAGTTATAAAGCAAAAGATAATACTGATATTAATGAAGTTTTATCTACAAATGTTCGGCAAAAGTTCCTCGATTATTTTATTAAAGAAAATGATCACAAATACGTTCGTTCAAGTCCTGTGATGCCTTTCTGCGATCCTACTGTCGCATTTGTGAACGCCGGAATGAATCAAGTATTATTTTTAAAGGGTTTCAATATTTATTTTCTGTAAATAACCTTACTTTTTCTGTAGTTTAAAAGTATATTTTTGGGGCAACAAGATCCTTTATATACTAAAATAGCAAATACACAAAAATGTGTAAGAGTTGGAGGAAAGCACAACGATTTAAATATTGTCGGGAGCGATGGATATCATCACACATTTTTTGAAATGTTGGGTAATTGGTCTTTCGGGGACTATTTTAAGGTAGAATTCATTTATGATATAAAAAGCAGTTTAATATGTCTAATTTTATAGAAAGAAGCATGTGAACTCTCATGGAATTTATTAACAGGCCCTTATGGGCTCAATCCAAATGCTCTTTACGTAACATATTTTGCCGGTAACAAACATTTAAATTTAGGTCCAGATTTGGAATGCAAGGATATCTGGAGATCTCTAGGGTATGAGAATAATTCAAATACATAATTATATTAATTTAAAACATAATTATTACTCCAGTATTCCAGATGATCATATTTTACCCTTTAGTTCCGAAAATTTCTGGGAAATGGGAACCGTAGGTCCGTGTGGACCCTGCACTGAAATTCACATCGATCACACGGGAAAAATGAACAGACAAAGGGATGTAAATAGAAACTTACCTGATTTAACAGAACTTTGGAACATTGTTTTCATTCAGTATAATAGAAATGTAGATGGAAGTATTAATTTTTTACCCAAGTGCCATATTGACACTGGAATGGGCCTAGAAAGATTGACAGCTATTCTACAAGGCAAGACAAGCAATTATGATACAGATATATTTAGCAATTTATTTGAATGCATTAAAAAAGTATGATTTAATAACACACATTTTTATTGAATCATTGTTGATTATAATTTTTTTCAGAATTGTCCAGGTTTACCAGATTATTCTGGGACATTTTCTAATAATCAAAATGATATCGATACGGCGTACAGAATATTAGCAGATCATTCTAGAATGATTACAGCTTGTTTAGCAGATGGAATGATTCCAGAACAAAAGTATGTATTAACAATTATAAATACAATTAAACCATTAATTGTACTATATTTTGTAGCCAAAAGTTACGGCGAATATTAAGAAAAGCAATGTTAATATCTGAAACAGTGTTTAAAAAAGATGAAGGTTTATTATGTGAACTCACCAAAACAGTTTCTCAAAATTTGGGTGACATTTTTCCTGAAATGCACAAAAATTTAGCACAGGTATTAGTTACTGATTTATTAAATACCGTTCCAATAAAAAAATAATTTTATAGGTTCAACAAATCATTTCGTACGAAGAAGATGTTTATAAATCTATCAGAACTACAGCTACGAAAGAATGGCACAAAATATTACAAAAGGAGCCGAAATTAAATAACTTAAATATTCTAGAAATGCCTGGTTTGGTGACAGCTTACAACGAATTAATCTCATTAAATAATAATACAATTCTGCCAGAAATTGCGTTTAAAATGTATGACACATACGGTTTAGACGAAACTACTTTAACTTTATTATCAAATGCATTAAATTTAAACTTTGATGCGCGGGACCTCAAACGACAATTAGAATTGGCGAAAAATAGAACTAAAGAGAGTTATTTATCAGTTGATCATCTACAAACGATATCGCAATATTTAAAAAAAAATATCGAGAAAACTGACGACAGTTTTAAATATAATTATCGCTTTAACAAAAATACGTACGAATTCAACGAAACATACGTTAAAGTATTAAGTATTATACAAGATAATAAACTAGTAGATAAACTACAAGGCAATGTAGAATGTTATTTAGTTTTAAACCGAACAAATTTATATTCCGAAGCTGGCGGACAAATATCAGATACCGGCGACATTCAATTTGCCAATACACAGTTCAAAATAACTGAAACTCAAAATATTGGCGGATATATTTTACATAAAGGTGCTTTAAGTAATCCGAAAGATAGTTTAACTATAGGAGAAACTGGTACAATATCAATAGACACAAATAATCGCTTGAAACTTATGATAAATCATACAGCGACGCACTTATTAAATGCTGCACTTAAAAAAATGTCTAAAGGTGTAACGTGCCAAAAATCAAGTAAAGTTACACCTGATTTGTTAACATTTGATGTTGGAATATACAGTAAAAAATTATCAATGGATGATATTGAAAACGTTGAAGAATTAATACGTAAAGTTATCAAAAAATCTGTTCAGGTGCAAATAAAAGAAATAAATAGTCAACAATTATTAAGTTTAAATAATGTTACATTAGTTCCTGGCGAAATCTATCCAGACATTGGTATCAGATTAATCGAAATTGAATCTGAAGGTTTTCTGTCACGGTACGATATAGAATATCTTAAAAATATTTATAATAAATAATTTATTTGCAGAGAGCCATGCTGTGGAACGCATGTTTTAAACACATCACACATAAAAGACGTTTGTGTCGTTAATTTAAAGTCATTGGGGCGCAGCACTAGTTCTTTATCGGTAGTCAGCGGGGACCGCGCAATTTTAGCCCGAAAAAATGGAGATCAAATATTGAATGAAGTTTTAAAGCTTGAAAAAAGTTTAAAACATACTTCCGAGACTGATGTCACCGATAATACTATAAATAAATTAAGACAAAAATTAAATAACAATTTAAAAGATTCTATTCTTCCAGTTACTGTAAAAGCAAAATGTATTAAAACTTTGAACGAAATCAGTAAGCAACTGAAAGACAGCGAACGAGATTCATTAAAGTATGTTTAGCTATTAAATGAATTATTTTTTATTGATATATTTGTGTTTTTTCCAGACATTTTGTTGATTTAGAAATGGCATCAGTTCTAGAAATAAACAGCAACAAATCTAAAAGTAATCAGCCGTATATCGTACACTTTTTAGGCTGCTCTAGCATTTTAGATAACGTTCCACTATCACGAGCGACTAAAATATGCTCAGAGGTTCCTGTAATTGTTATTTCATACTCTGATGAGATTGCGAAAGCAAGATGTTGCGTTCCAAAGGTAATGAGCAAAATAACCCAATGTCGCAACCAAATAAATGAGTTTATGTTTGACGAATTGATAATTTTAATTACTGGAATTTTTATTTGTAGAGTGTGGCCTCCGAACAGTTCAATGCCGATTTATGGCTCAACGAAACAGTGTCAAAAGTATTTAAAAGCATAAATTCGGTCCCCAAGGGACAAGGTTCTAAATTAGTTTCTAATATGAAAGCGAAAAGAATCAACAAACATGAATGGGAGTCTTGTTTAGACGAGGCTTGCAAGGCAGCAAAGAAATTCGCGGATGAAAATTTGTAACTCGAGATATACAACCAATTCTTTTATTACAAACTAAGTAAAATATACAACGCACAAGATCAAATAACAGCGGTTATCATGTTATTGTACTTATATTGCTGTTGATTATTGTACTTATAAATAAATAGAAAACAATATTTTATTATTAATACAAAACTGGAATGCCCCAACAGAATGTAAACGTTTGATGCAATAAAGTTATTACAAAAATAACAAATCTCAAATAATATCATAAAGAGTAATAGTCGATTTAAAAAATTCTATTCTAGATTACAGCTATGTAACAATGAAATAAACAAATATACAGTCTTGTTTGAATTATTTGTGCGTTAGTCTATCACAATGAAATGAATTGTTACTCCGAGATTATAATTATTATTATAGTGCAATTAACCCAAAAATTATAATGAGCTGCATTAGAAAAATACTATTGTCACTTAAAAAAAACCCTGTACTGGTGGAAAAATTAGCTGCGTCTTTTGTTGACCTGAGAATACTTTAATAAACGGTTTGTATTGTTTAGACTTTAGGTTTTGGCACTGCGTTTTCTTTAACAGGCACAGCTTTCGGTGTTTCTACTTTTTGATTGGATGGCTTTTCCGTAGTCGCTTGTTTCTGAGTCACAGGCTTCTGATTGGACGGAGTTTCCTTCACAGGAGCAGGCTTTGACTCTTTGACAGCAGGTTTTGTTTCTTTTACAGGTGCAGGCTTAGGAGGCGCTGATTCTTTGACAGGCGCAGGTTTTGTTTCTTTAATAGGTGCAGGTTTAGGTGGCTGGGATTCTTTGACAGGTGCAGGTTTTGTTTCTTTAACAGGTGCAGGTTTAGGTGGCTGTGATTCTTTGACAGGTGCAGGTTTTGTTTCTTTAACAGGTGCATGTTTAGTTGGCGGTGAGTCTTTGACAGGTTTTGTTTGTTCTTTAACAGATGCAGGTTTAGGTGGCTGTGATTCTTTGACAGGCTCTTGTTTAACTGTCTCTTTGACAGAAGCAGGTTTAGGCGGTGTTTGTTTCTGAGAAGTCGGCGCTTGTTTCTGAACGACTGGAGCCTCTTTTACAGGCTCTGGTTTGGGGGCTTGAGTCGGTTTTGGAGCTTGAGTTGGTGTAGGTGGAGTAGGTTTCCGTATTGGTATTCCACGTTTATTTCTCAAATGTTCCAATCCAACTTTAGACAACGGTGTTTTACCAATGTAGTTATTAAAAGGTGAGCCTAAATACAAATGATCGTCGAAAATGAATGCATCGCTGATACCTGCAATAGTTTTGTCCATTCCATGTAAAGATTCAATCAATTCTCCGTTTTTAGAGTAATGTAATACCGTAGCACGGTCAGGGAAGAAAATAGCCATAGTTTCGAAATGTCCAACCTGTTAAAACACCAATTAATCAACTATTCATTCTTGTACCAAATAAATCTTACCATATGAATACCCATTTGCGTGTACGTATTCGGATAGATATGATGTATAGTTTTGAAGCTGGCCTCAACGATTCCCATTATCCGCGCGGCTATTTGTCTAATCCATGGATGTGGTCCGATGATCTGGCTGATCAGTGGATGATCAGCATCTCTAGCAATAACTAGAGGTATAAAGAAGCCGTCTTGACCGTCAGAGTTGATGTTGTCAGGTACACCAGGTAATCCATCAGCGAATACGTCGTGTGTTCCGGCTTTGGGGCCCTGCAGATGGAAGCGGTAGACGCGACTGCGCGCACTTTCAGAAACAATGAGGAATTCTTCACCGGAAGATAACATCACACCGTTAGCGAGATGCAAACCGTCCATTAAGACTTTATTTTTCTTTTCTTTAGCGTTGTAGTGGATTAACCTACATATAAATCATTTTTAAATTCATAATAATTGTCTTTCTGTGTTAACGAGTACAAGAAGTAATTTATTTGTTTACAAGAAAGTGAAAGTCATGTTTGTATTTTTATCGATTAAAAAACATGTCAAATGTTAATCAACTTGCAATTTTTATGTGTATTTTGTATGCAGATAAAAAATATAAAATGAGATTAGAACTTGCCTGCCACTTCCATCGGCCAGCATTGAGAACACACCGTCTTCTAGTTTAAATTCTGAGGAAGAATCCGTCCAATAGAAATCACCATTCTCACTCAGGGTTAAAGAATTTGGAAACATTGGCTTTTTTCCTTCAATTTCTTCATCCATTGATACCAGTTGTGTTTTCGTACCTAATTTATGTAATAAATTAAGAATTTGTACGTAATATTAATGAATTAAATTATAAATAATTTGTTCTTACCAGTTTTCACATCGACTTTCCAGATTCCCATGTAAGCGTCAGCAACGAATAATGTTCCCTGTTTATCGAAATGAAGACCAAGAGGCCTTCCACAGATAGATTCTTCAGCATGACCTGCACACGGTTTGCCGAATTTTGCAATAGGAACAATGTGGCCATTAGATAACTTCACAATCTCGCCAGTGAATAAAGAACTGTATAATTCTCCGTCATATTCAGCAAATGCTTCAGCCCCTTTCAATTCGTTTTCATAAATACGTTCCACACCATTTAGCCGGTCGTTTATAGCTAGTTTACCTTTTAATTCTTGTGGGGGAGTTACTCTTAAAAATTAAGAACAATAATAGTACAAAACAAACTGATAAATGACAATGCAGTTCATAGTTTATCAATAAAATAAATTACGGTACAAAACTGGTTTATTTACGTATGTTTCTATGTAAATTATTTATTATAATAATGTAATAATCAATACTTACTTATAATGTGTAAAATTTGCGTTTGGAGGAATACTCGGCATAAAAAGAATTAAAAACAGCACCACTATAACCTCTACAATTCGTACCGTCAAAAATGATATGATCCCCATCGTTTATCTACATTGTTTCAAATAAATCATTAAGTTATGAATAATAAATAAATTTTATGTATTTAGTAACGTGTTTTACCTGATGACACGACAACGAGCTCCCACCTTTAATGCATTTACTTGTGACGTTGAAACGAGACTGCGATTGCGAATGCGAATGCGATGTGCCTGGCGACCAATATCTTAAGAAGTGACGTGACGACTGCCACTGCCATTGAGTGCTAATGACAACTCAAGAAAATTAAAAACAGCGGCGCTGTTCGCTGTATTACAAGTTCAAGGAAGCGTTTTTCTAAGCTTCAAATCCTTCCAATGATAACAGTGTTTATAAAATGCATTTGTAATCAATTTTCATAATTATAAGAATCTTATATGATTCCTTGACATTTATAGATAATCTCGTATATTTATGAAGATATTGAGTTGTATTGTACAACAAATTCAATCAAAAATAAATATACGTAAGAAAACCATCTTAGAAATTACTGGTTTTTATGATTTAGCAAGTTTTGGAACTGGGACGTTTGGTTTGGGTGGGATCTTTTTGGGATCATCTTGTTGACAGCTGCCATCTTTGGCAACTAAATTCACAGCTGGGAGTTTAACGCGATTCTCGGACTGTGCGTCTTTAAGTTTAAATTAGTCAATGTTAGTTAATAGTAACAAATTTTCAATTACTACACGATGGACATAGCAGGACCCACTAAAGTTGAACCCAGTGAAACTGAAGAAAAAGAGAAACCAGTAGGATGTGTACATTATAAACGAAAGTCAAAATTCGTTGTAAGTATATCAGAATTGATTGCTTTAATGAATGTGTACGCATTTGTGTGTTATATTTATAGAAATTTATTGTTTACCATACAAAATCTGACTTGTCATGAGCTTAACCTAACTTTAATGTCATTTACAGACTCCTTGCTGTAACAAAGTCTACACCTGTAGATTTTGCCACGACGAAAACGAAGATCATTCAGTGAATAGAAAAGAAGTGACGGAATTAATTTGCACACAATGTGAAACAAGACAAAAAGTCCAAGCCGAATGCCAGAATTGTGGCATTCGCTTTGGAAAAGTAAGTCCATCAGATTTGTCATCTACAGGAAGATAATTTACATATTTGTGTGTTTAGTATACATGTTTGGAGTGCAACCTCTTTGACGATGAAGATAAAAATCAATATCATTGTTCCGGTTGTGGCATTTGTCGCATTGGAGGAGCAAACCGTTTCTTTCACTGTGAAAAATGCAATATGTGTTTACCTGTTCAGTTAAAGAATGGGCACCGATGTGTGGAGAACGTTTCCAGGGCGAATTGTCCAGTGTGTCTTGAAGATATTCACACTTCAAGAATTCCTTGTCACATACCAGATTGCGGGCATTTATTACATAGGACTTGTTTCGAGCAGCTTTTACATTCAGGGCACTACGCGTGCCCCATTTGTCAGACTTCACTGCTAGACATGACCCAGTTGTGGAAGTATCTAGACAGTGAAGTGGCCATGACTCCAATGCCGCCCGAATACCGAAATTTTATGGTGGATATTCTTTGTAAAGATTGCCATAAGGTACATGCATATAATTCATTAAATAAATTTCTATTAAATTTTGCTTTTACTGACAGGAAAGCACAGTAAAATTTCATGTAGTTGGATTAAAATGTACTCATTGTGGTTCCTACAACACTTGTCGTGTAAATGGACAACCCAGTTCACTTCCGAATTCAGGTAAATATTAAAAACTAGTTCTGTTTGTAAATATTAATTAAATTCAAATGTATTATTAGATGCTCCGTCTGCCACAGAAGCTTCAGGCAGCGAAACGCCAAGTAGTGATCAAAATAATGACACAAATGGCGGAATATAGCAATCGCAATTGTAGGTGAATTCAATAACACATTGTTAATATTTTCATATGATTTTTATTAGGTTCAATGTATTGTTAATAAATTCTGAGGTAGCTTCTGCAATTTATACTCCTAAATGTGATATTTAGATCTGTAGTGGAACTGCTGTAACCGAGTTTTCAAGATGAGATTATTGTAAATATTATATTGTCATTTCGAGTGTAGAGGCTACTTTGGACGTACTTTAAAAAGTTTCATGTACTTTAAGAAATGTTATATAAATTCTTAGATACTTGAATATTATTAATATATTCAATGTTAAAATATCCTGACTCAGTATTTAGATTTAAATATTTTATTTTTGATGAAAATGCTAGAACATTTGCTGCTAATTATGGTAGCGCTATTTTAGTTGTATATCAGATTTAGTTTATAATATTGTAACATGCTTTTATAAATAAAAGTTATAAAATATTAACCATTTTCATATACAGGTTGGTGGAGTTGAAATGCGAACATAGGGAACATATATGACAATCGAACTTTCATGCCAGGGCCAGGTATCTTGATATATTTTGTAGTAGTGTCACAAAACGAATTAATGTGAATTTGTGTGGCAAAAAGAGTAATCAATAACAGAAATAATAATGAAATCTAAAAGTGCATGTAAACTTTCTCGTTCTGCTCGTACACATACATTATTATGCAAAGAAAATATTTTAATGAAAATAAAAATTTCAATAATATGACAGCTACTTTGACATTGACAGTACTTATTCCACGTATATATCAAGATGCCTAGCATGATAACTCCATTGTCATATATTTCCCTATGTTCGCATTTCACCTCCACCAACCTGTATATAAAATACACTTCAATACAATGCCTTTTGAAATGTTCTTATAATGCTTAATTTTTAAAAGCAACGATTTATTACAAATACAATATTTGTCATTTCATCATTATTAGTAACCATTTGATCTACTCAAATTTTACCACGTAAATTTTGATGTACAATAGTAGTTCATCAAAATGCTGTCAGATGGCAGCACCAAGCTTGTTTTAAAACAAATTCTACATCCCCTCTCACAGTAAACACCTGGGTACCTATTCTAATTCATAGCGACAGTCGCTAGCGAAGTTCAGTTGATAACTTCGTGGCGTCATTCCGTTTGTAACTATATCAAGGGTTAGGGATATTTGGCCTCCAGTTGATAACGACTGATAGAGATTTTACAGTTACTGTGAAATTTGACAAGAAAAACTGCTAAACCACCATTTTACCTATCACTTATCATAAACGTATTATTTGTTTTAAAATAAGCCATTTTTTTGAATTTCAAAGTAAATTATTTTTTCAAGAAAAATGTCAATTTCTTATTTCTAAAATTTGTAAGTTGAATTATTTAATAAACTAATCAAAAATATTAAATACATATAATTTATTGGTATTTTATATTTATAAAATAAATATTTTAACCTCCTAACGAACAAAAATCAACGCAACGCGCAAGTCCTATTCTATTTCACTTATCAACGTTGATAAGTTGGGTTGTCTTGATAACCCCCCACTATGTGTGACGTAGTAGCCAAGCGACTGTCGCTCCGACTTATCAACCCTCGCTACGGTAGACTTGCGCGTCGCGTTGATTTTTGTTCGTTAGGTTAAAATATTTATTTTATAAATATAAAATACCAATAAATTATGGGTTCATTATATGTATTTAATATTTTTGATTAGTTTATTAAATAAATCAATTTACAAATTGTAGAAATAAAAAATTTACATTTTTCTTGAAAAAATAATTTACTTTGAAAATCAAAAAAATGGCTTATTTTAAAACAAATAATACGTTTATGATAAGTGATAGGTAAAATGATGGTTTAGCAGTTTTTCTTGCCAAATTTCACAGTAAATGTAAAATCTCTATCAGTCGTTATCAACTGGAGGCCAAATATCCCTAACCCTTGATATAGTTACAAACGGAATGACGTCACGAAGTTATCAACTGAACTTCGCTAGCGACTGTCGCTATGAATTAGAATAGGTACCCTGAGCAAGTTTATTATTGTTGTTATGACAGCACAGATCATAATAAGCTTATAGATGTTCGACAAGCTGTATATTTTTATCCAACTAGTGACATAAATAACTAACGTAAGTTTGTTTCATAAAAAATGTCCTTATTTTAAATAGTAGTTTATTTTAATCATAATAATTTTATACATTTCTATTTTAGTGTCGTATTTATTTATTTTGTTGCTTCAATCTATCGCTGGCAAGTATTTAGTCCTCCAGTGCTTATATTATTATTATATATTATATTATGCTGCAGTCGGTAAGTATACTTTCCAACAAAGAATAAACAACAATCACACAGAATCACTAACCAAAATCCAAAACAAACATCGAACTATCAGCCAAAGTTGAAGTTATCATTTGAATATTGCCTCCTTCAGAAGAAAATTAAAATCGACTACTAGCGCCATCTATATTGTGAAACTACACACGCTCATGACGTCATAACGGTTCCGGGGCGGGAAATCGCATATAAGTTTACACGTGGTTTCACGCGTTATCATATCAAGGAGGATGTTATGACAGATTCAAGATTTGAAAACTAAATGCGGTTATAGTGAAAAATTGGTGTAAACATAGAAAATTAGTGTGATTTATACAAGTAATAATTTATTTATAATATTAATAATATTTATGAACTAATTGTATGTGTTATTAATATAGTTAAAGCTTAAAAATGTCTGAAAAAAGTGTGAAAAGCACTCATCGTACACCTAAGAGTTCCAGAAGTAAACACACATCTTATAAAAATACTCCAAGCACTTCAAGTGCCAAACTTCATATGGAATTTATTCCATCGCCTAAAAAAACATCCAGTGCGAATATAACATACAAGAATATCGAGGATGAAGAATATCCCAGAGGTTTTACTTTAATGGAAACAGTTTCATCCCCAAGTAAAGAAACGATTCATTCAGATCATGAACTAGAATCTCATGCTTCTGAAAAAGATTTAAGATCAGTACGAACTGGAAGTTCTCCATGTCCTAAAGAACTTTCCCTCATAGCTGAATTTGATGAACTGATAAGAATTATTCAAGAATATATAACAGACGATTTGTGCGACGAGTTTCTTGCATTTGCAGAACATCAGGAACTGTGTCGCCTTGAATGGCTAAAATCTGTTAGAGAATGTCGCAGACTTCAAGTAGAATTGGATAAAGCGAACCATGAGATTGGAGACTTTCAAACTAAGCTAAAAAACGCTAGAAGACTGTTAGACCAGGAAAGGAAATTCCGTAGAAAGGCTGAAGACGATCGGTTCCATCTTCAGCAGCAGATGGTAACTGCAAGAGATTTGTTATTTGCCGAAAACAGCTGGAGGCTTCCGGATGACACCAAAGAAAAATTATCTTTTCTAAATAGCAGTATGTCGAAGTCTTCTATGTTAGAAAGAAATATAGTTACGCTTGGAAACCGACTAGATACTATTAATGAAATTAATTCCGCTGAAATTAATTCTACTGCTTCGTTGTTATCTGAATTTAGTTGTTCTCGGTCTGAGGGTGAGTTAGATACTTCAACTGTATTTAAAATTAAAACTACAGAATGGAAACAACCAAATATTATTAATAAACAAGACAGAAAATCTCCTAAACGTCTAAACACAACACACAAAGTCGTTGAGGTAACCTAAATAATAGATATTTGTACTGTTTTATTTATTATATATTTACAGATAAATCCAAATGACAAAATCGTAGCTACAACTACTTTAGCAATGTCTAAAGATGGTCCAATTACAGCGACTTCTGTGATAGAAGCCGTGCCTCAGTCTGAATCCGACATTTCTCAAGAATCGGAAATACTTGAAATACAAAAAGATCTTCCGAAACTCCCGTCTCCGACGTTATCTGTAAAAAGACCTCATAATTTCGTTTCTAAAACTGTGATATGTCCAGATATTTGCTCCGCCTGTCAAACTAGAATTCGATTTGGTAAACTTGTCGCCAAATGCAAGGATTGTAGGAATATTTGCCACGTTGAGTGCAAAAATATTTTGGTATTGCCTTGTATTCCCGTGATGAACACTCCGACCAACAAACCTACCTTTGTAAGTTATTAATTAATTAATTATTTTATATATTATGATGTGTTATTAATATTTTAAGGGTACTTTATCTGATTATACACCAAATACATCACCAATGGTTCCAGCGTTGATAATACACTGCTTAAATGAAATTGAGCTACGCGGTTTTAGAGAAATTGGTCTTTATAGGATCCCAGGAGCTGAAAAAGATATTCGCGCGTTAAAGGTACAAATAATTTATTGTTTCATTTATGAATTAATCTTTTTTGTGTAGGAAAAATTACTGCGAGCCAAATTCATCCCAGATTTAAAAGATATAGACGTTCATGTGCTCTGCGGAATTGTGAAAGATTTTTTACGATCTTTGAAAGAACCGTTAGTGACTTATTTGTTACGGAAGAATTTTATTCGATCCTCAGAAGCTAAAGATGAAATGGATGTCACTTCTTGTTTGTACCAATCTATTTCACAATTGCCGCAACCTAATAGAGACACATTAGCTTATATTATGTTACATTTAAACAGGTAAAATGAATTTTGTACTGTCAGTAATATTTTTATAATGTTTTTTAAATAGAGTTGCAGCTAGTAGAGATTGCAAGATGCCGTCTTCAAATTTAAGCAAAATTTTTGGTCCAGCCATAGTTGGTTACAGCTCAGACAATGTCGAAACTAAAAATTTGCTGCCTGAGACAAAACAACAATTATTAGTAAGTCTATTTTGTTTTAGTTTAAAAATAACTAATCTATAGTAATTTTCCATAGGTCATGGAAAAATTAATGAAAATTCCAATTGACTTTTGGTCCTCGTTTATAAATAATGTTGATTCAACAATGTCTACTCCTCGAAATCAAAATTTATCAAGCACGCCAAGTACAAGTTCATTGCTGAGAGTTTCCTCTAGAAGACGATTCTTTGCTGAAGATACCAGGTATAATTTATAGATTTTGATTTAGACATTTTTTATTAATTATTTGTTCTAGTTCTACTCAAAGCGGCAGAAAACGAATAAAGTATTTCGGGACACCTCCAAGTTACAAGAAATAAACCACCCATTTTTTTGTACAGAATGTACTTTTATTTATTTTATTTTTCAGTTTAATTAATATTTAAGTTCGATATGTGATTGATCTTCTAAAAGATCTCAAAGTTATGTGATTATTAAAGTCTATTTTGGTAAGAATTAAATAGAAGACTGAAATTAGTACAACATTGATATGTATTATACAAGATATAATAAATCATTTATGAAGCATTTACATAATAATTTGACTTCTTTTTCTTAATATTAAGTGAAAAATCATCATTTATTCACAGTCCAAAATTTGTGAAGTTATTAGGGGGCAATTAAAGTAAAAAGTAAAATAAACAACTGATTTGTTCTAATATTTTGACTTCATTGTGCTACGACTCAAATTCTGTCAGTGAACAGTGAAATAAATTTCTTTAAATTTCGAACCGTGAACGCGGCTTGAAGCAATTCTATAATAATAATTCAACTTCTGTTTCATGATTCTGTGTGGAAAATTACAGCGCGGTTCTAGAACATCGGTAGCTAAGCGAAGCTCAAATCCGATCGAAGTGGATGGAAGATTCCAATTCCAAGAACTCTTCGGACATGCGCTGACGTTCAGCACGTAAACAGAACCGAGGGTTGCAAAGCGAGAGCGCAGCAGTTGCAGTTGACTTAGGGTAGTGACAAAAAGTGCTTCACAGTTCCAGCTCCTCAATCACATCATAAAATGTTTACAATTGTCAACAAGCAATAAACAGAAACATACATGGAAGTCTACTGAAGGTTAGTACTACTTATTTTATTATTTCTGTTGTATTTTACATAATAATATTGAGTATAGTGCAGTGAAATGAGTGTTGACACCCGGTGTATTACTCTGCAATGTTTTGGTAGCAACAATTTAATGTGTTTTACATAAATGTACAACATATAATCTTGAATGCATGCTTGTAAATATTGGTTTACTTTATTATAAACTTTTCTCTCAATTATATTTATTTTGATTTTTTCGTATTTGAACCGAAAATTTTGCATGCAAATAGAAAAGTAAATCATGTCAGTAAATTAGAATGGTTAGAATGTAACTGAAATTGTTTACATGTGCTTTGCAATAAAATACATGATAATATTGCTGTTTATGTCATAATAAACAGTTTTTATACATGAATTAGCAAATTGTAAAGTAGAATTTGTGGTTATTTATGTATTTTAGACTAGAAGAAGGTTATAATTTGAGTATTGCTAAATTATAAACAGCATTATAGTAAAATTGTTTTGGCAAAGACCTTCAGTAGTAACTATAGCCCTAGGTTTTTAAAAATCGATTCTACCCCAATGGAAAACAGCATAGGCGTTACAAAATTATTTGTAAACATTACTCATTCAATAATAAGATTTTACAAAACTTTGTTTTATAATTGAACATTTTTTATGTTATGGTTATTACAAATTGACAACAAATTAATATTAATTAATATACATCATTATTTTAACACATTGCAGACATCTAATTTATTTGATTATAGCTGATTATGTTCATACTTAATAAATAAATAATAAGCTGGAATAATAAAGTTGGCAGAATTTTGTTATTGTATGGGGGGGGAAATATTGTTATTATTCCCCAAGGAAAAATTCAGTATCGGCGCCTATGTCTTAGTGCATGCGTGTTGGATTCTGCATCAAATACTGACCTACGCAATGTGCGTGCGGTCAGGGTAGGCCGTGCCGCAGGCGCCTGCGCACTGGAACACGCCCTTTCGCACCCAAAACAACTGAACACGATCTATGTTGACCAATAGCATCGATAATCATGATAATTTAATGATTTAATGGCACACAACAATGCTTTAATTAGTTTTAATTTAAAGTCATTTAAAATTAGCCCCTATCAATTCAAGATTTCGCGAATAAGGGTAGTAGTTATGTGTACAGAAAATTATAACCAAGGAGCAAGGAAATAGTGTTTGCGAATATTATGTTTCAGCATTCAGCTGTACTTAAGACAAATTTCCCAATATTTGAACAGATGTTCAATAAATGCACTAAGCACTAGCCCAGGTTCTAAGAAATTTCGGGTTTTTGAAATGCGTATTGCACCACGAATGTTTTGAAGACAGGTAGTGCGGTATTCATGCTTCGATTCTATTGAAAGGCAGCAATACCTGGTTCAAGTTTACAATAACAGGTAGAAATGATGAAACGAGATAATCCACGGCTGTTAGTTTACTCTTTGTCACTTGCAAATCCCTTCAGGGACTTAGCAGGTACTCTGCCAAAAGAAAGAAACACCAGAAATAGAAGCAAGCATTTGCGCAGAAAATATACGAGATACAAACATTTATAAATACTTTTAGGATGTTTTATTTCTTGAGATAAAGATGTAAGTAACAATAATTAACAAGGACATTTTAAACAATGTAATGTATTTCAGGGAAAAGTATATTTCTTATTTTGAAGTTGAAATTTTCCATATATGGTTCGCAAACATAAATTAGGTCTAGCACACTACTTGAGCTAATTTTAGCTGCACAAATAAATGTGTTATGGGCCCCTCGCTTTAGTTTATTGCCGGGGTGGTACAAGATGCTCTTTTCGTTGTGGTCACTTTGGCCTTGGCAAATTTCAAGTTCATTGAACGTGATCTGTTTAAGGGAGGCTTAAGAGTCCTTCTTCTTCGCTACCTGCGCCGGGTTTGGGGTAGTTTTGCTACACCCCGCGCCCCCAGAACTTCCTTTGAATGTGTGCCGTACACCAGAGCATAACAGTAAATTTGTTGTACACATTCTATAGAGAAGAACTCTGAGCCTGGGACAAAAAATTCTGTTTTTTTGTGCAGATGGGTTTACAGTTAATAAGAAACGATTTTTATAATATCTATAACAAGTTATTGAGGATTCATTTTATTATGGAGCTATGAAACCTGTATTTATCTTTTAATTTAAATGGAAAATGGATCACGTTTACTGCAGTTATAATTTTTAATATCCATTAATTTGAGCGACATAAAAGTTATTAAATATTGTTCCAATATTGTTTACAATACCTAACATTTTCTAGTAATTATAATTAGATATTCTGTCATCCATACTTTAATATAGATTTTCATGAATCTATTTCGATACAAATTTTCATTTTGATATACATACAAGTAAATTTCATGCAAATTTATCGCAAATTTCATACCTGCGTATTAATAGCTATTATTATAACTCGTTGCATAATATACTATTATTTAAATCAGGGTTGGCAAAGTTCATGATTTTTAAAAATAATAAAAAATTATAGATTTTTAAAAATAATTCAAAATAGTTAATATATGAATACAAGTTTAAATAATTGTAGAACTTATGAATCCAATATATAGGACTTCAAATTATGAATTATTATGTTTATTAATAGTTTTATGGGAACCAGTCAACAAGATTTACTCCCAATTGGTAGATGTTATTATAGTGGAATCCAGCCACTTCAACCAATTATTCGTCTTGGTGCACTCTGAATCTCAATCCGTGCTATGATCTTTGAAATTCAAAGCGGCAACGGAGAGATTTATGGATCCTCAAGTGAAATTTAAACCAATTTATTTTAAACAAATAACTTTTAACATATAACTAATTTTATTTCATCAAGAATTTAATATAGAGGAAGAATAATGGATCTACAGATGTATTTTGTTTAAAAATTGTACATGATTATAAAAATTTCAATTTATCCAAATTTTACACGATTATATCTCAAGATAGAAATTATTTTTAAAATTTTAAAAAGGCTCATCTGTAGATCCATTCTTTTTCTATTAAATGTTTATAAAAATATTATCCTGAAGTTTACTCGCAACGAAAACACTTTTTCAGCATTTTTCAATTTCAAAATGACATTACATATAAAATGTCATTTATTATTATTTTATTTGAGGGAACTTAATCTGGCCATTTAGGGGACTGGCAGACTGGGCATTCCATCTTCAGCAGATATGCAAACCCTTCAATTTCACGACTAATAAAATGTCCATACTAATTTGACCGCTAGCTCTCCGTCTAATAGCTACCTACTATTTACATAAGTTACACATGAATTATCAACCACTAACGCTATTGTCTCTTGCAGGATGTCCCCGTCCCCAATAACATCATCAACTCTTACAATGTGCACTCTGGCTTCAACGACATTCAGCTCCACCTCGAGCGGCTTCACCCCGCTGCAGCAGCCGTCGTCGGTGGACGCCTTCATCAGCGACTTGCTCCAGGCCGTCACGGGCGACGAGCCCGGCGTCTGCACCAGCTGCGAGGAGGGCGCCGGGGCCACGTCCAGGTGCAGAGACTGCAGCGAGCTGCTCTGCGACCCCTGCGTCAGGGCCCACCAGAGAGTCAGGCTGACCAAGGAGCACAGAATACTCAGATATGGCGAGGAAAAGGGCGGCAGTACCTGCGGCTCGCAAGGATCGCAGGTTGAATATTTCATTCTGATTTTTGTTGTTAATAATGATTTACGACTTCGTGCATTTTAATGGCAACGGAAATTAAATTCGCAATTTTATTGTCCCGGATTATTAATCAAATAGTTTTGGATCACTGTTTTCAAATGCAATTTCATAAATTTGCTATTGCACAATAATTTAAAAATTTATTTTTTATGTATTTCCATAAGATCATGTGTAAAATAACGAGGATTCTAAATCCTGGAAAAGAAGAGGTTTCAAGGTTCTGAATCTTGAAAAAAAATTCATGGAAGCAATTAATAAATTATAAATTGAAGATTCAATTTAGCGGCACCGCAATTTAAAAGGTAATTCTCATTAGAAAGAAAAGAACTTCTTCTTTTCCAGGATTCAGAATCTTGGTAGAATCTTCAAAAAATCCTCGTACGAACAGGGCTTTAAACTATTAAACGGCTTGATTTTCACAGCAGCTTATGAATCGGTTAAGAAATGTTTTATTTGTCTGGTACCATTTTGACATACCTCTCATACATCCCTAATTATTATTCAATTAACAATCCAGTGATTTCAAAAATATGCTTCTTGCGAAAATTGCTATTAAATTTACGAATCTTTAAAAAATCCTTTTGTTCTATGATCAGTAAGTTTAGTAACTATATGCCATTAAAATATATGCCCGAAGTTGTAAATCATCCTGTACATTATTTATTTTATAAACTAAATAAAAAAATCGAAGTAAGGTATTTATAGTAAAATTAAATTTAGCCAAAATTTAGAACTGAATATTTTGTGTACAAATGTAAAATATCGTGAGGAATTCAATAATCCATAAATCAAATATCTTATGCCTTGTTCACACAAGAAAATTTTTCACTAAAAAGTTCTTGTAAGTAAAACAAGTGCTAGAAACTGTCATATAAAAAAAACTGTCAATATCGTTCATACGGGGAATGTAGTTATTTTTATTAAATATATTTTATTCAATTTTGACTTTTTAAACTGATATTATTAACTCCATAGCAACAACTTTAAATAAATGTTTATTCACAAGTGAATTAATTTTTTTTTAAATCACTCTGACGTTTTAAACTGTTTTTATTACGGCAAAAATGCATAAAAACAATGACAACATGCCACTAACGACTACTTTGATTATTTATTTTGTTATGTCAAAATAAATTTATAATTCTTAATTTGAAATAATTTCGTCAAAATTGAATAAAATTGAGATATGAATGTTTATTCACTCGAAGAAATTATTCCACTCGCCCTTCGGGCTCGGGGGCTAAACTTTCTTCTCTTGAATAAACATTAATGTATCTCACTTGGTGTATAAATATCTATTAGATCACTAGCTTTAATAATATATTTTAAAGAAATAATTAGTTTCCTCCACGGTTTCGCCGTATTACCGGTATTGATAATTTTTTTATGACAGCTCTTAGCACTTGTTTCAAGAAACTTTTTAGTAAAAATTTAGTAAAAAAATATCTGATTACTCAGAATTTTCAGAAACCCGATTTTTTTAGATTTTTCAAAATTCTAATAATTCAGTACATCGCTGTAAACAGGCTTGGTTTATTATGGATGTAAGCGGTTATATAATATAGGCGTTTCGGTTACGGTTCATAATGACACGGAGCCGTAATCTTGATATCCTTTGTTATAATATAATATTAAAGTAAAATGTCTCTTTCCAGGCAAGCGGCAGCCCATGCAGCTCAGGGCACAGCCCCGGCGCGTTCTGCGACTTGCACCACGAGTTCCAGCGCCTGTACTGCGAGACTTGCCTCAACGCCATCTGCGGGGAGTGCGCCCTGCGCGAGCACCGGGGCCACCAGATGATCTACCTGCAAGACGCCATAGACGGGGCTCGAACCCAGAGCCTTCAGCTGCTGGGCGACGCGCGCGCCGGCACGCAAGCCGTGCGCGAGGGGCTCGAATCCGTACAACGCATGAGCGAAAACGTCGACATGCGGTCCAACCAAGCCGCTACGGAAATCAGAACTTTAATTAGAAGCCTGATGGCTGCTTTGGAAGAACGCGAAAGAGAACTCTTAGCCCGAGTTGACCAAATCAGGCTATTAAAGAACAAATCATTAATGATTCAAATGGAAGGATTGCGCGTTGCGCTCGGTAGATTGGTCCGCATGTCGGATATGCTAACCGAAACTTTGAGCACTGCGTCAGGTTTAGATCTATTAGTAGCTAACGAAAAAGCTGCTAACGAGCTTAAACAGCTTAAATCTGTACGCAATAACTTAAAACCGTGCGAAGAAGCTCATGTCAGTTTTGTTCAACCGGATAACAGTATAATCCGCGCGGTGATCAATCTAGGAAGCATTAATACAAGCACTCAAAGTATTACAATCAGTCGGCCGGCGAGAAAAGAGCCCCGCGCGCCGGAACCCTTCGTAAGAAACGTGCTTCGCAGCCGTCCGATCTACGGATGTGCAACTCCAGTTGTTGTTCGTTCACCTCGAAACAATCCGTCTTTGGTTTTCGGCACTGAGGGCGAAACCGACGGCGAATTGTGCCGCCCGTGGGGAGTTTGCTGCGATAAGGTTGGTAATATTATAGTAGCAGACCGGAGCAACAATCGCATCCAAGTGTTTCGACCCGATGGAAGTTTTTCGCACAAATTCGGCGACCAGGGAACTGGTCCCGGGGAATTTGACCGGCCGGCTGGAATCACCACTGATCCTTTGGGGAGGATTATCGTAGCGGATAAAGATAATCACCGCGTGCAGGTTTTTACTATTGATGGAAGTTTTTTACTGACTTTTGGCGAAAAAGGCTGCCGGAGCGGACAATTTAATTATCCTTGGGACGTAGCAGCTAACGCTCACGGACAAATAGTTGTTTCTGATACAAGAAACCATCGGATACAATTATTTACTTCCGATGGACAGTTTTTAAACAAATATGGATTTGAGGGTTCGGCTGCTATGTGGAAGCATTTTGACTCGCCTCGTGGGGTTTGCTTTAACCCCGAAGGAGACATAATCGTGACAGATTTTAATAATCATCGACTGGTTGTAATAGATCATAGTTTAACCAACGCGCAGTTTTTAGGATGTGAAGGCGCTGGCATGAAACAATTTCTCCGTCCTCAAGGGATAGTCTGTGACGACGAGGGGCATATTATAGTCGCAGACTCGAGGAATAACCGCATACAGATCTTCGAGGCCAATGGTAACTTCTTGTGGAAGATTGGAACCCATGGTAAGAACGCTGGTGAGCTGGATCGTCCCAGTGGCATCTGTCTAAGTCCTGAGGGAAGAATCATCGTTGTGGACTTCGGGAACAACCGGATTCAGTTGTTTTAAGCTAAAGGTTACCAGGGTTTTCTGCATTCAAAATGTGTTTCTTTTTAAAAGTGCCAAGCTTTATAAAGCATTTTGAAATTTAGTTTTTATGTTTTAAAGATTTTAATAATTTATATTTGATGATACAGTACAATTAGTAAAGTACTTAACTGATTAATAGTGCCATACTGACACTAAACTGATTTTAAAGACTGATCTATTTCACTTAGTATGTAGTAATAACTCCAAAATAATGGGTTGTGATTAAGACTGCAATAAGACATCCTTATTAACTTAAGAAGACTGACTTAAGACTGAATATTATACGTAATTAAGGATGAAAAGTTACCAAACGAAATGATATACCTTTTATTTTTAATATTTCTTTTTATATTAGTGAGTAGTTGATTAAAAAGCGCACACAAATTCAATCACTTGTACAGCTTTAAATTCAGATTTCCACAGATAACTTAACAGTTGTTTTAGCGCTCAGAATATAAGTTTTCAATTGAATAAATTGCCTTTAAGGTGCAGCTGTATACTTGCAACATATATTTATTTAAAATAATTGTTAAACATAAGACCTATTCTTGAAAGAATAAAATTTATAAATATATTAAAAGTTGCGTATACAACATATTTATATTTCACTAAAGTAAATACGCCAGTGGTAAAAATAATCATTTCATGATTTAAAATGACTGGGAAAACTTTTATAAAAATGTTAAATGATGAGAACCCAGTGTACAAATTTTAATTTTAGTTGAAATTGTAAATTTTACCTGATTTTACCAATTTTAATCTCATTCATGAATCTCAACAGTATTTTAACAACACTCAGAGCGATACTGCCATGAATTTTTGAAATGCATGTTAGTATTTGATTCGTTAGGATAAATAATATTTAGATAATATTTGTTTGTTCCCTATGCCTTGTCTAAGAAAATTTGTATATGATAGTAAATTTTATGTATTTTATACTTTTGCGGTGCCCATTTTGTATATAATGATTTTTAATTCAATTTTGAATATTTTATTATAATTATTTTATCATGATTATTAGCGCTAGTTGAATATAATAATCAAAAGTTAATTTTCATTTTCATTATTTTCTGATGATTATTTGTTAATTTAATTATTTATTAGCTTAGATTTCTTTTTCATTGTTACAATCTAAACAAATTAATAATATAGTCTTAAGAATTGACTGACAAATTATGTCTACCTCATATTTGATACAATTGTTAAATAAGTAATTAAATTTGTAAGCAATATTGTGACAAGAATGATAAATTTAATAGTAAGATCATGTTAAAATAAGAATTCGTAAAATTAACTTGTTAGTAATTTAATTTACACATTATGATGTGCAATGAATGTGTAATAAAGAGTTCCTATTCAAATCATTTCTTTTATATTTCAAAAATCATTCAATTTGATTTTCAAGATTAATAATAAAGTAACAGAATTTTTTATGCTTTAATTTGTCTGCTGCAACGTCAAATACAAATTAAAGTTAACATAAATATTTTGTGACTTTGTTTTTGATCCTGAATTCCTAATTTCATGAATTACTAAATTAACATTCCTGTATTTTCTATAGTATAAACATAACCAATCATATTTGTTATTAAAACAACTGACAATATTGTTTATACAAGTTTGTGAGCAATGGTGAGCAAGAAAGATTTTGTGAGATAAACAGTGAACAATTAAAAGTAAAAACAATAACAATAATAACTTTTTAATATAATATTTTATTAAATAATTAATTGTTTACCAAAATAATATAATTAAGCTATTTATAAAACAGTTGCTTTTGAACTCATTGTTATTGTTTGTCAATAACCTCACTTTAAAAAGTTATTTAGCAGTTTTTCTTTACATAATTTTCAATTGTGATTTAAATTATTTATATGTATATTTTTATTTAAATTGGATTCTAAGTAACTTCGTGTATGTTTTCAATCATTGCATTGAAGTGTCCAGATGATTTATATATTGTTTTGAATAATTACCAATCGAAACAATCATTTTCAACAATTATAAGGTAAGAATTTAATCGTTGAAACAATTAAGTTAATTGTTAGGTAATTTACTTGGAATGGAAACCTATTAACATAAAAGGGAAACTGGTAGCAAACTTATCAGAAATATTTAAAAAAAACTTTTTGGTTTAAAATTATTCTAATGAATCAAAACTTATATTTTGCAGTTGCACGTGTCATTATTTATATAATCTACTAAAAATGATTTATCTTTAATGCTTGAAAAAGTAATTTATTGCTATCAAGTAAAATATGAAAATGATATGAATTAAAATATGTAGGTACTTAGTTGTTTAATGTTTATGATAACAGAAAAATTATTGCGATCAATGTGCGACCATGAATCAAACTGTACATTATTTTCTTGAATAAAATATAACATTAGACCTTGATTTGCATATTTTATCAGAACAATCAGATTGACGCAAATAATGAACAAAAATGAATTTCGAGCGAGATTGTGACATTACAAACTGATTACATATTTTGATGAAAAAGTATCGTAATTTTTTTCAAAGTTAAACTATTTCAATGAATGTGAATGGAGATTTAGAAATTTCTTTTCTCTTTTCACTAGAGGTCAAGGTTATTTACCTCTGATATTTTTTCAGCTTTAAAAATTAAAGTAGATGATTCTTTTTAAAGATAAGATTGTTAAAATGCTTCTTCAGCTATTTTGTTTATTATCTTATTGAAGTTTGAACTATTACTTATGTAAAGGAAGATTTGTATTGATTTGTTTATAAATCATATTCTCTATTATTTTTAAGTAAAGAGAAACGGTTTATTTTTGAATAAGTTTTAAGTGAATATAATTAATTTTATTTATACAAGTGTTATAGAGAAATTAAGTGAAAACTAGTAACACAACAGATTCATAGTTTAAAGTAAAATTTGACAGAAAATACTAGTGTGCCACTTTTGAGTCAGGTCGACCATCAATATCATTAGTTTAAGTGGATTTTAGTGGGTCGTCTTACCCATCATCAGTTAAGCTACGTCTTCATAAGTTTTACCAGGAAGATGTTGAGGAAAAAGCTAAATATAACAGCTATTGCTCTTTAAAATCCTAGAACTGATATAGTGTAGTTTATATTTGTGGCTGGAAAAACCACTGAATAAGTTGCTAGTTTTATTGATTTACATACGTCAATACAAACGCGAGTTTTATCAATAATATTATGAGGTTTTAAACGATTGAAAGTGATTTATTTGTATAGAAAATGGTGTTAATTTTTATTATGCGCTATATGTTCAGATAAAAAGGCATTTAAAGTTTATTTTAATGTTTGTTTGATAAAATAAACTCTTATCTTTATGAACGCCTGCGCGTTCTAAAAGTAAGTGTAAGCAGAGCTTTACCTATAAATTCTACATGTGAGCATGTAACCTACAAATAAAAAGAAATTTCTTTAAAATAACAGTCAGTTTGTTGAATAACTTCGCCAGGCAAACATCTATAGTGTACTAGTGAAAACTGCAAAAACTAGTGAAAATGTCTAACTGGCCAGAGAACGTGGGCATTTTAGCCATAGAATTAATTTTTCCTTCGCAATATGTGGACCAAACCGAATTAGAAGCATTTGACGGAGTATCAGCCGGGAAATACACCATCGGCTTAGGACAAAATAAAATGGGCTTCTGCTCAGACCGTGAAGACGTCAACAGTCTGTGCTTAACAGTTGTTGAAAAACTGATCCAGAGGCACAACATCAAATATTCAGAGATTGGACGTCTGGAAGTCGGCACCGAGACCATCATCGACAAATCTAAAAGTGTGAAAAGTGTACTGATGCAACTGTTCGAGCCCCACGGAGCGACCGACATCGAAGGAATCGACACAACCAATGCGTGCTACGGAGGGACTGCGGCCCTCTTCAACGCTATCTCCTGGGTGGAGTCCAGCTCCTGGGACGGGCGCTACGCCCTGGCCGTGGCTGCTGACATCGCTGTGTACGCCAAGGGCTCCGCCAGGCCCACGGGGGGCGCAGGGGCGGTTGCCATGCTCGTAGGGCCTGGTGCTCCACTTGTACTCGACCGAGGACAGCGGGCGTCTTACATGAGACACGCTTATGATTTTTATAAACCTGATTTAAGCTCAGAATATCCTACTGTTGATGGGAAACTGTCCATTCAGTGTTACTTACAAGCCTTGGACAACTGCTACCAGTTGTATTGTAAAAAAGCCGGAAAAAATACAGCGAATGATATCAGTCTTAAGAGTTTTGATGGTGTTTTATTTCATTCGCCGTACTGTAAACTTGTACAAAAGTCGCTAGCGAGATTACATTTAAACGATTTTGTTCGCAACCCCAAGAACTATTCAAATTTGGAACAATTTGCTTCTGTCAAATTAGAAAATACTTATTTCGATAGAGACGTTGAAAAGGCCTTCATGACATCTAGTAATGAAATGTATACCGCAAAAACGAAATCAAGTCTGTTACTTGCTAATCAAGTAGGAAATATGTACACACCGTCTGTGTACAGCTGTTTAGTGTCATTTTTAATTAGTAAAGATATTAAAGAATTAGCTGGAAATAAAATTGGTTTATTTTCTTACGGCTCAGGTTTGGCATCTACGTTTTATTCTATATCTGTAGCTAGTGATTATTCAGAAAACTCACCATTGCATAAATTAGTTTCCAAATTATCTAATGTTAAAATTTTATTGGATCAAAGAAAATCAATTTCACCTGAAGACTTTTCAAAAACGATGGAAATCCGCGAGAAGAACAATCACGCAGCGCCGTACTCGCCCGTTGGCCCAACAGACGCGTTGTTCCCAGGCACGTATTATTTAGAATCTATCGACGACATGCACAGAAGAACTTATAAAAGGACCCCGGAAGCGACGCAGAACGGAAGTGTATAACATTTCATTTGAAGAATAGACTCAGTGACAAATGCTTTTTAGTATTAAGTAGCAAATTTTACAGATTGTCTGTATTATGATTAATTGTTAATTTATTATTTTAAATATTGACATATTTAATGCAGAGTTGTTTGGGTGGTAGCTATATAGGGAGAATATTTTATTCAAAATGGTGCAAAGACATAATTTATATTATGTAATTTTATCTTTATTAAGTTTGTCAAATATATTTTATTATTTACGAGTATTGCTTCATTTGGTAACCATTTTAAATGTTGATAAATCAGAACTGTATATTGTAAATATAAATCAAATAAAATTTTTGATACTGTTAATTCGTACTTTATTATATAACTCACATACAAATAAATATTATTTATCTAAATGCTTATTACTATTCCATAAAATTAATGTTTCAGTACCGTAGCCTTCAAAAGAACAACACCTGAAAAAACAAACAATTAAACGAAAATAATTAATATTTTTAATTTGCAATTTACCTGTTGGGTTAACTCTAACTGAGATTTCATCGCCTGGTTTCACAGTGTAATGAGGTTCACTTACGTCATAAACGTTCTAAAATTAATAACAATGAGTAATATAATAGATTATTTGAATAGTTATTGTTTACCTGTATTTTGTAACCGTTTTTATTGTTCAAACCAAGTTCTTCTAAAGAAAACGATTGTTTGTAAGGCGTTCCATCTTCCCTATTGCTTAAAAACGCGATTGCATATGAATGCTCTTTGTGTTTGACGGGCTCAATAGGTTTTGTATAGGCTTGAATATCATTTACCTAAAAATAAATACAATTTTGCATATCATCTATAAGTAGCTAATATTTTTCACCTACTTCTGTAACCAATCGTCCTTGTATACCCAAAGGATCTTGGTTAATCGCAATAACATCTTTATTAACTAAAATTTCTTTGAATTCGGGTCTCATGTTACGTAAATCGTTTGACATGATTAAAGGCGAAGCAAAAATTGCCCAAATTGCCATCTGAGCTCTGCTTTGATCAATACTTAAGCCAAAATTGCCAATAATCAACTGAAATTATAATTAAAAATTGTTAGATTATTTATATTTGGTTTTGTAAAAAATCTCGTACCATATCTGGGTCATTCCAATGTCCCGGGCCGTTGAAAGGCCCAAATCTATCCTGATTCCGGGTGTAGAATCTAATTATACTTTTAACACTTTCCCACGAGTCGTCAATGTCGCCGTAATTTCGCCATAAGTTACAATTTTTCGATAGTTTTTCGTAGTCGGACTAAAATTGAATATTTTGTTATTGTTTCTAGCGTCTATGAAATAAATTTCTTACATATATTCCTTGTCCTTCTTCGTAGGCAGGATAACTGCAAGAAAATACCATCGGTCGTCCTGTTTCGTTCAATAATTTACTAAATAACTCATATCCTGAAAATTTATATTAATTAATCATTACTTCTATTATAAATTTCACTATTGCATAATAATTAGTAGGATTACACACATGAACACAGTGGCGGACTGGGAAATTTAACCAGCCCGGGAAATCTAATAGTAACCGGCCTCTTAAAAGTTCGAATCTCACTTTTATTAGACTGTTAAAATAATTCAAAAAAATTGGAAATTTGAAATATACTGGTGGGAAAAAAATTAAACACTTGATATTCGTAAACATTTCGACCATTTTCAAACCGCCATAACTCCGCGTATTTTCAATCGATTTCGATGAATCTTTGCGAGCGAAAAACTTTGAAGTGTTTACTTTAAAGTCATGCATGCGAACTTAAGCGCAACCCCTTCCGTCCCCCTCGAGAACTCATATGAAAAACATTGTTTTAATTTAAAAAATGTCCAACTTTGACGATGTGTACGGAGTTTAATTTTGTTGACTTGATCCACCAAAAGGGCACTAAAATTTGTTTAATTCCTTGTGCAGGACTCAAAGAACGAAGTTCCTACGATGATTTGGCACAAAGTTATGGGTGTTTAAAAAAAGTTCATTTTTAGGTTTTTCGTGCATAACTCAGCGACATTTCAACCAAATTAGACGATTCTTTCGAAAAAAATCCATTGTGGCTGTACTTTAAGGGGGTAAACTCAGATTAGGATGATCTCTTTTCGTACCCTTCAAAACTCGCTAAAAACATTCAACTTTGGCGATGTGTACTGAGTTGGAAAAAATTTGTCGACTCGATCCACCAAAAGGGCATTGCAATTTGTTCAATTACCTGTACAGGACTCAAAAAACGAAGTTCCTACGACGATTTGGTACAAAGTTATGGGCATTTGAAATAAAGTGCATTTTGTGGTTTTTTGACTCATAAGTCGAAAGTTTTTCGAAGAAATTGTTTTTTTTTCACGAATGAAATTTTCTTTCGTCTTTCTATTCACATATCTATTTATAAAAATTTGACCGGCCACCGCCCTCGAAGAAAGCTCCCGCCGGAGCCAGTCCGCCACTGCATGAACAAATTCTTATACAGTTCCGTGTAAAATATAACTTACCGTCAGGCATGTCTTCTAGCTCAGCATAACAGCCATCCAGCTTCAAATAATCTACGTCCCATTCTGCAAAAGTTTTGGCGTCAGTTTCCAAATGTCCAAGAATTCCTGGATATCCAGCACAAGTAAATGTGCCATAATCTTCGTAGATTCCGAACTTCAGGCCTTTGTCATGTACCTGCAACATAATATAAACTTGTAGCTTGTAGCAAACTTTAGGAAGAAAGTTGAATATGATTACATAATCTGCAAGAGCTTTGATTCCGCTTGGGAATCTGACAGGATCGGGTTGTAATTTTCCGTCTGCGTCTCTTTCATTTGAAAGCCAACAATCATCGATGATGATGTATTCGTAACCGGCTTCTTTGTAGCCTTCTGAGGACATTACATCGGCCATATCCATGAACAGCTTTTCACTGAAATATTCATATTAATAAGAAACTTTCAGAATTCATTATAACGGATGTATTGGAGGTAACATCGGTGTACAAAGTCATCGAAATAAATCTTTTTATTATTGTTGAATTTTAAAGACGTAAACCCTTTTCGCAAGAGGATTCTTTGAAGATTCTACCAAGATTCTGAATCCTGGAACAGAAGAAGTTTTCTTCCTTCTAGTGAGAATTACCTGTTAAACTTGAATCTTCAATGCGTCTTGAAAATAAATATTATAATTTATTGATAGCTTCAAAACCATGAATTTTTTTTTCAAGATTCAGAATCTTGAACTTCTTTCTTTTCTATTTTGGGAATCTTCAAAGAATCCTTGTGCGAACAGGGCGTAGAGGCACTGTAGATTTTAATTTATTAACAATACATTTCTGCAATTTTACACACATTTTAAGAATGTCTTAAGATGCCTTTATGAAATTTTCAATCAATTCTGATGTGTAAACTTATTGTAAACTACTCCCTTACATCAGTAAATAAATAGTTTTCTGGTTATAGTTCTGTATATATTTACTTAAATTCAAAGTTTCGATAATCTATATTTTTGTATCTGATACTAAGTAGCTTCTTTAAGATTGTATGTCTGTTTATATTTGAATTTAAATATATATTTTAAAATAAGAAGTTATTTTGCGCCATATTTTGAAACTTTTAAAAGCTCCGCTTCTTAAATATTTAAAAAGTTCCGAGAAATGACGGTAGTGGCAGCACTATCTGTCAGAACTGTCAAAACGTAAAAAGTGATCAAAATATTGATTGTTGTAACAGTACATTCCAATCTTATTGTTATTAATTGCATTGTTGAGTTATAAAATAAGCGTTTCTGCATATTATATCTATCCAAATATATTATGTAATGTGTTTGTATTTCAGTCCGGTTTGAAATACTACGAACATATTTTGAAAATCACAGACGTACTTTCCCATGTATATCATTCTGGCTTAAGCAGAAAAATAGCAAAATTAATATTCTACACTGCTACAAATGTATGTACAAATTATCCATGTCAAGAATAAATATCAATGCATATTACCTTATACATTCATTGGGATACTGCTCGCAATCCGTGATACACCGAAATCGTTCCCAGGCCATCCAGCCCATGGGCGGTGTGCGGGCCAAACCATTCTCAAGACCCGCAACCACTGTGGCTACAACCACCAAAACCGTACACAACAGTAACCGACCCATTAGAAAGATGTGTTTGAACAAATTGTCCCCTCATTGTATTTATATTCTATGCAGGGGAGAGATAAATATTAGAACAATAAGAGATTAAGAAATGTGTCATCTAATCACAGGTATTTAATCTTTAATTTATTTACAAATACTTGAGTTTTGTTGTTGGTTGAAATTTGAAATCAAAACGACCTATAAAGTTACTTATCTTACTTGGGAAGATACTTCACTTATAGATTATTATCTTGTCATAAATAGTAACATTTAGTTTGTACCTTATTTAAATTAAAATAGAGATAAAAGTATCTTAACAATAGAGTCGTACTTTACAAAATAGTTATTTTTATACAAGACTATAAAATTATATTTTATCGACGAAATAAAAGCGACGAGTGAACGATTGAATTATTTTTCTCGTCGTTAATATAATGTTAAAGAAAAAATATAAGAAAACCAATTTAAAATTAGTTATTATTAAAACACAATAATTTCGGGGTTTGTAATGTTTTTTTTTAAAACTAGATTAGATAAAGTAAAACTTTAACAGCAAGGGTAGATAAAGTACTTTAATTTTTTAAATGTTTTCTTTTAATTCGTTTCCACATATTTTTGCATCCATTTTGTGAAAAATTAGGATGAAAAACATTACAAACAAACTACGAATTTGTTTTTTAAATAATTTATTTTATTCAATTTTGACGTTTTAAACATCTATTATTAACTCCATAGCAACAACTTTAAACAATTGTTTATTCACAAGTGAATTAAAACTTTTTTTGCACTTCCGGGACTAAAACTCTTCTTTAGTCTTTATTTTTAGGGACTAAGGTTCTTAATTTGATCCCAAGGGATTATTTTTCATATTTAATCCCGTTGTCAAGAAATTGAATTAATTATTCCCGTTGTCAAGTAAATACGTGCTATTTGTTACAGAGTATAACAATATAAATATTTGTCATAAAATTTACTGTCAAAATTGCAAAATGTGTATTCTTTTAAACTATTTTGCATTCATTTGAGGATGAAGTGCAAAAAATAGCGTATATACCACAGGACTAAAGTATCTTTAATCCCTCAGGTGATTATTTCCCTCACCTTCGGCTCGTGAAATAAACTTCACCCTCAGGATTAAATCATGCACTTTAGTCCCTCAATATATAATATACTATTAAATCACTCAACACATTTTTAAATCACTCTGATGCGATTCTGATGTCATTATTTCGTCAAAAATTGCATAAAAACAATGACAATTTGCCACTAACGACAACGACTACTATGATTAGTTTTTTTGCTATGTCAAAATAAATTTATAATTCATATATTTGAAATAATTTAGTCAAAATTGAATAAAATATTGTATAAACCACGTGAGATACAAATGTTTATTCGCTCGAAGAAATTATCGGGCTCGCGGGCTAAACTTTCTTCTCTTGAATAAACTTGCTGTATAAATATCTATGAAACTGGTTTTCTTATATTTCTTTAGCTATAGAAAAAAATGTAATTTTATACACGACGATTATACTATATTATAATTTTAACGTCTTGTTTAAAAAAAACTATTGTTTAGTTGAATTAGAGATATTATTTTGCTGAATCACAGTTTATTGTTAATTTTAATAATAAGTTTACAGTTTAAAATTGAAAAAATTACTGCGCAGCTCGGTATTGTTTAGGTTTTTTGAAAATTGTATTTAAAAATAGGTTCTGATAAAATCAAATCATAAATTAGTTTACATAAAAGTTTATTATCAACATAATTATATTTGGAACAATACAATACAATAGAACAATAATGAAATACAGTGATTTATTGAAATAATTATAACGCAGTCGCTTGTAGGAGCACAACACCAGTTGGTTTTACTCTTACTTCTAATACTTGGTCTGGTTTTAGTACTATCTTGTGTCCTGGAGCAAATACGTCCTAAAATAAATAAATAAATTACTATTGTACTATAATAAATAAAATAAATTTACTTGAATTTCGTAGCCATTCGGGTTATCCAATCCGATATCTTGTAATACAACTCTTCTAATCATTGGGTTACCATCGTCTCTTCGGCTTAAGAATCCAACAGCATAAGAATGTTTTTCGTTTCTGACTGGCTCGATTGGCTTAGTGTACAAGTCAATTTTGTCGAGCTAAAATTAACAAATATAAATTCTCTGTGCGACTAAGTAGAAAAACACACTTACTTCTTTAATAAACCGGCCTTGAATACCTAATTTATCTTGGTTGATAGCAATTGCAGCTTTATTAAGTAAAATAGCTTTGTTTTCAGCTGAAATTGTTCGCAAATCAGTTGACATTAGGAGCGGTGACGCTAAAATTGACCAAAGTGCCATTTGGGCTTCGCTTTGAGATTTACTCAGGCCGTAGTTACCCACTGACAACTAAAAATATCATATTATAAAACTTCAGATATCATTCATACTAAAAAATGTATTTAGAAGTAGTAGTGATGTTAAATTTCATGAAATTTATAATTTTGAACTAAATTTAAATATATTAATTGTAATTATTTTTTATCTTATGTGAGAATTATAATGAAATTTATTTATTTATTTAATTTAATTTGATTTTCCCACCTGCCAAAATAAATACCCACGAAAAATAAAAGTTTTGTGAAAATGAAATTTTCATCACTAATATTAGAAGCACATTTTACATTAAATAAGGGAGATTCACAACTTCGTGCATTATTATAATGACATATAATAGTGCTCATTTATCACGGAACTGAACGAATTTTTTAAAATTTGCAATTTTAGTTTCCAGGTTTTTTTTGGTCACTGTTTTCAAATGGAATTTCATAAATTATCATTTCTTGCCATTGCACAATTAATTAAAATTTAATTTTATTCCCTTTTAGTTAATACATTGTACAATTAACAATCCAGTGGTTTAAAAATGAGCTTCTTGCGAAAACAAATTTTAAAAAAATAATGTTTGTTCCATGATCATGAATCATCCTGTATAAATAAAACATACCATGTCGGGATCGTTCCAGTGGCCAGGGCCGGCGTAAGGTTGAAACTCATCTTGATGTTCTTTATAGAAATCCAAAGTCCTCATTACTGTCTCCCATGAATCTTGAATATCTCCGAAATTTCTCCATAAATTGCAGATTTTAGCGGCGGTCGAATAATTGGTCTAAAAATAAGTTCAATTAAAATTTTTATATACTTAATTGTTAATTATAAAATAAATTTATATTGAAAACCTCTATTCCGGCTTGGAATTCGTAAAGTGGAAATTCGCAAGAAAATAGAATAGGTCGACCTGTAGCATTCAACTGACGGGCGAATTCTGCTGTACCTGGAAAATATTTACAAACACTGGTGTAATGCTAGTAATGCATATTTTAAAAGAAAGTAGAGTAGTACAGATAATAAATCAACACATATGTAAACACAATAGATAATTAGTAAATAAACAAACTACTTTACAGTTTAGATATTGAAATAAAAAATTGGAAAATACTGACCTTCTTGACTTTATTAGATTTTATATTATAATATTCATAAATTATTTTATCTGATGCTGTGTCATAATGACAACATTATAAGCCTCAATTTAAGAACCATAATGAATACTCAGTACCATAATGAAATAAAAAACAACTCAATACTAAAGAAACGAGTAAGAAAGTTTTAAAAAACATCCTTGATTTTTACCACCCGTCGCATATTCTACAAGGGAGGTATTGTGATGGGTCAAAATTTTCGAGTGTGAGATTTTAAGAGATAAGCACGTTTTAAGATCCATAGAATACGACTAAAGTATTTTCGAGATGATTTCTGTGTGTGTGTGTATGTATGTTAGGTTGTATGTAACATTTTTTCGTTTTCTATAACTCAAAAAGTTACAAAAAATTAACAACCAAATTTTATATTTAAGATTTTAATACGAATCTTAAGAGCCCAGTGAATTTTGGTACCAATTCATAAACCTTAAGTAGTACTTTTAAAAAATATAAGTATAACAACAAGTTCGAAAAAAGATACAACAATATTTGAAGTATTTTTTGATAAATTGCTCACCTCTTGCCTGTACTTGGGGATCAGAGTAACATCCATCCAATTTTAAATAATCAACATCCCAGGAAGCGAAAGTCTGCGCATCAATAGCTTCATGTCCCTGACTTCCGGGATACCCGGCGCATGTTTTCTCGCCGTAATCCTCGTATATACCGAACTTTAAACCTTTACTGTGAATCTGAAACATCATTATGTGAATATTTCCTTATGGATGAGTAATGTGCGTGTTACATAATCCGCCAAGGCTTTCATTCCATTCGGGAATCTTGCGGCGTCAGCTTGCAGTCTGCCATCCTTGTCTCTGGTTGGCTCTAACCAACAGTCGTCGATTATAACGTACTCGTAACCGGCCTCTAAATATCCTTCAGACACTATTTTGTCTGCCATGTCTTTAAATAGTTGTTCGCTGTTAAATAAACAAACATTTTTAGTGCGAAGTGACTCAAATTTAATAGGAAATATCAGTAAACATCTGAACCGACGAAAGATATGTTAAATTATGCGGTCTATACTTAATTTTACAAATTGAAAGTAATGGCATAAAGAAGCTGTCAAAACCATAAAAGCAGGTGCCCGTGGTACATATACAGTTTTATGTACGGTTGACTTATTTGTTCAAATTACTAAATTCTTGTACTTTTGCTAAAAGATGTCAAAAAAATTCAGAAAATAAACAAAAATCTAAATGTCAAAGTTATTCTTGAATTAAACATTTACAAAATCATTATTAATAGGATTATTAGTACCTAGGTTACATGAAAAATAAAATTGGAATACTAAATTTGACATTATATTTTAGTGCGAATAAATGACTTAAATTTAAAAGGAAATGTCATTTGGATAGAGGAAAGATGTGTTAAAAATGCGGTTTAACATTTCAAGTCGTTCAGGGTGTGATACTTACTTGATACATTCCCCAGGATATTCAGTACAATTAGTTAAACATCTAAATCTCTCCCATGATAACCAGCCCATTGGTGGTGTTTTAGCCAAACCATTGTCTAAACCATGCGCTGGTAAATAATTTCCAATGGCAATGACTGCTAACAAAATTAACTTCATTTTGCACACAAGCTTGTTGTTTATCTCTGCAGAATAAAACATTTGTTTTAGTACTTTGATATTAATACAGTGAGATCTTTCATATCCATGATTACGACTTGATGGATAATAGTGAATTTTAAGTGAAGAATGTTCTATAGACCCTTAAAGAAAAACCAGAGGTAGAAATTGTTCATTAAAAATGGAAATTAAGATTATAATAAAAATGTTCATTTGGTAAATAGTCACCTAAAAGTACTACTAGTAGTGAATAGTCGACACACAACGTTACTAGTACAAAATAAGCAAATCTACTGATTTTTATAGGCTGCGAAATTTAATATTCTGCATTTTTAATGGTCTTTTTTGATGATGTGAATAATTATTAAAACTTGTAAACAATTTCTTATACATAATGGTATAATAAGGATTTGTAATTACACTTACCAAGTCAAGAATTCAACTATGACATTCTGTAATTATAGGATGTTTATATATGAAATTATTTTGAAAAAAATGTGCAATAACCGATAATTGATTAAATAAAAAATGCTTAAAAGATAACGTGTTATAAAATCTGATTAGTGTAAAATGTAATGATTTACACATGACTGTCACGTTCCATTGCAATGTTAAATGATAAAAACGCATGTTTTAATGTAAATATTTATTTGTAAGTAACAAAAAGTCGACTAGAAAAAAAGTACATTCACAGGTATAATAAAAATATTATTTTCCGATATCTTCCGGCATTAACTGACGCTCGCCTTCGCTTAGAAATATCAGCATAGCTCTATACAATAAATAAACTCCTAATAAACGTTTTTTTCGCTCGGGCCAAGTCGCGCAAATACCATAAAAGTCTCCTAACTTAGAATTACACAAATTTTGTAATTTTAAAGCGTTTATCATGGCCGCTTCCCGGGTATAAGCCTCGACGGGTATAACATTTTGAAAAATATGTAAACAAACCACTCCGAAATTATTCTGCCAAATATCAAGGATATAATTGATTTTTTTTCTGTCTCCCGCGGTGTTTTGTCCTTTTTTCCAGTAATTCACAGCTTGATATAAATGAGAATATGGTCGGGAACGTTTTCCTTTTCCCACGTAGAAAATTGCTGATAAAAACGTTTTCCAAATTTCTTCTTGTGGTAGATCTGATGATTTTGTTGGAAGATTTAAAGTTATTCTTGGGTCTAGAAGTAGATACGTAAAGGAGGCTTTAGTGCAACCTTCTCTCCATCTTTTAGAAGCGTCTGGTTTACTAAATTGATTTACAATCACAGATTCTAGAGCTTTGTATGTTGTCAAATCACTGGTCCAATTTATGTCTCTCAACGTTTTTTCTAATTCCACTGAATATACTACAAAAAAAGTTCATAAATATTTGCAATCTTAAAATAGATTATAGCTAATATACGTTTACTGAAACGACGTACGAATAATTTAAAAATAAACGACATTTTATAATTTTGGCAACAAATTTTGAAATAGTATCTATGGTTATAAATTATTTTTACTTTCCACTTACAACCTGTGAATTTCCAGCTGGTAACCGCACACACATGGTGATTCACAACTTCGTACATATATTTTAATCACTTATCACGGAACTGAAAGAATTTTTCAAAATTTGCAATTTTAGTTTCCATTCATAATTAATCAGATATCTATTATACAATCAATAATCCATTGGTTTAAAAAATGTGCTTCTTGCAAAAAATGCTGTTAAATTTACAAATTTTAAGTAAGTTGAGCACTATATGCTATAAAAATATATGCACGAAGTTGTGAATTATTCTATATCTAAATAATAGTTTACCCACCCAAGTCGGGTAATAAGCGTGATAAATTACTTACTTCTGTTGTCCTTTTTCTTAACAGTGGCTTCTAAGAATGTGTATTTCTGTAATTTCTTAAGTTTTTTAAGATAAACCCGTTTAGTAGTTTTGGTAATAGGTCCAGGAGGTTCTCCTAAACCAGTCAACTCTTTTCTTAAGCTGTCAGTGTCATAATTTATCACAGAAGGTAAACTTGAGCTACTAGAAATTATACTTTTGTTGTCGTCGCTAAAAAATAACTAAATTATTATGAAATATTTAGCAATGTTGGGATGTTTACATTTTATTGTTGACTAGTAAACGTTTTTCGATTAAAACGATGCCTTCTTCGTTGTCTGTGTACTTATATTCCTCTGCTATGTTAACTAGATGGTCTTTTTCATCTACTGCTGTGATTTGACAAGGAATATTAGTTTTACAAATGATTGATCTATCGCTACTTATGTTATATTCAGTCAAATCAAGTGTAATCAAAGATTCCAAAATATTTTTTTCTAACGAATTAACTGATTCACAAGATAAATAATCTGTTGTGCTACTTTCTACTATGCGTTTATTTAAATCATTCTCAGATTCGCTGTCATGAATAGTTAATATTCCTGATTCTCTACTGTATTGTTTAGATTCTTCAGAAGAAATGTATGTAACTGAATTTTCTAAATTGTTTTCGTCAGAATGTATATTTTTATCTACAACTTTGATATGTTTATCACTGTATAAATTGGCTTGTGCCAAGCACCACTTATTAATATATGAATTATTCTTTGGCAGATTATTAAGATCAAATGATTTTTTACTCAAATCATTTTCAGTGTCTGTAGTTTCGTATTCTGCAATTACAGACCCATTGTTAATAATAATTCTGTTTAGTGTTATATCGTATTTTAAGTTGTCTAAATGTGTTTCTTGATTTGTGTCGTGTAGAAAATTTTCTAAGTATTCTACAATTTTGGGATAATTTTCTACTTCAGCGTAATCCAAAGGCGTTTTTCCTTCTTCGTCTTGTAATGTGGGATCGCCACCACATTTTAATAAAATATTCAGTACGTTTAAACGACCCCATGCCGCAGCAATGTGTACTGGCGTTAATTGTTCCACAGATCTGTATAAAAATGTGTCAAATAATACTAGATATATAAATATAAATTATCATTCACCTAATGTTTGGATTTCCTCCATAACCTATAAACAACTTTGTTATTTCTTCTGCCAGTTTCTCATCTCCAGATCCTATAGCTAAATGAAATGCTGTGATTCCTCTATCAGGAATAATAACATTAGGATTTGCATTATTTTCCTTTAATAACTTTTCCACAGCCCTGCGAAAGTAACAATTAGTCAATAATAACATTTGTTCATTGTTGAAACTTACTTTAAATTGTTGTCTTCGATACAGTCATAGAGACAGTTTGCTAAATAAATGTTCCGTGTGGTGTCGTGCAAAATTTTCGACATTTTAATCCATTAAATCTGTTTGATTTTTAGTTAGTTAATAGTTTGTTGTCAAATTTAAATCATAGGTTCTGGTTGTAAACTGTAAAGTAAAGTAGTAATGCGCATGCTTGAAATGATTCGCGTGGAACGTTACAAACGCAATGGCCTCAAATCGCGAAATGTTCCGAAACGCACTCATTTTAGTTTTGAACTTGACTGCTAAATACGATCTTTAAAATACAGATAATAAGAGTGCAAAGATATAATTTCAACTGCAACACTACATTTGCATAATAACTATTAATATAGTACACCTATGAGACAGTACACACCAGACTGGTTTGACTGATTTTCAGGCAAGAACAACATGGAACTTTGAAAAAGAGAAAAGCCAATCTGTTAAAAACGTTTCACCCCTGTCCATTTCTCCCCTTTCCGTTTCGTCCCACATGTGGGCCTAATAAAAGCAACCTTTCTACGTCACGAATACCTAACAACTGAGCTCGTCGCTGCCCCATCTCGCACCCCAAATTCTACATGGACGTGCTCACCCACAACTCCCTCGCCGTCTTCACGTCCATCCTCATCGCGCGCCACTGCTTCTCGCTCGAGGAGTTCGTGCCCAGCCTGCTCTAGGTCAAGTCGGACATGAGCCACAGCGGTGCCGAGGCCGGCATGCGCCTCACCTGCCACCTCCTCAAGACCGTGGAGGTGTCGCAGCCTGAGCTCTATAGCGTCAGCACGTCGCCGCACCCGTTGCCCGCCTCGCAGCCCTACAGCATCCGCCACCGCACACAACAACATCGCCGTGGGTCCAGTGCTTGCCGTGATCAAGGCTATCCTCGTTGTCGGTGATGCCACTGGCAAGGACAGCAGTGCGTCGCTGAAGCACGTGCGCCAGCTGCTGCCGCTCAGTGCTAGGTGCTGGCGTGCGAGCCCATCGGCTGCCTCATCGACAAGAAGCAGGGCCTGCAGGTGTCGGACAAGCAGCGCGTCTCCGCCTGGGATCTGCTCGAGGGCTCGCCCCCCTCACCAGGGCTTGGAGCGCAAGCCGCTGTGGTACGAGGACGCGCATCGGCTGCTGCGCTCGACCTAGACCCTATACCCTTACCACCTGAAGACTTGGAACCAATACAAGAGAAACCGGTAACAAACATGTCTTTTATTATTTACCCCACAACAAGGTGTGATCACCAGAGTGTGATCTTTACACATTCCTTTCAAGTTATAATAAATCAAATGATATTTTCCACACACAAAGATCTCAATAGATATTATTATTATGTTTTATTTCTTTTTTAATGATTAGTATGAAGTACAAATTTGAATTCATTATTTATGATTTACTTTTTGTTATTGTTGTTGTTGTTGTAGAAACAGAGTTTGTGGTATTGGCGGGATGGCGCGGCGGGCGTTGGGCCCCAGTGAATCGTCGTCGATATGTAGCACACCCAGGGCAACGCATAAACCATTGACAAGACCGAATAGTTTAGTGGTAGAACCAACGACACCGCTTTCTTGTACCACAACAGCCGTCGCCGCTTCTAGCTTAGAGAAACAGTCACATTGGACTCGGACCATGAATCAACTCCCCTCGTCTCTGATGACATGTCAACGCCGTCAATTAGTTTAACTATCAATCAACAGTTCTTCTAGTTTATTAAGCACGGATCACACGTTGGGTATTTAGTGTTGTTGTGTTTACTGCAACCTACAGCTGAAGCGCAGCCCTAGGCAAAGGTCGCGGCAAGGGACAGCGACGTCCGAGGAAACCCAAACCAGGCGCAGCCGTCGGTGTCCCCATGACCCTGGGGCAAACCTCCCTGGCACAGTCACAGCTCGGCCCAGGCATCCCGCCACCCAACACCAACATGCTAGCCCTTCAACAACAACAACAGCAGCAGAACATGGTCGCGTACCAGCAGCAAGCCATGGCACAGCAACAGTTCAACACGGGGCCCAGCCAACAGCAACAGTGGTACCAGCATGCGGCCATGCCACAGCAGCAGCAGCAGCAGTCGCCCGCTTCGAACGTCCGCCGATCAACCAGTCCAAGCAGGCGCTGTCCAACATGCTGCGGCAGCGACACCCGTTCATGGGCCCCACCGCGGCCACCACCAGCAACAGATGTACCAGCAACAGCCGCAGCAGGCACAGCAGCGAGCCGCGCCCACGGCCGCAGTACATGCAGGCGCCCAACGTGACCATGAGCAACATGGACCCCGTGGCAGATGTAAAAAAAATAATAGTAAATGAAAGTGCAACTGTTCCACTTCCTATGATGTTGATTTGTTGCTGTTTGAAGAAACCTCAAGTGTGCGCAGCCACCAGATTACAAATAAGAAAATTTGTTATTTTCCATCACATAATTTTATGCTTCTTATTTTTAAATGTTATGCCAAGTTATGAATAATAATATCAATATCTTAACTGATTACTTTATTCACAGCAATGAGAATAAAAATAAAATTACACATTAAAATTTAAGTAAGAATCTAGCAAATGAATTCTTATAGTTAGAGAGCCGTAATATAAAATCGTGCCTGATTTTACCAATTGCCAGAAATGACTTGTTGTGTAAATTCAAGCATTGCCTTCAAGAAAATGTTATAACTGGGGTATTTCAAACAGGGTGCTATTTTAAACAAGTGACTTATTTGATTACTTCTGGTCATTCAAAGAAATTATGAAGCACCACGCCAGAAAAATTTTAATACAGCCAGAATCGTTGAAATTATGAAGCTTCCGAATGCCCAAGTGTTGCGCCTTAAGAAACTCATCAGTAGTTACATTTTAGTATCAATAATTGATTGGATAGATTTACAAATTGAGGTACAGATAAAAATATATTTCAAAAAGTTTGTTACACTATTATTGTTTTTATTACAATTATTTTTATTTGAAACATACAAAGTAGCGAAGTTGTATATCATTCTATATTAAATAAGTAGTTCTTTGTTGAATCGCTCGTAAAGTATAACAAATCCTTTTACAAAGCTGGAAGATGTCTTCAAGAAGTTGCAGACGACTTACAAGGAAGAAGTGACTGGAACACACTGAACAAGATAAGTTAATGAACAGTTTTAAAATTATTGTTTAAACAATCTTACAACATTATAAGAAGAACCATGCAGATCTTCAGAAGGTTGTCAAAGTATCCAACTGCAGAGAGTGATGGCCCGATCACAAGGAGTTTCCAATCAATCAATATTGTCTGCTTTTTTCAATAAAAAGATTTAGCACATACTTATAATACGGTTGGTCTGAATCTAGCTTTACTGAATATGTTTACTTCTCCGAGAGGTGACGTCCAACTAGAATATGCAAGATGAAATACACAAATTTGGTAAGATTTATTTATTTATCTTCTAGTTGCATCATCAAAAGAGTTGCATTTAATTAGTTATCGTTAAAATTATTATATTTTCTTTTTTCAGCAATGAAGTCTCGTGCAGTTTTGCAGAGGTTCACCAGAATGTCGTGCAAAACTCGCAAATGCTTGAAGAATAACAAAGAATGCATCAAAGTCCTCAGAAGATGTCGGCTCAAGGAGTTTCCAATCTGCAATATAAAGTTATCATCATCACCTGTCATTTCATAATACGGTACGTGACGTGTTTATGTTGTTTGCTTTTTTAAATTATTCAGTCAACTTGCTTAAAAAATATAGCTACCTATGTTTTAAAAGCTGCAGAATGCGTTCTAAATAGTTATGAACACATAATATGATATCTACGCTAATCTTCAGTCTACACATTTCCATTTGTCATCTTAGGATTTGATCAATAGACTTAAAAATATGCCTACCTATGCCTTATAAGCTGCAGAATGCATCGATGAAGACAGTAGGGCCCCATCTTCATTAGTCTTTGCGTTATAAATGATTATAGAACATATTTGACACTTGCACTAACCTTTACATTTGGATGTCTTTTCTATTAATGTTTTTTTTGTGAATGAATTTTCCTTAGCTTGGGATTTCGTGATTTTTATGATTCCTGTCCAGAATATTCTCTGCTTGAATTTTCTAGTTTATAATATTCCAGTGTTGAAGACGTTCCCCTTGAAGAACTGCAGACAGTGCCTCGAAATCATTTTGTAGCCTATAACAAACCAAAATGTTATTGTACATGGAACTTCTAACGTAAACAACAATAACTCTAACTGTATGGACACTAAAACATTATAAAATGCACAAAAGAAACTTACTAGCGAGCTACTAGACTTAGAATTTACTGAAACAGTTATTATAATGCACTAAGAACCAAATCTTCCAAGTTTGTTTTTGTGGTTAGATCACATTTGACAAGTCAAATATTATGAATTATTTAAATAACATAATTAAAGCTGAAAATTAGTAAACATATGTAAAAAATTACGCTGACTCGATTGCTCTAATCGGTTTTGATCAAAAACCAACAGTTTAGCCATAAATAATTAATTTATAATGGAACACCAGCGCCAATCCGCAAATTTTTTAGCCCCGTGATTCTGGTGAACTACTTAGTCGGTAAAACGCTTAACTGTTTTCAAATCAGTAAAACAGGTAACTATTATTTAGACGGAAGAGTAGTTCACCAGACTTACACCGTGCTCAGTTTTGCGGATTGGCGCTAGTGTCGTATTGGAAATTAATTATTTACGGCTAAACTGTTTATCTTTCGGCAAAAAGAACTACAGCAATCGATTCAGCGTAATTTTTTACATACGTTTACCAATTTTCACCTTTAAATATGTTATTTAAATAATTCATAATATTTGACTTGTCAAAGGAGACATAACCATAAAAACAAACTTGGAAGATTTTGTTCTTAGTGTATTATAATAACTGTTTCAGTAAATTCTAAGTCTAGTAGCTCGCTAGTAAGTTCCTTTTGTGCATATTATAATGTTTTAAGTGTCCATACAGTTAGAATTATTGTTGTTTACGTTAGAAGTTCAATGTACAATAACATTGTGGTTTGTTTTAGACAACAAAATGATTTCGAGGCATTGTCTGCAGTTGTTCAAGCATTTAGAGTCTTTAAAGACCTTGTGGTGAACTTCTAAGGCTGAATTAAGAATCCATAGCCTCAGAAATATTAATATGTAAGTACATTTTATTTATTTAGTGTTGAACCATTTCTTTGTGTTCTCTGGAGTTACTGGCGATTAAAATTAAGAACGAATTCATTTGTATCTTCAGATGATAATAGAGGATTTAAAATAGTATTACCTCTTGTTTTTAGTAAATTCTAAGTCTAGTAGATCGCTAGTAAGTTCTTTTGTGCATATTATAATGTGTTAGTGTCAAAACAGTTAAAATTATTGTTGTTTACGTTAGAAGTTCCATGTACAATAACATTTTGGTTTGTTTTAGGCTACAAAATGATTTCGAGGCATTGTCTGCGGTTCTTCAAGCATTTAGAGTTTTTGAAAACCTTCTGGTGAACTTCTGAGGTCCATGTAAAGTTTAAACAACAATCTACAGTAATATGTAAGTAAATTTGATTGATTTAGTGTTGAACAATTTCTTTGTGTACTGTACAGTGACAAGCGATTGAAATAAGACAGAATGAACTAACTGATTTGTGTTTTAGAATATTAGAGTGTTTAAAAGACTAACTCCTGTTTGTGTGTTTCTAAGCAAGAAATACTTCTTCAAAGGCCAAGACTCAACGATCTTCACAGCCGCGTAGAGAACGAACACCGAACTCTCTTTGGATGGGTCACCCGCCAGCCCTCACATCCGTGGACAACACTGACACGTCATGGAGGAATAACTCGCAAACGATTAGAGATACCGCAATGATCGTTGAAAATATGGAAACTACAGCGAATTCGGCGTTAGGAAATATCTAGTTTGTAAGGATTAAGATTATATTAAGGCCGTTATACTTAAAATAAAATATCCCATGTTATTATGGAAATTTTTAATTTAAGCATAACTCTGAAAGGGTTAAAGATAGCGCAATGATCGTTGAAAATATGGAAATTAGAGCGAATTTGACGTTAGGAAATGTCAGCTTTATAAGGATTAAGGTTATATTAAGGCCGATATACTTAAAATAAAATATCCCATGTTATCTTTATTTTTAATTTAAGCATAACTCTGAAAGGGTTAAAGATAGCGCAATGATCGTTGAAAATATGGAAATTAGAGCGAATTTGACGTTCGGAAATGTCAGCTTTATAAGGATTAAGGTTATATTAAGGCCGATATACTTAAAATAAAATATCCCATGTTATCTTTATTTTTAATTTAAGCATAACTCTGAAAGGGTTAAAGATAGCGCAATGATCGTTGAAAATATGGAAATTAGAGCGAATTTGACGTAAGAAAATGTTAAGTTTATAAGAATTAAGATTATATTAAGGCCGTTATATTTAAAATAAAATATCCCATGTTATTCTTATAGGAGATTTTTAATTTAAGAATAACTCGGAAACGGTTAGAGATAGCGCTATGAGCGTGACATTTTTGGATTCTTCGTACATTTTTGTGTTAGGAACCACATTTTTAAAATTTTAGAGCCACTGGTCTAGCCGTAATTTAATTATTTTCATAATGAAAGCACTGTTTAAATTTAATTTTTGACATCTAAGGCCTCTATTTCCTAAACGGTTAGAGATAGCGCTCTGAGCGTGACATTTTTGGATTCCTCGTACTTTTTTGTACTAGGAGACATATTTTCAAAGTTCTGGTGTCACTGGTTTGGCCGTAATTTAATTATTTTTATATCGGAGATTTTTAATTTAAGAATTATGAAACTGAGGGGTAGTTACACCCAAATATACCTATGTTAATATTGTATTGTATTATAACTTATCTTATGTGTTATTATTTTATTAGAATATGTAAGTATGATTAGAATTATGATGCTGTGGGGTAGTTATACCCAAACATACCTATGTTGATATTGTATATTATTTATTTTAAGTGGTTTTATTTTATTCACAATATGTGAGTCAGTCACACCAAAGGATTAGAATTATGAAACTGTGGGGTAGTTACACCCAAAGATATGTATTAAAATATGTACACTTTTTAAATAAATAAATAATGTTGTTAAAATAATAAATTTGCTTTAAATAATAAAAATATACCAACCTATTGTCCCACCTACGCCCCGTTACAAAAATATGATTTCTTCGGCTGGTTGAAAATTTCAACTCAAAATCTCAATATTTGTATCAGGAGAACATAACTTGTTGGAGATCAAAACTACCAATTAAAATTTGTTGCCAAACTGCGAAAAATTCGACGAAAAACAGCAAAATTTTCATCAATTTTTAAATTAATTTTTTGATCTCCAACAAGTTATGTTATCGTGATACCAAATTGGCGATTTTAGATGAATTTTTTTAGTTTTCAGTGACAAATTTTTAATGATTTTTTTGATCTCCAACAAGTTATGTTATCCTGATACAAACTTGGTGATTTTTGTTCGATTCAAAACTCAAGTCGAGTGAGGGTGAAAATTTAAAAACGCCATTACGTAAAAACTAAGGGTTGGGGAGTGATTTACGGGTCATATTCGTACTCTACGCGTTGAAATACACCAGTATTAATATCTCCACCCCTAAAAGTTAATTAGCACCAGAGATATTCAACCCTTATTTGTATCTCCGGTGCTAAGGGTCGTATCGAAAAAATGTACTTTGCAGTCGACAGGGAATGAAAAACTGAGCATCATTTACATTTAACTTTTTGCTCTACGACCCTTAGTTTAAGGGTTAATGACTATTTTTAGACGACTTTTTCACCACTTTGATTGTTCGTTACCCTTAAACTAAGGGTCGTAGAGGAAAAAGTTAAATGTAAAAGATGCTCAGTTTTTCATCCCCTATCGACTGCAATGTAGATTTTTTCGATACGACCCTTAGGACCGCAGATACAAGTAAGGGTTGAATTTCTCCGGTGCTAATTAACTTTTAGGGGTGGCAATATGCATACTGGTGTATTTCAACGCGTAGAGTACGAATATGACCCGTAAATCACTCCCCAACCCTTAGTTTTTACGTAATCGCGTTTTTTAATTTCCACCCTCACTCGACTTAGACTGAATTTAGACTGAATTTAGACTGAATTTAGACCGAATTTAGACTGAATTTAGACCGAATTTAGACCGAATTTAGACCGAATTTAGACCGAATTTAGACCGAATTTAGACCGAATTTAGACCGAATTTAGACTGAATTTAGACCGAATTTAGACTGAATTTAGACTGAATTTAGACTGAATTTAGACCGAATTTAGACCGAATTTAGACTGAATTTAGACAAATTTAGACCGAATTTAGACCGAATTTAGACCGAATTTAGACTGAATTTAGACCGAATTTAGACCGAATTTAGACCGAATTTAGACCGAATTTAGACCGAATTTAGACCGAATTTAGACTGAATTTAGACCGAATTTAGACTGAATTTAGACCGAATTTAGACCGAATTTAGACCGAATTTAGACCGAATTTAGACTGAATTTAGACCGAATTTAGACCGAATTTAGACCGAATTTAGACCGAATTTAGACCGAATTTAGACCGAATTTAGACTGAATTTAGACTGAATTTAGACTGAATTTAGACCGAATTTAGACCGAATTTAGACCGAATTTAGACCGAATTTAGACCGAATTTAGACCGAATTTAGACTGAATTTAGACCGAATTTAGACCGAATTTAGACCGAATTTAGACCGAATTTAGACCGAATTTAGACCGAATTTAGACCGAATTTAGACTGAATTTAGACCGAATTTAGACTGAATTTCCGACAACCCTTATTTTTGCCCTTAGCCCTTTGAGACTTTGGCCATGTATAGAGGGCATTAAAATACACGTGGGATTAACTCACAAAGGGGCCGAAAACTTTCTCAGAATTGCGAAAAAATCAATTCCAAGCGAGTTATGAGGGTTTGAAAATTCTAACAATTTTCCCTTAAAATAAGGGCTTGTTTCATATATTTCAAGGGTTCTTGGTATTGAAATCGGTTAATTTAGGTCCGCTGATTCCAAATATGGCATCAGAATTATATAATTACTTACCGTTCACGAGAAATTACGAAAATTAAAAACTACACTGTGTACAAATTTAATTGATTAAAAATAAGGGTTAATTTATTTAGAAAAAGGTAAATAAACATAGATACACTGTTAAATAGCAATATTTATTCATTTGACTTTTTTCTCCTTGGGTCAAATGATGTAGGAATCCATAGTTTCAATAAAAAATATCAACGGGTACAGCTTTTACAAAGGGATTTCTAAAATGTATAAAAATATATATTTTAATCTAGACTGAATTTAGACCGAATTTAGACTGAATTTAGACCGAATTTAGACTGAATTTAGACCGAATTTAGACCGAATTTAGACTGAATTTAGACCGAATTTAGACCGAATTTAGACTGAATTTAGACCGAATTTAGACCGAATTTAGACTGAATTTAGACCGAATTTAGACCGAATTTAGACTGAATTTAGACCGAATTTAGACCGAATTTAGACTGAATTTAGACCGAATTTAGACTGAATTTAGACCGAATTTAGACCGAATTTAGACCGAATTTAGACCGAATTTAGACCGAATTTAGACCGAATTTAGACTGAATTTAGACCGAATTTAGAACGAATTTAGACTGAATTTAGACTGAATTTAGACCGAATTTAGACTGAATTTAGACCGAATTTAAACCGAATTTAGACTGAATTTAGACCGAATTTAGACTGAATTTAGACCGAATTTAGACTGAATTTAGACCGAATTTAGACCGAATTTAGACCGAATTTAGACTGAATTTAGACCGAATTTAGACCGAATTTAGACTGAATTTAGACCGAATTTAGACCGAATTTAGACCGAATTTAGACCGAATTTAGACCGAATTTAGACCGAATTTAGACCGAATTTAGATCGAATTTAGACTGAATTTAGACCGAATTTAGACCGAATTTAGACTGAATTTAGACCGAATTTAGACCGAATTTAGACTGAATTTAGACCGAATTTAGACCGAATTTAGACCGAATTTATACCGAATTTAGACCGAATTTAGACCGAATTTAGACCGAATTTAGACCGAATTTAGACCGAATTTAGACTGAATTTAGACCGAATTTAGACCGAATTTAGACCGAATTTAGACCGAATTTAGACTGAATTTAGACCGAATTTAGATCGAATTTAGACTGAATTTAGACCGAATTTAGACTGAATTTAGACCGAATTTAGACCGAATTTAGACTGAATTTAGACTGAATTTAGACCGAATTTAGACCGAATTTAGACTGAATTTAGACCGAATTTAGACTGAATTTAGACCGAATTTAGACCGAATTTAGACTGAATTTAGACCGAATTTAGACCGAATTTAGACCGAATTTAGACCGAATTTAGACCGAATTTAGACCGAATTTAGACCGAATTTAGACCGAATTTAGACCGAATTTAGACCGAATTTAGACTGAATTTAGACCGAATTTAGACCGAATTTAGACCGAATTTAGACCGAATTTAGACCGAATTTAGACCGAATTTAGACCGAATTTAGACCGAATTTAGACCGAATTTAGACTGAATTTAGACCGAATTTAGACCGAATTTAGACCGAATTTATACCGAATTTAGACCGAATTTAGACCGAATTTAGACCGAATTTATACCGAATTTAGACCGAATTTAGACCGAATTTAGACTGAATTTAGACTGAATTTAGACCGAATTTAGACCGAATTTAGACCGAATTTAGACCGAATTTAGACTGAATTTAGACCGAATTTAGACCGAATTTAGACTGAATTTAGACCGAATTTAGACCGAATTTAGACCGAATTTAGACCGAATTTAGACCGAATTTAGACCGAATTTAGACCGAATTTAGACCGAATTTAGATCGAATTTAGACTGAATTTAGACCGAATTTAGACCGAATTTAGACTGAATTTAGACCGAATTTAGACCGAATTTAGACTGAATTTAGACCGAATTTAGACCGAATTTAGACCGAATTTATACCGAATTTAGACCGAATTTAGACCGAATTTAGACCGAATTTAGACCGAATTTAGACCGAATTTAGACTGAATTTAGACCGAATTTAGACCGAATTTAGACCGAATTTAGACTGAATTTAGACCGAATTTAGATCGAATTTAGACTGAATTTAGACCGAATTTAGACTGAATTTAGACTGAATTTAGACCGAATTTAGACCGAATTTAGACCGAATTTAGACCGAATTTAGACTGAATTTAGACCGAATTTAGACCGAATTTAGACCGAATTTAGACCGAATTTAGACCGAATTTAGACCGAATTTAGACCGAATTTAGATCGAATTTAGACTGAATTTAGACCGAATTTAGACTGAATTTAGACCGAATTTAGACCGAATTTAAACTGAATTTAGACCGAATTTAGACCGAATTTAGACCGAATTTAGACCGAATTTAGACCGAATTTAGACCGAATTTAGACCGAATTTAGACCGAATTTAGACCGAATTTAGACCGAATTTAGACCGAATTTAGACCGAATTTAGACCGAATTTAGACCGAATTTAGACTGAATTTAGACCGAATTTAGATCGAATTTAGACTGAATTTAGACCGAATTTAGACCGAATTTAGACTGAATTTAGACCAAATTTAGACCGAATTTAGACTGAATTTAGACCGAATTTAGACCGAATTTAGACTGAATTTAGACCGAATTTAGACCGAATTTAGACCGAATTTAGACCGAATTTAGACCGAATTTAGACCGAATTTAGACCGAATTTAGAGTGAATTTAGACCGAATTTAGACTGAATTTAGACCGAATTTAGACCGAATTTAGACCGAATTTAAACCGAATTTAGACCGAATTTAGACCGAATTTAGACCGAATTTAGACCGAATTTAGACCGAATTTAGACCGAATTTAGACCAAATTTAGACCGAATTTAGACCGAATTTAGACCGAATTTAGACCGAATTTAGACCGAATTTAGACCGAATTTAGACCGAATTTAGACCGAATTTAGACCGAATTTAGACCGAATTTAGACTGAATTTAGACCGAATTTAGACCGAATTTAGACCGAATTTAGACTGAATTTAGACCGAATTTAGACCGAATTTAGACCGAATTTAGACCGAATTTAGACCGAATTTAGACCGAATTTAGACCGAATTTAGACTGAATTTAGACCGAATTTAGACCGAATTTAGACCGAATTTAGACTGAATTTAGACCGAATTTAGACCGAATTTAGACCGAATTTATACCGAATTTAGACCGAATTTAGACTGAATTTAGACTAGAAAAATGTGTGAAATGTGTGAAATGTGTGAAATGTGTGAAATGTGTGAAATGTGTGAAATGTGTGAAATGTGTAAAATGTGTGAAATGTGTGAAATGTGTGAAATGTGTGAAATGTGTAAAATGTGTGAAATGTGTGAAATGTGTGAAATGTGTAAAATGTGTGAAATGTGTGAAATGTGTGAAATGTGTGAAATGTGTGAAATGTGTGAAATGTGTGAAATGTGTGAAATGTGTGAAATGTGTGAAATGTGTGAAATGTGTAAAATGTGTGAAATGTGTGAAATGTGTGAAATGTGTGAAATGTGTGAAATGTGTGAAATGTGTGAAATGTGTGAAATGTGTGAAATGTGTGAAATGTGTGAAATGTGTGAAATGTGTGAAATGTGTGAAATGTGTGAAATGTGTGAAATGTGTGAAATGTGTAAAATGTGTGAAATGTGTGAAATGTGTGAAATGTGTGAAATGTGTGAAATGTGTGAAATGTGTGAAATGTGTGAAATGTGTGAAATGTGTAAAATGTGTGAAATGTGTGAAATGTGTGAAATGTGTGAAATGTGTGAAATGTGTGAAATGTGTGAAATGTGTGAAATGTGTGAAATGTGTGAAATGTGTGAAATGTGTGAAATGTGTAAAATGTGTGAAATGTGTGAAATGTGTGAAATGTGTGAAATGTGTGAAATGTGTGAAATGTGTGAAATGTGTGAAATGTGTGAAATGTGTGAAATGTGTGAAATGTGTGAAATGTGTGAAATGTGTGAAATGTGTGAAATGTGTGAAATGTGTGAAATGTGTGAAATGTGTGAAATGTGTGAAATGTGTGAAATGTGTGAAATGTGTGAAATGTGTGAAATGTGTGAAATGTGTGAAATGTGTGAAATGTGTGAAATGTGTGAAATGTGTGAAATGTGTGAAATGTGTGAAATGTGTGAAATGTGTGAAATGTGTGAAATGTGTGAAATGTGTGAAATGTGTGAAATGTGTGAAATGTGTGAAATGTGTGAAATGTGTGAAATGTGTGAAAATGTGTGAAATGTGTGAAATGTGTGAAATGTGTGAAATGTGTGAAATGTGTGAAATGTGTGAAATGTGTGAAATGTGTGAAATGTGTGAAATGTGTGAAATGTGTGAAATGTGTGAAATGTGTGAAATGTGTGAAATGTGTGAAATGTGTGAAATGTGAAATGTGTGAAATGTGTGAAATGTGTGAAATGTGTGAAATGTGTGAAATGTGTGAAATGTGTGAAATGTGTGAAATGTGTGAAATGTGTGAAATGTGTGAAATGTGTGAAATGTGTGAAATGTGTGAAATGTGTGAAATGTGTGAAATGTGTGAAATGTGTGAAATGTGTGAAATGTGTGAAATGTGTGAAATGTGTGAAATGTGTGAAATGTGTGAAATGTGTGAAATGTGTGAAATGTGTGAAATGTGTGAAATGTGTGAAATGTGTGAAATGTGTGAAATGTGTGAAATGTGTGAAATGTGTGAAATGTGTGAAATGTGTGAAATGTGTGAAATGTGTGAAATGTGTGAAATGTGTGAAATGTGTGAAATGTGTGAAATGTGTGAAATGTGTGAAATGTGTGAAATGTGTGAAATGTGTGAAATGTGTGAAATGTGTGAAATGTGTGAAATGTGTGAAATGTGTGAAATGTGTGAAATGTGTGAAATGTGTGAAATGTGTGAAATGTGTGAAATGTGTGAAATGTGTGAAATGTGTGAAATGTGTGAAATGTGTGAAATGTGTGAAATGTGTGAAATGTGTGAAATGTGTGAAATGTGTGAAATGTGTGAAATGTGTGAAATGTGTGAAATGTGTGAAATGTGTGAAATGTGTGAAATGTGTGAAATGTGTGAAATGTGTGAAATGTGTGAAATGTGTGAAATGTGTGAAATGTGTGAAATGTGTGAAATGTGTGAAATGTGTGAAATGTGTGAAATGTGTGAAATGTGTGAAATGTGTGAAATGTGTGAAATGTGTGAAATGTGTGAAATGTGTGAAATGTGTGAAATGTGTGAAATGTGTGAAATGTGTGAAATGTGTGAAATGTGTGAAATGTGTGAAATGTGTGAAATGTGTGAAATGTGTGAAATGTGTGAAATGTGTGAAATGTGTGAAATGTGTGAAATGTGTGAAATGTGTGAAATGTGTGAAATGTGTGAAATGTGTGAAATGTGTGAAATGTGTGAAATGTGTGAAATGTGTGAAATGTGTGAAATGTGTGAAATGTGTGAAATGTGTGAAATGTGTGAAATGTGTGAAATGTGTGAAATGTGTGAAATGTGTGAAATGTGTGAAATGTGTGAAATGTGTGAAATGTGTGAAATGTGTGAAATGTGTGAAATGTGTGAAATGTGTGAAATGTGTGAAATGTGTGAAATGTGTGAAATGTGTGAAATGTGTGAAATGTGTGAAATGTGTGAAATGTGTGTGAAATGTGTGAAATGTGTGAAATGTGTGAAATGTGTGAAATGTGTGAAATGTGTGAAATGTGTGAAATGTGTGAAATGTGTGAAATGTGTGAAATGTGTGAAATGTGTGAAATGTGTGAAATGTGTGAAATGTGTGAAATGTGTGAAATGTGTGAAATGTGTGAAATGTGTGAAATGTGTGAAATGTGTGAAATGTGTGAAATGTGTGAAATGTGTGAAATGTGTGAAATGTGTGAAATGTGTGAAATGTGTGAAATGTGTGAAATGTGTGAAATGTGTGAAATGTGTGAAATGTGTGAAATGTGTGAAATGTGTGAAATGTGTGAAATGTGTGAAATGTGTGAAATGTGTGAAATGTGTGAAATGTGTGAAATGTGTGAAATGTGTGAAATGTGTGAAATGTGTGAAATGTGTGAAATGTGTGAAATGTGTGAAATGTGTGAAATGTGTGAAATGTGTGAAATGTGTGAAATGTGTGAAATGTGTGAAATGTGTGAAATGTGTGAAATGTGTGAAATGTGTGAAATGTGTGAAATGTGTGAAATGTGTGAAATGTGTGAAATGTGTGAAATGTGTGAAATGTGTGAAATGTGTGAAATGTGTGAAATGTGTGAAATGTGTGAAATGTGTGAAATGTGTGAAATGTGTGAAATGTGTGAAATGTGTGAAATGTGTGAAATGTGTGAAATGTGTGAAATGTGTGAAATGTGTGAAATGTGTGAAATGTGTGAAATGTGTGAAATGTGTGAAATGTGTGAAATGTGTGAAATGTGTGAAATGTGTGAAATGTGTGAAATGTGTGAAATGTGTGAAATGTGTGAAATGTGTGAAATGTGTGAAATGTGTGAAATGTGTGAAATGTGTGAAATGTGTGAAATGTGTGAAATGTGTGAAATGTGTGAAATGTGTGAAATGTGTGAAATGTGTGAAATGTGTGAAATGTGTGAAATGTGTGAAATGTGTGAAATGTGTGAAATGTGTGAAATGTGTGAAATGTGTGAAATGTGTGAAATGTGTGAAATGTGTGAAATGTGTGAAATGTGTGAAATGTGTGAAATGTGTGAAATGTGTGAAATGTGTGAAATGTGTGAAATGTGTGAAATGTGTGAAATGTGTGAAATGTGTGAAATGTGTGAAATGTGTGAAATGTGTGAAATGTGTGAAATGTGTGAAATGTGTGAAATGTGTGAAATGTGTGAAATGTGTGAAATGTGTGAAATGTGTGAAATGTGTGAAATGTGTGAAATGTGTGAAATGTGTGAAATGTGTGAAATGTGTGAAATGTGTGAAATGTGTGAAATGTGTGAAATGTGTGAAATGTGTGAAATGTGTGAAATGTGTGAAATGTGTGAAATGTGTGAAATGTGTGAAATGTGTGAAATGTGTGAAATGTGTGAAATGTGTGAAATGTGTGAAATGTGTGAAATGTGTGAAATGTGTGAAATGTGTGAAATGTGTGAAATGTGTGAAATGTGTGAAATGTGTGAAATGTGTGAAATGTGTGAAATGTGTGAAATGTGTGAAATGTGTGAAATGTGTGAAATGTGTGAAATGTGTGAAATGTGTGAAATGTGTGAAATGTGTGAAATGTGTGAAATGTGTGAAATGTGTGAAATGTGTGAAATGTGTGAAATGTGTGAAATGTGTGAAATGTGTGAAATGTGTGAAATGTGTGAAATGTGTGAAATGTGTGAAATGTGTGAAATGTGTGAAATGTGTGAAATGTGTGAAATGTGTGAAATGTGTGAAATGTGTGAAATGTGTGAAATGTGTGAAATGTGTGAAATGTGTGAAATGTGTGAAATGTGTGAAATGTGTGAAATGTGTGAAATGTGTGAAATGTGTGAAATGTGTGAAATGTGTGAAATGTGTGAAATGTGTGAAATGTGTGAAATGTGTGAAATGTGTGAAATGTGTGAAATGTGTGAAATGTGTGAAATGTGTGAAATGTGTGAAATGTGTGAAATGTGTGAAATGTGTGAAATGTGTGAAATGTGTGAAATGTGTGAAATGTGTGAAATGTGTGAAATGTGTGAAATGTGTGAAATGTGTGAAATGTGTGAAATGTGTGAAATGTGTGAAATGTGTGAAATGTGTGAAATGTGTGAAATGTGTGAAATGTGTGAAATGTGTGAAATGTGTGAAATGTGTGAAATGTGTGAAATGTGTGAAATGTGTGAAATGTGTGAAATGTGTGAAATGTGTGAAATGTGTGAAATGTGTGAAATGTGTGAAATGTGTGAAATGTGTGAAATGTGTGAAATGTGTGAAATGTGTGAAATGTGTGAAATGTGTGAAATGTGTGAAATGTGTGAAATGTGTGAAATGTGTGAAATGTGTGAAATGTGTGAAATGTGTGAAATGTGTGAAATGTGTGAAATGTGTGAAATGTGTGAAATGTGTGAAATGTGTGAAATGTGTGAAATGTGTGAAATGTGTGAAATGTGTGAAATGTGTGAAATGTGTGAAATGTGTGAAATGTGTGAAATGTGTGAAATGTGTGAAATGTGTGAAATGTGTGAAATGTGTGAAATGTGTGAAATGTGTGAAATGTGTGAAATGTGTGAAATGTGTGAAATGTGTGAAATGTGTGAAATGTGTGAAATGTGTGAAATGTGTGAAATGTGTGAAATGTGTGAAATGTGTGAAATGTGTGAAATGTGTGAAATGTGTGAAATGTGTGAAATGTGTGAAATGTGTGAAATGTGTGAAATGTGTGAAATGTGTGAAATGTGTGAAATGTGTGAAATGTGTGAAATGTGTGAAATGTGTGAAATGTGTGAAATGTGTGAAATGTGTGAAATGTGTGAAATGTGTGAAATGTGTGAAATGTGTGAAATGTGTGAAATGTGTGAAATGTGTGAAATGTGTGAAATGTGTGAAATGTGTGAAATGTGTGAAATGTGTGAAATGTGTGAAATGTGTGAAATGTGTGAAATGTGTGAAATGTGTGAAATGTGTGAAATGTGTGAAATGTGTGAAATGTGTGAAATGTGTGAAATGTGTGAAATGTGTGAAATGTGTGAAATGTGTGAAATGTGTGAAATGTGTGAAATGTGTGAAATGTGTGAAATGTGTGAAATGTGTGAAATGTGTGAAATGTGTGAAATGTGTGAAATGTGTGAAATGTGTGAAATGTGTGAAATGTGTGAAATGTGTGAAATGTGAATGTGTGAAATGTGTGAAATGTGTGAAATGTGTGAAATGTGTGAAATGTGTGAAATGTGTGAAATGTGTGAAATGTGTGAAATGTGTGAAATGTGTGAAATGTGTAAATGTGTGAAATGTGTGAAATGTGTGAAATGTGTGAAATGTGTGAAATGTGTGAAATGTGTGAAATGTGTGAAATGTGTGAAATGTGTGAAATGTGTGAAATGTGTGAAATGTGTGAAATGTGTGAAATGTGTGAAATGTGTGAAATGTGTGAATGTGTGAAATGTGTGAAATGTGTGAAATGTGTGAAATGTGTGAAATGTGTGAAATGTGTGAAATGTGTGAAATGTGTGAATGTGTGAAATGTGTGAAATGTGTGAAATGTGTGAAATGTGTGAAATGTGTGAAATGTGTGAAATGTGTGAAATGTGTGAAATGTGTGAAATGTGTGAAATGTGTGAAATGTGTGAAATGTGTGAAATGTGTGAAATGTGTGAAATGTGTGAAATGTGTGAAATGTGTGAAATGTGTGAAATGTGTGAAATGTGTGAAATGTGTGAAATGTGTGATTTGTGTGAAATGTGTGAAATGTGTGAAATGTGTGAAATGTGTGAAATGTGTGAAATGTGTGAAATGTGTGAAATGTGTGAAATGTGTGAATGTGTGAAATGTGTGAAATGTGTAAATGTGTGAAATGTGTGAATGTGTGAAATGTGTGAAATGTGTGAAATGTGTGAAATGTGTGAAATGTGTGAAATGTGTGAAATGTGTGAAATGTGTGAAATGTGTGAAATGTGTGAAATGTGTGAAATGTGTGAATGTGTGAAATGTGTGAAATGTGTGAAATGTGTGAAATGTGTGAAATGTGTGAAATGTGTGAAATGTGTGAAATGTGTGAAATGTGTGAAATGTGTGAAATGTGTGAAATGTGTGAAATGTGTGAAATGTGTGAAATGTGTGAAATGTGTGAAATGTGTGAAATGTGTGAAATGTGTGAAATGTGTGAAATGTGTGAAATGTGTGAAATGTGTGAAATGTGTGAAATGTGTGAAATGTGTGAAATGTGTGAAATGTGTGAAATGTGTGAAATGTGTGAAATGTGTGAAATGTGTGAAATGTGTGAAATGTGTGAAATGTGTGAAATGTGTGAAATGTGTGAAATGTGTGAAATGTGTGAAATGTGTGAAATGTGTGAAATGTGTGAAATGTGTGAAATGTGTGAAATGTGTGAAATGTGTGAAATGTGTAATGTGTGAAATGTGTGAAATGTGGAAATGTGAAATGTGTGAAATGTGTGAAATGTGTGAAATGTGTGAAATGTGTGAAATGTGTGAAATGTGTGAAATGTGTGAAATGTGTGAAATGTGTGAAATGTGTGAAATGTGTGAAATGTGTGAAATGTGTGAAATGTGTGAAATGTGTGAAATGTGTGAAATGTGTGAAATGTGTGAAATGTGTGAAATGTGTGAAATGTGTGAATGTGTGAAATGTGTGAAATGTGTGAATGTGTGAAATGTGTGAAATGTGTGAAATGTGTGAAATGTGTGAAATGTGTGAAATGTGTGAAATGTGTGAATGTGTGAAATGTGTGAAATGTGTGAAATGTGTGAAATGTGTGAAATGTGTGAAATGTGTGAAATGTGTGAAATGTGTGAAATGTGTGAATGTGTGAAATGTGTGAAATGTGTGAAATGTGTGAAATGTGTAAAATGTGTGAAATGTGTGAAATGTGTGAAATGTGTGAAATGTGTGAATGTGTAATGTGTGAAATGTGTGAAATGTGTGAAATGTGTGAAATGTGTGAAATGTGTGAAATGTGTAAATGTGTGAATGTGTGAAATGTGTGAAATGTGTGAAATGTGTGAAATGTGTGAAAGGTGTGAAATGTGTGAAATGTGTGAAATGTGTGAAATGTGTGAAATGTGTGAAATGTGTGAAATGTGTGAAATGTGTGAAATGTGTGAAATGTGTGAAATGTGTGAATGTGTAAATGTGTGAAATGTGTGAAATGTGTGAATTGTGTGAAATGTGTGAAATGTGTAAATGTGTGAAATGTGTGAATGTGTGAAATGTGTGAAATGTGTGAAATGTGTGAAATGTGTGAAATGTGTGAAATGTGTGAAATGTGTGAAATGTGTGAAATGTGTGAAATGTGTGTGAAATGTGTGAAATGTGTGAAATGTGTGAAATGTGTGAAATGTGTGAAATGTGTGAAATGTGTGAAATGTGTGAAATGTGTGAAATGTGTGAAATGTGTGAAATGTGTGAAATGTGTGAAATGTGTGAAATGTGTGAATGTGTGAAATGTGTGAAATGTGTGAAATGTGTGAAATGTGTGAAATGTGTGAATGTGTGAAATGTGTGAATGTGTGAATGTGTGAAATGTGTGAAATGTGTGAAATGTGTGAAATGTGTGAAATGTGTAAATGTGTGAAATGTGTGAAATGTGTGAAATGTGTGAAATGTGTTGAAATGTGTGAAATGTGTGAATGTGTGAAATGTGTGAATGTGTGAAATGTGTGAAATGTGTGAAATGTGTGAAATGTGTGAAATGTGTGAAATGTGTGAAATGTGTGAAATGTGTGAAATGTGTGAAATGTGTGAAATGTGTGAAAATGTGTGAAATGTGTGAAATGTGTGAAATGTGTGAAATGTGTGAAATGTGTGAAATGTGTGAAATGTGGAATGTGTGAAATGTGTGAAATGTGTGAAATGTGTGAAATGTGTGAAATGTGTGAAATGTGTGAAATGTGTGAAATGTGTGAAATGTGTGAAATGTGTGAAATGTGTGAAATGTGTGAAATGTGTGAAATGTGTGAAATGTGTGAAATGTGTGAAATGTGTGAAATGTGTGAAATGTGTGAAATGTGTGAAATGTGTGAAATGTGTGAAATGTGTGAAATGTGTGAAATGTGTGAAATGTGTGAAATGTGTGAAATGTGTGAAATGTGTGAAATGTGTGAAATGTGTGAAATGTGTGAAATGTGTGAAATGTGTGAAATGTGTGAAATGTGTGAAATGTGTGAAATGTGTGAAATGTGTGAAATGTGTGAAATGTGTGAAATGTGTGAAATGTGAAATGTGTGAAATGTGTGAAATGTGTGAAATGTGTGAAATGTGTGAAATGTGTGAAATGTGTGAAATGTGTGAAATGTGTAAATGTGTGAAATGTGTGAAATGTGTGAAATGTGTGAAATGTGTTGAAATGTGTGAAATGTGTGAAATGTGTGAAATGTGTGAAATGTGTGAAATGTGTGAAATGTGTGAAATGTGTGAAATGTGTGAAATGTGTGAAATGTGTGAAATGTGTGAAATGTGTGAAATGTGTGAAATGTGTGAAATGTGTGAAATGTGTGAAATGTGTGAAATGTGTGAAATGTGTGAAATGTGTGAAATGTGTGAAATGTGTGAAATGTGTGAAATGTGTGAAATGTGTGAAATGTGTGAAATGTGTGAAATGTGTGAAATGTGTGAAATGTGTGAAATGTGTGAAATGTGTGAAATGTGTGAAATGTGTGAAATGTGTGAAATGTGTGAAATGTGTGAATGTGTGAAATGTGTGAAATGTGTGAAATGTGTGAAATGTGTGAAATGTGTGAAATGTGTGAAATGTGTGAAATGTGTGAAATGTGTGAAATGTGTGAAATGTGTGAAATGTGTGAAATGTGTGAAATGTGTGAAATGTGTGAAATGTGTGAAATGTGTGAAATGTGTGAAATGTGTGAAATGTGTGAAATGTGTGAAATGTGTGAAATGTGTGAAATGTGTAAAATGTGTGAAATGTGTGAAATGTGTGAAATGTGTGAAATGTGAAATGTGTGAAATGTGTGAAATGTGTGAAATGTGTGAAATGTGTGAAATGTGTGAAATGTGTGAAATGTGTGAAATGTGTGAATGTGTGAAATGTGTGAAATGTGTGAAATGTGTGAAATGTGTAAATGTGTGAAATGTGTGAAATGTGTGAAATGTGTAATGTGTGAAATGTGTGAAATGTGTGAAATGTGTGAAATGTGTGAAATGTGTGAAATGTGTGAAATGTGTGAAATGTGTGAAATGTGTGAAATGTGTGAAATGTGTGAAATGTGTGAAATGTGTGAAATGTGTGAAATGTGTGAAATGTGTGAAATGTGTGAAATGTGTGAAATGTGTGAAATGTGTGAATGTGTGAAATGTGTGAAATGTGTGAAATGTGTGAAATGTGTGAAAGTGTGAATGTGTGAAATGTGTGAAATGTGTGAAATGTGTGAAATGTGTGAAATGTGTGAAATGTGTGAAATGTGTGAAAGTGTGAAATGTGTGAAATGTGTGAAATGTGTGAATGTGTGAATGTGTAATGTGTGAAATGTGTGAAATGTGTGAAATGTGTAAATGTGTGAAATGTGTGAAATGTGTGAAATGTGTGAAATGTGTGAAATGTGTGAAATGTGTGAAATGTGTGAAATGTGTGAAATGTGTGAAATGTGTGAAATGTGTAAATGTGTGAAATGTGTGAAATGTGTGAAATGTGTGAAATGTGTGAAATGTGTGAAATGTGTGAAATGTGTGAAATGTGTGAAATGTGTGAAATGTGTGAAATGTGTGAATGTGTGAAATGTGTGAAATGTGTGAAATGTGTGAAATGTGTGAAATGTGTGAATGTGTGAAATGTGTGAAATGTGTGAAATGTGTGAAATGTGTGAAATGTGTGAAATGTGTAAATGTGTGAAATGTGTGAAATGTGTGAAATGTGTGAAATGTGTGAAATGTGTGAAATGTGTGAAATGTGTGAAATGTGTGAAATGTGTGAAATGTGTGAAATGTGTGAAATGTGTGAAATGTGTGAAATGTGTGAAATGTGTGAAATGTGTGAAATGTGTGAAATGTGTGAAATGTGTGAAATGTGTGAAATGTGTGAAATGTGTGAAATGTGTGAAATGTGTGAAATGTGTGAAATGTGTGAAATGTGTGAAATGTGTGAAATGTGTGAAATGTGTGAAATGTGTGAAATGTGTGAAATGTGTGAAATGTGTGAAATGTGTGAAATGTGTAAAATGTGTAAAATGTGTGAAATGTGTGAAATGTGTGAAATGTGTGAAATGTGTGAAATGTGTGAAATGTGTGAAATGTGTGAAATGTGTGAAATGTGTGAAATGTGTAAATGTGTGAAATGTGTGAAATGTGTGAAATGTGTGAAATGTGTGAAATGTGTGAAATGTGTGAAATGTTGTGAAATGTGTGAAATGTGTGAAATGTGTGAAATGTGTAAATGTGTGAAATGTGTGAAATGTGTAAAATGTGTGAAATGTGTGAAATGTGTGAAATGTGTGAAATGTGTGAAATGTGTGAAATGTGTGAAATGTGTGAAATGTGTGAAAATGTGTGAAATGTGTGAAATGTGTGAAATGTGTGAAATGTGTGAAATGTGTGAAATGTGTGAAATGTGTGAAATGTGTGAAATGGATGTGTGAAATGTGTGAAATGTGTGAAATTGTGTGAAATGTGTGAAATGTGTGAAATGTTGTTGAAATGTGTGAAATGTGTGAAATGTGT